>CM055858.1:13690923-14388423 GCA_029490765.1 Euthynnus affinis | reverse complement strand
ACTCGGCTCTCTTTGTTACAACAGCATCTTGTCAGCAAAACAAAAGTGTGGAAAAAAAGTATATTTTCACACCACACAGCATTTCTGCCCAAACTGCTGCCTATATAATGCAGAAAAGCTGTTTCCTTGTCTGCTTCAGATCCAGCCAGTAGACACTGTCCTCCTGGCAGCAGTCAAGTCCAGAAGTGATGCCTATCACTTGGTGGTGTCTACCAGCCCGCTCCTCTACATTACCCACCCGTCCTCTCAACCACTGAGAAGACCCCTCACACTCACCCTTCCTTGTCCCCCAAACGCTGACAAGAATAGGGACACCAGGGGACAAAGGAAGGAGACAGAGCATCACCACACCTGGCCTGCTAATGCAGTGTGGGATCAAGCCTCTAGGTACTGTAAGATGAAGCCTTTTTATGCTTGTCTTAATTTCAATGAAAGGAAAGTGATGATAAGACTACAATTATGACATTTGCAGATTGTAACCAATTCATAACGTATTTTGCTGTGATGTTTTACTGTTTGCACATTTGTCTACATTTATCTTAGATTGAGCCATGTCAAAAAGAAATTTCTGTTATGTTATTATCTTTAATAGACAATAAAGTTTCTTTATCTTGAATCCTGAACTATGTACATTTATTCCAGTACTGTACTTACGTGTAGTTTTGAGGTACGTGTACTTAAGTATTTCCATTTATCTACAATATCTGCATTTATCTGACAGCTATAGTCCCTAATTATTTTTTGCAGATTATTATTTCATACATGCATTGTTCAGTGAAGAAAATCTCTTATCAAGTCATTATATCCTGGAATAACAACATAATAAAAGTCTGAGAATTTTTCATAAGGATATTTTGTTTTTAATGTGTCTGTCAGGATGCTGGGCTCCTCTGCGCAGTCCTCTAAAGAGACGTCTACCGAGCTGCTGATTGTTCTGGGCTCAAGGGACAAACTGTGGAGCGTCTTGGAGAAAGTCACCATCAGGAATCAGCAGAACGGATTGGTGTCCTTTGAGCTGAAAGAAAGCTTTGACAGGTTTGCAACATAATGTTTTCTCCTTTTAAAATGAAAAATGTGCAAATTCAAATGACTGATCAGAATATGCAGTGAGATAATTGAGAACAGGTTCAGCTATGTCTATGTGGTCCTTTAATGCAACAGTCACTTCAAAGAAGACAGAAATAGAATAATAATGATATGAAAAAAAATTAACAAGAAACCACTGCAGTGAGGCAAGGGAAATTGTAAAATGATGTGGTTTTCTGATCTTGTTAGAAACCTTGCTGCAGAGTTCTGGGTGAGTTGGACGCTGGGGGTCAAAACATTAAGAGTTACAGTCATTTAGACGAATGGAAATCAAAGGCTGGATGCTCTGCTGCAGGTCAGAGAAAGACAGAGGTGTTCTCATTTTAGAATGATTTATTGTCATTCAGCTGGAGAAGTTTGTAAGCCATCCAGCATTTATTGTCCTCAAGACAGTTACTGACTCCCCAATGGAACTAAAAAATCGATCGATTGGTTCGATTGGTAATAAGTAAGTTGGGTCAAATTTAAATGTAATCAGTGTACAGTGAACTTCCAGCCCAAACAGATCACAGAGCAAACTGCAATATGGGGCAGAAACATCCAAAACAGGATTATAGACAGCGCAGACAGCCCCAGGGTCAAATATGTAGGGTAATGCTCATTTGTAGCATCACTCGAGTCCGATCCAGAGCTGATTTGTCCAGTTTGTCTGCTCACTAGCAGTAAAATCTGCAAAAAAAACATGCAGTATACTATCAAAAGAAGACCTGAAATAATAAACTACATATGCATACATATGTGCTGTAACACAAAAGTCTCTTACTACATCTCCTCGTGCCCGTGCCTCGCTGCTGAAGCCGACCAGCCACTGTAGCTGATTGGAAGGATTGTAGGTTTTCAGCTCGCCGCCGTCGCCTCTCATGCAAAGCATCAGAACGGGCTGCCAGCTCGCACAGCAAAAGAGGATGTAATAAATCCTGCACCTGACCAAAGAACAGTAAAATGCTCTGAGGCATCACTGATTAAAAGAAGTGAAACCAAAATGGTTTTCTATTTGATCACGTACCTTTTTGATGAGATGCAGTTAGCAGACTCCAGGAGAGTTTCCTTCTCGAGGGCCTCAGGAAACTGCAATAATCTCATAAAAACCTGAGATCCTCGCTGCGTTGTTGTCATATCAAAGAGACTGTTAAGACTGGAACACATGCAGAATGCAGTTAACTACTGTGTAGTTGAGAGGGTTGGAATTTGCAGAAAAGAAACTAAAAAAGTAGTGATGTGTAGCTCTAACACCTCTCAGTGAAGTGCAGCCTTTTCAGTTTTTGTTTTGCTACGGACTTAGCCTGCAAGATACAGAGAAAAACCTTTCAAAACAGCAATTATGTTCGTGTTGGAGGTATTAAATCTTACAGTATGTTTTGCGCTCTCAAATGCAGATCAAGTAATTCAATTTTTAAAACATTTTCATGATATTACATCCAGTCCAACATGCTTTTACAGGTTCCTCACATGTTTTTGATATCTGCGGCCCATGAGTTTGATGAGTGTGTTTGACAGGCGCAGCAGGTTAGCAGGGTGCTGCGCTGTTCTCACAGCCGCATCCACACACCAACTACCAGCAGTCACTGTCATCAGGAGTCCTCCAACCACATACAGGAGGTAGAAAACATTCCCCCTGGTTATAGAGAGAGAGAGGAGAAAATGAAAGAATGAAGACTTGCTTATTTAAAGACAACTGTTCTTTTTTTACTCATGGATCCTTACTCACTTGCGGACAATTAGCTCTGGTCGAAGACTCAACATGAGGAGGTTTGATGTGAGACCCTGCAGGAACAACTCTAGCTCTGGAGATACTAGAGTAGAAAACAAGTATATGTGACCATCGTATGAGATTTTTATGCAGTCATTCTTGGGGTTTTTTTGTAGAATAAGGAAAGAATTACATTAGCTTTTTGTTGTTTTGATCATATAAAGTCATTTTTCAAAATATCCTCTATTAAACTGGGATTAGGAGTACCTCCCACATATATTTTCTAACTGCACAGTTCAGTTTTAATTAAGTGCAGTTCATGACAGCATATTTTAACACCTTGTTTCCATCTTAGTTTGTTATATCACCTCACATTCATCTCTCAAAACATTCATCATCTTTATCACAGCATTACTATTAGTTATAAAGATATGACACAAGTACTGTTAAGTTAAATTCAAGGTTTTTTTACTCACCACCAATACAACTCCTCCACCACTCCAGGATTTTTGCTGTTAGGAGCACATGCCTTTCATGTTCACGTTTAAAGGACAGCGAGATAAGAAATGAAATGCGGAACGCTCCAACTAATAACCGGACTTACAGCCAGCTTTTCTTTACATAAGGGATTTAAGAAATGCAGTATGGCTAAAGAGGGATGTAAATGCCATGAATTCCAGGCTTTAACATTTATATGTCAGAACATAAACACAGGTTAACGATAAGAATGTTAAGTAATCTCTAGAGGAGTAGTAGACTTAGAAAAATGAAACATATTTGGCATTTTTGATACATCTGGTTTCTTTGATTAGCTTTCTGATTTAGCCACTGGTTAAAAAAATGGAGTTGTGAATGTTGGACTTACTTTTAAATTGTGAACTGTTCCTTTTGTAAAGATGGATTCTCATTTTTCCCTATTGCAAATCTCTTCAACTTTCTTATCTAAAACAGCTGCAATGGGGAATAATATATATACAGTAGGTAATATGAGTTTTTTAATCTGTCTTAAGTATATTAAGTCTCATGATAATCCCTTCCTCCCTCTGTTTGACAAAAATCCAATCTCTCCTCTGAGCTCAACTTCTTCCATTTGCCTCTCACCCCTCTCCTCAGACTGCTGGTGGTTCGTCTCCTCTCCCCCATGCAGCCTTGCCATCTCAGTTCCCTGGCAGAGGAGCTGGAGAAGTCGGTCCGCTGCCACACCGTCACCGTTGTCCTATGGCGCCAACAAGACGAGCCCCACACCGTCACGGTGGCTGCCCTGCCCAGCAGAGACCTCAACTGGGAAATGTCCAAACTGCAGGCGCAGGGCTACAGCGGCCTCCCGGAGACCTCATCGGAGATCTGCATGTGCGAAGGAGACCAGCTTCTCCTCCGTTTTAGTGGAAACATCACCTCTACAGGTGTGAGGCTGACTTATGGAATTATTAAAAAAGTTCCATATTATGACCACACACGAACAACAAAAAAAAAAGAATCAATTTGATACATAAACATCATTTTACATACTGTGTATATGTGAATGTGAGTGGAAAAGGATTATCATCAGCACAACTGACAGACGTTTTTGGGGGGTATTTTGTGTTGTTATGCAATGATGAATGACAGAAAACAAGATAGAGATGCAACAAAGGTCCTAGCTTAATTCACACCAGGGCTGTTGTGGTTCATAACCTCTAAGCCATGTGGGCACCCCATGCATATATATGTATTGCCTATGTATTCAATATCACTGCCTATTTACTGTAGAACTACATGGTGTATAAGTTGTACTAACAGTAGTCCACTAACTGAAACATTCACTTTTCTGCCATATTCTTTCATCTTTTGTAAATCGATTGGTACTCAAACCTGGCACCACTCTTTGAAAGATTCAAGAAAACTAAAATGTTACAAGCAACATTTCCCACCATTTCCCGCCAATTATAATCCTGTGGTCGAAACCAGACTTCGTTTTAACCAAGTTTCGTGGACTTACTGCATGTGAAAATGAGTAAGCACTAGGCCTCTGTGTTACTTAATGACACACATTTTATGCTAAGTTGGCCAGGTTTGGTTGTGTCTTTGAGCAATTGCAGCTGAACCTGCACCTGCACCTTAGGAAAAAAAAGAGTTCATCTATTAGCAGGTTCCTCTTTGTTCATATACAGTTCATAGTTGAGCCCGCGGTCAAGAACGGGTTTGTCTTCTTTCTGTGTGTCACCACATAACTGGATGCCACAGACCATATAATAAAGTGAATAAATTTTCTGTTTGCACAGGCAGACAGCGGAAAGCTTGTATGTTCTCAGGTGTGTTTGCTCTGCTGTTGTCATCATTTTCTTGATGGATTGACAACATAGGTTGCTGTATAGACAGAAATATCCTGTTGAATATGTTAACACCTGCTCCAACAACATGCTGACAAGTGTTTTATGATGGAATATTCTTTTAATTACAAGCAATTTTAAACCACAATCACCAAATACTGACCAAGTCTTGTGTTAAATATCGACTAATAAATAAAAAATTACAAAATTATCCACATTCATGTTTTTCCAATAGGAACTCAAACCAACCGGTGTGATGTCCCAAGTGAGCGGATCACCTTTCACAGTCAGCGGAAGAATCACCTTTTCCTTCATCTTACTGAAGTGGACCCATTTGGCAACTACAGCTCCCCTCACTACAAGGGTACAGTCATGTTTTACAAGGTCACCAGAGGTCAGCTGGAGTGGCAAAGTGACAAAGCTGTCCCAATGGACCCAAAGCTCCTGGGGGATCCTGTCTGTAAGCTGTCTCTGACTTTGCCCAAGGTGCCGCAGACTTCAGAGTAGAATCACTCACATCATTCTTTGACTGTCACAATAAAAGAATATTCTGACATTCTAATCTGTGTCATTTCAGAAAGTGAGACGCATTAATCGGCCCGTCACAGCGAGGGTTAAGCTGTGTGAGGAGACAGGTAAGTGAGATGTTGGACTCCTCACTTACACGACTGTCATAGTCAGCCTACAGTTTTGATTCAGATGTATGTATTTTATGTTGAAAAGTTAAGATTTATGTAGCTTTTGCTCCTTTGTTGTCGAATCTTACATTTAACTTCTCATTTGTTTCTTTGGTTATGACAGACAAGCTGTTATTGATGTTTAAAACGTAAAAGCATTGTATTCCTGCCACCAAAGGATGAACCTTCACCATCCTTTACCTCTTGCCCCTGCAGATTCCCTGTCAGACTCTCTTCTTCTCTGGCTGTCCGGAAAGCTTTCAGAGGAGGAAATAGCCACGCTGGTGCTCACCCTGCGCCTTCGTCGCAGCGCCACCCAGCTTGTGAAGCTCCGGGCTGGGGACTGTCTGTCCACTCAGGCTTTCCACGTCCTGGCCATGTGGAGGAGGGGGCTGCCTGCTGCCTCACACCAACCCAAGGCCTCTCAGCTGGCCCACTGTTTGGCCAAGAGCGGCAGGCCTGATCTGGCCCGAGAGCTGCTTCTACAACAGGCTGAAACCACCAGGCAGGGCTTATTGAAATAAAGAAAAAACAGAATTCACACTGCTTTTTAATCAGCCAGGGTCAGAGCATGTGTGTCTGCTAAAAGTGTTACTGGCAGTGTTTCCACAAGGGGTCAGCATTGGACTGTGAGATTCTGTGCTCTCTTCTAGACATGGGTCAATTTACTGTGTGTTGTTAACAATTTATTATATAATAACATTTATTTGGACATATTTGGAGCAAAAATGGCTGTAGATCATTACATAAGACACAGAGAAAATCAAGGGCAAGTATTCACACTGAATCTGAATTCTATAAAAAAAACTTACCTTAAAAGCTCATTAATTTATCCTTTAATAATGATGAAATTTAGGTATTAATTAGTTGGTTTTTAAGGGGTAATACCTCTTCATATGGAGCAAAAAACATTAAAACCACCTCTTAATTTCATCTTCTAATTAGGAGGAAAATTGGGGGTTGGTTTTCATGTCTGTTTGGTATTTTTTAACCAGGGGAAAATTAATGGTAAATGAAGGCATAATTAATGGTATTTTAAGTATTATTATTTGCTTCATTGTTATTAGAAAGTATATTTAGTGAAACCTTGTAATTAACACCTACCTCACATTATGTGTAATAATGTAATGAATGTTTCAACAATCTAGCTCCACAAACATAAGCTAACTTTGATATTAAAAAAATAAATAAAAGTGTTGAGATAGTTATACACATGACAAGTTTTCATGTACGTAGTGTAGCTGATACCCAAACACACACTTAAGAATGCGTTTTTTCACATTTAAAATCAGAAAATTTTGCAACCATTAGTCTCAGACAGCACCTTCACACACTCACTTTATTTTGCAGTTTGTCTCTGCAGACAGGTGGGTGATTTACCAGACCAGTCAGCCATCTCGTCTCTCTGCATAAACAATCGCTGACACTGAGCTGTGACCTCTTTTCAGCTCCGTGACACTGGATCTTTAAGACTTGACAGCTTCTGTTGATGGTAACTGATTGGAGCACAAGGTGGACAACTAAACGAGCCTACTGGGCACAGGCCCAGGGGCCCAAGGGCCCAGAGCCACTGCATGAAGTCACTGTTATTAACGCTACATTTCTTGTCACATAGTCAAAAGGCTTAGTCATTCATGTCAAAAAAAAAGAGTCCCAAAAGGCCTGCTGAAAAACTGAAGGAATAGTCTAAACATTCAGTTTGAGGATGTCACCAGAAAGAATGATCATGATACCTTTTGAGTGTTTATCTAGGGACTGAGTGGTTTTTTGGAGTATAACTTGTATGCTCCTTTGAATATGTTTTAGTGTTAAGTCTTAACTGGAACAAGTGAAATTCCTTACATGAACATAAAAAAACTATTTCAATGGTTTATAGGGTTCACCTCTTGCAAAAATTAAGGGATGCTCTATTTATTGCAAATATTATATTGTTAAGCCTATTATCGTAATTTTTCAAGAAAGAGATGCTTATGTGGGCTACAACTTTCAATTCCCATTAGATTAATGAGTATAGACTGGTCGATAGAGGGTGCTATTAAAGTTTGTGACCGGGGCAAAGGTCACAGGTGAGGTCACGATAATCTGTGCGTGATCTTGACAACCACGCATGTATATGCAAAGTGGATCAACACCAGACACTACATGGAGCAGCTAAAAGAAAACTAAGAAAAGAAAAGTAGCAAGGGACGCAGATATTTTACATCAAGTTCCTCACATTTCCAGTTTTTTCAAAAACAAAATGAACCGATGAGAACAAAAACGGAAGCTCATGAGCCCACCGTGGGAGGTTGTGAGGAGGAACAGCCAGTTAGTAGCACTGCTAATGCTGTACCACCGGGGCTACTGTTGATGGGTGAGGAGGAGGAGGAGTAGCATGCTGCTAAAGAAGAGGGCCAACGGCAACTGGTGTCACCGTAGCAGCCTGCAAGCATCATGGAGGGTCAGCTACAGCCTCCTGAAAGAGATCAGGGCGAGGCTTGGTTTAAAGCTGTAAATGACACAGCCATAATTTGACATGTTCTTGGCAGAGCACTGGAGAAATTTGGTAGGGATAGTGTTTCATATTTATCCTCAACAATTTGTGAAGAATTTATAGATTATAGGAGAGAAAACTAAAAACTAAACAAGCAATTATATAGGAATTACACAATGCTAAATATTTCTCTGTTAATAGTCGACTCAACCCACATTTATCACATGTAGACTAGTTCACCTTCATATTCAGATTTGTGAGCAAAATGAGCCATGTAGTGGAACGGTTTCTAGGATTTGAGCCCATTACTGGTCACACAGGAGAACGCTTAGCAGACTGTGCTGTCTCAGTGGGTGGTGCATGATCTTGGACTAGACTTGGCAAACTGCCATGGACAATCGTATGACAATGTGAGTAGTATGGAAAATACAATGGATTGCAGGCACATCTAAAGAAGTGGAATCCATTGATTCACTATGTCCCTTGTGCTGCCCATTCTTTATATCTGGTTGGAGTCAACAGCATTGAAGCCTGTAGCAATGTAGCTGGCAATTATTTTGACTTGTTGCAGTCTCTGTATACGTTCACCTCTGCCTCCGTGCATTGCTGGGGCACAGTATTTGGAGATTCCAATGTGTGCATCGATCGAACTCTTAAATCTCCCCACCACACACTGGAGCTGCCATGCTGACTCAATGAAAGCACTGTGGCAAAATTACCAAAGGATACAAGAGGCTTAGGACTTTGTCCATGGATGACAGAAAAAAGGTACACAAGCTCTGTAGTGGCTGCACTCTGTGTGCAATTGGAGAAGTTGGAGATGTCATTCATCACCAAGTTTTGGGATACTGTATTATCAAGATTTCAAGCAACTAGCGCTATTTTTAGCAAAGTGATATACGTAGCCCATCATACTGCAGTTAGGGCACTCAAGTCACTGTGTGATTTTGTGGCTGCACAAAGAGATCTTTTTGACAGTTTTGAAAGGGCCGCTCTAAGTGGTGTCAGCCAGACTTACAGACATGACAGCCATCACAGAAAGAGATGCAAGACCTTTGCCGATGAGACTGGAGAGCAGGATATTGAGCATGATGGACACGAGTTTCAGGTAGAGACCTTCAATGTTGCCGTCGACAAAATTACTCAGAGCCTCAGACACTGTCTGGAGGTCTATGGGCACCTGTGCAGTTTCTTTAGTGCGGTTTTCTGTGCGAAATCAGTCAAAAGCCTCAGTAATTGAAAAGTTCTGGCATCTGCATACCCGTTTGACCTAAATGACAGCTAAGCTGATGAACAAATTCAACTCAGATCATTTATTAAGCCTGAAGATGATAAAAACCCAAAAGGAGTGCTCTGAATAATTCTTGACGGTGGCTTGCAATCTATGTTTCCAAATATTTATGTCATGCTGAGGCTATTTCTGACTCTGCCCGTCAGTAATCTCAAAGGGGAGCGGTCATTCTCTCTCCTGTCCAAGATTAAAAATGAATTTAGGACCAATATGACACAAAAACGCCTCAAGGCAAATGGTAATTGAGAGTGAACTGACCAATATAGTGGACTTTGATGATATTGTGGATGAGTATGCACAAAGCAGAAAACCAGAAAAAAATGCACTGTATAAGGTAAGATTAATTCAGGTTTATAGTTTTCAGTGTTTGTTCTGTATTTAGTACAGTTTTGAGGTATACTTTATTTGAGTATACTTTACCTTTTATGCTAATTTCTACTTCCACTGAATTCCATTTTAGAGGCCTACTTTTTACTCCACTACACATGTTTGCCACTCATTTAGCACTTACCTTTCTTTCCATAAAAAACACAATACATTTATATAATATATTACTATTAATCTGGTCAGTATTATCTAAAAATTGACACAATTAGGCTACAAACTACAACATTAAAATACTACATGTTTGAAAAAAAACAACAAAACTACAGAATAAAACTCTAAAATGATCTTTTTGCATGATTAGTGTGTTTACTTTTGATAATTTAAGTACATTTTCAGGATAATACTTATTAATAGGCTCCACTAAGTATAATACTGTACTTTTACTTGAGTAACATTTTGATGAAGGGCTTTTACTTGTAATGGAGTATTTTGATTCTTTACTTAAGTAAAGAATCTGAGTGCTTCTACCTCTGAGCTAAGCTAACCGGTTGCTGGCTGTAGCCTTACATTTTAAAGTACAGACATAAGAGTTGTATTGTTCTTCTCTTTGATCTGGGCAAACCGTCTGCGGATGAAGATCATGTGAGCTACTAAATAGACCTTTGTGGGGAGATTATTTTCTCAACTATTATGTAAAGTCTAAAAATAGTAATAGTCAGTTGAAGTTGGTTACACTGCGCTACAGTAGGCAAGCAGAAGTGCACTCTGTCTTTTTAATGATATTCAATGGGGTTTTCTTTTACATCTGTCATCAGAGCCTCAAGCTCCAGCTGTGTGACATTCTGCAGGCCCTGAGCTGAAGCAGGGGGGTAATGATAGATGCCATGTGTCCAGGTGGGGGGTAGGGGACTCCCCGTGGAGAGAGAGGAGACCACCCAGTGCTGCAAATAGAGGGGACGGTTAATGAAGTATGAAATGGTAACAGGTGGAGCTGATGGATTAAACAGGATGATCGCTCTTGCTTCTTCTCTGTCACTCGCTGACAGAAACTGTCTCCTCCATTCATTAACCTTTTCTCTTCTCTTTATATCCTGCTCTGCTATTGTCCCTCATCTCCGCATTTATATGGTAGTATTTCTCTCATATTTCTCTTTTTAAACTCTGCACACTCTTTCTTTGCCTACTCGCCATTATCTCCCCACTTATCTCTCTTTCTTCCCCCCTTCAGTGTGATGCTAAAGGACACGTGTAGCATCGCTAACATGATAGTTTTGTGCCTCGAGTGTGTGTGTATGTGTGCCAGAGGGGGGTATCATTAGTCTGGAACAGGGCCATCAAACACACATACACACACACACATACACACTGAGGGCCTTGGTAGAGGTAAATGTCACAGAGGGGGCTCCCACAGCGCCAGGAAATCGTTTCCTCTCTCATTTTTATCTCCCTTCTCTCCCCCTCTACATTATTGAAAAGGCCACGCAGCAAGGCACTCTAGGAGGTTGCCCGTCGTCCAGTGGGGGAGGATGCAGAGGGCTGATGAGGTGAAGAATTCCCGCCGAGGGCCAGCATAAAGAGATTCTGATTAAAACCTCATCCGTTTCATCATCCATTTCATCACTCTCTTCAGGAATGCAGGAATCTTCGCTGCCTTGATCAGTCGCCACTCACGCTTTTAGCTGTCAAGGTAGAACAAGTCTGCTGTGACTGAGATGCAGAGGCAGTCATGAATGAGCATATGCACTGTCACAGCTCATCCTGAGACTTATCAGACCACAGCGTTCACATCTGGGTGGAAAAACACACACTTCTTCTCTTTCACACTCGCACTCGGTTTATTTTCTGTAAATTGGCTTTTTGCATAAAAGTGAAGGAAGTGAAAGGACAAATTAGTTACGCAACCTTTCCGTTAGCTGTACGGCTGATTATTTTTGATTCAAGGCTGGTTTAATTACTCAGGCTCTTGTTTACTCATTTAGGCAATCATACATGCCATACTTCCTCAGAGTAATTTAGATCCAAGCGCGGCCGAATCTTCATAAAGTTTAATGATGAAAATGCTGAAAAGAAACACAGATCACATATAATGTTTATTGGTCTCAGTTTCTAAGCAACACAAAGTTTTGACTACATAGAAATTAGGACTTCTTGGGATCTTAACAGTCAACAAACATTTTAAATGAACCTTTTCTTCGAGAGCTAAATGAGCAGTTTAACTACTTTCATGTCTGTACGGTAAATATGAAGCTACCAGCAGCAGTCAATTAGCTTAGTTTAGCACAAAGACTTGAAGCAGGGGAAAACAGCTAGCCTGGCTCAGTCCAAAAATACCAAAATCTTTCAACCAGCACCTTTAAATGTCACTAATCATGTTGTGGTTTTATGAAAAATTATGTGTGGGACTGTTCCCTCGCTGTGTGGGCTAACTCTCGGCAAGAAAGCCAGTAAGTATATTTCTCAAAAAGCACATTCCTTAAATGATTATTTTTAAAGTGCTTTATTCTAATAGTCAGTCATTTTATATCCAAAGAAATTCAGCTACAGTGAGAACATCACATGCTGAAAGTCCATATACATTACATGTACAGAGGTAGTGTCACACAAGCTTCTGTAGATGTATCAACAAATCTGTGTTAAATCAGAATGGAGATTCATTTCAACATGTAGCCTGGAAAATACCAGTTTTAGAGCACCCTAAGGTCCTGTGGGTGATTCGGGTCACTGTGCTGTAGTGAACACTGTGAGAAGTGAAAAATGGAGACAGCTCCTGTGTGGCTGCCCATTCATACAAAAACATGGATGGATCGAATCTCCGGGGTGATTCTCTGATTCCAGCCCTCTGCGTGTGTATGTGTGTGTGTGTGTGTGTGTGGGAGGGAGAAATAGACAGACCTCTCAGGTGTACTGCTCACCAGTCCATGACAAACTCTTCATTTGTCCCTCATTTCTGTGGCAGACAAGGCAGCTGCGCTGGGACCTGTGACCTGACAGAGCCCGAGATGCATCACATTTCGAAAATGGTTAAAGCTGCTCTAAATGATTAATGTTATATTAGCAATGGGTCAGGTGACCATGTGTAATGTGAAAGTAACCATGTGCAGTGATGAACCCACAGAGAATTATCAACCTATTCTGTAGTTACCCTCATCTCTACAGAGAATTTCAGCATCTTTCAGCCAATTGTTTTGATTTTACAGTCTACAACTCTACTATAGCCTCACTCTCACTGCTCTTATCGCTCTTATAAACCCACTGTATGCTACATACTCAGCACCAAATATCAAACAACTACCCTGTAGACATATTTAGCAGCTAAAAAGCCGGATATGTCCCTCAGGGGTTGGTGAAACCAGAGCTAATAGGAGGGTGAATTTGAACTTCAATTTGTCAGCAGGACCCAAACATGACTCCAAATGCATGCTAATTTTTCTGTTTATGTAAATAAGAAACTGTTTGCTAGCAAAAAAGGTGAAAATATGTCAGTGTTGTCTTTAGAGCTTGTTTCTGCTGCCCCCAAGTGGCCAAAATTCTGTCATTGCAGAAGAAGAAGAAATAATTGAATAGTCCTCTAATTTATAGAGTACAGCATGATGGCAAGACAGATAGATGACCCGTGTGTGAGTGTTTGTGGTACTGTGTGGGGAAAAGAGCAATCACAGATAAAGCTAAGAGTGAAGTAAAGTCTGATTTTCCTTTGCAGAACTTTTGTTCACAAATTCTGTTCACAATCAGCAGCGCAATCATTTGAAATAAATGTTATATCTGAGGAAGCTGCTCAAGAGGTTTCTGTAAGGTTTAGATAGTGTTGAATGAAATTAGCTTAGTAAAGAGACAGATTTTTGAAATTTTCTGCAGAAGAGTTTCTAAGACTGATTGCTCATGCAGCAGTGTGGCACAAAAGTGTCTGAAAGCTGGTAGAGCTTAAAGGTGAATATATAAAGGATAGTCTGTGGTCCAAATTCTTACAGCAGTGTGCAAGTTTGTGTCTGATATCTTGTGCTCTTTTAAAAAAGCCTAAATCTACATGCTATGTTGGTACATCATACATGTACACAATCACACAAATGCAATTCCAGCAACGTCTGTCCGTCCTTGTTGTCCATCTTCCGATCAAATTAAAATGGTAATGTTTACTCTGGAAATCTTCCAAGATTGTGTGAGATGGTGTGAGATGGAACAGGAGGGGAAAAAAGGTGAAAAAAGGATGGGATGACGGTGAGAAATGAAGGGAGTGGCAGCAGGGGTGAAGAGGTGTTGGAGGAGTGATGGAAGACTGAATAAACAGGGGAGAGGGGTCGAGAGAAGGAGGAAAGCCGACAAGAAGGTGCGACATGATGGGAGAGGGTAAAAACGTGAGGGAGGGGAAGTGTAGCAACAGTGTGTCCACTGGTGTGTGAAACTAGCCTGACATCTTGTGTGTGTGTGTGTGTGTGTGTGTGTGTGTGTGTGTGTGTGTGTGTGTGTGTGTGTTTGTACAAACGTGATCACAAGTCAGGGAGAGTCATGGAGACTGGCTCAATATCTCCTTCACATACACACATACGCAGATCACACAAAACACAAACACTTTCAGGGTTGGGAGGTCAAAAAGAGTGCATTGCTCAGCCTCCCTTGACATCTATATTTCACACATATTTCACACATAAAGAACACTGTACACCCATCCAAATACAACTAACACTTATATGACCCTAAAACTACAAATCTGAAACAACAGACTACCTGCAAGCAGCTACTGTACAACACGTGTGAACTAAAGTCAATTTGTAACCAAACCTAACTCAAAAATCTTTTTTTTTTTTTTTTTTTTTTTTTTTACCATTAATCAGGTAAACTTGTTTTGTACAGAAACCTTAGTTAGGGTGACTGTTAATAGTTTGTTGCATTTCCGATCTCAGCTTTTTTTAAAAGATGCACCTCATAGTAGCATTTGTATGTCTTTCCTACTGTACTCACTGAAGCCAGACATTTTGCTTTGTCACACTAAATCTCCAATGTCTGTGGTGGTTTTTAAGCTAACACCCTGCAGCTTCAGACACTTGCATTTAATATGGGAGCAAAATTCGATTTGATATAACTGTGAGGCTGCCAGTTAAAAAATATGACATTTATTGAATAGCTTACAGTAATTCATACATATCTTGACTTGCCTTCCCTCTAAGAAGCTACATATCTGTTTACATTGCTAAAAAACTTGGGATGGACACTTAAGATTTGTACCTGCTTAGTTAGCTCATAAATAGACTTTAGAACAGAACTGACTCATTATCTGGACTTGAGGCTCGACTCTAAAGGTGTGTTCAGAACATGAAGCAGATTTTTATACCTTGTGTCATTCGGAGTTTGACCGCTGGACCCCTTTGTGTTTCTTCACCTTCAACTGTACGTAAGCTGTACCAACCATGTCTGTGTATTTGTGTTTAACTTAACTTCTAACTGAACTCAGAACTCAACAGAAACTCTGGTTCTTTCTGTATGTCCCTCCAGTATCTCTCCCTTTCCCTGTTGTCTCTGTACATTTATTAAAGCAGATTCCACAGGATACTAGCAAATTTTCACTCAGGTTTAAACATTTTCAAGTCATTTGACAAGTCAGTTTTCTATGGTTGTGAAAAAGGCATTATCAAACTTATTGTGTTGCTATTTTGACACATTTTCTATATGTAGTTCACACACTAATAGAACCACTTTATATACTATCAGCCTTTTCATTTTCCTCCTGACCCAAGGCCATTTTTGACTAAACATAACCATTGTGTACAGAATATACAGTATGTATACACTACAACACAATCTCATGTACTGACTAAGGTTACCGTCAAGGACAGCCGGTTTGACATCAAGTTCATTATCTCCTACATACATGTAGATTTATCTGCTCCATCACTTCATTATCAAAAGCAAAATGTCACCGCTAAGGTTCACAACAGTTTGGTCATTAATCAGTATTATCTGTTGTCTCCAGACGTCACATAAAGGACCTCTGTAGACCAAAGTAAATGTATAAGAACATCCCAAAGGACAAAGAACACAGTGGGTTCATCTTTAGAGTGCACACGTACACATTACACATAGTAATTTGATAGATTTTCATTGTAAAGATATTTATCATAGCAGCTTTAAACCATGTGTTGAGGGCTGGTTTGTGTGTGGACACGTAAGCCCTTTTTGAAGATAAAATCTCTGGAAGAAGAAAATGAGAAGTAGATTGGCATGACAATGAAGACATTTCTCTGTAACTCACGCTCTTTTTAATGCCCTCTGATCTCTTGTCTTCACGTCTCTGTCCGTCACTTTCACCTGTCCATCATTGACTGATGTCCTGGTTATGTCCCATGAGACAGGGCAGGAGATTCTGCATAATAAGAAGGAGGAGATGGGGGTGGACTTAACAGAAGTCATTGAGTCTCATATGTGGTCTTTTCACTGTTTTGGAGCCTTTCTCTGTGTGCTTAACACTCTACTAGACACTTGATTAAAACAAAATCCTTGAAAACTGAGTGAAATGTCACCCTTTATACAGGAATTTTCCACAAACAAAAACAAGATTCTAACTTCAGTGCTGCAGTAGGTGACAGATGATGTTTTTCACAGTGTGGAGGCTTCATCTCCATCTCCCCTCAACTCTCTATGACTTTTTACTCTCCCCCAAGTTCCTCTTACTGTATAACAACCAGCTGTCTCCTTTCCTTCCTAATTCCACCGATCCTCATTAGATGGATGCACTGCAAATAACCTCGCAGTCAAATGGTCTCATTTCCTTCAACATGTGCCTCATGGAGCGGGGAGGATGTGGAGTCACACGTTCACATTTCAAATCAGTTGTGTGTGTATTTTGAAAGCCGAGACCTTCGACAGTATGTTCTCTGTTACTGTGAAGTTGACCCCAGTGGCACACTGCACACTATGATGCACATATGACAGGAGAGAAAAAAGAGAAGAGAAATAATAAGAGACAACAACGCTACCACAGTGCGAGACAAACATGCCACACTTCTTCCAGCAGACAATGATTCACTGTTTTTCCATTGTTCCCCCAAACCACTGGAGGCAATAATGTGGCTTCCTGGTCACAGTGCAATATATCTAAACATCAGCATGGGTTTGACTGTGTTAATGCTATATCCACACGACATTGAGCGAAATGGGACTGCAATGTTTGTGTATAAGCAATATTTATGCATCTGGTCAATTTCAGCCTTTGGTTACTATACTCTGTGGCAGACTGAAGCGTTATGCAGCTAATAATATTTAGCACCATGCAGCGGTTCTTTTAAAATCCTGGGTTCACTCTGCCCAGGGCACTGATTTCTTGTAGCCATTTACATTACATGAGCATCTTGTTAGTCTCCCCACTGAAAGCCAGCCATCTGTCTGGTTGGCTGACCTCTTCCTGGCCTTTGATCTTTAGCCCTTGGTCAGCACTCAGCACAGTGGTTGCGAAGAAAGATAAAACTAGACTGCAAATATTCCCATCAGTGTTGCTGATGGACACGTGGCCATGGCCTGATGGTATCTACTATTCTGTCTGCAGTTTTCACATCTGCTCTGGTGTTTTTCTTTCAGAAGTCTGAGGCTTCAAATCTCAGCATGTAGGAGTGTGATATTTCTGACTCTTCTGGTTTCAGCTAAGAATTGGTGAACTAAATATTAAAACCAAGAATTACCAAAACTATAAAAACAATACAATTTCCCTTTTAACGGATGACTTTGTGTATGGGTTTGATCACACTTGCAGAGATTGCAATGAAACTTTGTGTGGAATTCAGTCAGAATTCGTAGAAACCTCAAGAAAAGACACAAGAGGGAGTCCTCTTCTATGACAAACAGACATGAAATATCTGCACAGCTTAGCTTACAGTAGATCAAATTAAAAAACAAACAAACAGTATAATCCATTATATACTGTATCTTATATCTGTGCATTAAAGTCCCCCTTCAGTCAAAAATCATTTTTCTTCTTTTTCCTTCAGGTGGATGTTTGATTTTCATTGTGCAATATGGTGCATTTGAGTTTTGAGTTTGACACTTGAGGGCTGTTTTCACATTCACCTGCTGAAAGTGGAAAGTTTATTTGTGCTCACAGCAAATTAGAGTTTAAGGTGTTGACTTACAAGTATGATTTGTGACATCACAACTAGTTTGGAGCCAACTGTGGGCCAGTGTGCAATTTACACCAGTGATATACGGAAGTCTCCAATGCTCATACACTGAGGATAGATTTTCAGTGAAGTAGGAGATATTTTGTGTCCAGCAGGAAAGCTTTAAAAATCAAGGAGGCCATTAGCTTAGCTTAGCATAAAGACTGGTGGCAGTGTCGGAGCAGGGGGGAAGCTCTGTACCAGCACCTCTGAAGTTCACTAATTATCACGCTGAATCTTGTTTGTTTGATTTAGATGCAAACAAAACTGGTAGTTGTATGTTTTAACTAGCTAGCTGCTTTCTCCTGCCTCCAGTATTTAAGCTAAGCTAAACTAATCACCTCCAGCAATGCACTTAGTGCACAGACATGAAAGAAGTATTGATCTTCCCATTTTACTCTTGGCAAGAAAGCAATGCCAAACTATTTCTTGTAAATATTAAGTTTAATTAGGTAAACTTTTAGGCAGGTTTTGGTTTTCTGGCTACAACCTGCTAGCAAAGCAACAAAACAAAGGTGTTTTATATAGCTGAAATGGCTTGATTGTTTGATAATTTCCTTCTTCTCTAAGTATAAATACTTTGAAGACAAGTTACTTGGGATGTGATGATGTGAGTAGAAATGAAAATCATGCCTAACTGTAATGGTTATGGTAGTAGTTGGCTACATGCTCACTTTATATGGTAGGTAATTGATATACTCTGTTACTTGGTGTGTTTGTGCTTGTGTATGACACATGTAAACTGATGTGCATGTGTGAAGGTTTGTACAGCAATGTGCGTGTGTGTTTGTGAAACTAAATGCCACAGTTGAGACGTTAAGCTGCAGGCTATCGCTCAGCAAGCATAGTAGTAGTAGCAGGAGAACAACAGTAAATATTCACATCATAATCATCTTAATGAGCAGTGGCACCAGAGCAATTTAGAAGTGCTGTAAGGTCTCTCTCTACTCCTGTCTGATTACCCAACACTTTTCACTTTTTCCATATGGGTTTTTTTTGTGTGTGTCTACATACCATTTCTATACCAAATCCCTAGGGTCTCATTTATCTTCTCACAAGAGCATCAAAGACAGTTTACAGATCTCTAAATTTATGAAAACAAGTGTGAAAGTACCCATTGACATATACCTAGAAACAACAATCTACAAACACACACCACACATCTAAGCGTGATGATCATGAGTAAACTCAAAAAGGTTTCAAGGTCAAAGCTACCACATTATCATAATCTTAAACCCCTGTATGTTTGTCTGTGCATGTGTTTATATACTCTATACCGAATGTGATGTCAATTGCATGCCTGCAATACCAAATGAAGAAGAAAACATTCACATCCATCATTCACTGACTGATTCATCAACAGTAGTCTTGAAATGATAGCAATTAGTTTGCTTTTCTTTGTTGTGGCTGCAGGTTGGGATCCAGGGACTTGTTTCACCAAATTTAAAGCACGCAAGCTATGATTTGCAACTTGAGATCATTTCCACTCCTGTTGATTTCGACACATCTTCACCAATCAAATCATAGATGAGAGTGTGAGAGAGTGTAGCACTTGCAAATTTACAGCATTTTTAGAACAACACTCATTCGTACAAGGTGATGATGGAGATGGATACAATTTGCGATCTGTGTGTAAGCGGTGCTTTTGTGAAACAACTCGGAACTTATTATTGTAGGTACCAGTTATGATACAAAGACACAGCTGAATTTTTGGAGGTGGTGGTGATATTGCTAAATCTGACGGGACAAGACACACAAGCAATGAGACAATCACACAGGTTTTAAACAACTACAGACTTCCTGGTTCAACTTTGACCTACTGTGCTTAATGAAGTTGTGTGTGACCGCAGTTTTCCTGTGCAATGGGAGATTATTGCCAAAAATTCATGTCTGTTCACATTTGGCTTTACCTCTAAATAAAGTGGTCAATAACCTTGTCAAACTGCAGGCTTGTTTACAACCTGTCTGATTATCTGAATGACGAGTTTCTTGCCCTGTTCGACTTGTGCTGTGTTCTAAGATCTCAGCAATTAACTTTGCAAGTACAGCGTTATCATAACTGATAGAAACAATGACCAAATCAACAACAACAAAGATTCAAGTTTAAAGGAACCGGATTAGACCTGCTACAGTACTAGTGATTATTTTTGGAAACTCCTTGAAAACGAGATGATACATCTCAAGGGATTTATCCTGATATAATAGAATTTGACAACATTTATCTCCTGATTGTTTACCTGTTTGATCCTTTGGTCTATAAAATGTCAGAAAATAGCAGAGAAAAACAAGTCCAACATGATATCTTTAAATTGCCTTTTTGTTCCAACAAACAGTCAAAACCCCCAATATTTTTTGTTAACTGTTACAAAAAACAAAGAACAGCAGCACATCCTTACAACTGAGATGCTGTAACTAGAGAATACTGGGTGTATTTCCTTGAAAACCAAAATCGTTGCCAATCAGTATGCTGTGAATCGACTGAGCGATTGATTGACTGATTGTTTCAGCTCTAAATCTGAATTACCTCAAAAACTTTCCCTTACTTCCCTGACAGAGCAATGCAGGACACTTCCATGAAGCTACAAACATAGAATCATTTTTAATTTAACTTTAATAGCTTTTTTTTTAGCTTCACAGCAACCTATCATAATAGTTCTGAATAAGTGCCTGATTTACCTAGAAAATGAACCCTGCACCCTTTGGAAAAGTCCTCGTTATGGCTCGATATTGGACTCAATAACCTCAGAATATCTCAATTAAATACTCTCTCACTGTCCAAGTATCTCTCAGCTTTACATGGAGCTGCTCCAAAAAGCGCCTCCTACCATTTCACTTAAACATACTCATGAATCCCGTAAAGCATTGTGAAAAGTAAAGCAAACCCAAGACAGAGTTGATGTTGATTAAATGAGAAATATTGTATCAGCAGATTCTGTCTTACAGCTGTGAAGCCATAAATAGTCCAGACAGCGAAAGAGTTAAAGGCATTTCCTCCTGAGGTCGGCCAGACGGATGATCAAGTTAACCGGCTTGATTGAGAAAAGTCATGTCTGCTTAGTGTCTCCTATAAGCACAGACATATGCTCCCTCATCTGCAATTGGCAGTGGTTTACTATCTTGAATGTGTGTGTGTGTGTGTCTGTGTGTGTGCCTACAGTACATGTAGCGCAAGGGGTTCAGCATGTTTGCTCATGTGCACTGAAGAGACTTGCAAATTTTGCATTTGTTACCGCACAGACTTTGTGTGAGTGCGTCTATATTTGTGCATATTTGAGTGTGATCCGGGGCTTTTTCAGAGTTGTGTGCACGAGAGACAGATAAAGAAGCAAATATCTGTTTCTGTATGTGTGTATGTGTGTGTGTGTGTGTGTGTGTGTGTGCATGTGTGCTTGTATTCTGGCAGCACCATTTGGCATTTCTCAAACAGCTGTCAGCTTCAGCCAAAGTGTTTCAGCTGACTGATCCTTAAACTGGGCCAATAAGTTCCCACACAAAAACCCCACATTCCCTGTGCATGGGCACTTTGGGTATATTGCTGCATCTATCTCAACACATCACTCTCCATCTTGCCATCCATTACTCTCTCCAACCATCCCTCCTTTCCACACTTTTTTGTATCTTTCTATCTTCTTTTCCTTCCTGTGAAATGACACTATGAAACTTACTGTGAAGCCAAAATAAAGAAAGAATTGTATCAAGCTCATGTTTCCATGATTAATGTGTATGTGTCCGTGTACAGTGTGTGAAACTGGATTCTGTATGAATGAATTATGTGAGTGTGAGCATGTAGGGGAATCTACAGTACATATGACCCCGCATTTGAGTTTTTGAGTGTGTGTGTGTGTGTGTGTGTGTGTGTGTGTGTGTGTGTGTGTGTGCTAGAGGCGAGAAGCATGGCAGAGCTGAACCTTACAGCATCTCCTCTGGTCCCACCCACCGCCCTCCAACTACCCCCCCCCAAGGACGGCCAGCCCATTAGAGTAATTAACTAGAGAGGGGTTTGATGGGATGGAGGGAAAGAGAGAAAGGAAAGAAAGAGGGTTGGGATAGAGAGAAGGAGGCATGAGAGATAGAGAAAGTGGTTTCGAGTGAGAGGAAAGAGAGATTTGAGAGGGAGGGAGGGAAGAAGAGGGGGGGGTCTTTTTCTGCCGAGGCAGCAAGTGGGTGGGGGCCGTTGCCTTCCTGCTTGCCGTTAATCCCTGAGTGACTTTCACTGCGTACAGTAAGCAGTGCGGCGCAGGCCAGAGCCCCCGCAAATTAATCTAGCAAAGAGCCTGGGATGTGGCCGCGCTGAACCCCCCCCCCCCCCTTCTAAAAGACTTGGGAGAAAGGGAGGAGGAAGAGAGAGGAATTGAGAGACAAATGGTGAGAGAGAGAGAGAGAGAGAGAGAGAGAGATAAGCTGCTGCTGTATTGTCCGGTGAGTAGAGGAAAAATTTGGAGGATAGAAGGCAAAGGGGACAAATGAGCAGAGGAGGGAATGACAGGAGGTGGTGAGTAAGGAAGGGGGGATGTGGGGGGGGGAGATAAGGAAGACAGTGGACTATTTAAAGCACAGCAAAGGATGACCGTGTGCCCTCGCTCCAGTGACATCACTCAGAGACATGATGATGATGTCACCGACTGTAGGGTGCTTTTCTGCCACTCCATCATGATGTCATTTTCCTCCAGCATATAGGCCTGACATCACTGCAAGCAAATGTGGGCGTTGCAATTTAAAAGGTCCTGTACGATTCACTTTTTTTGTGAATTTGCTTGATTTTTTGTTGTTGTTGTTTTTTAAATGAATGTAGTTAAGATCATATTTCATTAAGGAAGAGTCCAACATTTTGGGAAATATGCTTATTAGCTTTCTTTCCAAGAGACATAAGAAGATCATGGAGTTTAGCCTAGCTTAGCAGGAAGGCAGAAACAGCCAGTCTGGCTCAGTTGAAAGTGGAAAATATAACTATCCACAACTCTAAAGCTATAAAAGATTTGTCTTGTGTCATAACAGAAATGTAAAAATGACTAAATTCTATGATTTTAGGTGGAGTTACGTGTTGTAGCTGTGCCCCTTTTTGGGGAGTTTTATGCTAAGCTAGGCTAAACTTCGGATTTGGCAGAGTAGCTCTGCAGTTCATTCAATCATTTTGGGTCATTGCAACAAGCTGTAAAAACAACACTGACCTCATCATCACCTTATAAAGTTGATATAGCTAAAATGTACACAGACCTGAGATTGATATCAAGCTTTACTTTCAAAATAATAAAGCAAAGTCTTTCCCAAAGTCTTGAAGTGTTCCTTTAAAGTGAAAGCTATTCCTCTGCAAAACATTTATAATCCTGGTCCTTACAGGCAGCATCAGCTCCTCTAGTTAAAATGATGCGAGAGTGGAAGCACTCCAAAGGGTGTGTCAAATTTTCAAAATGGCTAAATGGAAGATTTTAATCTGTTCTTTAGGGAGCATTGCCAACCAGGACGATCTGATGTGGGAAAAATCTGAAGGTTGCATCTTCTGAGGAAAGACGCAGCGGTTGCAGTGCTTTGTAGCTGCATCAGCTCACTAAAGAGAGGGTGGGTGGTGCTGTCCGAGACGGAGTTCAGTTTAATCCTCTTCCTTTTCTCTGCTGCTGCTGCTGCCTCCAGGGTGTCCAGGCAGAACCAGCCCATTCCCCCCCCCTCTTCACCATTTGTTTATCCCACCTGCAGCCCCCACTGCCTCACCACTGTGAAAAACAGCCACAACTAATTGATTGAGACCACAGTGATGTGGATGGGGAATCGTCACGCAAGAACACATTTTCACCATCTATCCTCTCATTCATTTCCTTCTCTCTTCATACTCTTTTCCCTCCTGTTCTGTCACAAATCCCTCTCTGTCACATTCACTCCTACCACCAGCCACAAATTTTTTGTCTCCCTCCAGTCACTCCAATCAGCTCATATATCTTTATCAGTGGCAGCTGCTAGTCTTCCTTAGGGGGAGCGCAATAACCAAGCACCATATTGTTACGGCCAACCGCGGAACGATGATGAACGATGATAATGCTAAACAATCTCCCCAATATCCTCTTTCATTTAGTAAGCTGCCCCTGAGGCCAACAGGCGCTTATTGAGCTCTGTACTACAGCGTTTAGCCTCAGGGCCCCCTCACGCTTCGCCTACAGTGGGCTTGATTGACCTGATACCTCATGAGGATGCCAGGCTGCTCTCTCATTTGCGACTGCTGCTCGTTTATGCCTGTGCTGATTGCTGGGCCGAGAGTTGGCAGGGTGAGCGAGGGGGCGGTATCTGTTTTATCTTACTATGAGAGCGAATGTAGGAGCGCTATGAGCTGGATGGTGAGCAAATCATTTGACAAATCACACCGACAAATCATGCCCCCCTCCACCCCCTCGTCTTCCCCACATCTCGACTTCAAACCCAGCACTAACACACACAAACACAGTCGCCTGTAGACTCATGTTGTCAAGCATTAAACTGGGCACATGTAAGAGATAGGCTGACCCGCAGCGAGGAGTGCACTGACCGAAAGAAAACCCAGCATCACCATCACACCCATGTCAAATTGTGTTCCCTCTTCAACTACCTCGAATTTTGCCTCCCTCATTCTCTTTTATTTTCTTTTTTTTTAAATCCCAAAAAATATATTTGGATGTTTTAATTAATAGATATGAAATCTATGTAAGAAACACACTTTTTTAAATGAATGTTAAAATGTTTGGAATACAGTCTAAACATGGTTGCTATATGCAGATATGAAAATGACTGATAGGATCTAAAAATAGATAAATGTCATTTGATGATCAAGGTGTCAAAGGCATGACAGTTATGCTGAAAATGTTTTATGACTATGACCTTTTCATTTGTTTTCACTTTCTTTTATTGTTTTCTGGGACTAGGAAGAGAAAAAAAGGGCTGTCAGTCGTCTCCATTGTGCCACAGATTTACATTTTGAATAGGTGGCAAACATGTTCTCATTAAACAGATAAACAAAATAACCCAAGGACAAAAGGAAATTATTTACATATTGGCCTAAATTAATATGTAATTCAGTGTGTGTTCTTTATCTTCAGGACTGACAACAGAGTAACTTGTAAATATGAATGTGTGCTATAAACATATAATTCCACAGCTAAGTGTAGAAAACTGAGCTGTATAGTAAAGTCAGTAACTAAAATGGAAACAGCATATGATTTTTAACCCATTTATGTAAACTATGAATTATTACACATCCATTTTCTTGTCAAGAGCTTGATGAAAAGATTGATACTACTTGTCAGTACAATAAATATGATGCTACTGAAGAGTGAAAACAAATGCAAACAGCTAGCCCAGCATTCCTCAAAGGTAATCTCTATAAACAGATATCTAGATATGAATGCAGAGGGATTGGAAATGTTCTGATTTCCATTTCTGTTCCAGCGATTTGAAGAACATGCTTTTGTTGCATGCAGGTAAATAGTCTGTTTGGTGAACAAAAGAGGTGGAAAGCATTGGCCAAAATGTCATCTGGACCTGAAACACCTACAAAAAGTATTGATGTTTGCTTGATTTTAAACTGTTCAATGAGGGTGAACCTGCTATTTGTGAAACAATTTGGTCATAAAAGTCATCTCTCAACTCCACATCTCAAGTTGCTAATTGGACTGTAAATACTGACCGTTTCCCCCAGAGGCTAATCAGTCCGATATCCTTTGGGTTCCGAGATTGACCCAAAGGCAAAAAAAATCTGCCTACCAGCACTTTTAAAGCTCACTAATTGACATTTTATATCTCATTAGTTTAATTCGTACAAAAACTGAAGTGTAAAAACAACATGTAGTTTTACAGGATTTTACATGCTATAACTATTTCTTGGCTAGGTGCAGTAAGTCTCCGGCAAGTACTCCAGGTCAAGAAATAGTTTGGGCATATCATCTCCCGTAAAACTACAACTTGTTGTTTTTACAACCTAGCTTTTGGTACAGATTCAACAAAGGTTAATTAGGGAGCTTTAGAGGTGCAAGACATATTCTGTTACCTTTAGTCTGAGTTAGGCTAGCCGTTTCCCACTGTTTTCAGTCTTTGTGCTAAGCTAACAGCTGCTAGGGGTAACCATCTATGAGAGTGGTATTAATCTTCTCATCTAACTGTCTGCAAGAAAGCAAATAAGCATATTTTCCCAAAATGTTGATTATCTATTGCTTTAAGTTTACAAGAAAGCCAATTCTGGTTTTTATTTGCCAATTCATAAATGCACAATTATTGTGTAGGGGACTATATGTTCATGGGTGGTGTCAAAAACAGCACACATGTTTTAATATCATACTAGCATATCTTGCACTCAACATTATAATCCCAATAAACTCATTTGAGAGGACTACTAACTCATGTGGTGTGCCAGCTATCACAAAGGGAGTAGAAATTTCCAGGTATTACCTTCAACAACCCGAAAGATTCAGAGTCAATTTTGACACAATGGATGACTTTGTACAACAGAGTGACTTTATACAATAACTATGGACCAGGTGTCAACAGTTCCAACCGAGCTCCCCCAGCAAGCACTCAAGACTAATTACATGAAAATTGTCTCCACAGAACCGTTTAGCCACCACTGTCACCACAGGCTTCCAGTCCGACTGAGTCAAAAGATTATCAAGTTCACTTGACTAGTAGCCAATCAAGTGCCAAGAGCTGTTAATATTGTCATAGGTAAAAAATATATTGAAATATTCAACAAAATACAATATTGAAGAGGGTCTCCTGAATGTTTTCAGCACTAGGAAGGTACTGAATGAGGACATTGGATAGATGTGGAGAAGGAAGAAAGGGGCCCTAGATGGTTTTGTGTGCTCTAATTGGCTCCTCTGGCTTTCACCTTCACAGGTCATTGAGTGTGTACAGAGACAGAGTATAGTGGTGTGGATGGCTGAGGCCAAAAGGTGATATGGTACTCTGTATGCTCTGTGCCTGTGTGTCTCTTCATATCTGTGGATATGTCTGTGTGTGTATGTGTGAAAGAGAGATTGTGAGTGCAATACACATGTGTGAGTTTCTTTTATTTAACTCCACTTTTGGCTTTCACTGCTCAGAAAAAAAAGTGCATATGAGAGGAAAACAAAACAAATGGAAGCGAGAGGAAGGAAAAAAGCTCCATAATTTGCTGGCTGCTTTACTAATTGAGCTACCACAGCACTTCTCAAGAGGCTGGTTGGCTAGGAGATTGGATGGATTGATACGGATGCGCGCACACACACACACACACACACATATACAGAGAAAAGAGAGGCACAGCTTCGTACACACACACACACACACACACACACACACACACACACACACAGATAGGAAATGCCTCAGACAAGCTTTCATCTGTTGTTTTCTTCGACAAATTCGATTAAGTTCTGCACAGGCAAAACAGAAGAGATGGTGGCCTGCTCTTAAAAGCTTTGAGAAAGCCAGCACTGCCTCACCGAGTGCTGTTTTATTAGTCCACAAGGATGCATCTCAATGAGATTTCACTCGCTGTCGCAGATACGTTTATTTCATATGTTTGACAGGTTTTTCTGTGCAATTCAAATGAAGGCTATTTTACACACAACACCCCAACATCAAAAGGACCTTGAGGCGAAGAATGACTTCAAAAAGGTTACAACATGCACTCAGGCTCTACAGCATTCTTCCTATCTTCAGCTTCTGCTGCTTGAACGCTGTGGTAGTGTGCAGGAATTAGTGAAATATTTAAACCACTAAAGAGAGCATGAGAGCGAGGGAGAGCAAGAGAGACCTCAAGCTTTACGCAAGCAAATAAATCTCTGTATTGTTGTTATTAATCCTGTGTCAAACAGGAAAGCTCCAACGTCATCCGGAGAGGCAAATAGGCGCTTTCCATCGCAGCTTTGCATCTCAATGTGGATGATCCCTACACACACACACACACACACACACAGTGCTCCTCAGATTAGCACATCATTTAGGATTTTTAATGACACCCTCAGCCGCTACCATACTTTTTTTATGATGACTAGGCACACATTTTATTTCTCTGCCGTATGGAGGGTGTCTACATGATATATGCTGATGCTTTAATACTGTAAATGTAGGTTTGCGTTGTTGTGAAAAAGACTGCTGTATTTGCCCATAATGTCCTGATACAAATCAAATTTGTTGTTTATCCTGTCATGTTTCTGCTAAAATCCAGCAAAAAGAGAAATTAAAGCAAAGAAAACCTCACTTTGAAACCAAAAAACACATTATGCTTTGATTTGACAGTGAATTAAATTGTCAGAAATGTGTTTTGCTTATCATTCTTATCACATTCTTGGGTTAATTTAGCTTTTAGTCGCTTGCATGAAAAGCCTAGCATGCTAACACTGCGGAGTTGGACCCACGAGAAAGCTGCTTTTTGTATGATGATTTAGCAAACATTTTAATACTGTTTATAGAGAAAGTCCACATAAATGTGTGTCATTCTCTACTATTTTTCCTCTCATGTTTCTCCTGACATCCATTTTATTGGTTTTATATAAACTAAGAAAATTTGTTCAGCGTTAAGTTCACATTCTTGGGATAATTTAGCTTTTAGCCACTAGCATGATTAGCCCTAGATGCTAATTAACACTGTGGAAAAGCCCAGTCGGAACCCTGAGAAATCAAGCTCCCACACATTTGCAGAGCTTAATCTCTGATTTAATTCCTCCAATTGAACAAATTGCTTGGCCAATGACTTCGTATATGAGAAGATTAGCAAACAGTCAATGAGGCATTGCGCTATTAGCCACAACAATGTGCTGTGTGTTGCATGATTGGAGAACATTAAGTTGACTGGAAAACAGTTTAAGAAGTAATTACAACTACTGGGCAGCAATTTGTCTCTGAATTAGCTGAATTGAAACTGAGCTTGTCAGACATTCAATAACAGTCAGTACAGTGAAATGTTACAGCCAGAAAAAATAACCGAGTTGACCTTCATTAACGTCGCCACATGATTATCCCGGTTTCTAAATGGCCAATTCCCTTTTTTTGCATCCATTATACATTATTACATTTTACCCAAACTGATGATTCTACACACAGTGCAGGAGGTTGATGGCATGAGCACAGAGAAACAAACACTACTGTGCTTATGCCAATAGCTTTTTATTAATCATTTGAAATATTTAAGCTACTACACACCATTACCTTTCCCCTCTGGGTTGTGAATGACATTTAATATTGTCTGAGCATCATTTGGGGGAAATAATGCAAGTTTAACTAAGCCCAGGGGCCTTCTCAGACTACATTTGTGATGGCAGCTCGGCCTCAAGGCTCACAGTGGAAGCATTCCCCCAGAGGATGCTGGCAAACAGGATTGCTAACAAGCTAGGCCAGCACCAAGTGATGGATTCTCCCCAAAATGCATTGTTCTGTTCGCTAGATTTTTAGATCAGATTCTCTCTAAATAATTATTTCAGAAAGCATGATGAAATGAATATTGTCACTGGCATATGACAATGTAGAAGAAGACTGGGATTATTATTCATCATATTTTTCAGCCTTATTTGGCATGACAGAAACGCATGACCATCCCAGCAGTCCATGCATGTATCTCACATGCATGCCTGTGGTTAAGGGGCTGATGTCCATTGCTTGAATTCACAAACAGGCATAATTAGTGAGCTCTGCAGTGCCTTGTTCTCTCTCTGAACTGTGTTTTCTCCAGCAGCACAAACAAGGACCTTCTAATCATAGTCTCCTGTTGCCATGATGGGTGCACAGCGTCTACAGGAAGTGCCTTTAAGCAATTAACAAGTGTAAACAAGTCAGATTGGCACATGTCAAGGGCAGCACCCTGTAGTGTGGCAGCTGTACCAAGGGACTGAAATGAGAGTGTTGTTGAACTGGACGTGTGCATGTGTGCATATAGGTCTGTTTGTGGTCATTTGCATGTTTAGCGTTGTGTGACACAAATGATTTTAGATTCAAGCATATGGCTGTACTTATTAATATATCATAGCTCAGTTTTTCTTATCCAATGTCTTACAGCAAAGAAATTGAGATGGAATTGAGATGCAGTTCACAGCTGGAAAACCCGGATTCAAATAAAACTAACTTGGACGGAATTTCTCAAACAAAAGCTGTGCTAGTCACAAATTTCATGTTAGTTGACTCGCTGTAGATGAATTCATCCATTCATTTCAATGTCTATGCAGATATCGATTTTACTGTCCAAAAATCACTGGAAAAGCATGATGTAAATTCTGTTCAAGGGTAGATTGCTTCTTTGAGAGCAATACTGAGATATAAACTGTAGTGACACGCCATGTATTAGGGCAATTAAAAGAGAAACACATTTGGCATTACCATTAGTCCTAGAATTTATCATGAATATAATGAGCACTATTAATAAAGTTGCACATGATGCACCATGTGGGATTTCGTGTGTACTGTATGCAGTTATATGAAAGCAACAATGACAAAATGCGGTGTTAAAAACATCCACCGACCTAAATTTCAAAAACAGGTCATTTGTCACTGCCCTCCAAAAAGATCCATGCGAGTGTTTTTCTGAACTGCTACCTCTATGATTAAGTCTAGGCAGAACGACTACCTGTTTGGTCAAGGTTAGTAAAAAGCTGTCATCATTGGTAAAAACAGTGCTTGGTTAAAATCAGGGAAGGATTGTGCTCATGGTTTTAAGAAACTGTTGTTGACTGTTGTTCATATCAGAAATCTCACAATTACTTTGCTTGATAAGAGACTGGTAGCGGTTAAATAATGAAACGAGCCAACACAGCTTCCAGAGGATAAACTGAATAGTATAGTGATCATTAATAGAATTCCATATTACAATCTGGGCATGGCTAACCCTTTAACACTCGAGGATTATATGAAACGTTTGCTAAAACTTGAAATAACTATCTTACACACTGGACGTTGCTCGTAATTTTTTCCCACGATGCAGCTTTTCATCATTCTTCCATCACCGAACGTGAGATATCAGAGCAACAGGATTCTTATTAAAATTATATAACTTTTCTTTCCGGATAGAAGAAATTTGTAAAGATGGCTGCTGTAACGAACCCCTGGGAGCCATTAGGGGCTTGTGTTCAAAGTCAAAGGGATTAAAGGATGCTTTGTTGGACACATAAAAGGGAGAGGGAGGGAGTGAGAGAGAATGAGAACGAGAGAGAGATTCTCTCCTTCTGTCCTGCTCATCAACAGCACGCTGTCTTCTGAGCTCCCTGTGTCCCTCATTTAGCGGCAGGCTGTTTGGATTCATGTTTGAAGCGCCACTGTCAGCTAATGGCTGATTGATTCATTACAGTCATCAAGTTGATGCAGCTAATGGACATTTAAACATCACCATCAAAACAGTTGTTCGCTCTCTCTCTCCCTCTGATGACTGGCTTTTAACCGTGCTTTCAAGTGTCGCTATATGGAATGCTTAAATACAGTTTGCCTTTCAACATGGTTGGACAACACATTGTACAAAGTAGTTCTTTTCAAGTATCCCCCCACCATAAGGCCTATAAGTACAGTAGGTGGTCCAAGTAACTGTAATGCGTTTAAGTTTTCCACTGCTTATGTGGGACTGGGTTGTGGTGAGTGGTCTGAATGCAGCTTCAGACCGAAACAGCCCTGCAAATGCAAGTTGAGTTGGAGCTACAGATTAATGCGTTTAAAGACTTATCAGAGAGCAAAACATCGCAAAGCAGTTTGTAATGTTCTCACAACAGTTGCAAGATAAACAGCAAAATCACGTAACAACATAATCCACCAGGAATGCATATATGTGACTGGCCAATGCAGCACCTCGCTGGATGACTTCACGCTGCGTTTCAGCAAAAGTCGATACAATTTTTTGCCAGATGACCCTGCATTGTTTCGCGAAGCCCTCTGCGTTGCCTCTCCCACTACATCAATGCACTGCCTCCATTCCTATGAATGGCGTGGCTGTGTTTTTTCAAGCAAAGCTACTGTCTGTCTGAATGCGGCCCAAGGCAGCAGCACCTTCCAGTTCCTCCTCAGGGACTCCAAGGCATTTCCTGGACAGATGACATCCCTCCAGCGTGTTGTGAGTCTGGGTTTCCTACAAGTTGGACATGCCTGGAACATCTTCAAAGGGAGGCATCCAGGAGGCATCCTAACCAGATGTCCATGATGTTTTGATGCGATGGAGCAGTGGCTCTACTCCAAGCTCCCTCTGGATGTCGGATCATCCTATCTCTAAGGCTGAGCCCAGACACCCTGCAGAGGAAACTAATTTCAAACGCTTGTATCCACCATCATATTCTTTTGTCGCTACCCAAAGCTCGTGGCCACAGGTGAGGGTTTGAGTGTAGACCGACTGATAAATTATTCACCACAATGGTCCGGTTCAACAGTCGCATTACCGCTGCTGCCTCACTGTTCCGCCCTGTCAACCTCAAGCTCCACCTTACCCTCACTTATGAAGACCTGGAGACACTTGAACTCCATCACTTGAGGCAGCATCTCACTCTCTAATGTCCCTTGACATTAAGAATAACTCTACAAACAAGTCAAGGAATCATCACGCCCTTTCTTGTCAATGGTAACAGTGTCAAAAGAGCTTGGAAGGGTATGGGTTCATCAGAAACAGAAATGTAAGCAGATTGAGACAAAAAAAATTGATGGGATGCCAGTTGGTGTGACATATTGCGCCAAATGGAAGCTGCACATATTCTGTCCCTGCTCAGTAAGCACAGATGAAGTGCAGAACTCTGCTGGGCTAATTTAGGGCCCAGTTGGGTCCCTCACCCACACATATCCACTTAGTATCCCTGAGTTGATAATCTCCATGCCTTGAGTTCAAGGGGAAACCATGCAATCTTCTGACTGAGAGGATGTGTGTGTGATTATCTGCCTTAAATGTGTGTGGTAACCGCAGATGGGAGCATATATATATATACACACACACACAAACACATACATTACATATGTGTGTGTATGTACAGTATATCCTCATGAGAGTACATATGGCATTCTGTGAGTGATTTTGTGAGTGTGTTTGTGTGTTGCATATGGAGGAAAGTCACATTGCAGTATTTCAGCGAGAGCGTCTGCTGATGTATTGGCTTTGCCAAAGAATCCCCAGTGATCAAGTCCAATTCAGCAGCCCTGCCCTAATAAGCCCCGCACATCAAGGCTTTTCTCCCTTTTTCTCTCTGCCTCCCTCACTCACTCTTATCCTTCCTCCTGCTTTTCCTTTGACTGCCACCCATTAGCCAACCCAGACCACACAATAGAACTCAATCACATCTGGCAATTTAAATTAGCCCTATTTTCTCTGTTTCTTGCGCTTCAAAACACCTCTCAACAGAATGGCCCCCATGCTTCCGCTGTACCCAGATTATTTGGCTCCCATTTATCTGTGTGTGTGTGTGTGTCTGTGCGCGTGTGTGTCATTATTTCTGAATGCTACTCTGAACATAAGAATGGGAACAAAAGAGACTGGAGCCAAGCAATGACAGGGCCACACTCATTAGGCTTTCTAAAGATATTATAACAGAATTCCAGCACTCTTCTGTCTAGGGCAATTAGTTTTTGCATATTCACTGTATGCGTCGGTGATGACGGTGGTGTGCATATACATGAAGACAGAATGAATTAGACAGCTTGTCAATTAGAAAATCCCTCGCCACCTCTTTCATTGCTCATTCCTTTTGACTGGCTGGCAGCAGAAGTGGGCTGAAACACACACACACACACACACATACAAAGATGCACACACACACCAAAGCCTAATTAAGAGATAAATGCCTATGTTGATGCATTTTTTTCTGAGGTAAAAGAATCATGTGTGAGTGTTTTTGTGCGTTCTGCCAGTGTTTGGAATTAACTGTCATGCATGCTGCTTGGGTCCGTGTCCCAGCATGCATTTGGGTTGCGTGATGTAGGTTCTCTGGCAGCAGTGCTATGAGATAAACCCATTAGTCGTAACAAGCTGCCTGCGCTAGGAAGGAGAGAAAAACTGCTTCAATAATAAAGTAAGTCACAGTGGTGCTCTACTGTGTGTACTACTGTTCGCATAAGCGCATCAACGAACAAACACACTCATGTGGAATATACCTTGCATATTGTAATCAGACTTTACCTTTATCTCTTTCTCTCATTTACACACAAGCACACACACACACACACACACACACACACTCACAAGGCCTTTCTTAAGAGAAAGCTTGGCAGACAGCTGAGAGCCTTGGACCTCGCTGTGACTGATTGGGAGAGTATACGACTCTGAAGGCAGTGACGCCTCTAACCCAGGGACAAATAAATCACTATGGTGAAGAGAAAGAGAAGCAGGGGAATAAGATAAGGAAGTCTCACTGTGAGGAACAACACTGCTCCGTGCACCAAAGAAATCAATTAGACTAATGCGCTGTACACATTAAAGGCTGCTTTGACATATAAAATGCTGTATAACAGGCGTACTGCAGCAGGTCTACATGCAGAATAGCTTTATCGCATGGTTACTGTACATACTCTAAATTCAAGTTAACCATGAACTCTTTTTTTTTTTTTTAAAAAAAAAAAGGTGCTGTAACTTTACATCCAGTAGGTTACTGTTAAATCTGCACAGTTGAAAAGTTTGACATATAGATTAAATATCTGTATATTTTATGTTTCCCATCTGATCAAAATGAAAAGTTTGAGCCATTTTTACACAAATATTGCATGATATTACCATGACTGGGGCCTTGTTTGTTGCTGGGACTCTGTTAACCCCCACTATACATGGTAGTACTCTAGACTCAATTAGTCAATTGACAAAAATTTAATTGGCAATTATATAAACAATTTCAAAGTCATATTTTAAAGTAAAAATGCCAAAAGATCCATTGGTAGCAGCTTCTTGAATGTTTGGGCTTTTGACTGTTGGTCAGACAAAACGAGTAATTTGAATATATTAACTCGGGCTTCAAGGAATCATCATCGCTCTTACTGGGTGAGACGAATCTAAAGTTAGCTCACTTTGAACAAAGTAACATTAATGTAGCTCAGTTAAACAGCAACATTCAAGTAACATCAAGCGAAAACATCACAAATATGTTGTCAAGGTCTGTGATTTCCCCTGGCGGACAGCAGAAACTCCACCGTTTATGGTGGCTGATATTAGCTACATAATTGATGTTAGCAAACTCAAGAAAGATTTCCTTGTGTAAGTGAAATTTATGAGTCAGTGTGCTGATTTAATTAACCATTTTGGACCCAGTTTGCATTTAGCAAAATACCTGGATCCTTAAGTTCTTAACATTTTATTTCCTCACAAGCATTTTTTTTCCCATTATTATTATTGGCAAAAGCAATGTTGAAAACAATCAGGCAACATAAGCAGGCTTGTCATTTTTAGCCAGTGCAAACTGGGACTTTCAGTGGTTGAAATGACAATACCAGTGCAAATGGAAAGTGGTTTTGTAGACTAACAAGAACCAATACAATTTTGTTGTTCTCTAGTTTGTCCCTGATCAATTTGAGAGAGTATTAGCAGGTTTGAATCTTGTGTTCTTAATGTTGATGGTGCAATTACTTTGTGTACATGGATTGAATAACAGATGTAAAGTGACAAAATTGTAGAAGATGTAAACACTGATTCAGCAAATGTGACATTCTGAAGATGGAAAAAGTTTAAGTATTTCTTTAGAGTAGTTTGAGGGGAGAAAAATAGACAATGATAAATCAAGCTGAAGTCATTCTCTCTTTCTACCCCTGCCACCACACCCCCTCCCCTCTTCCTCCTCCTCCTCCTCCTCCTCTCTCTTTGCTGTGTTTTTTTTTTAAACCTATGCCTTCCTCCCACTCTCCTTTTTCTCTCTGTCTGCCTTTCCATCTCATTTGGTCAGTCAATCAATAATGCTGCAATAATTTGTCTCCATTTCCCACAACCTATTCACATGTCAAAGAAGCAGGCTCCTGTATTGAAATACGCTGCCTAAAATAATCCAGGCCTCCCACTCACCCGCCGCCAATTAACTTAGCAAGTGGCTGCTGCTATAGGCTAATTAGTTTTGTTGCAAACACTGGTGTAAGGCAGCGATGAGTGAGTATTAGCATGTTTGCTAATTCACTTGTTTTTCAGGACTTAAGATAACTCCTCATCTTATCTTGTGGTTTTAGTGTGATGTACTGGTTTGTGAATCTGCCCGAACATGTTGTTTACAATCTCCGTTCCAAGCTAATGAGCCTACTGATGGCTAATTGCATTTGTGTTTATTTTAGGATGGAGGCAGTGTTGTCTTTCATCAAATACACCCTCTTTCCCCACTTTTTTCACGGACACACACACACAACCTATTGTTTTATCATCCTCAGCTCTTTTTTGCTTTATTTTGTGACGTCCGCGTTGATTAAGCAGCGTGCCGAGCAGCTGGGGAGCGGCAGCGTTCGGGAGTGATAAAATCCCTTCAGGTGGAACCCTGTCAACACCTGCCATCTCCGCTCTGCTCTCAGCAGTTGCGGGCAGGCACCAGGCTCGGGCGGAGAGAGGAACAGCAAGCACAGCAGTGCAGCGCAACAGCACTTCTACCGTCTGGTGCACCCTGGACAGCTGAGTACCAAGGACAGGTCAAGCGTGTTGGGTATGTGTGAATGTGTGTGTTTTCGACAGAGAAAAGGATGAAGCAAGGGAAGGGTGCATACGCATCAATTGGGTTGAAACTTCTAGATTTTCTGAAGAGCAGATGTTTTCCTGCTCTTCATAAGGCCTATACTTAAGTCTGAATCAGACATTTGGATTTCTAGCCTCTGGTCGATGTTTTAAGCTCCATTCTCCTAGCATCCTCCTCCTTCACAACTCCCTTCCTTCAGTCTTCTTTTTGGAGAGCAAGTCATTTCCTGTCTTCTTGCTGGGGTTCCTTTGTGGCAGCCCCCCCCTCCTTCAATAAATGATGGCCCCTTTCTCGCCGACAGACACTAACAGCTGCATATATATGGATCCAAATGAGCTAGGCGAGTTTTTTTTTTTTTTACCGCTCTTTATGATATATTAATATTTATGCCCCTGCCAACCAAGATAACGATAGCGTTTGAATTTAGCGCTTGCAATTAACAAGTTCCAGCTGCTGCTCTTGGGGTTTGTGTGGATGGGTTGTGCATGGAGTATGACTGTGTGTTTGTGTGTGTGGATGTGTGTGTGTGTGTGTGCGTGCGTGCATAAGTGCTCAGATGAGAGAGCATGAAGAGGGGGAGTTAAATGTTCCATTTAAATGTTATGTCACGAACTAAAGGGCAGATTGAATCAATCTTGTTGAAGCACAATTAGAATTTTCCAACCGACCCCGTTACAAACATGATGCTACTTTTCACGCTCGTACACGCCAGAGACAATGACCTCAGTGAATGGAACAGATAACAACTCCTTCATATGGGTTCATGATCACCCTATTAATATTATGTTATCAAGAAGCGGCAGAGTGATGGTTGGATTGAGTTAAATGCATTTTTAATAATCTTTCATCTTAGGAATTTATTGCACCCACCTTTTTCCATATTCCAATTTCCCTTCCTCTAATATAGCAATTATGCTCAGCAAATTCAGCGGTGAAATCTAAAAATAGAAATATGAAATTAAATGATGGTGTTATTTATATTCTGCTGTCAAGAGCCAAGAGCCTACCCTGCTTGATGTCATGGGGCTTTCCTTGTAGCTCTTGTGTGTGTGTGTATGTGTGCCTCATACACTCTGTGACATCTACCGAGTTGAATGGTCTTAGTCATCCCTGCCAGACATTGGGGGGGGGGACAAAAAGGACGGTGCATGACAGCAGCCATGACTCACTCCCACATATCTACTCGGCGGCAACTTGGAACATACAGACATGAGTGATGACATTGGTGGTGGCAGCCCAGTGGGGTGGACAAATCTGCTACCTATTTGTGTGTATATATGTGTTTGAAAATGGTGTGTGACTAGTGCCTTAAATGCATCCAAGACATTCCTAAGATATCTTTTACTGTGTTTATAGTGCAGCCTCACATTGACTGTAGACTCTTAAGCATGTTAATTTCTTGTGTACTAACTGCAGAAGAGATTAGTATATCATATATACTGTATATGATTAGTATGTAATATGGAATCAGGACACAGCTTTTGTCTTGTTACATTTGTACAATTAAATCTGTACAAAAGTTAAAATTAAATTACAAAATAGGTTGTCGGTCCATGCAGTCCAGCAGTAAACATAGAACCGTTTTATGTCTTCATTTGTTAGTGCCTTCAAAATCCAAGTCTTACAAAAAAAAAAAAAAGGTGAATGTCTGGTTAGGTTTAGACACAAAAACAACTCAGTTAGGTTGAAAGAAAGGTCATGTTTTGGCTTAAAATGACTGCTTCCTGAAGGTAAGGAGACCTTTGTCGTGATGGTTTCGATAATAACCCTGTGGGCAAGCTTAGGGGATGATTGTGGTCATGTTTTTTTTTTTTTAAGAAAACAGCTTAGACTCGTGGCTGGAAATGGCAAATGTATGCAACCCAGGTTAAAATCCAATGTTTTGTTGACCTGTCCATCAACCTTGACATTCTCTCAACTCTGTCGTTATATATTAATGTCACTGGATATCCACCTTTGCTCCTCTCGTAATTACTATAGCAGTTAGTGGACATCTGTCACTTTATCATAAATATAGTAAACAACTGATCCTATCATTTCTTTCTTGGAAGGGCAATCCTTTCAATAGTTGTTGAGACATTTTTACTCAGGGGATCACCAAAGTAATTTGGACACATTATCTGGAAACCATGAATGTCTGTACAGACTTTTGTTACAATCCCTCCAGTAGAAGTGAAAGTTTTGACCTGCTGGTGGCGTCACGAAAGACAATAGGTTTCGTCCTTTGGACATGAATGTCTGTAACAAAAAAAACTGAATGGCGATCCATTTAATAGCTGTTGAGATATTTCGGTCTAGACTGAATCAGACTGAATCACTGAATCACCAAAGCGGTGGAGACAGCACCAACACTGTCCATTCCTAGAGCCATGCCACTAGAATAGCTCAATGAATAAGAAAAATCTCATAAATTTTATGCTATTTTTGCTTCAGTTCTTTTCTTTTTTTCCTCTATCCTCCGTGAATAAGCATCGGAAATGTGAAATCATGCATTTGCAATATATGTCCCTCACAGCAGCGCATGGACAAGATCGATACTGACAGGTCAGACAGATAGAAGGCATGCAGGTAAATTCCTCCCAAAGGAAAGACAGTCACAACACATATGGATAGACCAATGAGGCATAAATCCTGCTATGACTCATAATATTAACATAATCAATTCTAAACCTCTTTTGAACCTAAACACAAAAGCCAATAGATATCTATGAGAATGCTTAAAAGTCTTTTTTTTTGCTGGCAGCTATAACAACAACAACAACAACAACTAATAAAGCTATTTCTGGTCACACACATAAAAATACGAGAAGGGCTTGATGGACAGTTACATGCTTTGTAATTCTTATCCAACTTTGCCACCTTCGATTTCTTGTTGAATTCTGCTTGGCTGACTTTTACAGCACTAATAAGGTATCCAATGTTCTCCAGAGCCCGAGCTTGACGTGTCTTTGTGATTGCCCGGCTATTCTTATAAATACCTGAGCATAATAAGAGCCCAGACTGCAGGCGAGTTAAGACATCCAGTCAGCTGGTGGTGGAGACGGTTGTAGCTGGTCGAGCCCAGTTACTCATTAGTGAACTGGTCCAGTTATCCTTCCTGACAAGTCAGAGATGTCTAACCTCACACTAGCATAGCATAATTCCAGATATTTCTCAAGCAGTCAGGCGCAGCGGAGAGCTATGGGAGCCAATGAAAGCCATGAATATTTCACAAAAACCTCCCTGTGACTATTGCATTATTATTTCAATGTGTTTTATGAGTGTTCTGACATGTCTTCACTATTTTGGAAAAAAGCAACATGATCCTTGAAAGAAAGAAACTTGAAGTCTTGTTTGAGTGTTGCAAAGAAATTGCAACACTGGTCAGCAAGTTGATTTTAGTTGATACAGATGTCCAATAAAATCTGCCAAGGCTAAAAAAGTGAGACATACAAGAGGAATAATCAAGAAAATGCCTGTCTCCTCTGTGTCAACAACCACATGTTGACGTCCCTGTCCTCCCACAGCATCCTCACACCTGCTTTCTCAACACTCTCTCACATTTTCTCCAGCCGTCAGCTCGCATTATGCCAACACTGATATGCAGTTACATGCGAGAGGGCCACTGTAACACAAGCAAAAAAAAAAAAAAAAGGAGCGGCTGGTATTCGGGTAAGCAGTTCTCACCTTCATACCAAATTAGGTGAGATACTGTAAGGGTTTGACTTTTGCAGGTTGAGGAGCAAGCAGGGAGTTCAAAAGTCACATTGGAGTAAATGTTTTTGCTTAAGTAAGGCTATAACCATGAACTCTGGGTCCTGTTTTATTGACTTTTTGGCAGTTTTTTACTGCATTTTTGGCCCTCCAGCCTCTCTGGGGACAACACTGGCCATGTGTATTTATAAACTGTGGAATGAATGGAACAGGGCAAAACACCAAAAACTGGAAAGGTGTTGCTCTATCAATTGCAGCCGCATATTAACAAGGTTGTACTTTAGCTGGTTTTATTTGGAGACTTTGGCGGTAAAAGGCTCTGTTCTTTGAGAAAGAAGAAAGAATCTGAGCAGCAACGAGAATTCTGCTTTGAAAAGTCATCACTGCTTCACAAATATATGGAAATTAAATCTTAGTTAAAATCAACAATACCGGGAAAAAAGCACATAGAGAGGAGGTTGGACTGGTGTTTTTCAGACATGTCGATATGTCTGTAGAAAAAGCACTGATGTAAATATTAAAAATGATAGCTGAATTCCATTTAGCTGCTTTGATTTCAGGATAATAGAATGGAGCCATTATTAATTCAGTTATTAGTCAGTTAATGCGAGTCTAACGTCTGTCTTCAGACTGACCTAATGTTACACTCCATCAATTGAATTACTTTGAAATGACCTCTTGAAAGTAGAAATCAAACTGAAATGCTTTGAAATATTCCCCAAAATCCATAAGAATGCGTGTCCTTCAGCAACATGGCAAACCAAAACCTTAAAAATGTTTGTCATGGAACAGTAAAAATGGTGCATTTAACTACTGTGGTAATTGGATAAAGGTATACAGTTCAGATTCATTAAGTTTTAATTACAATAACGACATGCATTTACAAGCATGATACAAGGTGCTACTTTGCTGTAGGTTGAACCCACAGACGTCACCTGTAATGAAAAAGTTATTTTCTACAGAGTGGACATCATTGACAAACCTCCAAAGTTTTAACAAAAAACTGTAGAGTGACATTGCTTGTGAATGGTGAACTGTAGTTTGACAGGATGTTATCTGGCAAAAGAAAAGTTTTGGAGAAGAGCTGCAGAAACCCTCCATTGGGAGCTTATTGGCTGGTTGTGGAAGAAGACCTATTGATGGGTACATTTCTCCCGCTCAGTCAGAGTAGGTCTCAACAGACAACTCATTATTTATTTTTCATTCAGAGGCCAGAGATAAAATGGCTGCCAGTCTGACACTGATGTATGAGCATCCCATTGAGGGGAAAATCTACTCTGCTGAACCTCTGAAACTCGACCCAAGCTAATAGGCAAAAATCTAATCGAAAGTGATTAAAAACAAAATTAATGAAACCAGAGGAAAAAAACCCCACAATGGCCTTTCCCATGTCAGGAAAGGATGGGTGACAAGGAAAATGCAGCAGATTTCACTCTCATTTGCTAATTGAGGAGATAAGGTAAATCATTCTCAGAGTCAGTGGAATAAACGGCCCTTTAAAAATCAATGGGAGTTACAAAGCGCCTGTGTGAATTTTTCAGTCCTGGAGGACTGAATCAGCATCTCTTAGAGATGACTCTCATCCTGTAGTTTGCTATGCTTTGCTTTACCTTTAGCCTTGAAAGATTGAACATTTTAATGACAGTTAATAAATTTGCAAGGAAGCAGAGGAACATACAGAGCTTAAGTTGGCAACCATATCCAATCATTAGCGCCAGCAGCACTATAATTTCCTACTAGTTTGTTCATATAAAATATAAAAACCTGAAGCCCTCTCATAGCTTTTCTTGAGATATAAAAAGGATATAATATAAAAAGGAGAATCCATTACGACTACACCCTGACCACTAAATATGCTAGCCTGATACAGCAGCTGATATTAGCTGTTAATGAGCTGTTATTGTTCGGCGATGAGTAACAATAAATTGCAGTAAATATACATAAACATATTTATGCTTTTATAGGAATTAATAGCAACCAATATATAACTGTCTGGTTTTTAACATCTCATATATCAGTGTCAGCAGTAGCCTCAAAAACACAGTACTGGTTAGGCTATAATTGTTGGTCATGTTTGCATTTTCACTACCACCTCCATTTTAGCCACAACTGTCTCACTGGAGTCCCTTTTATGCCAAGATGAAAACTGCATGGTGTATACATTGTCTTTTTCTCTTTTCTCATTGAAATATAACCATCTTCTTGTGTTTGCTACTACTTCATCAGCATACAGACAAGCTAAATCAAAGGTTAGCTGCAGCAGTATACAAAAGTGCTGGTGAATATGCATGTACAAACAGAGACCCAACTATTCATGGAAGCCATTGATTGCACAGGAGTAGGGCGTTATCAGATTTGCAGCTAGGTATGCCTACAGCTTGTTGAAACTACAAATTAGGACTGAAAAGGCAGATGATTCGCTACTGTAGAAAAAAATCCAGGAAGAATCACATTAGGCTAAGGACAAGGTGACAAAAGATGACAACAGGAAATGTTTCCAAGGAATGGGAGAAACGCTGGGAGAATGGTATTGCATCTAAAGCAGACTGCTTTGAAGGGGATTGGAAAGGTACTACTGAAAGGTTTATAATGACTTTTTACAATTTTGGGGGGAAAAATTGGGTCTCCATTAATATACAGCAAGTAAGTCAGCTGGCAAGTTAAGTTATGACAGTTGAGGAAAATTCCCATGTTTATGACTTGCAGACACTGACATTATTGGACAACTTAACATGGTTGGATAATTGCAGAGTTGGTCTTATGAGAGTTAAAAAATACTGTGCATTGACAGCATAGTTCTATATCCATTAAATTTAGGTTTAGTTACCTTGAATGCCAAGCCAGATATATTGGAGCTTTCAGAAAAATACAAGCTTTCAGTTGTATTTACAACTTGGGGGCTAACATGAACAAGGCCACCGTGGTAACTTCAATACAGCATGCATGTGGCATATACAATTACCTACAATAGCCATGGGGGATTTCCACATTTTTGGTAAGCCAGTCCACATTATTCTTGCTGCGGTCTACATTTCCCATATGTCTATAAAAGATTGATGAATTATAGCCATAAGGAAAAAATATGAGAATAAGACCCAAGTTGGTTGACAAATACAAGAAAACCAAGCTGAGAACAAAATAAGGTTTGAATAGGAACATTTTTATTTGCTAAATCCTTGTCAGTTCTTCAGTGACTTGCTGTTCTTAAAAGAAAAATCGCTGTCTTTGTTTTTTTCACTCGTGGTTTCAAAATAGTCAATAGGAAATCCCAATCTAATGTTCTAGTCAAAAGGTCCTCGGTGTGATTGTATTGGAGAGGAGGACAGGAAACCCTTAATGAGAGAGTGGGAGGAAGGCTTCTGAGATCATTTAATCATTGTTCCTTATACATCCACTTATCATGCCACAGCGAAACTAGCCTTAATGGCTCGGCTGCACAAGGCAGGATATTATTTCGTACATAGGGGAATTAAATGAATGCATGGCAGAGTTCAGTCTCCGGGAGAAAAATAATGGGAAACTGCTCAGCTTAAAATATGGGATTTGTTAATGAATGGAAGCAGTTAATTTAAAGCTAGACTGAGAATTGTCAAAAAAAAATCTGGAGATGAAAAGAGGGGGGTGGTAGAAACACAATGTTTATGATAAACACTGTGATTTTTGTCCGCATTACAACCAATGACCATCAGGAGTGACACTACCATGAAATGTCATGAATGCATTCACAACAGTTGTCAGACTCTCCCCAGTGAAGGGTTTAGATGAAGGTCACCCGTTGTTTCTCTAGCACTGTCATTATCTGACAGGGAGGGAGAGATAAGAGGTCGCTGATAATAAATGTTCTGCCGTGATTGGAAATAATCTTGACAAGAGCCTCTCCTACAGTCCAGAAAAGTCCGTCAATGAAACAGGATTGAGTATGACATGTTTTTGTCTGTGCCAGCCTCATACAATATGGACACACCACAATTTCAAATGAATCTGTGAACAGCTCGGTCGATGAGGGATGATTTATGCAAGCGCATTAACCTCTGATGCTTCTCACTGGGCATAACACTCTGAGGCAACCTTTACCTCAGAGAGACGAAATGAAAGGGGTGATGTGTGGCTGTTACCACTTTTAAAGAATGCTTTGAAGGCAGTCAATTGGGAGAGACACTGTCTTTTTTCAACACACAAGCTACTACAATGCTGTTCTTAACTCCAGTAAATGGATTGGAAATGGTGCTAGAGGAAAGGTCAGGGGAGTAAAGTCAGTAGGGTTCATCCTCTAGAGGCCATGAATGTCTGTACAAAATTTCATGGCAATCCATCAATAGTTTCAGTCTGGACCCAAGTGGTGAACCGACCGACACTGCCATCCCTAGAGCCATGCTGCTGGCATGGCTATAAAGGCTGACAATTCCTGCACTGAACTGAACTATTAATCTGAACTGCTGAAAGTCAGCACTTTAACCTCAGTCATTGTTTCATTTTAAACCCAATTGTTCTTGAATACAAAACCAAATCAATAGAAAATGTGTCAATGTCCAAACACTTAGAGGCTGGACTGTATATTGTGGTCTGGTTCAATGGACATTTCCTTTACTAGCTGTTTTACGAACCACTCTGAAGTTTGATTATCTGTTTCAGTGGACTGTTTGTGATTCAGGAAGTAGCCATTAAGAAGAAACTGGTGGAACAGTCATAATGCTCCCGTAGTGCAGCATGCATCATTGTCTCCATTTGTCCTGTTAGGTGTGGATTGTAAATTTAACATGACACATTGTTTGTGTGCCTTGAATTCAGGTTACACTGGCATATTTTGTCAGGCACTCATGTACAGCATGAACATGAAAGGAAATAATAACAGACATAAATATCTGCGGTCACTATACACAACCACCTCATCATCAGTCATATATAAGTCCTGTTTATAAGCTTTTGCCAACAGATACAAGCAAAGGAGTATCATGCTTCACACAAGCTTAAACATATTTGGTGTGAAATAAGTAAAGTTTGTTAATCAAAAATGATAAAACATAATAGGTAGCAGTTGCAGCATCATATCAGTGCAGCAGATTATATAGAAGGTCTATTATGTGCGGCTACCACAACTTAAAGTGTCCCTCCACTCATTTTTTTTTGCTTATTGATACTTCAGTTGGATGTTTAACCTTCACTGTGCAGAATGATGTGACTCTAACACTACAAGGACTATTACTTATTATTAATTCCATCATTTATTGAAATGATGAGCAATGCAGTAATAATAATATAGTGTTCCAACACCATACTTCACACCAATTCTAAGCAGTTTATATGTAGTGTACTGCATTACTTTGTACGCACATTCATAAAATTAAGTATACTATAAAGAGTAATTACGCATACAAAATATGCTTTATTTTTGATTACACTTTTTGGTGGACACCACTGTTCTACTTTACCATATAGGACAGAGAGGAGACAAGGACATGTACACAGCATCACAAAGTTAGAATAAGTTATAAAAACAGCGTACTATCACAGCTTATATATAGTACATTCTGTGTACAATATTATCAAACCTGCTTTCTCTTATTACAGGAAAATCTGCATAAAGAAGCCTTTATTGACAGCAATGTGACGGCAAGACAAAGTTTCAGGAAAAATGCTTACAGAGAGTGAGATATGATACCATAATCAAGATTTTGTAGAGCTTGTCAGACGTTTAAGTTCATCCATCTTGTGTGAAGTTCAGGTGAAACGTTAGCATCTTCTATTACATTCACTTTAGGTGGAATTATTTTGGTCTGTAGGACAACTGCAGGAGCTGCATTGCTGTGTTTTCTCCAAAATGGGGGAGCACAATCGATACATTTTTATCTCATTGTGGCATGGACAGGATAAAACGTGCATCAAGACTCAGGCTTGGTGCAACAATATGCCTTGCTGGTGTGAGTTTAATGACTATATACAGACAAAAGTGGATAACCAAAGTATAAGAAACATGAGAAAAACTTTGGATGCCTTGGAGGTCTTGTGCACCAGAGCGAAAGAGAAAGAGCGAGAGAGCGAATAAGAGAGTACTGGGGCCAAAACTCAACGGCTGTGAATTAGAGGAGATGTGCTGGCGGTGCAGTCACCTTGGCGGTCTTTATACGTCCTCCGGGGACAATTCTGCAGAAAAACAAAAGAGGTATGTGAGACGGCGCTGCCCTGGCTTCACAGATGCTCACCTTTGTCTGTCCTCCTTCTCTTTTTGCAGGATGTTAAGATGATTGCTGATGAGCAGCAGCTGTGCTGAATGGAACACAGGTGTGGGTCATTAGAGGTGATTATCAAATCCTACTCAATACTAGTGGCATTGTGCCTTTGAGACCAAAAAAAAAAAAAAGAAACTTCACAAGAGCCAAGAGATGATTTACAATTTGAGATAAGTTGAGTATTTTAGGACAAGTGATCAATTAAGGCACACAGGTTTTTTTGTTTTCTGGGATGATTCAATTAGTGTAGCTCTGTAGTAGCTACAGATTATAATATTTTAGTGCCAGGAAATTCATCCCTGCATCAGGTGGTCAGTCACTAACCATCCATCCAGTTACATAAAATGAAGTACTGCAACACAGCTGCAAACATGATAGCAACGTTCCTTTTTAACCTTCCAGTTCTCTCTGTTCTCTTGTCAATAACATTAAGACAATTTGCAATTGGTCAATCGTGTGAATTCATTTTAAAGTCCACTAAAGTTAATCTCTAAGTGAAAGCATTTATTTCGCCAACCAAATCCACTGATTGTGGTGAATCCATTATAAAATTATTTCAGATTGATATTTTGCTCTCTAGCGTGGCTGAACCTGAATGTGATGTATTGTTTTTGCATTGTTCTTGAACTTTTAGGTATTGATTTTTGGCCAATTGGGAGCACAAGATTGGTGGGACAAGCTGTAAACACAACACTGACATACTGTATCATCACCATCAACTTTGTCTGTCAGCAATTTGGTGCTGTGCATGCGGGCTTATTGATGCGAGTTTGCTTACTGAAAATAATACTAATGTGCACACTGAAACTGAACCATTAGTACATAGTATTATTTTGTTTTGGAATCACTGAATACTTCTTCAGTTACATTATGTTTGCAAATCTCCTTTGAAGCTTTGACAAAAGCCAAACTATAGAAATGGTAAATCTGGTGTACGTGTAAACGCTGTCACTTTTTATTGCCATTTGCAACTTAATCTATCCACACTCTTTTATTGCCATTCATGTTGCTTTAAAATCACTCTTGAACTGTTACATATTACATCTAATGCATAATGGAAGAACCATAAAGGCATGAAAACACACCCCTCCCTTGTCATCGCTGGCCTTGGTGCTGAACCTGCACCGCCGTCAGCTCCCACTGGTAAACAACTGACAACCTCAAAGTAGATTAATGCCAAACTGGTGAGCAGCACTTAGCATGTAAAGTGAGTTTAAGATGAAAAGCAGCACGGTCAAGTGGAAGTAAAATTTCCAGGATGACCAGTCCCATTCTCCTTGTCTTAACAAGGTAACTCTCAGCAACTCTCAGCAACTCAGAGAGACATCTCCTCTCTGCGTCCTGCTCCTCCAGATTCAAGCCTCAGCTTACACACACATACATATTGGCCCACACCTCATTAGACAGACAGAGAGTGACATGACACGCAGCATTCCAGACGCTTTATTTGTATATATGTAAGCAGTCAGCAAACCAGAAAACATATAATCTGTGCATGCATTTAAATGTGTGCAAATGTTTTGTTTTAAACATGAGTGCACACACACACCGTTTCATACATTACTTTAAATCCAATTAGAATGTGTGATCCAGGAGAAGTCTTACCAGTGCACACACACACACACACATACAAACTGCACACACCAACCATTGTGCAACCAGCCGGAGTTTGTCGTTGCTCTTCTCCCAGCATTAATGTATTTCTCGCTCTCCTGCTCTGTGCGTCAAAGGATTACAGTCTCATTTGGAGTTGGCATTTTCCTCGTGTGCCACTGTCAGGGGACTGACTGTCTAAGCCACACTACAATAAAATGTTAATCTTAGGAAGTTTTTTCTCTTTCAGTTTTAAAATATTTTCGCCCCATAATATGTGAAATGTTGTCCTGGGTACTGGGTACTGAGTACTGGGGTGAGATAATTCTTCCTCTTTCAGATGCAGTATCAATATTTTTTCTATTTAAAGAGTCAATTCATGAATCTTGAAGCTTTTGAAAAATAAGACAGTAGATTCTCTTTAAAAAATTTAGATTTAAATGTATAAAATTACTTTTTACAAGAGACATTTTCTGGCAGTGCAGTTTTCTTCAGTTGCAAGACACAGAGCTTAAAAACCATCCTTTCCTTCCTTCCTTCCTGTCAACTTGAATGCGCTAATCTCTACTTTCTAGTTTCCCTCTCTCGCCTCTCTTTCACACTCACATTTATTATCGAGTCTTTGATGTCTGACTATTCTTGCTGCATTTAAGAAAAAAAAAGGAACATTTGCTCTGTAAGTATGGGAAAATGGAGAGACTGAAACACTGCAAAATGTCGGAGCTAGCCATGTCACAATCAACCGTCCACCCTTAAAGATAGCACACGTGCACATACACACACCGCCACTCTTCTAAACAAGTCGTACAGAGCAAATGAGAGCAAAATGACACACTGATGGAAGCAATGAGCCGACAGAAGGGAGGGGAAGGAGATGTGGGGGGGGTGAAAGGTGTGAAAGATGAAAGGCAAAATGTGAAGAGAAAAGAGACGAGGTGACATATTAACACGGAACAAATGAGCATTTGCAACATTTTTAGGCTGTATTTTACTCTGTGTGGCTGCTTTCGCTTTCAAACACGTGCATTCCTTCTTTCATCGTCTCATTCTTTAATTCTCCTTCCACTTATCAGCAATCCCTCCATCTCTCCTTTTCTGTTCCCTCCCTCCTCATGCCCACGTTGCTGCCTAGTCATTGAGATTCATTTGTTTGGCCTGACAGCTTTGGCAGATACAGCACTTAGTCCTTATTGAGGAGGTAATTCATCTTTAATTCTACCAACCCCTGCTGCAAGTTAGTCCTGCCTAAGTGTCTGCACAATACCATCACACATAAGTAGACTTTTTGCACAGATAAGAATCATACATTAATTCAACACCTGCTTTTCCAAACACAATACAAAAGACCACTGATACTAATTCTTGTATTGATTTTCACATTCACATCATAAGTCTGCACGCCAAAATTTTGCATGTGCTTGCTCAGCCAATTAAGATTTCCCTTTTTAAATATCATTGGGGTTGTTTATAAAATGGTAGGAAATTTAATTCACACCATATTTTGTTGTGGAAGGAATGGGCCAAAACTATTGCCCATGACTGCAATATCAGACTCCTAAATGATAGTTAAGGGATGTGACAAATTGGTGTGGCTCGTGTATGACCATTGGTGACATTCGCTGATGAAAGCTGTGAAATGCAGTTAAAAGCTCAAAACCAATTGGTGACACTGTCAATGAACATTGGTGACATTGTTAATACAAAAAGGTTTTTCAGTTTTCCAGAGCTCCAAATGTAGCTACAATTAAATGCCGTATGGTGCATTTAAAAACAGACAAACAAACAAAAAAACTTCTATAGGCTGGCACTACTGATAGCTGCAACACTTCCTCTTTTTTTGTTAAATTACACCAGGTAGCAGTTCAGTATGGCTTGTTCAAATGGTGCAGTTTCATCAAAAAGTAGTAACAGCACTCATTATCTAAGATTACAATTCTTGGTTTCCAAATTAGAAACCAAGGAGGATTGTGTGCAAACTGTGACTGATTAACATCTCACTAATTTACTTCCCTCCAGAAAGTAAAAAAACATCAGTATGTCTTCCCAAAATAGGCAGCGCTCAAGGTTTGGTTGCAAAGTGACTTACGCAACTAGTTAGTGATCTACTGTAGCTGGGAAGCTAACGGTTAACATACTAGCAACCCAGGAACATGTTAGCACTCATCAAATTTACTTTGCGAGGCAGCTGGATTTGCGAGATCATCACAATATAATGTGAGAATCTATCCATTGTGTCCACAACACCAATGGTTCTCACATGATCTTGCAAATCCAGCTGGTAAGAGTAAGATAAGGTAAGACAGTAATAGACAGATTTTTCATCCAATCACCTGTCAAATTCCTGCGCATTTCCAAACAGTTTCCAAGAACGACTTCTCAAATGGATCTGTGTAACAAACCATCTGGCGTGTGAGGTTATCATCAAATAGAAAAAAAAGCTGTCCAAGCTACAGTAGCTATTGCTAATGGGATAATAAGCTCACACAGTTTATTCAAGAGACATATTTGACATCAACTCCTGCAGAAGTTCATACTGATAACTTCTACTCTGTGAGTGAGTTGCACATTGAAATTAATTTTTACTACAAAATCTTGTTTTTTTAAATGCTGGTGCGACTGACCCTTTATTGCAGGACAACTTACTCCTTTACTATTTTTTATTAGCACAGACTTTTTAGTGTCCTCACATATATTCTAGCCTAGCTGAGCCCACACTTGATAAAAGATCTATAATCTGCCAGAAAAAGTGAAAATGTGTGTGGGTGTTTAATATACTGTAATTATAATAAATTATTGTGTCACTACTGTAGCCAGAGAGCTAATGGCTAACATCTTTGTACTGTGCCGTTAACTCCCACCTGGAATTTTGTTCTCAGGATTGTACATCATTTTTATTGTGAGTAATGTTGAAAGCGTTATATTTCTTGCTCTCAGTAAGTTATAATATAAATATTTTAGCACACACACACACAAGTGCCCAGAATTCAGAACGTTTTGTATGAGTGTGGTTTTCACACAAACCTACTAAATTGTTGCACATACAACAAATTATGACTGCAAACACCACAGCTAGCAATAAATAATCTATGCTAATATGTTCTCTCCATAGATTCCTACTGAGTGTTTTATGCCATTTGCAAACAATGCAAGACTCCATGCTGGTTAACACACACAGAAACACAAATCGCCATGGCGAGACAGAATGGCTGCACTGAATCCCCAGGCCACCTCACCGAAATACATCCAGACAAACTCCTCTCCTCACAACCACACATCCAGTACACACACACGCACACACACACATTAGCCCCACAGTAAAGAGAGGGATTCCCCAGACACACAATCACAGGCACGCATGTGCATATACAAGCACACATACATCCAGTGCATGAGCAGACATCTACACATAGTCACAATGCTTACACACACAACTGACCACAACATGCAAGCATCCGAGGAGATTTATTAACAGAACTGGACAGGAGGGAAGAAATCTGCCTTGCTAAAGGGCCTAATGACCTCATCTGTGGCCAGCAGCCGACATGACTGATAACGTCCAAGAACACACACTCAAACAGACGCACACACATTGCCGGGGGCTCGTCCTTTCCTGCCCTCTCCAACACTGCTCTCACTGTGTTGTAAGGATTTAATTTTACACCATGCTACATTGCACCCTGATTAGCAGTGAGCTGCACCTTCCTTGGATTAACAAAAAGAAAAGAAAAGTGCGTATGCTGTCTGTTTTGATACACTGAACTGGGACTAGTACAGTAGGGCTCCATATAATTCAAATACACTGCAACATCACACACAACAAACCTAAAATCCACTGCAAATCACACACGTCTGTTTCTCTTTTTTTCATTTTCTCAGCACCGCACAGCTCTAAACAGAACCACCTTAACTCCATAAGACAAAGACATGACAAAGACAAAGACAGGGAGGTAGAGAGATGGGCATGTAAGAACTGGATCAAAAGATGTATTGAGATTTTCAGAGAGAGATGAAAAACAGATCATTTCACCTCCTACTGGTGTTTCATTTTGACCTGTTCTCTCATATTCTCTGGATTTCTCTCTCTTTCTTTCATTCTCCTTTAACGCTGGCTGGCTGGACCCTGTGTTGTGTTATGAGGCATGTATTTGTGTGCAAAAGTGTGCTTGCGAGCATTTGTTTGCATGACATAAACCCTTGTGACAGGTCTGAGCATAGCCAACTGATGATGATACCAGCCGTGCACACACGCGCGCACACACACACACACACACACATACACAAACCCCTCTCACAGCCTCCTGTCTCCCCCTTCATCTCTTTTGTTTCCCTCTCATTTAAGCCCAGGGTTTTCTCCTGCTCCTCTTTCAACTATTTTTCTCCTCTATGCTGCATTTGTCAAGGCTTTCACCATTTTCCACTCTTAGACCGAGGCTCAGCTAGTTACCTTGTAGATACAGTAGATACAGTAGACAAGTTGTGTGGGTTTTTGTGCGAGCCTTCTTCGTGCAACACCATTAAATAGGCCAGATAAGCCGGATATGTGCTCTGCCTACCTGCCTCCAAGGCCGTTATTGTGTGTGTGTGCATGAGTGTGTGTGTCTGTAGCGAGACACCCCTTAAAGTGGATTTCCAACTAATACCCTACAACTTACTTCAACCCACCCTCTGGCTATTTTATTTTCTCTCCAATTTCTTGTGTTGTGGTGTACCAGCACGATGTCTGGCCCCATGCTGTTTCCTGGATATTTCTCCCTCTTTTTTTTTTTTTTTGGGGGGGGGGGGGGGGGGGGGGGGGGGGTGTCTTCTCAATTCTTGTGCCTGATCCATTAGCAGCCCTATAGCGTAAAGCTCCACCGACTCAGCTCTCCAGGATTGGCTGGAAGAGATATCCATTTCGAGATGTAAATAAATCTGTTACTTCCCTGACAGCACAATTCATTAGCTCTCGCAGCAATCTGCCTGTTCACGCAGAGTGCTTTGACGCAGCGGCAAGTGTGTGTGCAGCAAAAGAGAAGGGGGGGGGGGGGTTAGTGTTAGGAAAATGTGTCAGCTTGCTCTTTTGAGGTTTGGGTGTGATTACAGGAGGGAAATACTTTCGGGGGTGGGTTAACAGTGAGTAACTGCAGTATTGCCCATTCTGTTACCTCATTGCTGGTTGTGTTTGCTTTATTATTAATTGAGCTGAATGATTTCTTTCTCTCTCTCAAACTGGTTGACTGACATGGTTTCAGGAGAGAGTATGTGATGACTGAAACATACTGTATGTGTGTGTACATGTATTGTACAGGACACACTTTTCATAACGCAGCAAATCCACTGCTTTGGTTTTCCTATTTTATAACTTTCTAAAGTACAAGACTTCTGTAATGTACTTGAACTGCGTAGTTGTTAAGTGGAGGTCAAGTTAGATGGTTGGTTTTGCAAAGAGAAGGTTTAATGTCCGACAAGTCATCCAAATTAAAGGACAAAACCTGTTTGTCATTGGCCTCCATACCATAACACACTAATCTCACAATCCCATCTGTATGACTACATTTGACACTGCCTTGCAAATCTGTTATAAATCACTGTTCCTTTTTTTTGATCTGACACCGCTATGGTTAAGGTTTGGTTATGTTTAGGAAAATAATGACTTAACCATTTTGTTAAGGTTAAGGAACTATCATGACCATGACCAATGCTCCCAATGGATAAGAGCCCAGTTCTATAGATGCTAAAAGGCTTGTCACTTGCACCTCAATGTGTTGTTTTTCTTGCCAGGACCATCGCTTCATTATTGCACTTCACATATTGCACTTCACATATTGGTTTTGACTATAAAACACTTGGTTGGGGGTTAAGGTTAAAATGCTTTGTGTTGTCTAAACAAAACTATTAAAAAGTTAATCATGCTTTAGAGTTCAGTTTGAACATTTTGTGTAGGTAGTGAACAGTTTGCAGATATGTGATGGTCATAAAAACATGGCACAGTAGAGTTCCTTCAAAATGTACTACTGTATATTAGCTAATGCAGTAAGTATAAATGAAGTTCATATGTTAGCAAAGAGTGAAAGACAATAGTTACATGCTTACAAATTGTGTTTAGTCTTCTTTTTAAACATTTAAATTGAAGTGAAGGAGTAAAGTCACTGCTCTTTTACTCTGGATTTTGGGTGAGTTGCATTTAATCCACATGGATCCATCTTAGAGGTCACCTTAATTTTATAGTTCACTATCAAAAGTATAACTAAGTTTGGGATTTTACCTATGGGCACTAAAAAGTGTAAGGACATTGAACTTTTGACAGCTGTATTTATTTGTAACTGGCCCTCTATTTACAGAACCACCATAATGAAATTTGATACATGTGTCGCAAATGCCACGCTGAGGAGAATTATTCTTTAAGCATTTAAATGTACCACTAGGTTACTTCATGTCATCTAAAGAATAACAGGAGCAGTATTGAGTCCATCGGACATTGAACTGTAAGTCTCAATCCCCAAACACTACACTTGCATTTGAATGTGTTAGTTTATGTTTTAAGATTGTTCAGTTGCTGTTTTATCCTGTTAATAACTAACTTTTTGCATTACATCCTGTTTTGATGCAATATTCACAAGTTACTCGCGTTGGGTGTCTGCAAACAGTATGATTATGTCTCCCAAGCTTATTTAGTCTCCTTGGTGTGTCTGCTTTCCCTCTAGTGATCAGATCGGCTCTAGTGATCGGTGAGTTGAAACCACCCAGTGAGAACACTTCCACCCTGTTAAAATCCACTTTGTCACTGTTTCCCTTGGAGAAACTAAGCACCTTATCAATGCCAACACTTTGCCGGAGAGCTACCTGATGTTTTACGTCAAAGGCCTGTAGGAAACAGAAAACCTGTGTTTGGTAAGGAAGGTATGATGTAGTGAGTAAGTAATGCTTAGGACTTTCTTATTCATACTTTCAGATGACTGGCTCCCTACACCCATGAACTTAATTTGCTAATTTTCTTTCTTGCCATATGAAAACCAGAGATTGATATCACACAAGAGTGGTATCAGTCTTACTCTTGACAAAAAAATTCCCAAATGTCAAACAATTGCTTTATGAGTAAGTTAATTCACTCTGTAATAGTTTTTGTCATCTTACATTCACCTTTCTAAATACAACCTGACGGTTACATACTGCCAAGCAGCCAGTGCTTCACTGATTTGGTCACATACGGCAGTCCAGAGAAATGGCAAACCTCATTCATAAAATCCGTAACAGATGCCATACATTCATTAACAGTTCTGAATGCTCCAACTGCTACTTTGGCCAATAGCATCTCTGCTAACAAGGTTTGCAGGGCATACTGTGAGTGACAGCCAGCTCAGGCTTTCAAAAGTGAGACTGAAGCTTTCACTGAATAGCTGATAGCATCAGAGACGATTTGTACTGAGTATCATTCTTGACACACCACTTTTCAGTTTTCATAAATGCTCAAGATCTCAGTTGGGGTTCATATTGTGTTGCCTATTTGCTAACAATGCCGCTAACAACTCATAGCTCATAATAAAAGTGCAATGACAGTGCTATTTATTTAACAGTGGTCTGGTATTGAGCCCAGATTCTCACTGTTGGTGGATGTGATTAAGGACAGGAAATTGTTTTTAGTTTTGAAGGAGAATTTATACAGTGAATTTCATTAGCATGATGTCATCTATTTTTGAATGAGCTGCTCGTTGCAGATGTCAAGGTTGTTGGAGTCATAAAACCTGTCTACTAAGTAAACTGTCCTGCTGAATTTACTTTGAAATCATCCCTCTGAATCATTTGACTAAACTGGCTGCTCTTAGGTGTTTTCAGTGCAACAGAATACAGTCAGAACACAGACATTTTGATTTGCTTTTTGCTAATAAAGATCACTCCACTTATTGTATGTATGCAGCATAGTTTATTGGAGAATGAGGGTTGGGAGTGTAGGCTTTGGATAAGGTCAAGATCAAGGGGATAAACTGGGGGTTGTATGAGCATTGATAATAGGTGAAGAGGAAAGAGCCATGGTTAGACACATACATTGTATCATATGGTATCATATCGTAGCTATATCAGGTTTTAGCTCAGCTCATTCTTTTAGTTTTTATTGTTTAGGGTCACTCTCACTGTTCTTATCAACCTTGTTTCCACTTGTAGAAGGCAGCTGTTTTCAGTGAAAAATCTCTGATAAAACCACTGTACACCACCTGCCCAGCACCAAACAGCAGATCAAGTTAGCAAGTAGCTGGTGAACACAGAAGGAGCATTAGCAGCAAAAGAGACAAGTTTTAGCGACCAAAACAGAACTAAAAGGAGATTGAATAATGGACTTACTGTATATTCAAGTCAGCAGAACACAAGACTTTAAATTAATGTTAATATTGTGTGTGCCAGATATGTGTTTAGGAAATTGTTTGCTATATCAACTTTGTAAAATATGTCTATACTGAGGGAAACAAGAGCAGCCAAAAAATAAATTAATGCAACTTTAACTTCTTACCAGGCACCCTCATTTTTGTGCACAACATAAGGTACCCAAAATATAACAGTTACTGTTCTTCAACCTTTCATTTGAGAAGCAACTGTTTTAAATTTTACAATCTTATACTATTACCATGCAGATTAGCGACTGAAGCACATTATAGGTCACTAAATAGAAACCAATTGCAGGTTCACGCTTGCTTTTAGCTTTAAGTCTCCTTCCAACAAGTACTGTGCCCTGTCATATCTTGTTGTGTCATTCTGCTATGTTAGCCTCTGCCCCCACTGCTGTCTTTATGTGCTGCTTAGGCAAATATAGAGTGTGACGGCACTATTGTCCCTGCAGTGTCCTGTGATGTGTGTTTGTGTGTTGCAGGTCCTCGGATGGGTGGAGCTGAGGTGCCATTAAATACCAACTGGGAACACCTGGCCAATGTCCCAGAACTTCTTTAAACCTGCCTGCCCTGTTTAATTAATACATTTCAGTCTATTATTGCTAAGTTTGGCGTGCATTGCCCTTTTTTGTTGTGGCCCTTGAGTCAATCCTAAGACATTTGGGGCTTGTCTGTTTAAAAAGTGCTAGGAATTTGGTTTGTTAGGTGAATTTGTTATTTTTAATCATTTTAATAGGTTCTTGAATTTGGTTTAGTGGAGTGTTTTGTTTGTAGGATTGTTTAATTGGCTGTGTGCATAGTATTGCCTCTTTGCTTTCATACATAACTGAGGTTACCTGGTGGGGGATTTGCTCTTGTTGGAGTTATGTAGCAAGCCTTATAAAGTAAGTTTGTTGCACTCTGGGGGACACACCTGAGGCGTTTTTTCTCGGTTTTCATGGTAGGAAAGACTTACTTTATTCTGCAGTTGTTGTTTCTGGCTGTGGATATTGGCTGGGGTGTGTTGATCCACTTGCGTATGAATTATTTATAGGAGTAGTTCCCCTGGTAGTGGTGTCTCCCCTTTTGGTTTCGTCTGTGGGGTTGTAGTGTTGGGATATGGACCCTTCCCTTGAGGAGGGGGTTGCCGCTGTACTGGTCACCTCTCTCGGTCCAATTGGCTTTAAGTGCATAAAAACCTGCCCTCATTCCTCATGAAGACTAGGGGGAGTTAAGTAGTTAGATTTTTGGTTAGGTAGTCAGATAGAGGGGAAGATGAGGCAGCTGGCCTCTCACTGGTGGATCTTAACACATTGCATTCTCTTGTTCTCAGGTGTGATTGTGATTACTGTCTTGTAAATTATGGAGTAAACAGTAAAACATTTGTCAAGGCACCAGCTGAAGAGTTTTACTAAGGTTTACTGAAGTTCAGTTTGTTTAAGATGAAGGTGTTGGGCCTTTAACAGTGGGTACCGGTGCTGGTTTGTGTTTTGAGCAGCACAATGAGTTGCTCTTGCTGCACATGTACTTAGAAAAGGAGCAGGGTATTAAGATGAAGGAAGTGCTGTCATTGGAGAATATGAGGCAAGAAATTTAACAGCAAAACTTGAAATACAGAAACAAAAACTGAATTATATTCAGGAGGGGAAAGTTGCTGCTGATGTTTTCCTCACTGATGATCCCACTAGAGCAAGCTGTACCCAAGGAAATCCTGTTGATGATTTGAGTGATTAAAGATTAGTTCATATATTTAATGAGAGGGATCCTGAAACTTTTTTCTCATTGTTTGAGCGGTTGGCTGACGCACAAGGGTGGCCTGATTCCATACGCATGTTAATGTTGCATGTTAATCGACAGGGCTCAGGGGACTTATTCTTTTTTGAGTAGCAGTGACTGTTTCAAGTACTTTCAAGTATTCTTGTAAAATCAGCTGTTCTCAAGGCATATGAGCTTGTGTCAACAATTCAGGAGTTGGAGGTGACAAGTCTCATCTGGAGTTTGCACATGATATATCTACCTAATTTGATAGTGTGCTGCAGCTGATTGTCATGAAACTCTGTGTGACCTAATTATTCTGGACCAATTTAAAAACTCAGTTCCACAACCTGTAGCAATGAACGTAAGGTTGAAACGGTAGCTGAAGCTGCCACATTGGCTGATGATTATGTTCTGAATTGTGGTGGGGATAATTGGCATCCTAGTGTGCAGGGTGAGAGCAGACACTTTGGGTTTGTATGTGTCTAGTTGTCAAGGAAAACATGTTGCGCTGGTGCAGATAAATGAAGATGGAGCTTGTGATGCTGACAAAATTGGTATTATTGTCATAAGCGGGGCGACTGGAAAAGCTCTTCTTTCAAAGTCCAAACAAACTGGATTTAACCCCAAGCCTGCTATGTTTGTTGCACCATATTCTAAGCAGGTGTCCAGGTTATTGGAGTGTAGGCTGAAACCACAGGTTTCCAGCCCAGAGCTGCAATCTTACTTGCCATTCATAACTGAAGGCCTTGTCTCTCTGGTAGGGAGTGATGAAAAGATTCATGTCAAAAATTTTGTGTGATACGGGTGCTTTTGATTAATTAATTTTAGAGTCAGCCTTGCCATTTTCAGAAGAGACATACATGAGTTCTTTCATAGCGGCACTGGTAATGGACTTAAATGTTCTACATGTTCCTTTTCATAACATGTAATTTTGTACTCTAATCTGTTCCAGGGTGAGGTGGCAATCAGCATGTGCCTGGCTCTGCCAATGTAAGGTGATTTTTGGTAATGATGTAGTGGCGAAGTGGGTGAGGGTTGATGTTCCGGACAAGAATGCAATGGACTTTCTGGATGTGTTTAAGGTGTGTGCTTTGATGCGCCCAATGAGCTGCACACAATTGGATGACACCACTGAAAATGATAATATGCCACAGCAGTTTGATTTGACATTTCCTGACGTTTCTTGGTCTTTTTCTCACAGTGAGCTAGTGAGGGAGCAGGACTCGTCTCTGAAGGATGTGATGCAGAGTGTTCTTCCTGTTCCTAGTCACATGTTGACAGTGATGTGTCAGAGCACAAGGTCCCCAGCTGTGCATCTGTTATGCACAATCACAACCATGTCTGTGGTGCGTGCTCTGTCAAGGCATGTACATCTCCGGTGTTCCCAGGGTAATTCAGTCAGACCAGGGAGTTGAAATTTTTCATCTCACTTGTTTGCTCAGAATCTGAAACAATTGCACATTAAGCATAATCAGGTGTCTGCTTTCCATGCGCTGAGCCAGGGTGCCTACAGAGTTTCCATCATATGCTTCAGTCAGTGTTGCTTCCATATTGTACCCAAATTCAAAGAGACTGAGAAGAGGATTTGCCCTTACTATTGCTGTCTGCTAGGGATGTTATCCAGGAGAGCAAGGAGTTTAGCCCCAATAACCTTGTGTTTGGCTATACTGTGCGGTGTTGTTTGGCACTTTTGCAGAGCAATTGGAAAGAGGCACAGCTGCCACAAAACTTGATTGATTACATGAATGGCTTTAGGTATAGGCTTTGTAAAGCCCAGGAAGTGGCCAAGATCAAGTTAGTGTCAGCAGGATCTGTTGCCCATTGTAACCTCTCCATTTCAGTGAAGTTCTCTGCTCCGTATTCTATTGGAAAGGTGTTGTTAGATCAGAACTATTTGATAGATACTCCCAACTGGTGCCCACCCAGTATGTTTGTCAGTGTCTGCATCCCCTCATGCTGAAGCACAGCAAGGGAGGGAGGACTTGACAGGCCATGACGAAACTGTTCTTTATGGTCATCTTAAAAATTTGGAGTCCTTGCAGAATCTGGATAATTTATTGGGTCATTTGAAGGTTTCCAAACACAGTTAACTTGCTGACTTAATTAAACAATACCCATGTTTGTTTGGCTATACGCCTATGTGCTCACATTTGATTAAGCGTTATAAAAATATTGGAGACTCTAAACCGATTAAACAGTTTTTATGATGTTCATCCACAGAAACAGGAATATCTTTATGCAGACGTCATGTATATGCTTGATAATTGAATTGCAGAGCCATCATCTTTCAGTTGGGCATTACCTTGCCTGCTGGTACATAGGGTCAGAGGAACAGAACAAGATTCTGTCCAGATTTCTGCAAGGTAAATAATGTTACAAAGGTAAATAATGTTACAAACCCGGACTCCTTTCCACTTCCAGGTATGGAAGACTTTGTTGACCAGATGGGGTTTTCTAAGTTCGTCAGAAAGTTTGACCTGCTGAAAGGCTATTGGCAAGTCTCTTTGTTTTAAAGAGTGCGAAAGGTTTCTGCTTTCATTTTACCCACAGCCTGGGAATAGTGCCCCATTGTGTATTTATTTTCTCTCTGTTCTTTCCATCTTCCTCTAGGCCTCTCTCTTTCCTCTTAATTCAGCTTCTGTGGGATGGGCTCTCCCTTTGGTCCCATGGTGTATGTTTGTGTGTTGCAGATCTTTGGATCGGTGGAGCTGAGGTGCCATTGAGTACTAATTGGGAACACCTGGTCAGTGCCCCAGAACTTACTTAAAGGTTCCAGTTTGTAGAGTTTAGTGGCGTCTAGCAGTGAAGTTACAGATAGCAACCAACTAAACACCGCTCTCTTCACCCTCCCCTTCCAAGAGTGTAGGAGAACCTAGTGGCCACAAAACTCATGAAAGGCCCTCTCTAGAGCCAGTTGTCTGTCTGGCTACTGTAGAAACATGGCAGAGCAACGTGACAGGCTCAGTGGAAGGGGACTCATTCTCTATGTAGATATAAACGGCTCATTCTAAGGTAATGAAAACACAACAATTCTTATTTTCATGGGATTATATAATAATCAAAAACATACTTATGAATATAATATAATAATATATAATTTCTGCTAAGTCCATTCTGCTAGATGCCACTAAATTCTACACACTGGACCTTAAGCCCGCCTGCCCTGGTTCCAGCCCACTGATCTCTTCCCCACTTGCCCTGTTTGTTTTGCATTACCCTTTTAGTTTAGAGTGACAAGGGACAACATGCGCCTCACATTAGTCATCGCATTCATACACATTCAACCATCACTGACAATGATTTTCACACTTCATTGCATTTACTTTTGTTACTTAATTTAATAAAATTTAAAGTTTGGCATGCATTTCCCTCTTTTGTTGTGGCCCGAGCTGATCATAATAAGAGCCATTGCTTGTGTGAAATACAAAGCCACACACAGAAAACCCCTGAGAAGGTGCATCCGCACTTTCCACACTGTTACATAATAGATGGCAAAGGAGAAAGGCAGCACAAAAGAAAGAGGGAGACTATTGTGATATATGTGTGTGTACGTGTGTGTGTGTGTGTGAGTGCATGTGTGTGTTGCAGTGGAGGGAGGGACAGAGAGAAAACTAATTAGCACAGCACTTTAAGCATCACGGGCCACAGACTGCTGCAAGTGGGGACTGCCACAGACAATCCCAGTCAATTTTCCCACTCAGCGGAGAGAGCTGAGGCATGCTCTGACATTGTGTTTTATCTCAGCGGGCCTCTTCACTCATGTCAAGAGCTGGAGAGAGAGAGAGGAAGAAAGAGAAAGAGAAGGAGGCAAGGTTGTTGGTCAGAGAGTGAAAAAAAGATGAGGAATTAAGTAGAAAAAGAGGAAAATAGAGTAACAGCGCAAAAGGGAGGCAGCTTAAGAGCAAAACCCAGAAAGACAAAGACTCAGGCAGAGAAGAAGATAAAGACAGAGCTGCAGCACATGGACAGCAATATTTGAATAGTTGCATGTATAAAAGAAAGTCTTTTAATATGCAAATGATGTTTCAAAAGAAAGACAGTGCCTCAAAAATATTTGTGGTGCAGTGACAATACATACACTATATCTAATCAGTAGCATTTGCAAAAATGTAAGTGGACTGTAGCTTTTTTTTACAGGAGACAGGGATGTGTGACCTGGAAGCAGCTGAACTGTGGTTTGAAAATAACGACTGCCATTTGTGAGAATCATATGGATTTTGTGTTTAATGTTGCAATGCAGGGTATGACTTACAACAGGGCTACTATCTGTGTTTGATAAATACTGCACTAAAGCTCCTGAATATGTGGATAAAATTCAGTGCATCACCCGACATGAAGACAGTAGTCGCATGTAAGCTCTGTGCTGCAAGTGCCCATATGGCCCCTGTGTATGCACTCATATCTAATCTGAATAAATCATTGTATGAGACTGTCTTTGCACTTAACAACTCTATTTTTATGGTCTGTCTACCGTTCGCATAGATGCACAATACACATCTACCTCTTCACACACTGCATTGTGCATCAGACCAAACTGTTGGTCCACTACAAATATCTCCTTCTATCTCCTTTGTGGTCAGTATACAGTAGCTTTGCAAATGGGGAATTAAGAAAAAAACCGTAGAACAAATGAATGAAATAAAATGAAATTCAATATTAGGAAGATGCACCTAATATTTAGACCAGTGTCAATTAGTATCAGTTTGCCAGTATGGTTGTTTCAGTTCATGTAAATGTTCATTCTTATCTTTTAATGATGCTGTTAAACATTAAATATTAAGTGTAACAATCCAAATGAAGTTTATTCATTATGCAATGATCTCTGTTTCATGGACTATATCTCCCCATGCATGCTCCACTTTCATTCTCTTATTTCCAGAGACTAATCGCCACACACGCCATGTGAAATGATCGCTCAGTCATTCCCTGCCATTCTCCATGTGGGGGCGAGCACAATAAATGAAAATACAGAGGGAGTGTTGGACACTTAAGCAAAATCAAGAGTTCTTTCTCTGTTTCTCCTACCCCGATCTTTCTTTCACATACACACAGACACAGAATCTGTGGGAATTCATTAGCCAGCCACTGATTTATGCTGCACTGTTGTCAGCGCATAATTAGCAGTTGAGGATTGTTTATGATGGCTTTGCAAGTGGAGTGGAAAGTGTGCAGCAAGGAGTGTGGTCCAAGGTCAGGACAAGCTGAAGGAAGAAAGGACGGCAAGTGGGAAGGAATGAAGGAAGAAACAAACACAAATAAAACAATGAGAGCAGATAAAAAGGAGGAACATTTAAATACACGCTTGAGTTCATAACGAGAAAACAGTTTGTTTTTACTCATGTCAACATGAGAAATCACACAATAAATGTATTTTCTCGGTAACACAAAAATATGATTTTGTAAATGCTTATTATGTTGAGATCGAGCAATAATTATATTGTGCTCACAGGGAAACAAGCAGTAATTATCCTCACTGGTCTCCTATAAGATCTTGATATGTGTATCAAGTTGCATAATTACAGCCCAAACCCAGCTAAGGTTACAAGCCATCATAAGATACACCATGCAGCAACATACCAATTAAAAAGTTTTCATTTCACAAATATTTGAATTGCTCCTTTTTCTTCATTTACCCAACAAAAACCTCTAATGGCAGAATGAAGTATAATGTGTTTGTCAGGGTGGAACTCCAGTTGCCAAACCTGAAATGAAGTTTGTTTTAATTAAGCAATATTTGTGCCTAAACCGAACCAAACCTTAAAGAAACAGTTCAACATTTAGGGAAATTAACTTTTTTCTGATATTCAAATGAGAAAATTAATACTACCTTCAAGTCTGTGCATTATCCAAGGAGCTGGAGCCAGGAGGCAATTGGCATAGCTTAGCATCGACTGGAAAAGCAAATAGTTAAGCACTTAAAGGGGACATATTATGCAAATTTACAGGTCTATGTTTTTAATCTGGGGCTCTGCTGGAATATTTTTGCATGATTCACAGTTCAAAAAACTCCTTATGTAACTCATACTGGCTCTTTATGCAGCTGCTCAGTTCAGCCTCAGTCTGAAACAGGCCGTTTTAGCTCCTGTCTCTTTAAGGCCTTTCCTCCCGATGAACTCACTCTGATTGGCCAGTTCTTGGGAAGCTGTTTCTGAGCAGACTTGAGGCTACATCAACAAACCATGCAACAAACTATAATAGTAGGATTTCACTACTTTTTCCTCATTATTTACTCTAAATTTCGGTTTCTTAAATACATCCATACATTTTTGAGCCAAAAGTCAATCTGAAATACGTGGGTAGACAACGCAAACAACAAATGGAAAAACCTTAGCAATAAAGGCTAAAGAACAGACGGCTGTTATGGGCACACATGACAAGCTCATATCAGCTTGTCAGCAATGTTGAAAAAAATGATGTCACAAATAAGCGTTCAGAGCAGGTTGAAGCTCTGGCAGCATTTCTACATATGTTAACTTATTGAGTTGTGGAACTTTGACCATGTCTAACAAACATATCCAACATCATAACAGTATATAAACAACAGAAAATCACAAAAGCATAATATGTCTCCTGTAATTCCCCCTAAAATCACACACTGTCATCTTTACATCTCTGTGTACAAATTAGGCAAAGAAGATACAAATTAATTTGTGAGCTGAACAGGTGCTAGTAGGTGATTTTTAAAGAAAAATTATAGACACAGCCAGGCCAGATGCTTCCGTTCTTTATGCCACGCGTCTTTTAACCATGGTGTGGCATGTCAGAAAATGTTAATATGGCTCATTTAAAAAAAAAAATCAATGAGAGATGACAAAGTTTGTCATTTGGCTTGGAGGACTCATTGGAGTTTTTGCATTTTTGGGCCCTAATTTGTTCATATTTTTAAAATGCCTTCGGAGAAACTGTGTCCTTGCTGTACCTTTGCATAATATTTATCTGATGTCAGTTTGAATGGACAAACCGCTACTGAGTTTTCTCCTCTTCTTCAAATTCTCTAATTAACTGTGACTATATTATACATCAGATCGGGGCAGTTTATTGACCATATAGTCATGGAACAGATTGGCTAGTGGTCTGTCCAATATTGCTATAGGCTACCATGTTTAGTGGAGAAAGGTCAGTGGATTGATATTTGTCCATGCTGAGCATCCTTTTTGTTTGTGAGTACATATACATACACACACACATTCACTAACACACTTCTGGGACACAGAGCCAACAGCCATCATTATCCCTCTCTGTCTCTTTAACTTGCACACACATACACACACCTCGACACACAGACAGAGCGCAGAAAATCAAAAGGCATGTTCATCTCAGAAGGAGGCTGAATCGGTGTCTCATCTGATCACAGGTCAGCCGGCCTCCCTTCACCAAAGCATGGCTCACAGTGTGTGCGTTTTTATGTTTGTTCGTGTATGTATGTGTGTGTGCCAAATCAATACCCAGTTACAGACAGCTCAGCCCCACCCTGCCTCAGGGCCTGGGCTCCAGGGAGCACACATACACCTACACACACAAAGAAAAAAAAAAAGACTCTGAGCTTTTAACCATCACATATGAGTCTATCTCTGCATCTGGCGCAAAGAGAGGAAAAAAAGGAAGAAAGCAAAGATAGGGAATGGTAAGACGGCTGTGGACAGTCGCCCCATGAGAAACTCCTCAAATCATGTGACCAGAAACACAACAGGGAGAGGGGGGGAAAAAGGAAGGAGCGAGAGATTAAAAATGACAGATAAGGAGTCAGAGCGACAAGGACAAAGAGGAAGCAGAAAGAAGAAATATGCAGACTGCAGAAAAAATAAAGACCCAGCAAAAAATGTGAATTGATGGCCTTTGATTTTTTTTTTTATTTTTGCTGTCCTTTCTCCTGCCGTAGCATAAATGACAACGTGTCATACAAGCCCAGCTGTGATTTTCCAAATCCCCCTTTGTGACAGTGCGTGGAGGTGAGTCTCTTCTTGCTGTTGGAGTTCCCTGTAGCCGAAAGCAGTTTTGCTCTCCTCCATTTGTGCTTTTTACAGGGTTCTTTTATTGGTGGCTTTCTGAAAGTGTGGAGTTAGTACAAGATGAAGGAAGAAAGGGAATGAGAGAGGGAGATTCCTTCAGGCGTACGCTGTGCTCCACACGTCCTGCCAAGGTGTAAATTGAAATGAAAATGTGATTTGACTTTGATTAAAAACTTTTTCATTTCAATATTTCATATAATTTTCAACTTGCACCGTCCAGCTTCAGTATTTCCCGCTGAGAACTTAAAATTTTCTTGCGTAAAGTCTTTCTTTGGTTTAAAGAAATAAATTGAAATACACATGAAATAAGCTTATTCGTTTTATTTTTGAAAGTTAGATGAGAAGATTGATATCACTATAATGTATGTATGGTCAATATGAAACTATCACAACTATTATTATTTTAGCTTAGCACAAACAGGGTGAAACAGCTAGCCAGGCTCTGTCCGAAGAAAACGTCACCCTACAAGCAGCTCACTATGTAACGTATTGTATCTTGTTTGTTTGGCTGTTTCCAATCTAATGCTAAGCTAACGTGTCTCCTGGCTGTAGCTACACATTAGCTTGTCTGCTTGTACTGTAATCTGTGCAGAAGTGCATAACTAGCCATCATTGGAAAATTAATAAATCTTAGTAACCAAACTGACACAACACTCTTTCACCTCTGTGTAGTTTGACTAACTGAGCAATGCAAAAAGCTTCAAATTCTTACAGTCCTAATATAATATTCTGTTGCCTGGCAAAAAACTGCTGTAGAAATTAGAAAATGAAACAGTCCAGTCCTTAGCTCCTGTACACAGCATTTCGAACAATCCAGTCCTACTGAAACTTAACTGAAATTTAAACATTTTATAAAAAGTCATAAAATGGTTTTGTTCACACCTACAGCCAGTGTGGTCTTTGAGATAATATTGTAATAATAGCTCATGTAGCCCATGGTGGGCAACCAGAAGTAAACATGTTAGCTGATTAGTTTGCTAGCTCAGCTACCCTCAGCTACTTGACCCTCACTTTGTAAGTTGTCACAGTCTGTCATGTCTCCCCAAGGAATAGCTCAGCACAGATATAACATGTTTATTAGTGAGCTTTAGGGGTACTGGCAGGCAGATTTTGTTAGCTTTCAGAGTCAGGTTTGCTTTTTTCCCGTTACTATACAAAACTAAGCTAACCAGCTGTAGCTTCATATTTATCAGACAGATGTGAGATTGGTATCAATCTTCTCATCTAACTCTTGACATTAAAATCAACAAGTTTACTTGCGAAACATCAAATTATTCCTTTAAGCTGTAAATCATTTCACTTATATAAATGACGGTAGCCTGTACCTATATCTAAGCATGCATAATACACACGTCACCACCTTAACAATCAAAATCAGCACTTTCTGTTCATGTTCGATTCATTTGAGAGGAAACAAATGAGCTCTTAAATGACTATTGATTGGATTTCCCCTTATCCTCTCTTTCTGGAATATTCCGAAGACCCCAAAAGGCACCTCAGAAATTTCATCCATCAACAAACACCTTTGATTCCACCCATGCGCAGCACAGCCTTACCTAATCAAAACGCAAACCACAGATGGATGAAGAGAAATAGATTAGAAAGTCAGTTTCTTCAACGCTCTGCTCAGAATTTATTGATTGCCTTCCCTTTCTGCCCCCCCACCCCTCCCTTGTTTCTTCCCTTCTCTCTCCCTTCCACTGAATTTTGTGAAACTGCTGTAATCACCAGCAATTTGCAGGGTGCCTCGCAGCTGGACTCTTGCCCACTGCTGACAGAGTGCGAGCATGTCGCTGTGTAAAGATACTGTACTGTGTGTGTGTGTGTGTGTGTGCTGCAAGGTAGGCACAAAAATTACTTTCTGTGTGCATTTATGAGTGTTTATATGCATGGGCGTGCATATGTGTGTGTTCAAAAAAGGTCTATTTTGGGAAAATGGGGACCATCTCGGTATTAGATTTGGTGTATCAGCTGTGGTCTAGGGAGGGACAGGAGGAGATTTTTATAGACTGTTGATTACCTTGGGGGGTCCCTTGACTTAAATTGAGTTGGGGGCCAGACACACACACATTCACACACCCGGATACATTTTCAGCCCGTACACCTTCAGCTCTGTTGGCTTCAAATCTCTTTCCTCATCCCAGGTTGTATAACTGTACATAATTGCATTACACTATTTCTTAATCTTCACAGGATTATGTGGATCATGTGACTCTATCACACTTTCAAATTTTGAAGATTTAAAAAGTCTAAATAATTGGCCCCAGTTGTGCAAAAAATATTGTGTAATTGCAGCCAAATGTACATAAACCAACAATAAATTTAAAAAAAAATGCAGATTACAATATAAAAGGCCCCCCATGTTTCAGTAGCAACATTATAAATCTTTACATGTGTTGTAGAGTGAATCAGTGTAATGTGGAAACCAACTTGTAATCTAAATAAATACTTAGACACAAGGATTGTAGCAAACTACCATGTGTTAGTTGTATTATTTATAAGTGCATGCTGGTTTGTGCATGCTGGATGTTATTATACTCCTTTGTAAATGTTAACTTTGTAAGATATGTTGTCAGTTTCTATCATGCCTCTTCAACATCAGTGGTTCAGTTGTCTGTTTTTGTCTATTTAAAAAAAAAACACAAATGCAAATACTGAAAATTATAATAATGTGTCTAATTTCTAAAAGCAGCACCTTCAAAAAACGGCCGCAGCACGCTTGAGAGGAAAAGTGGGTGCTGCTGTTTGATTTCTCATGCCCTTCCAGACCGCAGCTGTCAGCGTCGAGACTTTCAAAATGAGTCTGTCCTACAGCAGCTGGAAAATCCGCTGACATTAGATGTGAGAGGAAAAGTCCTAACGCAGCTCTAGTTACATTTTACATGAGACTGAGAGTGTAAGGCTGGCTGGAATGAAAAGTACATTGAATTTCTGCTTAGCTTTCTCCATTTGATTGCACAAATTGGAAATGAAATCGACAAGAAATTCCATATCGTGGCACGTAATATTAAGCAATTACATAAAAATCATTAACCATGGATTATTAAGATTTTTATTGTCACGAATATTGTTAGGAACACCACCATACATGATTGCATCTCATTCATTTTCAACTTGGTAATAGCCATAACCAGAGAGCTGTGTTTCCCTTTGGGCGCCTGTCCTGTTATTATTTTATTATACATTTAAGAGCTGTACAAAATCATATTATCAACATGGGTCAGTCAATGCTTTACTGATATTCTGATGTTAGTTAGTAGAGAAAATATAGGGTTGTTTAATAGAAGAGAAACAGCTCAAACATTCAAATAGAGTTCACAGTTTTCATTCACACACATCCTTTTCACAATATGAAAGAATACAGTTAACTTCAGTTGCAGCAATGAGAGTCACCATGACAGCACAACCACTTAGACCCTGAACTCTCCTTGAGTAAAGAATGCAGCCCATAAAAAGTTTATACACAGACACTTGATAAGAAAAGGAGACACCTACATACAACCTAATTGCTTTCTCTCACCCACACACACACACGTACGTGCACACGCGCACAATGGTTGAGTGCCATCCGTTCCAGGGAAACATCAATAGCCCTGACAGCTGATAGGTGTGATAATAATATCAGGACAGCTTGCCGCTATTTGCAATAGACTTACAGTAGCAATCATTAGGAAAAAAGGAGTGGTGATACAATAGGGAAGGACCACGCAATCCTCTGACAGACAAAGAAATAAGTGGCCAAGAAAATGTGTCTTTAATAAGCCCCAAGGCCAATAAAAAAAAGAGTTTATTTTTTTTCACAACAATAGACATTCAGCTCCCTGTCCATTTGTTATACCTTCACTGAGGGTAAGTCACCACTTGCTCTGTCTCATGAGGAGCAGAGGAGTGAATGGGAAGAGTAGAAATACAAGGACAAACATACAGTAACGGCTATTGGAATCCCTAATCTTCAACAATAGCAAAGAACCACAACACACACACACACACACACACGCCTCCTTTTCATCTTTCACATAACATCCCAAGACGTTACACGCGGTCACCCTGAACCCGGCTTTTTCACACCCTCTGATGGTTTCCCCCCAAGAGACGGAAAGGACATACTGTATGGGCACTGCTCTCCGAAAGTCAATGAAGGAAATATTTTAATTGCCTGGGGTGTGTTGGTCACTCAGACAAACTGTAGGAAAATACCTCTGGGAGGAGGACGACATACGAATATTACCAAAGTCACAAAGAGAAGCCACACTCTTGCCCGTGGTGTGCGTTTGGGTTTTCAAATCACCGGTCACCGTCACGTATCTACAGTCTGGAGCCCTCATGTCTGCACTTAAAAGCACTCCACATGGTCCCAGCAGAAACTGGATGCTTTTTAGACAGCTGATGGCAGGGCTGGCCATAATTTTCCTACCATTTTGCTTAGTTTAAAGTGAAACTGCTTTTTACACCATACATCCGTTATTCACTGATATTCACTGAACTGAATGCGAGTCTTGCTTTAGTGATGCATTTTTTAGAGAACAAGTTACCCACAGCCTTAACATTTAAAGCATCTTATTGCCATGTCATCTCCCTCTCTTCTTTTCATCCATTTTGTTTTCTTGTTAGGGATATGACATCGGTCCAATGGGGATGCCATAACTTTTTATTAATTCATTGGCTAGTTTATTTAAAGGGGACATAGACTGCTTTTGTGACTTTCTATCATATTTATGTACTGTTGCAATGTTGGATGTCTATGTTAAACATGGTCAAAGCTCTAAAACATGAGGTGAACGTAACCAGAGTAGGCTCATTAAGAAGGAGGCCTTAAAGAGACAGGAGCTAAAACGGCCTGTTTTAGACGCTGAACCAAGGGGCTGAATAAAAAAAGCCAGTATAAGGTAAATAAGGAGTTTATTTGAACTGTAAATCATGCAAAGATATTCCAGTAGAGCCCCAGAATATAAATATAGACCTAGAAATGTGCATGCATACGTTCCCTTTAAATGTCCTGGATCCATATGGCCTTTCAAGACGCTAGACACATTAAAAAAATGTTCAATTTACATAACTGAAATGCCCAATTATGGAGGACACACTGTCTTATAGTGGGTGCCACACATTTTCTGCAAATCTTGCCACAATTAAAATCCTCTCATTAAAAAAACTCCACATCCAGCATTACCATAAGGATTCTTAAAACGAATTATTTCGAATTTATTTATTTATTTCAGACTGAATCGTCCAATTTTAAGCCCTGGAAGGTCACCCTGACATGTGGGGTTATAATGACTCCTATGCCTATCCATATCCTGCAATCATTAAATTCAAGATCCACTTTGCAGGTCTTGAGCTTCAGATAATAGCTTCTATCAGATACCGGAAACCTCACTGCACATACATGCACGCACACACACACACACACACACACACTGCACACTTGCACACTTTTCTTATTTATCACAAAGCTATTTTTAGATGCCCACAGATCTTCATTTAGTATCAGCCATGAGCTTAGATGGACCATTTTTACAGAGATAATGTCCAGAGCCAAATGAATAACTGTGAAGCAGTCTGGTAACATGAGAGGGATCCGTTTCTAATTTAAGCATATTTACTATGCCCTGTTTATGGTGTGAGCGTAAATGGATCTTTAAATAGAACAAACGTCAAGCTCAGTTTGAAAATAGGTGGCATTACTGCTCATACATCATGATGCTAAAGGCTTGAGTACATACATGCAGCCACACTCTGTAATCGGCAGAATTTTCTGATAGTCCCATCAATCAGAATAGACAGACTGCTGTTAGCTGAGGCTGTACTTTCACTTCACTGTGTGCGTGTGTTTTCTGTGTGTGTGTATGTAGGAGTCTCTCCAAGAGTGACAGGGTTCTCAACACAGCACAACGTTTAACGGAGGAAAAGTGAGGAGGGCTCATGACAGGTTGCAGCGGTCATGGTTTATTTGACAGGCGCTCCCCTCACAACCCCCGTCAAATGACTGAGTGCCGGGACTGACGGCTGACATCGCGGCAGAAACTAAGAAACAGTCCAACACAGACGCCAACGCTGCCATTTCAGCAGGGTCGGTCGGGTCAGTGGTTGAGGTACATGTTGCTGAAAAGGCATGAAACCTACACGTTTGTCCAGGAAATACTTTTCTCATAAAGGCTCTCTTCTGCAGGTTTTCTCCACCGTTTGTTCTGTGACAGGTGCATTAGCCAAGATGCACTTCCTTAGCTACCTACAAATGTGGTTAATAGATCGAGTTGTTGCTCAAACATAGTATTGGATGAAACTGAGCCTTTTGGAATCACAGTTATGTTTACATTTGGTACTTCTCACCAAAAATATGTTTTGTGTATCCTTCATGTCTAACAAACATGTTGAGTGCATTTCCTTTCTCATAAAACAAATTGCAAATCCAATTTTAACATATTTTGAAACCTGCATTGTTTACATAAAGCTAGCAGTACTCTCCTTGCTTGTGTTTTGCTTTATGTTTTTTGGTGCCACCAACCTGCCAACAAGTGGAATAGCATGAAACCAATGGCAGGAATGTGTATCATATTACCCACATGTTTGTATATGTACATGTGCATCTGTATGAGTGACAAAATCGGGGCCCACTCATCAAACCTTAATGCTCCACAACTATGCAGGGTACGTTTAATTCAGTAATGCATTTAAGTTAAGAGGGGGCCTGATGACTCTCACCTATCTTCAGATACAGAAGTTAAATTTACTGTCACCCTAAGATTAAATTACATTTTGAATCATACTATGGGATTTCTTCATTGTGTTTTGTGTTTATTGAACGATTGTGGGAAAATTTATATGTCAGATTACAAAGCATAACAACAGATGGGATACTTTCTTTGCACATTCCCTCTGAGACAGTGCTGTCCATTATTGTGACTTAGAAAAGAGTCCAGCCAAACTCCTCCAGTTGGAGATTTCACTAATGACTGTACCACTGAAAGGGGTAATAATTCATACATTCCCAAGGCACAGGAAGAAGTTGCAAATACAATAATGAAGATAGGAATTTATGCAGTATGTTCACGCACCACTTACAAATGAAAATTAGTTTCACAGTATCAACATTTTAATAAGTAATGAGTAAACAGCATGCACACACACTTGTGTCTACATGGTTTGCTTTTTAACATTAGTCATCATTATATTGTGTTATATTGACATTGTTAGCCATCCATATCAATGATGCCCAGTCTGCCATTAAAAATCAATGAAATGCTGTATGGCTTGCTTATTTAAAAAAAAAAAAAAAAAAAATCGATAAGGTGATCAAATTTGACATAAGAAATGTGTGCTGACATCTGTTTTGACATCAAATTGTTTCCACAAACATTGGAAATATAATGAGACAAAAGGGACAAATTAATTACTACATACTGCACTGCACAATATATATCCATCACCTAATGCAGTTTGTATGTAGAGTGTCCTGTACTGCTTGATGGAATGAAGCTCATTTGGTTGCTCACATACAGATACATTCTGTATGCTGCATGTACTTTAAAGTTTCATAATTCGATAATTTAAGCCGACAATGGATGACAATATATTTCCCTCGGTTAAATCCTCCAGGACTGCAATGCATGTGGAAATGTACAGTCAGATGTGCAAATGTGTGTGTGCTCCAGTGCTTCCAGCCCAGAGTAGAGAGGCCAGCTGAAGATATGTTAAGCAACTCGGTATTGAATTTGAATATTTAACCAGCTTCCATTAAAGCGCTGATTAATTTGAGGGCACTCCAGAAGTTACCAGAGCATGACAGAGAAAATGAGGAGGGAGGGACAGCAGGACCGAAGGAAAGAGAGTGTGTGTGTGTGTGTGAGAGAGAGAGAGAGAGAGAGAGTGTGTTGGACAACTAAGTGCGTACATGTAGGTGAAGTAGGTTACCATTTGCTATGCCCTGTACCCCCTTGGTTACTGTTGCTGAGCCTGTCAGGCTTTCCATTCTCGCATGGCATGTATAACAGTTTATAATGATAACGAAGGCAGAATTACCACTTGAAATTCATAGTAAGTTTTTTAAACAACTGATCCTTGATTTCAAAGGTAGATAAAAGCAGGCTTCTTGTTTCTAGCCAACAAGCATCTGTTTTTCCACCTGAAATGACAACTGCTGCTTGCAGATTTTTATCTGCTGTAGCTACTAACAAAATTGGTTGAAAACACCATCCCAAGCTGACTTTTCAATCTTCCCAGCTGACTAGATTTTGTTAAGTGACTAAAATTTGTGCTTCATGGCTACATAGCCTGTATTCACTAAAGGACTGAGGCAAGAAATCTGCATCATAACCTGCTGATGATCCATGTAGAAGACCTGCAAATACAGAAACAGCGCTGTTGACGTACTGCAGACACTGTATAACTAGTTAGTCTGAGTAAAGAGCAGAACGTTTCCCAACACTTAGATAAAGTAGCATCCAAAACTGGCTCCCACACAGTGGAGAAACGCCTCACACTGGATGTGCTCCTCGTGCACAGGATTTCTTTAACGTAACCTTACAAAACAATGTAGTATGAGATGTTCCTTGGTCCTGGAAGTAATGCTGGGTCCCTTCATCACTGAAGGTAGTAAGCTGGTTAGCCAGACGACATGTTTACAGCATTCGGACATATTGCTTAGTCTGTTCCTCACATTTTTTACCTTTTTATCTTTGGTTGTGGAAAGGCTAAAGAAAAAGTACCACCACAAATAATAGGGATTAGTTAACGCTGTGCAGTGGCTTGAGACTTTAGTGTAGTCTTCGGGCGACAGCAGCAGCAATGTATGTAGGTCCCTATCATGGCTCAGATGTCTCAAAGCCACTCAATGACCTGCTCAGGGCTGTGAAAGCATGGGTGTGAGGCCCAGTGCAGGAACAGAAGCACCCATACTAGCTTTTCATGACGTCAGCAAAAGAACAATTGTAAGTGCCGATGCCAGCAGCTATGGGTTGGGAGGTGTTCTCCTTCAGGACAACAATAGACAACTATGGCTGGTTGTCTACTTTTTTTGCATCCTGACAGATGCCAAAACAAAATATGCATTGATCGGAAAAGAGTGTTTGTCTGTGGTCTGAGCATGTGAAAAGTTCTCAAAATACCTGTGTGGCCTGAATAATATCGTGAAGGACACTGATGCAGTGCTATTTTGTTGTTAATGATTTCTCCTGAGAATGATGAAACTCACCACAAAAGCTGAGCATGTCACTGGCAAACTGCTTGTAGTAGCTTGTAGTAGCTGACACACTCTCAAGACACCCTTCTCTAGCACTACACCTGGAGACAATTGAACTGTCAGACAACATACTGACCCTGAAAGAAGCCACACAGACAGCACGGCTCATGATGTCGCATTTAGATGAGGTTAAAAAGCACATAAAGGATGACCTGGAGCTACGGGTGGTGATGTATTTTGTGTGGAACGGCTGGACAAAATATGTATCCAAAGTGCCAGACAGCATCAGACAGTGAAAGATTCTCTCACAACATGCCACAACTTGCTCCTCTACAGCAATACGATTGCCATTCTCAAACGCCTGAGGTCAGAGATAGTGGAATGACTTCACAATCATCACATGGGCATTATGGAGTGATGCGGGTGTGCCAAACAGAGTTTCTGGTGGGTGTCCAGGCATCGGCATAGACCTACAAAAGTGGATCGAGCACCGCAAACAAAACCCTGCTCAAAATAGAGAGCCGTTTATGGCGACTCCTTTGCCATATAGACCTTGGGAGAGAGTGGCTGCCGATATCTGTAAAGCGGACAAAAGAAATTACCTTGTGGTTGTTGATTACTTCTCCAAATTTATTGAACTTACCTACTTACCAGACACAACGGACGTCATAGTGGGGTCTCGCCTCATTATCATTTTTACGAGATGGGGTTGCCCCACTGTCCTGGTCACTATCAGTTTCAGCACTTTGCAAAGGACTTCAATCATATCACAACAAGCCAACATTCCTCCAGTCAAATGGTGCAGCTGAAAGAGCTGTGAGAGCTACTGAACACATTTTGGATCCATCATTTGCTCTTCTCAGCTATAGAGCTACCCCCATCCGGGTAACAGGTCCAGCCTAATTGACGCTAGGCCATCAGATACAGACTCCCATTCCCACACTTTAAGAAAGGCTTATTCCCTCGTGGCCACACCTCACCCTGGTGAAAGCAGCAGACACTAGAGCAAAGACTTCCTATAATCAGGTGACTCTGCTGCTGTCAAACATGACCACCACAAAGGATGGACTTCAACTGCCACTGTTCTGAACAAACGCAACACCCCAAGATCCTACCTCTTTCGCACCAATGATGGAGTTGTTTGCAGGAACAGATGGCACCTATGGCTGCTGACCCCACCACTTCCACAGCCTGAGCTTGAGGAGGGAAAGGAAACTGACATGACAAACAAGGCAGAAACAGACAGCAGTCAAAAACAACAAGACAAAAAGGACAACAACACAGACAACAGCTGGTATCACCACATCAAGAGGCAGAGGGGTTAAACAGTCGTCTCACTTGAAAGACGTTGTAGTTAGTGCGTAGATTGCTAATGAGACAGAATGATTCTCAACAGCCATGTGGGCAACTGGTAGTCTACCCGGAAATCCCAGTTTGGGTCCTTGGTATTGTTTTGAATAAGAAAAGAAGTCACTCCGTTAGCACTGAAACTATATAAAATGTTCACAATGAAAAGAGCCAATATTATTGTTCAGTCCTGTTTAATGGCCTGTTACAGGAGAGTTCATTAGTTTATTTGCTTTATTTTACATTGTCTAAATTTGATTTATTTGCATATTTAGTTACTCAAAGGAAGGAAGGTGTAATGTAGTGAGTCTAGTAAATAATAGGGACTAGTTAACACTGCGCAGTGTTTAGAGAGCATGCACGACAACAGCAGTAAAGTGCATGGCAGTAGCAATGCATATATGTCCCTGACATGGCTCCTAATTAAAGCTTGGAAACTGAGAATTCTCACACAGACTGCTCATTAAACATTACAGTTCTTGTGCATTTAGCCCCTCTAAAATCATGTGACACTTTATTTCACGTTCGCCTCTCTGTCAAATTATCTGTCACCTTCTCTGATGAAGCGAGCATCCTTCTCATCAGCAAGGGGGAGGGGTGACTACTGATAGAGGTAAGAAATCCCTGGTGAAGGCAGTATGGAAAACCCTGCTACCCAAGAAGAGGAGCTTGATTGTGGGATAACTGTAACACCAGTGTGGGTTGCTGTTATGTTGTCGACACCTTTACAGACACTCATGGTCAGACATATTTTTAATCTGAATCTGTAGCAAGGATACCAAGTGGTCTGGCTTTTAGTTTGCTATCTAATGCTTTCCAAAGGAAAAATGTTTTCCTCAAGGTTAGGCTGAATACAGCTCACTTCGCAATTTTCACAGTTACAAACACTCTCCACTCACACACAGCCCGACCGCAGAGATGCAATGTAAAAGCAGCTCCCTTTGCATTGCTCAAGGGCACATTTACGATATGTTGATTATTCACTTCCTCCCACACAGGTTTCATACATATTCTCCATTCAGCAGAATGAGCCACATTCGAGTCACAAGCTTCCCCCTGACCTTTAAGTTTCCACTGCAGCCATTTAAAAGCAACACAAGCTTTGAAATGCAAGCCGTGACCTACCCTCACGCCACCTGCCAATCATACGGTGCATTATAACAGACAGATGTTCGTTTACTCAATTGGTTGTCTAGTGGCATGTACAGATGTTACCTATGCCCAGGAGATGCTTTGAGTGGCAGGTCCAGATGTTGGAAAAAGTGAATCAGCTGGAGAAACACACATGATGTTGCAGACAGGAAAGCATAAATGCACACATGAGGATGCAGAGTTCTATTCCTTACATAACATGTAAGAACATGTAGGAAGTAGAATCATTTGTAGGATAAAAGATTAAAAGGGCAAATGATGCAAAATAATGGTCACTAACTGTTGATCACTTAATCTTGGACCACATTATCAGATTGCATCATTTATTTTTATCCCTTTGCATTATATTGTGTCATTAGTAAACACTAATATTTGAAAGTATCCCAGTTATTCCATATAGACAATCCTGTGACACTAAACACACATACACACAATGGCTTCTCTTAGGAGAGATACCTGAGGCGCCATGCCTTTCTCCACAGAAGACACGTCGTCATAGCAACGGGCTGAAGCGGCAGCTAATGGTCTTCTTATCAATTCAATCCAAATGACTCTCAGGCAAAACAACGGCCGACTCCTCAACCTGTCGTACTACACAGGCAGAGGCAAATGTGGCTCAACCGTCCACCTTGGTCCTTGAGATTTACACAAATGTGGTATAAAGAGGGTGAACACACACGTATTGTATGCACGCACACACACACACAGCAAATGCAAAAACCAAATGGATGCATAGAATCCACGATTTCACTGTGCGATACGATAAACGTGTTGATATGAACGCTGTTTATACACACATACAAACACACTCCATCATGTTGACGGGTTCATAAGGGGATTTCACTTTCATCTCCATCTCTACTGGACACACACACACACACACATAACAACTGTGTCCCCACGGAATCCATCTTCATTTGCTGTGTTTGAGAGCAGCCCTGCGATTCAACTCTGCTCTCCTCCATAACTCATCCTTATGTCTACAGATGCTCCTCGCTGGTCTTAGCAGTTTGACACCCAGTGAAGTTCATCAGTGTGCAAATAAGATATTTGAGTGCAAGCAAATATGCGCGCAGGTGATTTCTCCAGCTCAGTATGGAAGTAATTACGTTCCTATCGGACAAATCCACACCTCAAGATTTACATCCAATGCCGAAGATACTGTACACAGTGAGCATGTTTAAACTATTGGTATGGATTGCAAAACAAAAGTGTATGTAGGTTGTATTTTGAATGCATCTTTATTCATATTTGTAACTAAAACTCTCTAAAATGAGTTCAGTATCACTCTTATCTTTGAATTCTCTTTAATCTGCTAGAGCAACACACTGATTAATATTCCCCCATCTGGTTCCCACTAGTTTTTGGAAGCAAAGTACAGTTAATTATAAATACGCTGTCATCTAAAGTAGCGCTTTGTTTGTGTGTGTGTGTGTGTGTGTGACTCTGCGTGTTCTGGGGGGTGTTTTCTTGTGTCTGAGTGCACACAGGCAGGTGTACTGAGTGTGATTAATACTTTGACAGACAATAAAGCAGAGAAGCAAAAATAGATTAAGAAGACAATTAAATTTTTCAAGCTGTGTACCTGTGCTTTTTTTTTTTTTTGCAAATGGTACCAGCGGCACAATATAAAATGTACATGCGGTGACATAAAGCACATTAGGCCAGTGTTGAATGATGTAGGGAAATTATGCAATATTTAACATTCTGAGCTAATATAAAAAGAGGATGGCAGCAGAGATGTATTTATATATAATTCAACGCACTGGGGCTAACAGTTCAGAAGGCCTATGATTTGCCGGGGGATTTGGCAAGCTATGCTAAGCTAAGCTAAGGCTAGACTGGGCTGCACTAAGCCGGCTGGTAATAAGAGATTTGGTAGAGAGTAATCTGTCGGTGTGCCAAACTGGCGCTATCCTGCGGGAGCTCATTAGCTTAGCATTCTGCCTCAGTGGTCCTGCCTTGAATGAATGGGAGCACAAAGACAGAAAGAAGCATTCGATGTGCTGCCTCCCACAGATCATTCTTCTGCCCATTTTCTCTTACTAGCTTTTTTTCTAACCTCCCTTCCTTTGCTTCTCCATCTTACTCGCTCTCTGGCTGCATCAGATGACGCCTCTACATCACTCCACTCTCAAAATGTTCCAGTCACTTTCCAGAGCTTCACTTTCAGATTCATCAAACATATATCTAAAGTCAGTAAACGAGCCAAGCAGCCTTTTTTTTTTTTCCCCCCCAAAAAAACTTCAAACCTGGCCCTCCACCAAAATGATTCTCGCCTGACTGAAGCTCCCTCACTCATCTTTCCCTCACTTTTTGTTTCACTTTAATGGCAACTCAAACAGGAGAAAGAAAAAGTTTAACCTGGCTTTACAGTTCTCTCTTTTTTTGTCAAAGCTTTTGTGCACCATCTGCTTCTCCGTTACAATTAGCCCTCTCTGCCTGACAGCCAGTGAGACATTTTACATCTCTATTGTGCAGCAGCGGAGCTACACCTCCCCTCCCTGACTACGAAAGACAGGTGAGCCAACAGTCAAGGATTCCCATTAATAGATGTGTGGAGGTGAAAGCCGGCTTCACGCTGGAAATGACACTCTGCTGTGTCTCCGTAGTGCTCTTTGACAGCAATGACTCAGGCCCACCTGTGCAGTCTGATATATGAACTTTAAACCTGCAGTGTGGAACTTTTACATATAAATGAACGTCCATTACATTCAAGGCCTTGCCAGACAAGTTCACACAAACAAAGAGTTGTAAACGGAGAGAAAATTGGGTGTCGTGGCGAAATTCACACAAATGGGGATAAAATAATTAAATTGTCTTCTAGACTTTCCAAGCGTTATCGGACCGATTGGCTCAAATTCTGATAGTGAAAGGAGTCATTTCGCAGGGGTTGTGTGATTCTCAGAATAATTTATCCACCATTTTATAGCCACAACAGTAGCAACGAGAGTAGGACGTAAGTATGTCGACAGTGTTTTTGTAATTACTCTTACTGCCAGATGGGGGAGACAAAAGTGCCGCACTCAAGCTTTAATAAGAGGCTTTTTAATTGAGATGCCACCTGTGTGAGTCGGGTTATTAAGAGGGGATTGCCTGCGCTGTCTTAATGATAAGTAATGAGAATGCATCCTCTATGGAAATCAAGCCTCACTCCTGCATCTGGAGCCAATCAGGTTGCCTCTTACAAGATGAGCTCTCTATGAGATATAGACTGTATACAGAGGTTTCAGAATAATATTTCATGTTCATGTGCACATGCATGCACAAAAAGTGTGTATGAACTCATACCGACAGTACAGCGTGAGTGATACCATGGGGGAAAAGAAAAGACACAAGAAAGACAGACGTGAAAAATTTAAACGCATGGAAATATCGGTTTTATGAGCTCTGTGAATGCACACCCCCATTATTTAGTAGTTCTTGGAATGGAGCGTAACCGATCAAAGCCCTCACGCCTCCACTGTTGGGAATTTTCAGCGTTCCAGGAACGAAAGTTGTCACTGCATCCCTCTCATCAAAAAAGAAAAAAAGGCTTTTGATCATTTACAATCACAGGATGGCATGCATTATTCTGTGCCACACACACACACACACACACCATCCCTACTACATCAGGCAGCTAGATTATTAATCAAGAGATTTGCCATTTGTGAGTCACTTTTACGTGCACCATGGGGAAATGGCTGGGCAATTTGTTCACAAGCACACAAATACACAAATGTGTAACTACACACAGATGCAAAGCTTTCTTAGCATACCTATGAGTTTTCAACCAATTACAACGAGAACCAGTTTCAAAATTACTGAAAATACAACATATTCTTTATTATATTACGTAACAAGACTTATGTAGTTAGATGCACACTTAAAGCCCTTCCTTCACTTAGGTTTTGTGTATAACTGAAGAGAATGTTGTGTGAATTACAGAATAGTACAGAAGGGACTAAATCCGATGAACAGAACCAGCCAGGATCAGCAACGGGAGGACCGGGGATCAGAGCCCAATCCCCTCTGACATACTTCACAAGCATTTCTGCCATTCCGCTGAAGCTGCTGCATGTTACACACAGTGCAAAGTAGAGAAAATTTGTCGAAGCTTTGTGAGGGGGAGGGGGGAGCAGAGGACACGAACAGGCGCAAAGTGAAGGAAAAGAAGGGGAAGACTTCCTGCCAGTTTTGAACAGGAGCCGAGTTACAGTGGAGGGACATGCACCCTAGAGGCGAGGATATCTTTGAAGTGCTGCTACATCAAAGCACACCCCTTTCATACTCATTTTTAATCTTTCTCTATCCCCTACAGTCATCATTTCTTCTGTTTACCGTTCTCCCTCAGTAAATGAAGAGGCTGATTGACATACGTACAGAAGGCTTTGTCTACCTGGGGCTAATGGAAAAGTACACACCTGAGCCTGAAGCTTAAAGTAATCGCACACTGCAACTTGTCCAAAAATTTTCATTTTACATGTTTCATTTTAAAATGTTTCAATAATATTTTTAAGGCTTCTATTGTTTTTCTTATATTTTCTTCTATTATTTTCACCATGAGATTCACTTTTATGATTCTAAGTGAAATGTATCGACATGCAATTGAGCTGTAAAAGGTAGCAAGGCGGAAATGAAGGAGAAGAAGACCTCCGAAAAACATTTATGAAAAATATGGTAAGATAATGCATTTGCACGGGTTTGTTAGACTTTGAGGATACATACAATACAAGGTTTGGTGACAAAAACTGAAGTGGACATGCTGACACACTGAACATTTAAAATATTTCTTTAGACTATAGCCTTTTTGTCTTGGACAGCATACATATCTGCTCTGTAAATCACTTGTCCTGCGTTCTCCTTTGGAGAAAAAAAAACAAAATAGATATACTTGGGTTTTTAAATTACTTGATTCCATTTTATAATGGTGTCCAGTAGTTTTACATTATTTTGTCAACATCTACCTACACAGTTGGAGCAAATCAAATCTTGAATAAAGCAATAATGTAGCATTCTATCACAGGCGGATCAGGTGGTCACACTTAGCCTGACAGCATCCTGCTAAAGAAGAGCTACAGACTCAACAACCACTCACATTAGCTTTCCTGTTAAAGTCTCCTTTTCTAACTTTCAAACATAAACACCTTGCATTTGTTCTGCACCTTAACGTGTTGAATGAGCCACCAAAGAAACACTCACCAGGGAAAAGTGAACCGCTAACGTCAGTTAGCAGCTAGATAGCCAATTAGCTTCTTAGCTGCAGCACATTAGAACGCATGTAAACGTACCTCCAAATGTCACTTCAAACACACTAGATGCTGGTTCAGTCATCGCTCTTCAAAATCCTTGTCAGCAACACTATGACTTGTAGCTACTGCAGTTTTTGTTTACTTTGTCTTTGTTCTGTATGGTAGCCTGCTAACTAATGCCAATCAACCCCCCCCCCCCCCCCATGTTGGCATTATTGTGACTGCAAAGAGGGATAAGTAAATGTAATTTCAGTTGGACTATAACTTAAAAGAATGGACCCAGAATGTATTACAAAAATTTCATATTATCAGACAAATATAGAAAAAACTTTAAAAAACTGAAATGACATCCTAAATGCTTGGTGGGACACTGTGTATACTGTACCTTTTGGTATTTAGCAATTGCCACAGTTTCAGATATATATGATGGGAACTGTATCTAGTGAAAGCTAAACTTTAACAGATACGTCTGTCCAAGGATGTAAAAGAATTTTATGGACATGTACTACATTAAAAATGCACACTGAGAGATACATACAGAATAAAAGCTCTGTATGATGTTTTTTTCATAATCAGAATTTGTAGGGATTTAGTGTAAAGCTCTCAGCATGCCTAAAGCAGGAAATGATATACACTGTGATTCCTGTTATTATGACCTTTGACACTCATTTGAATTCCTGCAGGTTTCATATCAATCAGAAGCTTCATCTGTTCGGGCTCTTCAACCAGCAGATTGTGGAGCAGAGATGTGTACAGGGATGTTTACAGATGGGTAGAGGGAAATTATGAGACAGAACATCAAGAGCAGCACACACACACACAAAACCACACTCATGACCACATCTATCACCCCCATGTGATTGACCGTGAGTTGAATTCATATTATCTGGTTGCCTCTCACAGCCATCTCATAAACCAAGTTGATCTCTTTCACACACCAGCTCTATCCCTACGTATCTATCCATCCATCTAGATTATTCATTATTATTATTATTCATTTTTAAACCCAAAGAACATTAATTCCAAGCTACCTTCCATTATTCCTTGCAACAAGTTTTATTTATATTTTTGAAAAAGGTAGTGTTTATCTCATGTTTTGACAAAACTGTGACCCATATTATTTAACCTCAATTGCCAAGCAGAGACTCGGATCCAAAAGAGAACTATAAATACTGCTTTTGTGTTTTAACTAAGCGACAGCAGCACTAGAAAGAGACAAAAAGAAACTGTTTTACTGCTGGATGAGAAATGACAGGAGGGAGCTCAAGCATGATGGACTCCAGTGGCGTTCTTTTTCCCTCTCCCTCCCTCCTGTTCTTTTGTCTGTTTATTGGTAAAATGCTCTACTGTAGGTACCTGTACACATACACACAGGATGATTTGCAAGCAGCTGTCATACAAAGGATGTATGGTGGTGGGGTGATATCCTCTCAAACGCGTCAGTGTGGAAGGCTTCTGTTGCCTAATCTGTCACACTAGCAGGACAAACATGGAAGGAGATACCTGAAGGAAGACCTGTCAATGAAGAAATACATCCACACGTCTTTGATATATTGTATGTCACAATTTAAACAGCTTACTTTCTTTCATCAGCCCTGTGAGTGAAAGATTCAATCATGTTTTATTTCTCCTCAGCTCAAGCAATGACGGAATATTCACTAGTAAATCGGATTAAACTGGTTCAATGGTAGTGTAGTGTGCTACATGTATTTAACATGAATCAGCATGAATGCAACACCAGGGATGACTGACACATATTCCAGGATTTTACTGTCCATATACAAAAACATTACCTAGAGAAAGGGTCCATAAAGAGAATGATTGGATGGCGAATCAAGGTATTCTGAGACTGCACCGATATTATAATAACACTTGGAGTGGCGAACCCACAGAGAATTAAGTTGAGCGTTTTGTTGTCTTTCAGCTTTCGTTTTTGTTTTTACGGCCCACAACTTTGCTGTTTTGGTTCAGTCTCACTGCTCTCATCAAATCAATTCAGCCACAGCAGACAGCTGTTTCACAAGAAAAGCTATAAAAACCGACTGTACACTACTTGCCCAGCTCCAAACAGTAGACAGTTCAAGACTATTTGGTAAATGAAGTGGAGTGTTTAGCAGCTAAAGTCCAAAACAAAGCTAAAAGGAGAATTAATTTTGGGCTGGCGTTTGTAAGGTGGCTGTAAAGACGACTCCAAATAAATGCTAATGTTTCTCTGTGTGTGCTGGATGTGTAAATAGGCCACTGTTTGCTAACATGTTCACTATAACAACACCAACATTATCTGACGGTTAATATTAGCAATGCAAGCATATTTACTTTATCTTAAATTGTAGTCTTGCAATACCAGACATCGGAGATCTCTTCCTACCGAAGTCTGGGGATTTCTAAATGCACGGTAGTTGTTTGATTGGTGGCGAGAACAGCCACTAACAAACCTACACCTTTTACATTTTGTACCGGAAATGATGCCCTCCTCCCATTCTCCTCCATGGTGAACTGCATATCACAGCCCCAGTGTGAAGGGCCACCCTAAAGACTTTGGAATGGTTCTGCAATGCAGGCTTTTTTGTAAAAAAAATGTTTCCATCCAATTTAAACAATGAAATCTGGGAGATTGTCCTTAATCCCCATGAGCGAAGAGTTTAGAGACTGACCTGTGAGTAATCAGATACAATTGTAAAGTCTGTAGTAAGTGATTGCATTAATAATGGTCTCTGTGCTTAGTTCATTTTAGCCACAAGTATTTTTATTTTTGTTTTCAAGATGGATGTCTGGAGTTTTTTATGCATTCTTCTTGGCCAGGTGTCCCTTGCAGAAGAGGTTACTGACCTCAAAGAGACCTAACTAGTTACATGAACGTTAAAGTCAAAAAAGAAAGAAACTCAATTCATAAAATGTCTTACAGTTGTATCTTGCAGCTCAATAGACATCTCTTCATTCATTGTCTATAAAACAATAGCTGGCTTTGTATCCAAGTCACATTCATACAGCTTACAGAAAGAGTAGTGCAAATACTGATTATACTATCCTGGAGGATGGATATAATTCATTCTCTAAATATGTGGCATTCCTCATGCTTCCTACTGCATTGTTTTATGGCTTTTTATGTCTCTAACAAAACTTCTATGGGAGATTTTAGCACCCATAAACCTGGACTTTTTCTTTCTAAAGTCATGCTTACAGCAGCTGACATGACTAATTATCACCAGATGGAGGGTCATATTTCCTGTCCTGACATCATATTAATCCCATGAGACAAGAACGCAGAGTTAGTAGGCTGCCTGTCATCATTAGATTAATGTGACAATAGGTTATGGCCATGCTGCTGTCATGGTTCTGCTCTGTTAGATCTCCAGTAAGCTGAGGAAAGATAAAGCAAATGCTGGAGAGTTTTAGGTTAATTTGTTGGTGTTTGTTTGTTTTTTTGTCAGTGAACATTCAAAGACACACCATTTCTTCCACTTTTCAGGTCCGACAAGCTGTTTTGTTTTTGTCAGCACGATGGAAGGAATGTCAGGGGATCGCGCTTTCAGTTTCCACAAGACTAAATTTTCGAAATCATGAGGCATGTGACAGGATCTGCTCGTTCAACAGAACAGAGAGTTGTGACGATATGGATCCTTTTATATTATGGATGATTTGTCTTTCACCGTTTGAACTGTCGCTTTCCATCTGTCGCTTTCTCCAGGCGTGTGTTTATAATTTAACCCCCATGTGCTCCTAATTACTTGTCCTTTTTCTGACAACAACCTTTTACTGTATCTCTCTCCATACTTTGCACATACTACCTGTATTTGCATGACTGCTGTATTTGCGTGACTGCTCCTGGAAGTAAATGTAAGCAAGTCTGAGTCCTTACTGGATATGACATGTTAAAGCAGCCGTGTTTCTGATGCCATTTTGCGCATAAATAATGCAACATATGACGAAAGTATTTTCCCCTCAGTTGTTTGAGAGCTGCTGCAGTGGATTATATGACAGGAAACATGAAACATCATTTAGCTATAGGCTGACCTGACATTTGCATCCAGATTCTTTATATTGGTTAATAAGCAAGATGCAGTTGAACACAACAGTTTATCTCTTATATAGAATGTGAAATATTCTAAGCAATGACAAGATTTTTTTGTGCGGCTAGTTAAAGAAAACTGGATAATGAAGGACTCAGGAAAGAACTTTGTATTTTTTTCTGTACTAGGAGACGTGGCCATTACTGTCATGGCTACACTTGGCAGCCTGACAGTTTCAATTGTGGAGTGAGAAACAGCAACTACATTTTACATTATTTATGCTACATTTCCTGGTGGTTGCCTCACACACACACACGCTTTTGTTATGTTTAAGTCAGTTTGCCACTTCTTTGCTACTTTTTGAACAAGTACTGTTTCACACTAATGTATATATGTATATATATATATATATATATATATATATATATATATGTATATATATATATATATATATATATATATATATATATATATATATATATATACACACACACACACACACACACCTAAACTCTTGAGACTGATCTCAGGAACATAGAGAAAAGAAGGAAGTCTGTCCACTCTGCAGAGCATCTTGGTAAAGTGTGATCTAATGAGGAAATAGAGGAAGCTAGCCTTCCCTTCTCTATGTCACTTTCACAATCATAAACAAGCTTCACCCAGCTCACTGGCGTAACAATTTCTCAGCACAATGTGGCCACTTAGACTGCAAACAGAAAAACAGCAGACCAAGACCAATTAGCACTGCCGTCATGGATGTCATGCAGTTAAAACTCCTATGTAATGCAAGCAGGTGGAATGTTAACAGCTTTCTCACATAACTATAGTAGCCTATACAAACTCACAGTGCAGAAATATAGCATGAATGCCAAGTACTTGTTTTGGCATCTTTAAAGAATGAAGCTTTCAGTGCCAGGGCAGTCTCAGCATGCGTTGAACACAAGATTGATAGCATCATCTACTGTATCTATTTGAAGCTATAGCCATGCTGGCAAATCATCTGTTTTTCCAATGATGTGCTTAAGGACACACAAGAATTCATATCATGAAAAGAGGTGCAGAGTTAATGACTTGTGTCCTTGTCATGGAAACAATTATTTTATCACCCACAGGCCCCTTTTACAGAGATTCTTCTACAATTTAAACTGTGTAAAGTCCAACTTGAATGACATCGTCTTTGCAGGAAAAAATGGGGGGGGGGCAATAAGACTTTTTGTCCCCTCGCTTTCAGGTGTTATGGTAATAAAGTGCTAACATATATACGCCAGACCTTAAATACAATCATAATCAGAACACAGAGGACCGTGAGTAGCCTATTATTGCTGCCAGTTCAGACCAGTTTGACCACCAAATACAACATTGGGCCCTATTTCTCATGATAGTTCAACGACCAGCGCAAGCAACACATTGGAACCATTTGGTATTTTCCTGACCTTGAAATTTGCTTTGCCTGTCTGTGGGGCATTGTGGTTCCCAGTGCTGCATTCATGGTGAACTGCTGAGAGGAGATAGGCAGCACAAAGCAAGTTCTTGGTGTTTTTGTGGAAAACGAATCTTAGATGTCTGTTTCTGGTGCAAAGTCATTCCACTGCCACTTGTTGATTTTATCAGTAAGAACAAACTAAATACTTGATGTAAAAGTGCTGCAATAACGGATTAATGCTTGAAATATAAATTTGTTATCTCAATTAAACACTCTCCAACCAAGATCGGCACAGAAAATAATGTTTAATGTGATTAAAGCATCTCTATTGATTTGTAAATGAATGTGGGTGATTCTTACAGTATCTGTTGTCCACAGCTGCTTTACTTCTGTATGAAAAGCTTCTCCTTCAGTTCATTAAATCCCTGCAGCATCTGAAGACAGCAGGACTGATATGTTAATAAATTTGCAGCCTCTGAGAAATGCCACACCAGAGCACAGTGCCGTTACGCATGTCAGTTCACTGGGTTTACCTTCATTAAATCGGCTGAACACTTCACCAGGCTTCTGCAGACTAACACCTTACCACACATCTGACTGGTCTGTTATAACTTGATATTCTACCTTTTTAATGAATGACATGATGGGTTACCAGGGCTTAACATGGCCTCTTTTCCAACTTCCTTTTCAGCGAAAACAGTGTCTCATGTTTTATTCTTGCAACACATTTTTACGAAACTACATGACTATTTACGAAATGAGAGAGGCTACATAAGAGATATGGCTGAAATAGTGTTGGTTCAATCATGACTAGTATGTCATCCAAAGCTGGACTTAAAAAACTCATTCTGGTGCCGCTGGTTGTTGTTCACAGTCTGTGTGTAGCAGGATGCTATCAGGCTCAGTGTGACCGTCTGCTCTGACTATGATACAATACTACATTATTACTTCATTAAGATTTGATTTGCTGTATCTTAATAAGGATTTGACCTATGTTAGTGGATGGTGGAACGGTAGTTTATGGAACTAAAGCAAAACTAGGGGGCGCCATAGTGAAATCAAAGAATATGAAATATAAAACTCTTGGTTTTAAAATTTTTCTCAAAAGGAGATCAAAGGACAAGTGTTTTACACAGCAGATCTGTTATCTGGAATACACAAAAAAAGTTTAATTTCAGTTTAAAGGCTCTGCACATGCCTGCAGGTGTTTTCACTCATTCTGATTAAAACCCTGCTCCACTTAAAGTTGGGAGTTATGATGGAAATAACAAGGCTGCCAAACTCAAAGTGTTACCAATCACAGGTGTTACTAATCTTATTACCAATGGCTCCATTCTATTCAAGTTTTCCAGGAAGTCATGACAGTGTGACAGTGTGACAGTGAGCCAGCGCGCACAATACTGGGTCCCTGAAACTGAAGCAGCTAAATGGAATTCAGCCATCATTCATTTTATTATTTCCACCCATGCTTTCTGTGAAAAACTCCTATTCAACTTGAAGAGTGTTATGTAATTTATGCATCCACAGGGATATGGAAAGCACCCTCTATTAATTACACTCATAATCCGCATTCCCTTGTTGATCATGCCTCTGGTGTAAGCCTTTTTCAAAATGTAAGCACATGCATGTTTGCCATTAAGTTTCAAGGGGTTCAGGATAACACACTTTTGTCTTGGGTGCTATAAAACTGTGCCCGATATAATACCTTGAATATGATGGTAGGTAGAGGTGTTCAGAGAGACAAGAAGGACTGACGACGCTGTCACTTTCTCTCCATGAGAGATCAATATAACACATAATAAAACCTCTGTACTGTGCACACATATATGTGTATTCATGTGCACATTTATGACATTTGGGCAGGAGCCCTATAACGAGTGATGTATAATACTGGTGAATATTCATGACTACGGCAAGATCAGCAGATTGAGTGGAGATGGATATTTGGCAACAATCAAATCATCCTGTTTATTTGCTGAGCGTTATGTGCAAGAGTTTCTACAGGAGGTAAACTTCTGTGTTAAACTACCAAGCTTCAGCTACTTCAAGTCCAAATATACATTTAAATAGTCTGTAAGAGCTAAACATAACGGTTGAATCAAATGCTTTTCTTACTGTGGGTGTTCCTGTTTGTACTTGTGTGTGTGTGTGTGTGTGTGTGTGTGTTTGCATGGCTCTATGCTTTGTGTAAGTGTTTGTGCACCACATGAGTTAGCACATGCATGTGTTGTGTGTTTGTGTGTTAAAGTCTGCATCGCAATCATTACTCCTTCAGTCTCACCCACTTGAAAGACGGAAAACATAGATTCAAATCAATTACGCACCAAAAGGTCAAAGTGGGAGCACAGACAAAACTGCTAATTGCTGAGCGATGAAAAGTGCCCTGGTTGATGTGGCCACAAATAGCCGAAAATAACTCTGCGGTCCTCACCTAGGCTTTGGTTTGGCACAAAGGAAGCTGAATTGCATCTCACCCTCCCAGTGACCAAATATAACTACAGTGTCTTGGCTGATGCTTGTTGTGGTGGAGGATTCACACTTTGAGAGATGTTAGCAAGAAGAGGAGTAGGAGGAGATTTTTTACATGTTGTGCAAAAGTCTGTTTGATTCTGGCTTCAAACCTTTAATACTTTATATTTTGGATTCAAGATATTTGGCTGATAATCTGAATAAAGATGAGTGAGCAAGTACTGTGGTGTTCAGTGTTGTCAAGAATACATCAACAGCAAAAAGTACATTGGGAGTAAATGTGTTGCTGTTGAAAAAAATTCAGAAACAAATTTTATGCAAAAATATTCAAGATGATGGGAGAAGATTATATAATTAACTGAGCAACAGTAACTCTGATACATGGCATACAGCACCAATCAAAAGTTTAGACATACATTCAAGTGCGTCCAAACTTTTGACTGGTACTATATATCATCGCTTTAAGATACCATTTGTATTTTTGTTTTTAATGGATGAATTTGTGCCATCTGATCCCTGAACCCTCAAGTGTTTTTATCAGCTGCTATGGTGACAGACAGATGGGTGACATGCAACAAGGGCTCTTGTCTGTCTCAAAAATAGGATGCTGCGGTTACATATATACTCCCTCTGTTTTTAGCCATGCCAGTGGCGTGGCTTTACTAATAGGATGACAATGTCAGTCATCTTCAGTCCAGACTGAAATATATTATAGAGAAACCGAGAATAAAGTCTTCTGACTTTTCATCTAGTGCCATCAGCATGTCGCCATTTGTGGTTTTGTGTCTACAATAACTCAGTGAATTGCCACAAGTTTAGTTCAGGACATTTATGTTCCTTCTGTGATTTTCATTTAACTTCATCACATTTTTAATTTGTCCAATACTTTAGTTTATGCCCTGCAAAAACAAATAACATTATCATCAGCCTCAGTTGTATTTTCTGTTTAGTGTCAGTTAGAAATGTTTGCATGCTAATGCACTAAACTAAGATGGAGAATGTGGTAAAAAAGAAAGTTCCCTTCAAGTCAAAAACATTTTGTTTTTGTTCCCACAGTTGGATGTTTGAGCTTCACTGTGCAGATTGATGTATGTAGAGAGTTTGACACGAGAAGCCTGTTTTAACATTGCTGGAAGTTGAACATTTCTTTGTGCTCATTGAAAATCTGATTTTAATGAGCAGGCCTATCAGTATGATTAGTGACATCACAACTAGTTTGGAAGCTAATCCTGCTCTAATATTCAATTTACACAAGCGTGATGTAGAGGCTTGAGGCCTCCCGTGCACAAATACTGAGAATAGACTTAACAGTGAAGTAGGAAACATCTTGTGTCCAGCAGTGAAACTTCTGAAGTGAAATAGATGTGTTTATTGATAGACTCTGGAATTTGTCATGAAAGATAAGGAGTAGATGCCATTTTAAGGAGTTTAAAGTGGTAATTATACTTATAACTTTGTGGAAAAACCATAGCAGACACACATTGTTCCAAGTGCAGTTTTTATTTATGTGTCTTAATACATGTCTGGAGGAGCTCTTTAAACATCAAAACATTAGCATTGTCTTTGTAGCCATGTTAGCATGCTTACGGTAGCATTTAGCTCAAAGTACAGCCTCACAGAGCAGCTAGTGTAATATAGTCTTTATTTCTTGGGCTTCCTGGAGAAGTGGAGACATGTATCGTGAGTGGCAGCATGACATAAATCTACCTTAGATGAAGCTGACACAAATACTGAAACTTCAAGGTGTAGCTTACTCAAAAAAAAAAGTCTCCATTAGCCGTTATTGCATCCATCTTTTTCAGTCCATCTTAGCTGAACGCACAACTTTTTTTGTGATATATTAGCTTATTTTCCCATTTCTGGCATTTTCACTCGTTTTCATGCAAAATTGAAAATGTGTATAAAACAGATAAATGGAAACATGCTGCACCTTAATATACAGTGTGTGTTATTCCAAATACCTATACATGCTGTATCTCTACACACGTATTCAAAGTTATATTGTCCATATTGTCAGCTGACTATTGCATCACTTTTATGTATTTCGCTCTTGCACTGTGTTAGATCCTGTTATCGCACTATGTTGTCAGTATTTTTTTTCCACAAATATGAAGACAAACGATTTATTTGTCATTTTATGTGCTTGTGATTAGATGATGTCACTGACACCTGTTTTGAAACCACTTTTGTATATTCTCTGATCCCATACTGGAGGGGTAGGAGGTTACTTGTCACCTCTTAATCCTGTGTTTTGCTGGTGAAAGAGTGGAAGAGCGGGGAAAACTGTTGTTATAGAGCTCTGATTGGAATCCTGTCTTGGCTAATAGTAGGATTATGTCTGAGTCCCCCCTAAGCCAGCACTGCTGGGTTTTTATTCCGTTATAGCCTGGGTATCTCCTGGGTTTTGTCATGAGAGTAGTGTTAACGGATGTGTGAACGTAAACATTGTCTGGAGAAAATGTGGAGGAGGGCAGATGTATTCACAGAAAAATACATAATACACAAAGTGGCCGAATCATTCATATATATATATATATATATATATATATATATATATATATATATATATATATATATACACATTTTAATTATATTTTTTTTACATGATCAAAACAGTAAGAGCTGCTCCAGTTTATCAGTTGTGCAGATTTTTCACTCATGAATAAACCCAGTGATTTGCAAGGTGCCAAAGTTAATCTACTTTGCATAAAGAAATTGGTAAGCAGCATCTGTTCATTCTACAAGCCTGGAATGGAAGTCAGGAAATCAGAAAATTACCTAATTATTCAGACACCACCGACAAACCTGAACATGTCAACGAAATTATAAAAATTGAGCTCTTCTTTTAGTCAAATAAAATAATTTATTTGTTACACTGGGCTTTGTGTCATAATATATTGTGAATGTCAAGAGCCCCAAATCACTTTGCAAATGATTGATGATGATTCTGTTGTCACCTCATTTTTTACTGTTAATACCTTTTAAAACATGTTATAATAAAATGGAAACTTATTTTGATTAAGTTCAGTTTCTTGGGGAAAAGAGAGCATTTTCAACAAATCCACCAAATTACTCTAAATGAAAGCATGATTGGTCATATCCTTTGTTCTTTAAGATTTCCCATCAATGATGTAAATCTTTGTTTTATTTGACAGGGACGATGCAATTTAACATAGTTCCAATACGTAACATGAAATTGATGTGCTGCTCAGAGAGTTTATAGCTATTGCCAAGTTGTGTAATTAAAATATTCAGCTTTCATCATCATAAGGGTTAGGGTTAGGGTTAGGGTTATTGCTCTTATTGTCAACACATCTCATGCGTAGAGTCAAAGCAACAATGAATTTATCTACTTACAAGTATTACGTGTGTATCCAAAGTCTGATATATCTCATTCTTCATTGCCGTAGACGTCTATTGTTGTCCAAAAACTATTAAATACACATCAATGAGACACCACTAGGTGACGTGCTTTCACCCCAAAGATGGCGGTCAGGGTTTGGCTCTGCAAATGAGATTTGTTTACAATTAGGAAAATATATACAAATCAGCAGCCTTATCCTTTAAAAGTACATGAAATTGAAAGTACATGTCCATGTGTTGTTTAATGTTCTTGATCTCTTAGTCAGCTAACTAGACAAAATTCAATTTCCATTTCAATTAAGGACATACTGTAGTGTTACCAATGAGTAGCAAACAGAAATAGACATCCCCAAGTGTCTTCCCTCCCTCCCGCTCCCCATTCTTTTCCAGCTGTTTTGCAGAAACAACCATCCATCACCAGCCATTTGTGAAGTTGGTGTGTGTGTGTGGAAGTGTGCCAATTGAACAGCTATTGTCTGTCCTTTGTGACTGCGTGTCCGCCAGGTGACACATCACATGTTGTCACCACAGTGAGTAACACTAGCCTAGAGCGGTCCAGGGGTTTTGGGTGGGTGCAGGGGAAGGATTGAAGGGGGGGACACACACGAGCACACACACATACCAATAAACCCAACTACTTGCAATTATTGTAAGCATGCTCGAATGCAGACACATGCTCAATCACTCACCCAAAGGTGTTTGAGGAGGGTCACCAAGTTGGAGAGAGCTGCGAAATGATTCAGGTTTGGAAATTAGTGGACAGAGACTTTGGGACATGCTAGAGATGATACATCTTTACTGGCCCAGAATTTCCAGGAGCGCCCCTTGCTCGTGCATAAAACACATTGCTCGTCCGTCATGCCACATCGTCATGCCAACAAGCTGTGTAAAGTGCATCCTTCCGTAAGACTGCGGTGCATTAATCCAGTGCAGGTGCACTCATGATTAACTGACTGGGGATTATGAGAGGGAGCGGAACAATCAAGTAAAGAAAGGTCATAACACTGTTGGGGCTCCGGTCCACAGTGCCCCACTTGAGCTTATCCGGTGTTTGACTTTTGTTTCTGGTGTGAGCTGGTGACCCTGCAGGTTGCCTTAAATGGGTCGGTGTAAGCCTGCAGAGCCCTAGAAATCATCGTCAGGACCTGCAGCAGAACAGTAAGTCACCCAGCGCCTAATTATTTATCTTACATAAATAATGTGTTAAATTTGGCATTTGTAGTCATGTTAATGTGTCCTCTCTTGACTTTAGTTGCATCCTTTGTCCTGTATGATGGGGTAAGATGTAGATATTCCATATTTAATGTAGTGGATGAAATGGAAAATACTCAAGATTTGTAGCTTCTTGCAATTGGCAGTGCACATCTCGCCCATGATAGTATTTATTGATTTGCAACAATGAGAACTATTTGCCAACAGGGTCAGTGTCTCTCCGCTATTTTCTATCATGCTTCATTCCATTACTTTAAAATGCTTTTGATGTATTCAAAACAAGTTTTCTTCTTGGCTTTGTATTAAAGCTCTTGAGTATGAGAGAAGACGGGAGATGAGTGGGGGCTGTAAAAAAATAAAAAAAAATGTATGTAAGCATCTGAGAGAGATGCTTATTTTTATCTGTAAGTCTCTAAAAATCCCAGTTGATATATTAACCCGAGACCTTATGCATCTGCAGGCCTGATATTCTTCTTTTATACCATCATAACTTAAAAAGCATTAGCGTGAGAGGCTGAACTTAAGGTTCAGCCGACAGACACTCTTCATCAGATTCAGAGAAATGCTCTTGCTGCTGTCCGCGAAACACTGAGAGTGAGAGGTGATGTGTGTGTGTGTGTGTGTGTGAGTGAGAGAAAGGGGGAGGGGGGGGGGATATATGGTTCAGCGTTTCCCCCCCTCACAAGAACAGCACAGTAATCAATTCCGTTTAGTACAAATCCAATGCACTTAAACTTCCAGCGCGAATAACCAGAGGCTGCAGAGCAGAGGTACATTTATCGATAAAGCAATTCATTCAAACCTCACCTCCTCCTCCTCTTCCTCCTTCTCCTCCTCCTGCTGCCCTGCCTCATCTTTACAGGTAACGCACTACACGTTACTATATATTTAAAAAGAAAAAAAAAAGACAGCTTATTTCAGCATCAAAGTTGAATAATCGCATTGGCAAGAGGAAATGGAGAAACAGAATCAAAATAACTTTTTTTAGTGGTTAATTCAACTTGATTATATTTAGTGGGTGAAAGACTCGTTACTTAGTTGGTTTGATGACACCCACACCGCTGCTGCTGACTTCGCGGTCCAGCGTGATTTTAATAGGGACTGGGTGAGCACCAGTCTGTCTACTGGAGAAGAGAGAGAGAGAGAGGGAGAGAGAGAGAGAGAGAGAGAGCGCATCCACAGCATCCTCTGTCTCCTCCGTCAAGTCAAACAGAGAAAATCAGAGCGAAGCCGGAACTTAATTTCACCTTCAGCGTAAAAGCGTAATTTCTGGAGCACATAGCTAGGTGAGTAACCAGTCAAAAAAGATACGTTTAATGATACAGAGGTGAATGTTTTTGTATGTCTATAACGGGGGACATTTTTGCTAACGATACTTCATTTTTTTACTCCCAAGCTTTTTTGCAAGCGTTAAAACGCGCCTTTATTCGTGACTTATTTTGAAAAGGTTTTCCGGTAGCCTCGCTTTTATTGTAGTTAGCTTCACACGCTCCACTCTCCATCTCTCAGAGCTCGGTCAGCTCGCAGAGACAGCAGGATGCCAAGGGGAGCACTCCGACAAGCGGCGTCCGTCTTAACGTCTCCCGGCGTCGTCTCTCGGCCACAGCAGCGACTCTGATGGGCGTTTTTACCTTCCCTTTACCGTCCACGACGCTTGGATATTTTCGGAAGCCACGAAATGAAACGAATGAATGTGAGCAACAAGAAAAAGTGTCCTTGTTGTTGTGCCTGTCTCCAGCATCACTAGTAGTCCAAGTCCTCTCTCTGGTGTGGATGCCTCGGTGATTGTAGTTGTCTTGTTTTCAGAGGATTTTGTGTAGAGTTCAGTAGCGGACTACCCAACTTTTCCCTCCGCTTTTTTTTTTTTGTTGTTGTCTTTTTCGAGGTTTTCCGTCTTTGAAACAAAGATTTCAGGATAGACCAACTCCGGAAAACCAGCGACTTGACCATCTGCTCCCCGGCGGAATAACCATTCTTAGCGGTTATTCGCCTTTACAAGCATCTTCTCTGGGGTGGGAATACGACTGATGCTTGCCTTTGCTCGTCTATTCCAGTTTTGTATCGTCTCGTTCTGTTTTGTGTCTTGTTTGTCCCCACAAGTAGCATGAAAATTCATGAATGCGTCCAAGGACATGTATACAAATTACGCATGCACCATGACGGTAGTAGGCTGTGCGTAATATCCTATTATTACATCCCCCACCACATGAATGAAATAACAATAACACCTCCAATCCCATTCCTGTGTTTGGACAAGGTTTGGCAGATCCATCCTAACTTGACTGGTGTGCGTGTGTGTATGTGTGTGTAGCATTGGGCGTTATGAGTATGGCAAGGTTGCCTATTGTCACGTTTAAACCTGGAATAAAATACAAAACTACATCTATTTTATATAATAAATTTAAATTCAAAGCTGATTTCAAAGTGACATCTTCAGCAAACCAACTAGAGGAGTCTTGTTATTAGCAAATTAAACAGCTATTAGGTGCCTTTGCCACAATTAACGCCCCATGTGTGTGAATAGATCAGGGCAATTTGCGCGCAAACATGCACGTCTGTCCATGTGCCTGCGTGTGCGCCCCTGGCCGCGCTAACATACATGCCCCTTCTTCTGTGTGTGTGTGTGTGTGTGTGTGTGTGTGTGTGTGTGTGTGTGTGTGTGTGTGTGCATGTGTGTGTGCGTGCGCGTGTATGTGTTGTACAGCCACGCTGGAAGTCGCCCCCCATGTGGCCGTCGGGAGTGGGGAGCAGGCAGCCCTGCCCGCGGGAGTCAGCGCTTCGCAGGGCGGCCATCAGCGGCAACATCCTCGCCCTGCCGCCGCACCATGTCCCCACCGGCCGCAGCGTCCGGGTCTACATCTGTGCCAACCCAGACGGTAAGCGTGACCCCCACCACCCCACCCCAACCCCTCTCCAAACACACACACACACACACACACTCATCAAGCCTGCACCCTCTCAAATGACATAAGACAAGGTTTTATTGCCGTGACTCATTTGAGACTTTCAGGTTTGTGTTAGATTTGCAGTGAGAATGAATGTCTAATGGAGCATATAAGAATCTAATTGAATTCTTTAAAAAAAAAATGGGCATAAGTGAGATTAACCTACAAGTTCTATAAAATAATTTCAAGCATATTGAAGTACAATCATAATGCATCTGGATATGATTTTTGATTTTTAAGCTTGTGATCTTTTACAGTGTAGACCGGGTGTTAAGTCTATTTTAGAAGATAGCAGGACTCTCGGATTAAGGTGTAGGCTGTTTCGCAGGGCAATGAGCTGTTAAAGATCTCCTTAACCCGGTGGAACTTAAATTAGCTTACATCAGGCCACATGACAACTTGACAAAAAAACAAAAAAAAAAAACAAATCAGGTGCAAGATCTATCCCGATAACACAACGAAACAACAGATTGCTTTAGACACAGAGTGCATGGTGTGAGCAGAGTGCAAGACAGTTGGGTCGTGAGGGAGACACCCAGTTGCAGCTCTGTATTTGAATATGCCCTCTGGGTAAGGGGGTAAAAATAGGCTCAGTAAAACTGGAGTAAACAAGGCAAGGGAAGTAGAGTAGGCTATGAGATAGAGAGAGAGAGAGAGAGAGAGGGAGACAGAGACGGAGGGCATGCCAGGATTAAAAAAGGGAGGTTGCTTTTGTCGATACATCACTGTCATTTCTTTGCCCTCACTGAGCAAATTGCTATGGATCAAAAAAAGAAAAAAAAAGAGAAGAGAAGAAGGGGGGAAAAAAAAGAATTGACCTCATATTATTGCACTGTTATGGCCCGCACCAGACGGTGAAAAAGACAAAAGTCTGGCATTGTTTAGCCACCTGTGGCTGCCTCAGTCATTCAAACCATCCCGTCACAGCACGAATTTAACGCTCCAATCTACACATGGATGGAAAAACAATGAGGGAGGGGAGGAGGAGGGAGAGGAGAGAGAGAGAGAGAGAGAGAGAGGAGAGGGGTGGGGGGTTATTCCAAGTAGTTCTTTTCACACCGTCGGCACAAACGGAAAGACAGACACGCATCTGAGCCTGAGCTGTGAAAAGAGCTTATTATGAACTGCTGTTTCCAGTGAAGCGAGATGCTGGTATCCAGCGTCACATCTGAATAATGAAGCCATACAGGTGCACTCTGTCGCACTTCAAACAGCGCACGGCTAAATCACCCCCACAAGTTCACTTTCATTCTTGGCATTTGTTTTGATCTGAGTTTTTGGAGTTTTTTCTCTCTCTCTTTCACTCCACTCGCATCCTTTCAAAAAAAAAAAAAAAACTGATTCAGATTGTTCTCATATTCCCTAAAACTTTCTCTCCTATGAGGCAAATCCATCCTGCTGGTATCACAAGCATATGCAAATAAAACAAACAAAACAGTTATTTATAAATGTGACCCAGGTCTGCCCTCAGTCGTGCGGCAGCACCTGCTTCTCCACGTTCACCAGAGGGAGCTATCCATGCATTTTTTTTTTTTTTAATGGTATTCGCCTTACTGTATAGTATGACCAAATCAGACAGGCAGCAGTTAAATTCATTAAATCACATGTGGACAGTGTTTCACTAAGATAACTACTCTTGGCTTCAGCACCATACTGCAATTTACCCATATACACACACACACATATATATTTGTAGTTATAGGACACCAGAAGCATCATTACACTGAATACTTGTGTTGCTTGTGACCCAAAAGCTGGCTTGTATCTGCAACTCAGGGCTGGGAAATTGAATGAATAACTCTCTAACCCTTTCCCAGCATTCACTACTCAGGCGCTACCGAGCACATATTCACCAATTTCTGTCAAATCTAAAAAAAAGTGGAAGCAATGAATGAAGCAGAATGAGTTGCTGCAGGCCACACAGGATCACCCGTGTTTTGACAAACTCCCCCCCTCCGCACCCAGATAACAATTCAATAAATACATGTTGCGAATAACAGCGTAATGTCACCATTTGTAACACTGCGCACTTGAAGGGTGAATAATGCTATCTCTGGTGATAATCACACCACCATAACAGCATAACTGCACTTCTTTTTTTTTCTTTCTTTTTTTTATTGTGTCTGTGCGACTGGAGGAACTCTCTGCTTTGATCTACAGCAAAGTAGAGTTTTATATGCTCTCTGGTTATAGTGCTGGCTCTGCTGAATATACTGACCCTAATGCCCTTAATCAAAAGCCACAGACAACTGCACCGCAGTCCCCGCTGCTCCGCCGTGTTTGTTTGTGTCGTCAATATAAGGGGCATGACACACAATTTCAACAATAATTCAAAAAAGTGCATTTCTTTTCTGAGACGGGTTTGATAGAAGAGAGTGGATTGAGATGTCAGCTCCGCATGCGGATGCTGCAATAGAAGGCTCACTCCACAATTCAGTGATATAGAGTGTATTAAGGTATTCTAAAGTGTTTGCCAAAATGTAAGCCAAACAACTAATTTGAGTGGATTTACATCCTCCTTCCATGATGTTAATGAATCACTCAAGTTCTTGGCTCAGGTGGATGAATCTGTGTGTGTGTGTGTGTGGTCGCAGCCGATCAATTAAAAACCCAGCTATCTGTTCTTGCCAGTAGCCTGACGGCGGCAACAAACCAGAGAAAAGCCTAACGTGATTTATTTTTGTGTATTTGTGCGCATTATGCAGCCTGTCTCATCTGTCAATATGGGAGTGCGCGTGTGTACGTGTGAGTTCATGGAGATCCGTATAAGCATATCAAGACAACTCCATTACCTTGTTGTAGTCACCTCGGGGGCTCTGGCGTCGGTTGTGTGTTACAGGCAGCTATTTGTATGCAAGCTATCGCTTAAGCTGTTTAAAGTTGATAAAGACACGGAGCCTTAGGGATGTGATGCAGAAAAATCATCTACCCTTCCAACGCACCACCGTCAAAGCTATAGCATGTGACCACAGAGAGCACTAATCACATCACAATTCACCACACACTTATTCCCCTTGTTCTTATTTATTCTGTTGTTGTTGTTTTTTTCAGTTTGTGTTGTAGGTTTTCAGCTCAGATTTCCACTATTCGATACACTCTTTCCTCAAAAATCTCTCTCTTGTCATCCACTTTTTTTGAGTCTGGTGAAAGAGAACAAAGGAGAGAGTGGGAGGACAAAGGGAGAAATGACAGGTGGAGAGACTGAAGGGTGGTTTTTGTTTAATAAATTGGCTCTCGGGGGCCGGCAAGTGCCAGGTTTTCGGACGAGCCCGGCCTCATTCTGCGGCACGCAAAGTTTATGATGCGTGCTCATGAGCTTATTTCTCCCCTCTTCTGTCGTCCTCTTCCTCCTTGCCTCCGCTCTTCTCCTGAAGGGAACGAGGAAGCCTTCACCGACTAGTTTGACAGCAGCTTTTAGTGACCCCTCTCTCTCTCTCTATCTCTCTCTCTCCGAGTTTTCCAGAGTGCTGTGGAGCAATTCAGCACCCGCAGGACGTCGTTCTGACAAATTCAGCAGTTGCCCTTGCACGCTCGTCCAACTCCCTGGGTGTTCAAAGCGTTTGATGGAACACGCTGCAAAAATATTTCACCAGGGAACGATGGCGATGATAGCAAGCAGCCCACTAGATACACCTGGGTGAAATTACATACTGATTAGCCACTTGTGACCAACATACAGTAATTAACCTCTAGAAAACAAGTGTGGTTTGCAAATGGATTAACTAATGGGAATTTTATTTTATTAGCACATCACAAGCCCTGCTGAGACAGAGTTTCGAGGCTTAATACTGATGATTGAGATTGAGAATGAACACTTAGTGATGTTTCAATCAATTTCTTCTTGAAAGATGTATTCATTTTAGGAGTCTCTCAATTTTTCAGGCTGTAAACTCATGTTGTAAAGATTCAAATCTTTCCAAACAGCAGTTTTATTCTCTTTAGATTCGGGCGTGAAGTTGTCACTCCATCACTTGTGTTGTATTTGTACATCTGTGTATCCATTTTGCTTCCAATCATGCAGGGATTTATGGACTTATTAGGAGAAGTTGATTTTTTTCCAAACTTTAATTCATTTTCAGTTCACACTCCATTTTAAAAACTCGAGTAAGTGCATTGAAGACATTCAAATAAAATTTCCAAACCTAAGTAGCTATTTGACTTCAAAAACGACATTAATATTTAACACTTCTTCCGCACTTAAAATCTCCTTGAAATTTAACACTATCGGACACTGACAGAAATGAAGTATTGCTTACAGAGATGTATCATCTTAAAAGTGTCAGTTTCCATGATTAAAAACTAGAGTGACTAAATAAAATGAAATGATATGGCTATGAGGTTCCTAGTTGGGCTGTATGAAATGGATGCTATGATGAGGATGTAACTGAGAAAGTAAATGAGAGTGATGGAGTAAATCTCTCTCCTAAAACCGCATCTGATTACACAACTGTATAAAAAAAGAGGAGCCTCAACACCCTCCAAACCTGTTATGGAAATAAGCAAAAACAGGAACTCAACACCTCATCAATGAACAAGAAGCCCTATCATAACTCATGTCACTGCCTGATCAAACTAATGATGCTGGTGTCACCGTGGCCGAGAGATTTGAATATAAACCCTCATAGAGTACAAGATAACAAGCACCCAGGGTCAGTGGTTACCCACTATGTAGAGCAGCTTCCTTGTTCCTGAAAATAAGTCATCATGGCTTATAGTAATTGGGATACACAGCGAGTTTGTAAATGTGAATGTGCCACTAGTGGCTTTTGAGGCAACAGCTGCCAGCACAGATGTTACACAATGAACTTACAGTACATTTTTACGTTGGGTAGACTAACACCGTGTTGTGTGTGCAACCACTGTTATGGTTATTCAATCAAAAGAAAATTAGGTAGAGAGACAGGGAATTCCCCTATTACTACTATCCAGTCCCATATGAACATCTTTTACGGTACGTTGCAGTTTTCCCGCAGTGCTTAACTTCCAGTATGGGTGGTGGCACAATAACCTCCAGAGGCGTCTGACATGGATTTCTTTCTTTCAGATTCAGTGGTATTCAGATAACCTGTAGGTCTCCATGTGCTCAGGAAATGTAGGAACATCTGGCCTTTATGGATGGCTGATTTACACAGCCGCAATTTGCCTTCAGCATCTTCCAGGTCATTCGATATTGATTTGCTCACTGACTGCGCGTTTGCATCATCGCCGGTCCAGATCTGCACTGAATTACATGAACTTAGACGTCGCGTACGAGCCCTGTGTGTCCTCGGTGAGAGATGTTTAGGTTCGGTTTTGGTCACGTGTGGTCTATTCTGATGCATTGCAGATTTAACTTTAAAATGGCTTTCAAGCTTTAAGCGAAACATGCAATGATGACACATGACAAGACAAGTGGCAGAGAGGGTAAACATGAGGAGCTACATTTGACATTTGACATCAAATTATTTTATTGTCCAGAAATACAAACTTAAGTGGCAAAGATGAGTCGCTCAGCTTCAGAGTGTAAATAGCTTAAACTTACTGTTGGAAAAAATCACACGGTTTGAGATATCTCAAAGGTTTCTGCCTCCGCACAGATTCAGTGGCGAATAGAATTTTATTTTTGCTGCTCGAAACATTGATACATTCTGAGTGTGTAGTGTGCGTTATGCAGTCTCAGGACCCATAGGACTATCTGTCTGACAACAATTTAGCCTCTGGGGACAACAGTCAATATTTCAGGGGTTCCGGTGTAGCTGGTGGTTATGCGGATAGCAGATATCCGGGCCAAGGCTTCCTCTTGCATGTGCCAGTCGTCGTTTACAGTCCGATTAGCAACTTGAGACGTTCCAGATGAAGCATCAGCTAATCTCCATCAAGAGATATGTCTATGAATTCAGATATATTTTTAAAAAAGCTGATAAAAAGCTAAATCTTCATCAGACAGCTGATGGCTTCTGACCCATGTGTTTCTCTCGTATGCTCTCCATATGGACTGTTTACCTGCATGCAACCAAAGCCTGCTCAAACATGATTGGTCAGTACTACTTGGATTACAAACAGAAACCAGAATGCTTCCATTACCAAAATCTACCAAAATCCTGTTGCCTACAGACTCTGCATTCATGTGCAGATATCTGTTCATAGAGGGTAGCGTAACAGACGCACTGTTAAAACTGCTGCTAAATTTCTAAAAATGCTGTCAGCGCCACTAAAGAAAATTCAATTCACCTCCACTGTATTGGTTTTGAGGCAGAAATCTCCAAAGTGGATATCTCAAAATCTGATGAACCAACCCTTTCAGCCCCTCCGAGACCTCACAAATACACGCTATAGCATCCATTTCAATAGCCCATAGACGACCACTGTGTCACAGTGTTGTTCTATTTGCTAAGACACTTGTCTTGTGGGTTCTCTCTCTCTCTCTTTTAATCAGAGATGTCTAAGTAGTTGTGCATACCAAGCGGCTCTTGAGTGTCAGTTGGTGTAGCCTAATGAGAGCAGAGTGATTGCTTTGTCAGAGCCCTGTTGATGAGACTCTGAGAGGGCAGCTGCAGAATGACCGCTGTCTAGAGGAATGAAGGACCAGCTGAAGCAATGTCAGTATAACTAACTTTATAGTGTAGTAACGATTTAGCTTTTCGGCTTGTTAGCCATTGATACTGCAGCAGAGCTGAAACAACTGGTCGATGTCTGAGTCATTTATCAAGCAAAAATACCAAACAATCCCTAGTTGCAGCTTTTCAAATGTGATGATTTGCTGCTTTAGTGTGTTTTATATTGTGGTAAATTGAATATTTTGGGGCAATATGAAGACGTCATCTTGGATTCTGGCAACCTCTGATGGGCATTTTTCAGTATTTTCACATATTCCATACTAAGCAGTTAATGAGAAGAAGAGCCAGGAACATTTAGCTGTATTTCTCTGTTCAATTGTCTGCCCTTAAGTTCCCTAAAGGTCAAGGAGAGGAGGAGAGAGAAAAGAAAAGGAAGTAAAGGGAGAAGGGGAAAGAATAGAGAGCTGACAGGACACATCTCAAAAGAAAGATAGATTGGTCGGCACTATTGAGGTAAACAGATTAGAAAATTGGGAGGGAGGGGACACACACAGAGAGAAACAGGGCGAATGTAACATCTAGTCTTTGTTCCTTTGCATGTGGGTGTGTACACAACAGAAACACATACGTCAGGCTGCCATAACTCATCATCATCCCACAAAAAAAGAGAAGGAAAAAATAAAGAGAAACACAGAGAGAGATACAGAGAGAGAGAGAGAGAGGCGTCTTGCCGTTATCAGCACAATACAAACAACAACACAGTTTAGTCTGTCAGGTCACATCGAGACACAGTACAGCATGATGCATATTTGGATTCCTTTCTACCTTTCAACACTTCCCAAAACAGGTTTAATCTAAATTCCATAAAATCTGCTATTTTTGCAGATAATACGCCACCTGTGTCACTGGGAGATACCCTACATTTATTGTACAGTAATATATCACTGATGGAATGAGATGAGAGCTCCACTGATGCAGCAACTGCCATTTATTTTATTTGCATACTATTATAGCCATTCGGTTTTGATATGACATTTTGCTCGGGTAGCTGTGGGCGGATACATGTACGGTCACGGCCCAGAGACTTACTAAATATAGATGAGGGAAAGATACGTCAGGCTAAATTTGCGGGCTTCTCTACTTGCGCTGCGTATGACACGGTTAGCGGCTGAGGGGCAGTTCACGCGCCCTCCGTTCACCATGTATGTGCTTCGTGCGTGCATATGTGTGCATGCGCAACCCGGCTACTTTTGGTCACACGGTCCTCTCTGTTGGGCATGTTCTGTTTTTAACAATCCATCCACACCCTTCAGAGAAAGCGAGGGGAGAAAGAGACTGGGTCTGTCCAAATAAATTACAGTAACCATTTGGAAGACAGTGGAGAAAAAAAAGAGAGAGAGAGAGAGAGGAGAGGAGGAAAGAAAGTGGGACACAACAACAAGCCGTGGGCATTCACTCTCTGACACTCTGACTGTCCAATATGATCACTGCCTTTGTAATGCTGCATAATCCCACATTCTTCAACAGTGTGTGTCAGCACTGGCTTTTCTAGGTAAATGAGTGTGAAAAGGGAGGGCATATTTAAAAATTATACACATGTACAGGAGCAGTCAAAAGTTTGTACACACCACCAAGTGGTTGACTGGTACTGTCCATTGATCTGGTGCTGACATTAATATTGGCATGAATAATATTGGAGATGATCCTGTTGATGTCAATCAACAGGAGATTGATTTCAGACCATAGACTGTATATAGAGATGGACAAAGCAAGGTGTGATGTCACCCACTAGTTAGCATTGGAGCCAGTTTGAAGCCCCCTTATGGTCAGCGCCATCTTTTCCGTTTGGAGACAGGACCTCCACATAAGGAGTGCAAGGTGTTGTTGCCTTTTACACTCTGGAAACACATCCCCGTTACCTCAGAATGAAGCTAACGATAGCTCACTGGCAACACTTGGACTAATGTTAGCTACTTTAGCTAAATTGTGCAAACAAGGCAGTTATAATCAAGTAGCATTAATTTTGCCAAAATATTGTGACGATAGTCCGTCTCAGTGCAAGACCAGAAGCCAGGAAGAGCAGCAGGTGAGGGTCAATCACAGCTGTCGAATCAACACCCACACGGTAGACATTAAAGCTACTATAAGTCCTCTAATTTTATTAACAGAGCCGTAATTTACAAAATGACCACCAGCACACTTATTAGAAGAGCTGTGTTTAGCGATTGAGACCATAATGAAGTTGTTGCTTTTTGAATCAGAGTCAGTGAGCACCAGGGATTTTTTGGAGCCAGCATCTAGCGGCGGCTTTGGTGGCATCCTCAAGCCAAAGCAGCCGCTGCTTGTTTCAGACCCTTTTTGAAAAACATTTTTTAAAAACATAGAACATCTCATGTGCATTGTTTTTTGTTCTTATTTGGTGATGCTTGAGCTCATGACTTTTGTTTACTTTGTCAGTCTTTTGGTTTGTTAGTTATTTTTGAATAACTTATCATTCAACTGCTGTCCCAGTCATCCAATCTGTTTTCTCCTCTGTTGAATTGATTTACGAAAAAGGTTTTTCCTACCTTGATCTCTCCTGAACAAAGGTCAAAATCAGGTGTTTTTCTAAAGAAGCAGTTCAATATTTTCAGAAATACATGGCTGTCACGTGGCTTTCTTTTTAGGATTTACAGTCAGGAAGAAGATAGATGCCACTCTCATGTCTGTGAGCTAAGTTCAGAGTGGGAACCAGGAAGTGATTAGCCTAGCCTAAATAAATATCTACACATAGCTCCTCATAAATCTACAAGTTGTTGTTTTCACGTTCTTTTTTGCTGGTATAAAAAGGGCTTCAGGAGTGTCAGTAGGTGTATTTTTGAATTTTGGAGAGAGCTTCATCGTTATGCTAAGCTAGGCTAATCACCCCCCACACTCTAGCTCCACACTTACACATGAGAGTGGTATTGATCTTCTCATCTAACCCTTGGAAAAATAGTTAAATAAGCATATTTCCCAAGAAGTTGAGCCATTTTTTTCTAAATCTCTCCCCTTTATTGAACAAGCCATGTAACTAACAAGGCTCATACCAGAATTTCCACTTTGCTGTTATTCACACGAGGGTTAGAAGCTTTTTTTTTTTTTTTAGAATAGAGTACTTTAATATGCGCTTTCTTTTGTTTCCAGACACAGAGGCGGAGAGGAACGCACTGAAAGAGCACGTCTACCCCAAACTACGAGACTTCTGCAGGGGAGAACTATGGGATTGAATTCCAGGTAACTGGCTCACTTCTCTGTTTCTCTCTACCTTCATGTTTCCTTTGATTTTTCTTCCTGTCTTACCTTCCTCCTGCTCCAGAGACCTGTAACTTTCAGAGCAGTAGTTTGCCAGTGCTGACTGTTAAGTGCCTCCAAACCTACATCATGGCTTACAGAGCTGTTAGTGCTTAGAGGGGCCCCCAGAGCCGCATGCAGAGGTCCCTATCCCTTTAAGCGGACAGAAGGCCAGCAGAGATAAGGCTTCCATCGGTGAAGGCTGAAACAAATCTAGCTGTGGATAAGACAGCATGATGCGAGGGCTTTTCCTTTGTTGTTGTCTGAGAATTGCCGCATTCTCCCTGTGGTGTCCAGTGATCAAGATCATTTGCATTGCAAATCAACACCAGTGTACATGGAAAGATTACTATCAGAGGTTTGTTTGTTTAACAAATCCAGAAGAGCCCTCGAGTCAGGGGGAGATTTCTGCTATAGATTGTTCCTGGAAGGATGTGAGAGGAAGTTTGTTTCTGATGAGGGACTTGTGACCCCGGAATTGTTTCGTAAGATGTATTCAGCAGAGTGTTTTGCAGCTAATTCTCATTTCATGCTTAGAATGATCATGAAGAGCTCAAAGCATATGCTAAATGTGTGCAAGACTTAATGCAATTCATCTCTGTGCACAAGGACTGTCCAGTCTTTTATAGGGTTTGGTGTCATTCAAATTGAAGCACGTTTTTTTCTTATTGACTCTTGTCCTTAAAGAATCCTGCTTCTATTTCTTGACATATTATTTGAATAAAGAAAATAAACTACAATTCATTCCATGCAAAGCCGCATTTATTTTCAGCAGACTAAAGCTGCTGTTAACAGGCAAACGTATGATTCATTATTTTGTGGTTCTTTCCAGTTTAAAAGAAATCAGAAAAACGTCCATCACAAATCAGTACACATGAATTAAAACATGCAGATAGAGTTAAAAATTTTGTACATAAATATGTTAGAGTAGAAGTCTTGCTCATCATGTTAATGGCAGTCAAAAGTAATGACTTTTTGATTATATTTGTCCTGTCCAGAGGGTTTTTATAGGAGTTACTGATTGAAGGACTTTGAATGAGTGATGACGGAGGTGTGAAGGATCCTGCATGATGAATTATTTTATGTCTAAGAAAGGTCAAATAAAGAAAAGATATTCTCTGTCAAGTTGAATTTTATCTGTATTACTCCAATTTATTCTCCAGTTAGACTTAGGGAGTAATGTGCTATAAAACTGGGGGCATAAAAACACTACAGTATTGTACCATGCAGCAGAAAAATGCTGTGTCATTTAGATTGACACACTTGCATTATAGGATTTTTCCCACTATGATTACACCAAATCACTTCTGTCTTTTGTGAGGCTTAGCCACACCTGGAAATGCTAGCCTTTGCCCATCATAATGAAAACCTGTCTGTTGACACATTTGTAACTGGTGATGTCAATTTACTTACAGTCCAAACTTTGCCCAGAAACCACTTAGTGAAAACAAAATGCTTAACAAATCCCTTGCTCTTTGAAATTTGGAAGTGGTTCCAATTGTCAAACCTTAGTCATCATGTTGCTAATTTCCTTTTGCGAATCTGTGTTGCCATGTTTTCATAAAGAGACAAGAGAGACATTCACTGTATTGCTGCAAAGCAGTCAGCATGCCCACCAACGACTTTCACAACGATGTTAATACCTGATCAATGGTGCTGGACAAAAAACCCTTTCATATATATGTCTCGCACCTGCAGCCAGTAACTTTGCATGAATTAACATATGACACAAGCAACACATCCATAAAGTGAAAGGGTCGAAACTGCATTGACCGGAACAAAAAGATGGAACAAACATCTCTGCGTCTCTAGTGGGCTTGCGTGTGATAGGCAAGCATGAGATAATGCAAGAAGAGCCAAGCAGAGACGTTTTGGCTCCTGAACCTGTGGCCACGTGTCTGTCTGGTGATTCAGCTCGCTGTGACGAAGCGTGAGCTGAAATGATTATGCAGAAGGCCTGGGAGTTAATACTATGACTCACTTACTCTGCTCTCCATCCCCCTCATCCTCCTCCTCCTGTATCTGAATTCCCCCCCCCCCCCCCCCCATTCCTCATCCTCACCCACGCCATGGCACCTTGGCTAAAAACTGGAGCTTGATGATTATTTTGCACCAGGACATGTGAGGTTTATTTTATGTGTGAAATCAAATACGATTTTAGCGTCAACGTATGGTATCTTGTAGCACCAGTCGATTCTTTTTTTTTTTCCTAGCTGCATTCATTTTTCACTTTGATTTGTAATGTATATGCCCCCCCCCCCCCCCCCCCCCCCCCTCCCCTCTTCACGAACACGCTCCGTCTCTCACACACATCCGCTGGCGCACACTGACACACATATGCCAAGCTGATGAAACTCAATTCTCCCCGGTCCCTCATCACTTGACTCAGTTTCCTTTCAGAAACGCTCCCTTAAGAGGATGGAGAGGGATCGCAGGAGATGGAGAGGGGGGATAGAGGAAGAGGAAGAGGGCGCAGAAATCCAGCCCAGGGGGGTTGAGGGCCGCGTCCTCATTCAGTCAGTGTGCGGGGGGATCAGGCGCCATGATCCCCTTTTACCATTTCTCCCCTCTTTCTCTCTTTGATCACTCATTTCTATGCTCACCTTTTCTTTTTTTTTTTTTAAACACAAATGACACACATGTGGAATGGAAACAGAGGAGTGACGCCAGGCATACACACAGGAACAGGGTCAGATGAGGCTTCAGCCCGTCTGTTACCACCCTAGATTTCTATTATTGTGTGTGAGGTTTGGCCTGCTTCAGTGGAAGCAAAACATCCAGTCCTGGACCGTTTGGCGTCATTGATTAGACGCTGATAAGGGGATTTTATGCTTCTGAGTGGAGTTTTTGGCCACTCAAATAGACTTATCCGCCATCTGATGATATGTTGGGGCTCTCTAGCAACGAGAGGAGATTAGTCTGAAATTAGTTTGGGTAGAAAAAAAAAGTGATAAGTAGTAGGGCTCTTCATGGGTCCATTTATTCAAGTCTAATCTCGCTGTATTGCCACCAATCTTGGGTCTGCGTGTCAACATGTCTAATAGCCAAACGGATCTGAGCGTACTTCCTGTCAGGTTTGAACACATCTTGCGTCATGATCATCACAGGAGAGAAGAAAGAAAGGCGGAGAGCGTGAAGTGTGAAGTTGAAGGGGAAAATGACATGCGTTGCTTCTGCTTTCAACCTGCCTCTTAATTGATGCTGCGTCATGCTGCTGCCAGTGTTTTTGATCTATTAGGGTCTGTTTGGGTCGAGTCTAATTATCCTCTGGTCTATGCAAAGGTGGTCTGATCGTTCTGAGGATTAGATGTGGGGGGTTTTTTTCTTCCTGAAAATCAAATTATTTATGTTGGGTTCAAGTTGTTTTCCACAGGTCTATCTTAGATTGGGTCTAGACCTTTGAAAACCTCTGCTTTGTAGTAATTAAGCCCTAATCACGTTTACTTTTCAGAATTTGATAGCTTATGATTAGAAACCAGAAAAAACGCAATTTCTTTTTGAAACCAAATGAAATTCATAATTTAATGAAAAACGTTGAAGCGTAATTCTCTTGTTTACAGCCAGGAAACATAACCGTGCAGAGGTTTGCAAGTGGGAACACAGAAAACAGCAAAGTTCAGTCAACTGGTTTCTGATGATTCACTGATGATAAGCAATCCAGGCATCTATGGAAGGTTTCTGGATCTCTAGATTACATATTATATTTGTTTGAAAGGCATTTCAATGATCAGGTAGCAACTTTTTCAAGGTTTGCTGGATATATTTCTCGCCAAAAGCTGTATATTCATTACATATACACTCTTATCGTGTTAGTGAGATGCTGCTGCAGTAATAGCAGCTGGTTTTTTTCCCCACCTACAACTGGGATTAGTCCACAGATTCTCTCCTTAGGCCAGGTTTTTTTTTTTTTAATCATGGTGCACATGCTAGAAAGTTGATTTCTTGGCCAATACTGCTCTAAAATCCCTGTTCCTGTAATTTTAACCCAACTTGAATTTCTTCGACCTATAAATCATTGTGTTACAGTACAATCACTTCCTCCCACATCCAGGAGTTAAACTGAATCTTGGGGCTACAGGAAGCAGCTCTGTTAATAATGGGGTAGGACCTCTCTTTGGTTGCTAAACTCACTGACCGTCTCTCTCTCTCCCTCTCTCTCTCTCTCTCCCTCTCTTTCTCTCTCTCTCTCACACACACACACACACAGCGCAATTATAATAAAAAGTTTCCTGGCCACAGAGTCTGTTCAACGGCTGTCACTCAGGCATCCTCCAGAACTCAGAACACGAGCAGCAAAACGGGAGACGAGATGAGGGACATTTCACGAAGATTAAAAAGCCTATTCACGTAGTCTATTATCCTTGCATTTTTAAAGGATGGGAAATATGCCTGTCAATTTGGCTTTGTCAAAAAAAAAAAAAAAAAAAAAAGACGCAGTGCTCTTTGAATATGTCACCCACTTAAAAATGTAAAAGCTAATAATTTTTTTAGCTGTGCTTGCTTGTATAAAAGAAAGATTTTCCCAGCGACTTTTTGTAGAAGTCAGTTCCTGTCACAAGCTGTTAAATAGCTTCTACTTGCAACACAAATTAAACATGTGAAAGAAAATGGAACAAAAAGTATTTCTGCTTTCCCCATTTTAATGATAGAAAGTCTCACATCTGACTCGATTGCAGCTCTGCGTTCTTTTTTCTTAAATGAAAAACTTCAGAAGGAGAAACGAGTCAAAGCATGAACCCTGTTTATTCATCACTCTTCCGTCTGTTTACCTGGCTGCATCATTATTTTATTCGTCAGTCATTCTTCTCTCCGTCTGATTCTCTCACTCTTTGGCAGCAGGCCATCATCTCCATTCACCGCCCTGGTTCTGAAACTGTTGTTTTCTCTCTGTTGAGTCTCTACAGAAACATATCAACATGCCAGCTGCCGCCACAGGAATGATGCAGACAATCAACGAAGATAATCAAAAATCAAATATGAAATAAATCTGAGCCTGCAGTTGCAGCTGTATTTGTATAAACCATGGGAGAAGTATTGATTCTGTAAAGAGGATGTCTTATTACCTCTGGCGTGACTGTTATATTTCCACCACTTTCAGTTTATCTCCTGTCAGCAGGATATCTCCGAAAATAAGAACATATTTCTGTGAAAATTGATGGACAGATAGACCTGAAAAAAAAAAACTTGAGGTTGGCTGAAATCACAAAGAAATGTGTCTTTTAACCATAGTTTTAAAACTGACAGAACTCATTGTAAAGTGTGAGAAGACATTCACAAGGTTAAAAATAAATCAAAAAGTTAAGAGATATTAATGCATTTCAGTGCAATTAAATTGCAAGTGAGCTCATCGGCTAATGAAGAGCAAAGTCGTGTGTCCAAACTCCACACAATGTCTCATTGGAATGAATGGGTTTGCAGCAACTGGTTCACCAAATGCCAACAATATCTATACAGCATTAGAGTTCATGTGCTGTCAGGTTCATGCAGTTTCTAAAGCACAGATTGATCTAAAAAAGTAACCTAACATAACGTTTTTGGCGAGATGAGAATATGCAGAAGAAGCTGTGTGGTTTGACTTCACTTACAATATTTCTTTTTATCAATTTATCAATGCTAGCAGCTATCCCGACTGCGCAATTGAGGTATAGGATTGAATTTCCCATAGGCATTTCTTTAAACTTGTTGTACATTCTCATAAACACCCCTACAGAGGGTTGTGCTGGCAGTGTACTCTCAACAAAGTTTTACTAATGTCTGCAAATTTACACCCAAAAAAAAGCACCAAATTTATTCTTGATCTCTGAGGGTGTGCACCAGCTGGCCAGTTGAAATTGCTGCTTTGTTTACCACCCATCAACATTCCTGCATCGGTCAACACAGTTGTGATTCGATTTTCCTTGTGGGTTTTACGTATCGGTTCCAAGTTGTGTCTGCTCCCATTTAGCTCTCATGCACTTCCATCTGGCATCTACGCCATTAAAACCAACAAACATCAGCTCACATTAAGAACGCTGATCCCAGAGCCTTTCAAAAAAAAAAAACAAACACACACACTCCACATTTCATTTGAGCGTTTGAGGGAACTGCCAGCCATACAGTTGCTATCAAGACTCTTCTACCGTGCAAAATCTATCTCCCTGAGTCGTTTTACTACAGGCCTGCTCCCTCATCCGCTGGTGCCTCATCATACTCACAAGCCACGTGATCTCATTACTTCATGCCTTTGACTGGCTCTTAACCTTAACTTGCTATGGTTGAGCTGCTAAAGCCTGAAAAACTGTGGCGTAATTACCCCAGTGTGCCAATGCTTGACAGATTCTTTCCGTAAGGCATGTGTGGGAAATTTCCTCTCAGCACTCACTATTGACAGCCTGAATCAACTATAATTGAGATCTATTAATGTAGAAATCTAAAACCTCTACTTAACTTCCCACCATGTGATACGCCTGTGGAAATTTCATATTTGGACACAGGTTTGGTGCTAAAACCTGCGCTTTTCCTCAGAGAGCGTTCATCAAGCGCTCTTAAAGATTTACCGCATGTTCTTTATAATAATAATAAAAAAATGCCCTGCAGTTGAGAGCTTAAGATATATTTTTGTGAGCACAGAGTCTATTTTTACTGTTGGTTTTTTTGCCTGAGAGTCTTTCTGTTGGTGGGGTTTTTCTGCGTTTTCTTCGCCTGATTTCATGCCCTTTCTTCCTGGGCATCTTGGGCATAATCCCAAAGTCTAATAGTCTAACATTCAATAAATAAAAAAAAGGCTTCTCCTGCACTTGACCTGCCATGTGCAAACACCTTCCAAGGGCGTTAGAAAGCTTCTTAGCAGAAGCTGCTTCGGCTCTTACGTAAGCAACGACCGCCCCCCCCCCTCAACACCACCCACCCCTTCTACCATAGTTTAGGGGGAAGAGTGCTGGTGGGGGGGGGGGGGGGGGGGGGGGGGGGGATAATCAAAAGGAGAGGAACAGCAAAGACAGAGTTGGCATGAGAAAAAAAGAGAGAAGGAGGGTGAAAAGACACAAGGAAACTGAAACGCATCCAGCCAAATCCATTCCCACAGGAGTCATCTCTTCATCTAAAATGTGCCTCTTTTAAGAAAGAAAAAACATTAAAAAAAAAAAAAAAAGCTCCTTAACTAATCCCTTGTTTAAACATTTTTCCTCTTAACTTCATGTGTCCTTGCCTATTTTGGATAAACACTCCTCGACTTTCTTTCTGCTCTCTCCCTTTTCTCCTTCATCTATCTTCCCATTCCTCCATCCTCCAGTGAAGCGCGGTGGGTGATGGGGCAAATTTAATCAGCATATTCTCCCCACACACATGCACGCAGCGAATAGATATGACTAATGTCTTCATTTAGCTTTTAATTACCGTGCATCCTCCCAATCACCTGCTGAAAGCTAGTAGAAACTCATCGTAATCGGGGGGTGTGGAAGAGGGGGGGTGGGCGCTCATCTCACTTCATTCCCTCCTCCCTCCGGTCGTTGTCAACACAGGTCTCCCACACACGTGGGAAGCTGGAAGTAGATTAGTGACACTGATACACGGTGACTGATGTGCCAAGCAATGAGGTTTTCTACAATAGGCTGACATGAGGGATGCTTGTCGTGTATACGCCAGTGAGTGGGAGAGTTGTTTTGTTGGGCCTTTAGCGGTTGAGGATGATGGAAGGGGATTGCAACCAATCAGTGTAGTTCTCTCGTCCACAGCGTTTGTAGTAGCATTGAAACAGTTTGTCTATGATCAGAAATATCTATCATTTTAAAGTCAATGTTTTCATTTTGACTACTGTCAGACAAAACAAGCTGTTTAATGATGTCACTTAGGGCTCAGGAGAAACATGAATACAAAAATAACAATCAGCTAGAGCTGCAATTAACAGTTGTTTTCATTATTGACTAATCTGTCAATTATTTTCTTGATTAATCAATCAGTTGTTTGGTCAATAAAATGTCCAAAAATGGTGGAAAATATCAATCACTGTTTTCCAAATCCCAAGGTGACCTCCTCAAATGTCTTGTTTTGTCCTGAACAACAGTCTACAACCCAAAAACACTCAGTTTACTGTCAGAGAAGACCAAATAAACCAGAAGATTTTAACATTTGAGAAGCTGAGAAAATGATTTAAAACGATTAATAAACGATAAATAATCAATAGGTTAAATAGAAGTTGCCAACAAGGTCGCTGGTATTCTCCAACAGGTCGCAACATAAAGGTCAATGTCTGCTACACATCACACAGACTTTCTTCTAATCTTTGCTTTTTTCCTATCCGCTTAATTAGAACTCTAATCAATGTATTGTCAATAATCACCAACCTGAAAAGAAGGGTCACAAGTAAACACAGCTTTATTCCAAGTAGCCAAAAAGGATGAGAACCTTTAATTAAAGGGGATTAATTGATAATGAAAACAGTTGTTAGTTAGGATATAGGAGGAAATATTGCAGCTAGCTGACAGCTGTATCCCTCCACAGCGTCACAGCTGCTCACAGGTGCACAGCGATAATCAAGCAGATGAGTTGAGGTGGAGCTCCAACCCTCCTGCTGCTCCTTCCAATAATGGGAAACGGCAAATCTCTCCCAGACTGTCAAAGTGAAGTCCCCTCACTCTCAGTTTCAGCACCGTCCGGTCACACGGGGCTGCCAGTCACCGCTGCTGTTCTCTGCCACGCTGCAGATGTGTCAGTCATCGTGCCGGGGCTAAACTCATTTGAGCTAGCTAGTCTGGTGAGCAGCAGAGCATGAAGGAAGACAGCAGCCCTCCCCGCTGAATCACTTTGGCTTCACCTCACCCCCACCAACCCCCCCACCCCACCCCTCCCCCCTGCTCCATCCTTTTACCTTTCACTCCTCGGCTCACCGCCAGCAGAGAGAAAAGACTAGCAGAACTGATAAACTACAAGAGAGAAGAGAAAGAGGGAGAAAATCGCAATAACACTAATTATTTGGGGACTGAAACCTTAGCCTCTGAGCAGCAAAGGCCATCAGGTATTATGTATCTTATTGTAACCCTGATGTCAGACCCCAGCCAGCAGATTGAAAGCTACCGGACACCCAGGAAAACCGGTGGGAGGGCTTGTTGTTCTTTTAGAAGAGCCTAAGCCAGCAGCAGCAGCAGCAGCAGCAGCATCATGCGGGCCTCACACACACACATACTCACTCACTCACTCACTCAGGCATTTCTTCACCCTCCTCTACTTTGGTGGGAGATTCCCACTGTGGCGTGTTTACAGTTGGAATTGTCTGAACTGCCAAAACTTGTGACATATGGGTTGAGGGAGACCCCCTCTGATGTGTGTTTTTGTGTGTGTGTGTGTGTATATGTGTGTTTATCACTCCTTCCTGCTGGTCTCTAACACTGAGGGTGTTGTAGTGGTTTTCAGCAAAACAGAAGAGCAATGTGTGCGTGTGTGTGTGTGTGTGTGTGTAATAGTAATGGCATTAGCTCAACTGAGATTTTAGAGTTTAAGCCTGCTGATTCTCATTTATACTGTTGTTCTATTTGTATAAATTCTAAACTTGGCTTTTGTCTTCCTTTCAATACAGGTCTAGTAGCAGAATTTGGTTCACTATATGCATGAAAACTGACCACCAGATTTCATGCAGGATCATGTATTTGGTTGTAAAGAAACCATGAAAAAACATTTGCATGCTTCGCAATTTCAGGCTGTTTCGCAGGAGCTCAAGTGTTCCTCTAAAAACAGCCAAGTACCTCGATAACACAGCAAACCTATTTTTTTTTTTTAATTAATTAATTTTAATTAATCATTTACTTTTTTATATAAATGGAAGACGATGGTTGCACTTTGTATTTTATTGTGTTCTATACGAGAAATATTTCAACAGAATGTTTTCTATTTAGAGCTGTATGTATTTAATTTGTCTTTCTGCTCTTACGCAAACACAGTAACATCACATTTCGCTTACATGCGTGTGTTCAGGTGGTGGATCTGTACTGGGGTGTCGACCCGGAGGAGTGGGACAGTCCAGAGCTGCAGCGACTCAGAATGAAGCTCCTGGAGGAATGTCTGAAGACGTCGGCTGGACCCTGTTTTGTTGTGAGTGCTTCATACTGCTCGGACTACAGTTACAAGTTAAAGTGTAACATGTTTTATGAACCTGTTCTCTCATTACATGACTCTGATATGACATTAAAACTGGTTTGTTTCTGGGTTATATGCTTTTGAAGATCTACCAGCAGGGTGAGACTACCTTAGAAGTTGCTGAAAATGCCATTAGTGGCATCATTTCAGCGATAGATATAAATATATATAGCTTGATGATGTTTTTTCTATATTAGGAAGAAAGCAACGGAAGTGAAACATCTTCATAAACGTGACACTAGATGCTCCATCATCTCCGCTGTAGTGCGATCAATAATAAAGTATCTTGGCCAAGCATATGGTGAAGTACTGAAAACCCATGAAAAGCTAAAATTACACTTGTATGAATGAGTTATGTGAAAACCTCTGCAAGGAGGGAGAGAGTGGCGTGACGCTTAATTACAGCTGACATTTTAGTGATCTTTTTTAGATAATTTTAGGCCACATCACATAAAAAGGAAGAGTGGGGGGGGGGTCAGGCACAAGGAAGGGAAAAGACGACGGGAAGAGAAATGGATGGTGAATTATTCAAATGGAACAAGATCCGTTTCCAGAGGTTGAAATTGAGGTGAGAGATCACAGTGAGAGGTAATGCATTATGGGTAGGACAGGAGCCCTGGTCCCCAGAGAGTATAACCCCCCCCCCCTTGCCACCCTGACTGAGTTTTGTATTTCCCTCTGCTCCGTCTTCTCCCACCCTGCGTGCTCCGCTTCCTTCTGCGTCTCCCTTACAACAAGTTGTTTTTTCTCTCTCACACACACAAACAAGCACACCTCACTGCAAAATCTTTGCATCTTTATGATCCATTTCCAGTTTATTTCCAGTGGAATGATACTTCCTTTTCACACATCTCAAGAAAAAATTTCATACACGTGAAACTGCTTCGGAAACACGCATTAGTTTTTTTTTTAAAAAAGACATTTTTCTGAACTGAACTGTTTATTATGGTATTTGGCATCCTGGTTTCTAACTCGTCACTCCATTCACGTTCATGACAATAAGCTCGGCACGTCATCCTACCAAACACACCATAAAGACCCTGACACCAGTATGTACTCACAGTAGTCATTTCCATGACAACAGAGCAAACTCCATCAGCAGATAAAGGCTGTTAGATGCAGTCGAAACAATCAGGAAAAGTTGGATTCAGGATTGTTTTGTGAAAATGAGAATTCTTATTTTCCTGCCAACAACAACCAAAAGAAATCAGCTCCGTCACCGCAACAAATTAATTTCCAGTAAATGCCGATGGTAATTCCACACACAGACAGCAGCAGCACAGATCTACAGAGACACAACAAAACAGCAAGCATCATCAGGAGAAGGAGAATCCACACAACTGAGCAGAGCTCATATGGGTTAGCATAAGCAGCAAGAACATGTACTTACCTTGGCTGAAGTGAGGCTGTAACTGTCGCAAGCGGTGACATCACAGATAGAAAAACCCCCATTTCTGATTTAAACTTGAAATGGCAACTCTGGCCCAGAGCGGATATGACAAACAGCTGACAAACACAATCAGGAAACACTGAGCAGTAGCCCAAATGTATTTTTTTCCCTCCATAAAGCCATCCTGAAGTAATCAAAGGGTTAACAGGTGAGCTTCTGTATGAAACGCTACAGCAGCAAAGCTTGCATTTGAGCCATTCGGTAACCAGGACAAAAGAGGAAGCTGTGCACAAACAGTTTATTAAATAGCCCGCCTTCTTACAAAGGGTGCGTTTGATATATGTCGCAATGTGTCGAGGATGTCATGTGAGTGTAGACTGCTCCATCTACAACAGTTCATGTGCACATAATGTATGAAAAAAAAAAGTAACATATGCATATTGTTAGGAAGAATATTTCTCCATTTACTCTAGTTTGTGTCCAACCTCTCTTTCTCTCAAGTGTCCCTGGATATTTCCACAATATAGGACTATTTGTTACAAATATTGCCTCGGTGTCTCGGCAATGACCTCTGTGTTTCTAACAGTCGGTTGCGGTTAATGTTGGCTGTCTTTGGAGATTTCCCTGCTCATTACTTTTTTTATTTTTTGTCCTCATGCTAAAGTTTTCCATTCACTTGGGAAATTTCATATCATGGCCTCTAAAAGCCCGTTGAGACATCGCATGCAATATTGGTCTGTGAGGCGTGAGCTCAATCAGGCTAAACCGGGCTGAAATGATCAGATCTTAGCTGAAAAGAAGTGACACAGTCTCACCCTTTTTGTGCCGCTGCCTTGGCGTTTGATGCGGTGATGTACATGCTGCACTGATTCCATTCATTCCCATCAGCCTCGCCGCCTTCTGTCCCTGCTGCAATTTCACCATCTTAACCCCGGCTGACCCCTAGCAACACCACACAAACACACTTAAGGAAAGTAGACACACGCACACACAAGCACCTACAACTCTTTTTCTTCCTCTGATCTGCTTTTCTCTATTTTTTTTTCTGCCTGCTTTCAAACCACACAGGCACATACAAACACAGCATCTTGACCCGAGGCATTTTCTCTGTCATGAGATTGAGAATCAGTCGGGGTATAGTCTTAACTCAGACTCCTACACACCCACACGCTCAAGAAATAAACACTATAGTGCACATCCTCCCCATCTGGCTGGTTAAATCTTTAATGGCATATTCTAGTAGCCCAGCTCTCTGTGGAGAATGTAGGTTTTTATGCCGAGGACCTCACAGTAGCTCCGCAGGATGAAGTCCCATTCAGACTTGTCAAAGCCAGCTGCTGCGGTCCCTGCAGCCCAGCTCCCCGTCACCACAGAGGCCAGCCAGCCCTGTTTCCAGGACTGGGGAGCTCCTGAGCGGCGACGGCGGGCCCTTTGATCAGAGACTTGGATCCTCATTCATGACAGTTCTGGGTTGTCTGGGCCATCTCCGGAGTACTGTTGTTTATTTTTACGGGGTGGTAGACCTAGATATATATGTAAGCACGGGGGAAAACGTCAGCAGAATTTAGGGTCTCTTTGTTTTTGAGCGTAGCGAACACATTTGTTCAACATTTTGTTGTCATTTGTTCAACATTTTGTTCCCACAAATCTGCTGTTGTCTAATTTCTCTTCAAAATTTCCCTTTAATTTTCTAAAACACATTTTTTTGACATGCAAACCTCTCGCAGTCTCTACATACTGTTACCGTCACCTTTCCCCCAATCACCTCGAACACAGCCGCCCCAGCCAACACACACATACACACACAGAGCACACATGACAGCAAGAGGAGACTTGCTGTCATGTGTGTCCAGGGGCCAATGTACGGATCAGAAGAAAGGATAGAAATAGGGAAGGCATGATGTGTTTCTATCACAGAGAAAGGGTGAGCTGAAGTGCTGCGGGGAGGGGAGAAAGGGGGAGGATGGGAGCTTGAGGTGGGAATAACAGCTTCCCTAGAAACACTACAGAGGAAACACAGAAAAACAGGATTGACACGCGTAGGTTAGATGTGCTATAACACAACTCCATTTGGCACGTACGTCTCTCCTCATTCATTTCCCTCTTTTACTCTACTACAGCATCAAAATAAGCTTTGATATTACATTATATCCATTATCCAGTTCTTGTGATTTAGTCTACATGTGTGACCATTAAGATTATTGTTGACAGACTTCTATTAGCTCATAAGATAGTCAGTCAACTGTGATATAACCAGCTTTTTTCTTTTTTTTTTCTTTTACTGGATATGTCATTCTTTCTTTATGAGTATGAATCAATCGCAACGAGTGTGTTTAGAGCGCACGGCTCAACGCGAGACAGGTGGCAGCGCAGGGCTGTTAAACACACACACACACAAACTCATACAGGCACGAATATACACACACCACACCTGGGTGAGGGGGGCTTTTATCTAACCTGTCGATGCAATAAAGCTGGTTTCCATAGCGATAGCAGGGGTTGGCATGGTGATGGTGTCATTGACCCGGAGATTAAGCATGACAATGAGCCATGACTGTTTTTTTCTTCTTCTTCTTCTTCTTCTTTCCTCTCCTTTCCTCTCCTCTGCTCTCCAACAGTCTCAAATTCCCTCATGTAAAGACCACTAAAGCTTGATAAATGCCTCAAGGACGCATATCGGCACTCAGTATGTAGCCGCTCATCCAGTTTTTCTGCTTTTTTTTTTTCCTACTCGCCTGGCCATGTAGTTTTCCGCATGTAAGAGGATAGTTGAGGATAATATAGCCCTTATTTTCTCCTTCTGCTTCTCCCCCCATTCACTTAACATGATGTAACTGCTAACATAATAGCCCAGACTGGGTGGTTTAACTCCCATCTTCAAATGGTAGTTGATCTACAAACCAAGTAATCTTCCCCTAGAGTGTAGTGAAGGAGGAACCCGCAAGAAATGAACAAAAGATATGATGTTGGAAATCATCTTTTTCTCTATGCTTGTGCAAAGATTTAATTTATTTTTTCATTTTCTCCTCATATAACATACTAATTCTGAGCAGGAGCGGTATTGATGACAGAGTGTTTAAACCGGAGTAGGCATGCATACTAAATATGCTTTGTTTTTGAGTGTGTGGTCGATTATTTTTCTACAGTAAAAAGCACAAAGCTGTAAAAAAAATCTTAGGGGAAAAAAAGAATATCTTTGAGAAAACATTTGTCTTCATCTTTGTGATGTTTAAAGAATAAGGCTGCTGTTATTCCAATTTTTTCTCACCATCAACAAATGCTTTAAAAACACCAAAACTTGCAATATGTAAGTCAGTTTTTCAAAACCTGCAGATAAATTCTCAAAATCTGTAGCCCAGTTGTCCTACTGAAAATCTTCAAAAATAGGTCAGAAATATATTGTTTCTTTCTTTTTTTCCTTTAAAAAAGGCCATATAATTGCCTACTAGCTGGGCACTGTAGTTTTTTTTTGCAAACATTACTCAAACAGGAGTAAATAATGTACTTTTAGGGACTATTTTTAGCAGTGGATTAACAGATTTGTTGCACTTGTGAGAATTTACAGTGGGAAAGTAAGTGTAGGTGGGATTGGATTGGGATAGGTTTGGACAACAATGGAGATCTGAGGCACAGAGGAATAATCTATATCAGGCTCTGACTACACAGGCTGTACTTGAGAGTTGGATAAATTAATTGACAATAAGAAAAATATAGAACAGCTACCACAGCTTGAGGCTGAAGCTAAAGTGGAAGTACCTTACAGTGCAATGCCACCAATGGCCACCATTACTGTCATTATGGCCTCAATTGTTAAATTCAGACCCTCTAATAAGAGTTCTGGTGGCAATTTTAGAAATTATTGACAGTTCGCTCACCTGCTGCACTCCTTGTTGGTGCTGCTCTCCCCAAGTTTAATGTTACTTGATTAAAATAGCTGCCCCATTAGCACAATTTAGCTAAAGTAGCTAGTGTTCCCAGTAAGCTAGCCTTAGCTTCAGTCTGAGGTAGCAGGGCGTGTTTCCAGAGCATGAAAGACAACACCCTGCTCTCTGTATTTGGAAGGTCTTGGCTCCAAATGGATGGCGTTGACCATCAGCAGCAACTTTGGGCTTCAAACCAGCTTGAGTGCAAACCAACGGATGATGTCACACCTCGCCACGTCCAATTTTTATAGTCAGTCTATGGTTTAAACTCTGCTCTGTGAGTGAGACTTTATGTCTTTCTTTGATGAGATCGTTTCCTTCTTTTTAGAGTCATTTGTTCCTTGACTGTGCCAAAGCTTATGCAGCAAAATATCAGAACAGTTGACTGAGTGTTTCATTGATTGATTGACCGTGTGAGTGATTGATTTGTTGATTCATACTGTAGCTGTGTACAATATCTTAGTTGCCTCTCCCAACTGGCTCATCAGATAAAGTGCACTTAGGCAGAGTATAAAAAAACCATTCCAAGGATGAAAAACCAGAGGAGGGAGGGAAAGAGGGAGATCTACTTTGCTATTGTCACTTTAGCCTCCTGTGTTTCTTGCACCTGCGGCTGCTAAAGTGTAATAAGAACTACTGCAACCCCTCCGTCCCCTCTCAAAAGGCAGACACACATACTGTACACATGAACTCACACACACACACACACAGAGAGAGAGGAGTGAAGTTTTTAGCTCGTCAGCTGTCATGCTGTAATCCACTTTAGATGGCCTCATTCCAGGCCTGCTCTCTGGCTAAGACAGGGGTGTTAAAACCAGCCGGCAAATATTTGGACATTTTTTATAGTTTGGCTCTGGTAAGTCGAGTAGGTGATGGAAGTGACAGTAGATTACATAGAAAGGTGGAGTGGTGTGAACGTTGTGTGTGTGTGTGTTAATGTGTATGTGCATCTCGACACCCGATTTTGTCATTTTTGATAGGAAACACCGGGTAGTTTTATCCTAATCTTTATCTTACATACACACACACACACACACACACACAACCACTCCATTCATCCTGCTGTATCACCGCGAGGCAAGCTGACAGAGACTTTGTCAGCAACTTGGAGAGAGGCTGTTCTGCCCCCCTTCTCCTCTCTCTCCCTCTCTCTCTCTCTCTCTCACTCTCTCTCACACACTAAATGTCTCTCTCTCAGCATTACTGTAGTTCAGCCCAGTGCTTCTATCCTCTTCTGACACATCACTGCAGCATTGTGAGTCATAGGCGGCCATCTAAGGCGGGCAGAACGGGTGACCGGCAGGGCATCAGTCACAGCTTCCTAGAAGATCTAAGGTGTTTGTTGGCTGCTGCAGCTAAAATATGTCAGTTTGGCTTCGTCATGAAAAACTTCTATTGTTTGAGGTTCCTTAACCAACCTTCTCATATCACTTTCCATTAAGAGAATTTGTTCGATCACATTTAACCCAATGAGATTTCATTTCTTGCAAGAAAAACATGAGGAAAAACCACAAATTACGCAGTTAAATATTTCTTTTTGAAGTAACCCTGAGCCAAAACATGCGCTCATCACCGGTTACAGTTAAGACTTGAATTCAGCTCACAACCTGTTCTGTCAGTCACAAGTGAAGATAGTGAGCAGCATGGCCTACTTATCTATTAAACTCTTTATTTTGCCAGGAAGAGAGCGCAGAGAGTTGCACACTTCCCTTCTTCTTTTTCTTTGTTATTTTTGTTGTTTCTGTATTCTAAATATGCTTGCCCCTTGTTCTCTTCTTAAATTATTACTATTTTCTTATTAGGCTTCTTGCTTTATTGGACATCCTTGAATATTCCCATCACAGGCGCGTTTGTGTGTGTATTTAATTTATTACAAAGCATCAATTTTGTTTTATGCAATTACTTAAATCTTCAAGGGTCACAGGATTGTATTTTTATCCTTTCTACTGTTTTTTTGGCCCCTATGCTCTTGTCTTAAATGCATTACGCAAGTGAGTTTAGATCCAGAATGTCCTGTAGTACCCAACCTTGCAAGTGACACCTCCTCCTCCAAACCAACTGATACAGTAATGTGTGGTAATGTGTCTTCTAGATCCAAAAGATGCTGTAAAATGAACTTTCGGTACCACATTTGTGCCACACGGACAAAAAAAAGAACTGTGTGGATGTAAATTAATTTACCAACAGGCATTTGCGGGAGAGTAAGCTGTCCTACAGACCAAGCCACATGCCATCCTCTCATTCTGCTTGTTCTCTGCATCTGTTCCCACTGCGAATGCCAAGGGAACAAGGAGTCCAACACGGAGTGGCTTTGAAGCGTCATTGCCCTGAGCGCACCAACGTAGTTTTCCTGCTCAACGGAGCTCACAGTCGTTCAGCTTGTCCCTCACTCGCTCTGCGTCTTCGCCCCGAGGCTGTAGCTGCATGTGAGTTACAACACATGGAGTAAAGATCAGTTGGTCATGTAGTGGAAGGTTTCCAGTGATTTCTTTTTTTTTTTTTCTCTCTCCTCCTATTGTCCTCCAATGTGACTGATAGAGCACATCAAGGGACCGTGCCAGGAAATGGCCCTGATCATTTCCGACGGTATCGAATCGGCCGTCGCTCAAACGTGTGTGTGTGTGTGTGTGTGTGTGCAGAGCGGCCATGGCGAGTCATTGGAGCTTACAGTAGATACGCCATGTGGAGTGGGAGATAAAACTGGGATGAAAAGGCCACTATTTAATTTGATGATGCCTAATTATGCAGCTACAGTGTTGAGTGTTCTGGTTTCCGACGAAAAAAGATTGCGGAGGTCGATCGGTGTTGGCTCTACTATGTAAGACTAATGGTGACGATGATGATGATAGAGGCAGCGGTGGCGACGATAATAACATTAACTTACAACACAGAATCACGCTTAAATCACATTTCATAGTCCTATTATTCCCACAAATCTGCATACCCACATTTGATTAGTACATTCATTTCCTTTCATTTAAAAACAGTCCCATCTGCTCTATACATAAAGCAAATCTGCTCATATTCTTAATACCACTGATTACTGAGCATTAGGAAATCTGGCTAAGGATGTGTATTATACATAACAGTGTGTCATTCAAACATTTGCTGTGCAGCAGCAGAACAAATCTGCCTTTTCTTATTGAAAACAATGAATTATGAGTGGGACTGGGTATTGAATCTTAATGCTTTTATGGTACCAACTGAAATGTCTCCATAGCACCAGGTAAGTAAAGCTGATATCAAGTGTAACCTTATTTAGTGATTGTTTGATGAGATATTTCTTACTTTAAATGACAATTTTGCCAAAAATGTCTTGAAGGGATTGTCTGTGTTTAGACAACATTTAACATTTATGAAGTTTGGCTTCTTTGGTCGATTGAAAAAAACATGTTTATTATTATCAAAGTAGTAAATTGTATTTAACTTTAACAAGGTATCATATCAGCACTAGAATAAAAAGGAACTTCAAACAATACCGAGTCCTAATTACGAGTGAAGTGAGGCTAAAATCAATTTTTTCCCCTAATAAGTTTCTCTGATCCTTCATATCAAAGCTGTTTAATGAGATTACTCTCCCTTTTTCATCTTCCCTCTGTTTAACACTTCAGCTGTTCTCTATCAGTCACACATAAATATTTTGTGTCATGATATTAAAGGCTTCATTTTATATTTACATGATAGTCTGTGACGTGAGATGGCATTTTCATTGAACAAGTACAGGTTTTTTCTTACAACAAACATGAATGTTATTACGTGGGAAGAGAGGTGTGACACTTTCTTATTTAAACTCTAAATTGTATATGTGCGTCTGTGATGTTAAAGCAATTTCCATCCGAGATCGAGCTGACAGTGTGCACCACAGCGCGCACACAGAGCAGGGATTGCGGTGGCAGGTACATCCCTGATGTCACAAACTGGCCGGTAACCGTCCCGACTGCACGGCAGTTGCGCCTGTGGCTCTGGAAATTGCTTTAAATAAGTTGCACTGTGTGCATCATTGACTCCACTATTCACCCTGCGCCACTGATCCAAAAAATAGAGCCCTAAAACAGTTTGGAAGATCACAATGATACACATCTCCTGTCTCCGTTTCTCACCTTCCCTGCCCTCTACCTTTCCTCCCTCCTACCCTCCCCTCCTCAGGGTCTGGTGGGAGAAAAATACGGCAGCATCCGAGTGCCGGGGGAGGTGGAATCAGCGGAGTTTGAGATGATCTTAGATGCTGCTGTGGAGGCGGGGCTGGACACACACATCTTGGAGGAGTGGTACTGCAGGGATGAAAACTCTGTGCCACCCGCATACTACCTCAAACCCAAAGCCCAGATGCTTAAGAACTACCAGAACTCTGTAAGTCCAACTAACTTGTTTTCTGAGCTACTCCCTTGTGTTATTTTACCCACATCGATGCCATAATGTCACTAAGAGGGAGTTTTATCTGCCAGTGTTGATAAGGGATGCTTGTCCTTGAAGAACATGTTTCATGTGCACATCAAGAATCGTAAATCAGCTTTGTTCTAAACTTGTAAGGAAAGCTGTTTTGTCTCAAGAAGCTCTTGACCTCTTTTGAAGTCCTGTGCTTTAAAAAAAAAAAATAAAAAAATAAAAAGAAGTTTTAGTATATTTTCAAATGACCCCATAAAAGTGATTTAACAACATTTCTGTGAGCACAATTAATTTTAAATAAAACTGTTTAGCTTCTGAGTCCCGCCTTCTTATCTTGTCCCAAACTTTATGGAGGTAATGAAATATCTGGCTGAGTTTTCTTTAAAAACTGCATGATAATGTTGCCTTGAATTTCACTTAAGTCATAAAAAACAGTATATTATTGGCCAGGGGAAGCACTTGAGGATTCTTTGAAGACGGTATAATCTCAAAAAATCAATCGCGCCTGTAAAGTTGTGTATGCTTTATGTTGTCAAGCAAGTCTGCACTCATAAAAAAAAAAACGCCTATTCTGAATCCTCTCATGAAGCACAAATGTGTTACTGTACGTCTCTGCACGGTTGCTTAAAGATGAGATGATGTGATGAGAGTCCTTAGTCCAAACTGTAAAGTCAGACTGTCCTCTCCCTGCCCTCTATCCCGCTTAGATGGAGTCAAGCAGCGCAGCCAAGAGCAAGAATGACAAGGCCTGGAGGAATGTGTCGGAGGAGATCAAGAGGATCTTCCGAACGGCGGTGCTGCAGCTTCAAGAGAAGGGGACCATGAAGAGCGCTCAGGCCAAGAAATTTCTTTGTTCTGGTTAGTTTCAGGTCCACTTTTTTTTTTTTTTTTCCTTTTTCATCTTTCATGTCAAATCTTTTGACAGCTTCTTTTCAAGTGGGAATACTGTCTGTTGGGTAGCTTTCTTCTGTCTTTAGTAGAAATTACAAATCTGTTCTGTTATTTTTAGCAACATTTTTCATCAATAGTTGCTACCATAAGCTATTTTTCACCTAATAAATAGGGTAAATCATACCTTTTCATATACATTATGACAGATATTTGTAATAACGCATCACAGCGTGTGTCTGATTGACATAATGTTTACTTGCTGGAGTTTTGCGCAGTGTTTTATAGCAGAGGAGAGCCAACTCGTCTGAAACATTAGAGGACATTCATGCATTTTTTTTTCAGAAATGCCATTAACCTTTAGGGGAAAAAGAGCAAAGCAGTTGTATCACACAGGCCACAAATCTAATAACTGGATCTGTTGTTTGGACCGTCATCTAGTAACATTGATAACAAGAGATGAGATGCAATCAGGATCTGTCTGACTCTGCTCAGCAGATGACACTGATTGATCGATCACATCGTACATTCTACTCACGGTAATTAATCCAAACAACGGAGTGCCCCGGTAGCTGAATAGTCACTGCGCATGCCACATAACCTCAACGTTCCTGGTTTGATTCCAGCCAGGGACCTTTATTGCATCTCATACCCATCTCTCTCTCCACTCGTTTCCTTCTGCCTCATCACTGCCCACCATCCAATAAAAGCAAAAATGCCAATAATGATAATAATAATCCAAGCAGCACATTGCAGAGTCAGATAACACTGTTTTTCTAAAGGGAACTGCTTTTTTATTCAATGATTTTTATCATGTTTTGTGCATGTTTATAGGCATTATTTTCAGTGATTAGCAGGCTAATTGTTACTATACTATATTTACAACATTACGTTGTGTTGGCCACAAAAGCACAAAATTTCCCATTAAAATGTTTCTTAAAATAACTCAAAAAATACTAATTATGGATTCTGAGCTCTCCTGTTAAATTGAAACTAAAACTGAGAATCGAGTAAAGAGAACTTCTCTCAATTTTTCATACCTAAGCTAGTGTACAAGCTAACAGCAAAAGATACAAGTGTAACTCTTGGACATTTAATGTACTCCATATCCGCTCCTATCTGAACAAGACTCTCCATCTGGGATTCTCCCAGTTATTACTGAATTGTTTGGACAGCACTGAACTAATCTTTCTGGACATCTCTTTTCTTAGACTGTCATTGTTGGAGATGATTAGGATTCGATGACAAGCTCCTGTTTTATAGGTCTGTGTCTGGTCCTGCTTTCAGAGTCCAGGCACAGCCTGTAGTGTTTTGCAAAATAATACAAAGCTAATTAAGTAAATGTAGTTCAAGTTGTATAATTTAATAAGAAATGTAAGCACTTCTGTGTCAGGAAACTGCAGTTTTTGCGCTCTTTAATTGAGCACATAGGGCTTTAAGCGGTGCTTGATTGTATTGTACAGAGGAAGTTGTGCTGTCTTCTGGAACTCCCAACTTTCCTTTCACACTTTTCTCTCTCCCGCCTAATTAGTAGGCTACCATGTGAGCAAAACTACACAGGAGATGCTGGCAGGATTTCAGTCAGCTGGCTCTTTGTGGGGGAGCCTGTGATACAGTTCAGTAGCGCCGGCTTATGTGATTTTATCAACTTTGTTTCTCTTTAAATAAGGCTCAGGAGAAATCTGTCTAATCTGAGGCTAAAGGCCTCTAAAAGCCGTTCAGATTTGCTCCCGAGAGAAATCTAAATCCTACATCTGTTAGACCGCTATCTTTGGAAGTCGTGCATTACAATCCAGCGGTGGTCCTTATCAGCTGCTTAGAAAAACAATGGCAGGTTTTCAAAAGTGAGAAATTAAGGAAGTTTTCACCAAAAAAAAAAAAAAAATGACAGTTGCTTTTCTTTTCTCCTCTCATTTCAGCCTTGGAGGATGAATTAGACTTTGCCCTTGGGAAACAAACTCCTGCCTTTCTCAGGAAATGTGTCTGCTACATTCGCAAGATCTCCAACTTTGACCGCTTTGCCAAACTCCCTGACATGGCCCGGTATATGGACACCGTGGTTGCCGCCGACCGCGTCATGCGCAACCAGGAAGCCTACGAACGCCTTCTGAAGGTACGGGACGAGTTCATCCCCACAGTGGTGGCTGCCTCCAACCTCCGCGTCTACTCTTCGGTCACTCACTGCGACATGAAGTTAGGCTACTCCCAGGAAGTTGAGAGCCATTACGTTGAAGGTCTGTGTAAACAGTTCTACGAGGACATGGTGGATATCATCCAAGCCACGGTCCAGCAGAATTTTGACACAGAGACTGACCCGCTGTATGATGAGATCCTGCAGCACCTGTCCCTCTGTAAAAACTACGCAGCGCTCTTCGAGTACAAGAGCGAGACGCTGGATTACGTGCAGGAGTACGTTCTGCCGTCCAAGGGGAGCAGAATGAGCCCTCTGGTGGTGTACGGGGGACCCTGCACTGGGAAGACACTGCTGCTAGCTGAAGTTGCCAAACAGGTGAGAAACAAGAGAGGATAGTGTCATCTTCCTGCTTTTTAGTGATCCCCACCCATGTGTGTTTCTCTCTCACTTTGGTCCTCGCCCGCTCTCACATTGTGTTCCCTCTTGTGCTCGTCTGTCAGTCTGATGTGAGCATGTGTCCGTCTTTGTACAACAGAGTATGAGGGGGCGTGCAACTGTTCATCTCTTTTCACCAAACACTTCCTTGACCATCTGTGTGTCTGCCAAGACAGACCATCACCATGCACATGGCTCTAATTTCCTGTGAAGCCCTGTGTGTGAGTGTGTGTGTGTCCGTGTGCATGTCCACATCTGCATATCAATTTGTAGGTGAGCTTTTGTTTGTTTTTTAAGTGTTGGTGTGTGAATATGTGCAATGATGTTTTTGATGATGTTTCATTTGCGTGTGTCTGTATGCCTCATGTGCCCTATTCTCTGTTCACTGTCTGGCTTTGTATGCGCCATCTGGCTGCCCAGCTACATTAGTATCACACCGTAACCCAAGATTACACAGCAGAGACCCACAGATCCACTCCTCCCATCAAACCTTTGTAATAGATGTCACATTAACACATTCTTATTTTTTAAGTGGCATCCAGGGTGTACACATACTTTATAAAATGATATGAGACAAAACAGGCAAAACAATATTCAAGGATTTAGCACTCAGAATGAAAGATTACAAGGGGAAACAAGTTCAGGACAGACAACTAGAAAAAGGTACATACACACACACAGGGGAAAAGGAGAATATGTATAGGGGTGGAGGAGGTCTTGTGAAAGGAAAAATTATATTATATATTGTATCATTTTATATATTAGTAATGGATGAACTAATTCCATGATAATTTCAGTTTACACTGCTACAAAAAGTCTGGATTTTAGTGCCATATCACCACATTTTTCACCATCAGGGGAGTTTACCTGCTTTGTTAGAGGATGCCCTGATTCCTCAATTGAAAGCAAGTTTTTATTAATCAAAAAGGATAAATATGCTTTCTTAAGTCATCAGAAAAGGTGTTAGAAATACACAGAATGGTGTATATCTATTTTCAAAACTGTCAGAATCGAAAAGAAATAGCCTGTTAAAGCTAAAATAAATTAAATAATTCATTCAAATGTTTGTGGTTAACATTCTCAAATATTATGCAGTATTTTTGAACAATTAACTACCCACACAGATAAGCTGACTGCTTAATCACACAATCGTATTACATTAATACACACGTGTGAGTGGGATGTGTTCGCTATGTTGAAACTGCCCACCTCATCATTTACTAAAAGGCTGAAGGAGAAGGACTGTGTCATAAAATACTATGATTTCTTGCTCCCGGTAATAGGCTTAAACATAATCAGATAGATGGAGTATTGTTCAAATGTTGAGTGTTTCTCAGAGCCATGTGATCCTGTGTATTATCTTCAGCCGTTTGTTACTTATCACAAGTTTTTAAAAAATCATTTTGAATCCTGTGTGGCCACTGTGCTGAAGGAGGAAGTAATGTTATTAGATTTAAAAGCCAGACTAAAAGGTGCAAGAGTGTCCTGGGGCCTGGTGCCTCTGCGCTGTAACTCTGTGCTCAAGTCCAGTGGGTGTGATTCACACCTGGTCTGTTAAGTTTGATTCATCTGAACCCTGGAGGCATTTATAAAATGTCTTTACTCTTGAGCTCTGACCACAAAACTAAAAGGCTGACAGAAAATATGGTTCTCCTCTGAGTTAACTGAGCTGTTTGTTTGCAGCACAGACCGATCACAACACATGTCACACAGTTATGTGTACATTCAAAGGCTAAAGTGGACAAATTAGCCTCATTTATCTTTTGATCGTAGCATCATTTTCCATTATCATGCAGTAGCCTTAGAGAATTTATGCCCTTCTGTTTCTAGTCTAAGTGTTTTGTTTTTTGTTTTTTTTACCATGTGTGCAATATCATAATTTGCCATGTTTCTCTGTTGGCTTGAATGTGAAGATACGTGCACCTAGTAATGACTGAACATTGGTTTTTGACATCTTAAGTTGCAAGCACAAAAGCATGTGCACAGACTGAAAATCCTTACCACAAACAGGAAAGTTGAGTGTAAATAGTTAAGTAAAAGTGAGACTACGGTTGAAATTTTAACACACTCAATGCATAGCCTTGGGAGCATGATTTCAGCTGACTATACCTCGCCCCCCCCCAAGTGATAACGATAAACGATAAATGCATCTCCCCGTAGAGAGAAAGAGACAGAAAGACACATCAGGGTACGAGGCACAGCAGGGTAACTTCATTGATTATTTTCATCTCCTAACACACCAACAGGATCAGTCAGGATCTGATGTTAATTAATGCTCTGTGTTCTTCTACACATCCAAAAGCTCAGTTGTTACACAGTCGAGGTTCATACAGTAAAATTGTTTAGAGTTAAAGCAGCTGTCCTCCTGATAAATCCTGCTCTGTCAGAGCTGTCTAAAAGGCTAAAAGTTTAATTTTGTTTCCTCTGGAGAGTTTCCTCTGTCCTGTCAAGTTGATAACTATTGCTGTTTAAATGTCCCACAATATTTGCTGCAGTGACATTACTGCTTGCATGGAAACATTTACAGTCACTGAAAGCAGCCTCTAATCATTAAAGTAAATTGTTAAAGAAAACACTCATACATCAATGCAACACACAATAAAGAAATCACCTGGAAAGCTTGCAAAGCTCGACACAATTTAAAAAGCAATACGGCCTTTCACAGGGACTGGTAGAGGTGGAGTGTCATGTCCACAGTAAGTAGCTCTGCCGGGCTGCCGGAGACAATTCTAACCAGCATGTGTCAACTGGGTCTGTGAGCTGCTATGTCACGTCCGCTCCTTTTACCCACTCCATTATCTTTACCTGCAGGGTCTATTTCACACGACAGAAATAAAAATATTTCCCCTACTTTCTGTTCTTGCTGTGACTAAATGTATATCTTGTGTGTGACATATAATTAAAGCCAGTCCACTGAGACAAGAGGAATCCGGGTCAAAATGTCTTTAGTCGTCCATGATAACATTATCACAGTGAGCTCTAAAACCTGAACCCAAATATTAAAAAAGTACACAAAACTATGTGTGTTCATAAAAAAGTATGAATTCATAACTTTTTTTACAAAATTTTATTTATAAAAAGACAGATTGTTTGCTCAGTCGAGTAGAGCTTTGTTATGATAACAGGTATGTGAAGATACATAACAGGTTATATATCCACAGCTAAAACGTACACAGTTGAAGAATAGGAATGATATACAGTATATCATATGATAAATGACACTATTTATTAAATAGACAATTATAGCACAATTTACAGCAATGATGGCTTCCCAACAGTGCCATGTCTGCTTTAGCACAGTTAGAGAATATTGCTGATGTAAGAATTAGCCTTCAGAGACTCTACTGAGTTTTCGGCCTATGATAATGGCTGGCATTTACTGTACGCAAGAAGGTTAATTAAAGTTATGGCTTTCATTTATAGATAATTGTAATAGTAGGAATTAGGCTTGTGCAAAGGCATACAGATTCATAAACACTGAGTTTAACTTTTCATTAACGTTGAAATTTATAAAATCGTATAATTCATAAAAAATGTGTAGGATAGCAAAAAGATTGTATATCATTCATTCAAAAATGTTTTGAAACACACACTCAACCACACAGACACACACACATGTAAAACATATTCAAAATTGTAAATACTCCAGTGACACATGCTGTGTCTCTCGCTATTTCTCCCCATTTCTCACAAATACACACAGCTAAATGTGGAGTAGGCGTCATCACTGTTGCCCTGAAAGTGTCAAATAACATCTTAATGTCTACCGAAATCTCAGCTGGGCCATTTAATGAATTCATGAATGAAATTATCATATCAATGAAGCTCCAAAATTGGAGTAGTTCTCATTCATAGAATATTTCTCATGATGATACAATTATTCATATATGAATTGAAATAGATGTATTTGTGACATTGTCAATGTTTGAGGACGTTAAAATTAACATTACTAATGTTTATGCATTGTCTATGTCTCATAGGGGTTATAAATTTGGTGTAGCACAGATACACTGTCATAATGTAAAAATAGAGTAAACCTCTCCTGCTTGCTGTGCTAATGAGCCCTTGCTTGTACTGTTAGAATAACAATTTATCACTTTAGGGCTTTGATTATTCTAGTTGTTTGACTGTGGTTCTCTGATCAGACCTGGCAGAATACAAGTAATTTTTACTCACAGTAAACAAAAACAATTGCCTGGGCCCCATGGAATTGAGATAAGATTTGTATTTCACAAATGTGTTTTGGGTTTTTCAAATTGACTTTACAGTTTACAGCCCTATGTGTTATTCTGATATTTAGAGAATCTGTCCATAAAAAAATATATTCTAACAGCCTTCTCTCTCTCAATCCTTTTTTCAGGCCTACACATGGCTGCAAAAAGAGATTGGCCCTGAAGCCGACCCAGTGGTCATTGTCCGTTTTATTGGCTCCAGCCAGCCCTCCACAGACCTACGCACCCTCCTCCAGAGCATCTGTGAACAGATTGCAATAAACTACCGCTGCCTGATTCACTTTTTGCCTAACAAGATCCAGGAGATGAGGGAGCTCCTGATCAACCTTCTAGGGGAATCATCCTTCCACAGGCCCCTGGTCATTGTGTTGGATGCCCTGGAGCAGCTCTCAGATGCTGATGAAGCTCGCAAGCTGTGGTGGCTCCCCATACACCTGCCTCGGACAGTCCGCATTGTAGTCTCGACATTGCCCAATAAACATGGCATCCTGCAGAAGCTCCGACACAACATCCATGATGAGGGGTATTATGTTGAATTAATCCAGAGGGACCGAAAGGTCTGCAGCCAAACATTAAAGCAGCAGTTGCTGGGTGTGAAGAGAAAGGTCACCTCAGGCCAACAGATCTATGTCAATGAGGCACTTGCCAAGTGTACATTGCCAATGTTTGTCAACCTCATCTACAGAGAGGTAGTTCATTGGAGGTCTCACAAAGATGTTGATGACAAATCCCTGTGCTCCACAGTACATGAAAGCATAGAACAGCTATTCTACTCAGTGGAGAATAAGTTGGGCCAAAGATTTGTCTTCAGAGCCTTAGGGTATATCACCATGGCCAAAGCAGGGTTAACTGAGGTCGAGCTTGAGGATATTCTATCTCTGGATAACATTGTTCTTGGTGATGTCATCGTGGCATCTTACCTGAAAAACCCCTTGAGGATCTCTTATGACCTGGTTGCAAGGCTCAAAGAGGAGCTGGAGGGTTATCTGGTTGAACGCCAGGTACGCAATGTCACCCTGATGGTCTGGGCCAACAGACACCTGCATCTCATTGCCCAGAAGCTGTATCTTAGCAACGAGGAGGACGTCCATCAAATGCACAGTCTGCTGGCAGAGTACTTCCTGGGAGCATGGTCAGGAGGCAGGAAGAAGATCTTTACTTACGATAACAACCATTTCACTTCCCTAAATATATCTCATCACAAAAACCCCCACCATCAGCAGTCCCATGAGAAAACATCTTCTGACAAGTACTCCTATGACAGGCAAACTCCCGAGCAGCCTTGGGTGTTCCAGTGCAACCTTTTGGAGCCTGACATTTTCTTTGTCAACCACAGGAAGATGACAGAGCTGGTGTACCATCTCACCAGGAGTGGACGCACTGATGATCTCATGTTTGGTGTCATCATGAACTTCAGCTGGCTGTACACAATGATCAAGATTGGCCAGTTTGAAAAGGCTTTAACAGACATTGACCTAGCTTACAGCTACACCCAAGAAAAGGAACTAAAGTTCCTGGCCACCACTCTCCGTAGTATCAAGGTAAAAGTGCTGAAGAACCCAGCATCACTCTCTGCAGAGCTGCAGCAAAGGCTTCTGCCAGTTGTCACCTCCCTCCCCAAGCTCAGACACCTTCTCCTGGAGTGTGACAAAGATGGCCCAAAGTACTGCTCCATTGTGCCTCTCCACTCCTCTATGGATGTCACTTACAGTCCAGAGAGGCTTCCTCTGTGCTCAAGCTACATGCAGATTGTGGAGATCTTGCCTACTCTAGCCCCAAACATAGTCCTCGTAGCCCTGGAAGATGGGTCTGTCAGCACCTGGGATGTAGAGAGCAGACAACTTCTACGACAGATCGACACAGCCAGATCTGTTGTGCTGGGAATCAGGTTAACCACTGATGAGAAGTATCTGGTTGTGGCCACCACCAAAAACACGCTGCTTATCTATGATAATCACAAGTCCTGCCTTTTATCTGAGGTTGAAATCAAGGGGTCCAAGCATGGTGGCGTCACTGGTGGGGTGGCCTTCATCAACGGTTTTACTTTGTCCACCCATCATGCTTTGGCTTGGCTTGAGGCCAGTAAAGATGTGAACGTCATTGACCTACTCTACGGCTGGCCTCTCTACCAGTTCCATTGCTGGTATGAGGTGACTTGTGTCCAGTGCTCTCCAGATGGGATGTATGCCTTCTGTGGCCAGTACCTCAACACTGCATCCATATTTCATCTGGGAAATGGTGACAAGTTGGCCACTGTGACCTCTGAGTTTTCTGGGGGGTTCGTCAAGTCCATTCTTGTTCTGGACACCCTTAACCAAATGGTGATGATTGACAATGAAGGCAGTCTGTCAGTATGGAACACCAAAGAGATCACCAACCCAAGGCTGATGGAGGATTATGATTGCAGAGGGGATGATAGTGAAGTGGTGGGTATTGAGTTATCTGAAGACCAGCGCTCTATTCTCATTTGCAAGGCCAGAAGTATCGAGGTTCTGGACACAAAAGTATGGAAAATGGTCGAGAAGTTCAAAGCCAAACGTACTGAACGCTTTGTGGCTGCTGTTCTATCCAAGAATGGACAAAGCATTGTGGCCTCCATGGAGAACACCTCCTCTATCTTTGTCTGGAGAAGGGATAGTGGACAATGCATGGCTAGCCTGATTGAGATCTCAGGGGCTATTGTCAAACTCATTAAATCAGTCCACCACAACCTACTCCTTTCTGTTGCCAGCAGTGGAGTACTGTCTGTTTGGGACATTGATATCATCACAGCCATGTCCAATATTGACAAAACAGGTAAGAAGATCCAGACTTTGCAACTGTCTGGCAGAGAGGATTATGTGTTTACCATGGACGGTTCAGAAGCTGTTCACAAGTGGAACTTCAGCACTGGCTTTATTGAGACAGTCTTCAAGCATGAGGGCATGGTGGAGAACTGTGTCCTAACCTCCTCAGGGGATCTCATGGTGACTTCAGATGACAAGTCCAGTCAGTACATCTGGCAAACTAACACTGGAGAAAACATCTTCCGCATCAATGGACAGAGAATCTCCCAGCTGCTAATCACCCACAATGACCAGTTTGTGGTGTCCCTCTGTGAGCAGAATGCCTCTAGAGTTTGGAGACTGGCCACTGGGCACAAAGTGTGTAACATTTTGGTCACCCTCCAGAGTGCACTCATCACCACAGCAAACACATTCCTGGTGGGAACCTCCAAAAACAAGCTCCTGGCTGTCAGCCTGTGGTCAGGCAGTGTGTCCAAGAAGTTTGTCTGTGATGATGGTATTACCATTGTCAACTTCAAGCTCATTCCTGACTGCCCTGACTGTGTGGTGTTCATCACATCCACAGAGACTGTCTTCATCTGGAGTGTGGCAGATGAGTCAGTTTGCAGGCGTGTCCAGTTGCCAACCAACTTCCTCAAAAATCTAGAGGACTTCCAGATCTCCCCCAATGGGAAACTAGGAATTGTCTCCAAAGGTGATGAGAACATTAATGTCCTGGACCTTCACAGTGGGAAGCTAAGGCTTGTCCATGCTGCTGGTATAATCTGGCGTCAGAAATTATCAAGAGATGGACGTTATCTAGTGTACGTCTGTTTCCGTAACTGTGATGAGGATGACGATGCTGGTGTTGTATCTAATCTGATCGTGATGCGCCTTGCTGATGGTAAGAGCATTGGCACATGCTCCTTGTACAAGACGCCCACCTTCTTGTCTCTCTCCCAGCGAGCACTAAACATCATCATTGGCTTTGAGGACGGTAGCATTGGCACTTACACAGTGGTGGACCGTGTAGATGCTGCCCTCAAGATAAAGATCGCCACCTCCAACAGCCGACAGATTGTCAACAATGCCTCCCAAAAGGTGCGGCCCAAGTGTGGCAACCATTCCTTTAAGACCGTTGCAGACTGCACTTGGAGGGAGTCAACAGAGGTCTTCTCCAGGGACAGCCCCATCAATGTGTCTGACTCCGGTGAAGGTGAGTCAACCACACCTACAAAAAAGACTGAGCTGCTGCAGTGAGTGGGTCAGGATCAGGGAAGCAGGTGGAGTTAAGAAAGAAGGGTGAGAAGGGGAGATAAATGACAAAGTGTAGAATCTCTGGGGTTGCAGTTGATTCTTGTTTACAGCCACGTGATTCAGCTGCAGATGTCAGCCCTCTGGGTAGTTAATGGGCCGACCATTTTAACGCTGCACTCAAATTATGTATTACTTACTTCCAACTTATGATACCGTTTCTGTTTTACACACAAAGACTGTTAGAAAAATACAATGTTTTTGAAAAAAAGAAAAATGTAAATTCTGTGAGGTATTAGTTTGCCATTATGTGTCCTTTTGCATTTGAAGAACAAAGTTATAATTCAAATGTCTTGGTCAAACATTTTCAAAGCCATTCCAGTGATCTTAGCCACTTTCATTTTACATTTTCTTTATTTACATTGTGCACATTAAGCCATAATGTTGTTCTTTAAAAAAATAAAAGAGTATATTTATGTTTGTATTAACATCAGTCGGTACTGTACAAAAAGGAAGAACTATGAACATATGTACATATCTCTTTTTGGCTGCTGCAATTTGTGCAACTCCTTAAAAATGTTATGTTGTGCTTAATGCAATCAAAGTGAGTGCCTGGAATTTAAAATGTTCTTTATGTGCAGATTACAAGATTTATGAAAATGCAGGGAATTTGTAAACACAGTATACACACAGTTACATAATACTTGCATTGATGTTAAATCTAAATGATCAGTGTATTGAAATCCAGTCAACAACACGAGAGATTGATGGCATTGCTTTTGTAATGATGGTTATAGATTCTTGGAACAGTTCAATTTGATTTGAATTTACTTGCAGTTCCATCAGTTCGTGAGCTGCTTGTTTTAAGGGGAACACCACTATTGAGCATACAGTGTAGCATAGCACCATACACATTCACGCCTTAACCAGTGTACTTGCTTTAGGTTTAGTGGATTTTGTTCAAATGTTCCAGTAGAAAAATGATGGAGTGATTAGTCCTAACAGCTTGGCCATGTGAATATATTAGTAGATGGAAGCACTTTACAAGTGGTTTGTGAGAAATTAGTAGATTTATTCATATGAAACATTGTATAAATTGTTTTAAGTGATCTAGAGTTGTCTTAAAACAGGTATTGGATTTACTTGCAAGCTACAGCTGACTCACTTGAAATGCTACAGTCTCTCTTAAAGCCTGGTGACATTACAAAATAATAACAACTGACTGCAGAGATGGGGGATTTAGGAATAAACTGGCTGAAATAAGGGTCAGTAAGATTTTGAGTTTATGAAATGGTGTTCAGCGATCTTTTCAAAGCCTGCCTTTGTAAACCTGCATGACAAATTCAAGGTTGTGAATGTGTAGAATTTGTTTGTTGTCAACAAAAAAAAGAGAGAATGTTGAAATAAGATGTTTGCACAAATTATATCAACATTGAGGTTGCACTAAGAAAAGAACTGTTTGTGAATAACTTTTTAGATTCACATTTACTTTCTTCTAGCCTGTGCTCAGATGTTCACAACAGTCTTTTCGTGTAACCTTATTGTATGTAATTTTTGCACAATTGAGACTCAGACATTCTTTTTTCTATAAAATATTTTCTACACATTCACAAAATTGAATTTCTCATGCAGATTGTTATCACAAGTTTACAAGGGGTGATATACAATACAAGCATAGGTTTCAAAAACGTTTTGACCTTCAGAAATCTGGCTCTGGTAACATCGTGACAGGCTGAAAAAAAGCTGCAGTTCGCTGACAATCTAAAAGCATAAATAAGTTGTTTGGGAATCTATGAGGCTGTATCTTGCAGATACCGGGATAGCTTTTTTTAAGCATGTCTGTAATAACCCAAAACTTAATTTGAGTTCTGCAATTTGAGCTCTAATGAGACCAATCATCGAGAAAAACACACACTTTCACTTTGACATATACTTTTTAAGGGCTATTCCATCTTATTCTATGTTTACTAGTTTTGAACTGTTGAGATAATGGCCCTTAGATAATTTCAAACCGGGTAGCAGCATCAAGCTTTAAAACACTTTACTCCCTACAACTCAAGAGTTTCTAAATTGAAAAAATATATATATCATGTAATTGCCAAAGTCCCGATTATAGTTTGTGTTTGATTTTGTTGACCGTCTCATTTGTTTTTTGAGGCTTGTACTGTAATTATATTGTTACCAAATTGTTTCAGTGTTCTACTGTGATTATGTTTATGATAGAGAAAATGTGCTATCTTTGCTAAAAAAAAACAACAAAAAAAATGTTTAAAAAGAGTCCTCCTATGATATATTGGAATGCCAGTTTAAGAGTATATTTGAATGTGTCCATATGGAAGCCAGTAAATGGTATTATTGTATGTTAAAGTAACTTGAATGACTTTTAATAACTTACATGTTTGCAACTCATAGTTGACATACTGGTAATGAATGTTTCTATGGTATTCTTTGTATTGTCAGGACTGACTTACCTGTTTAGAGATTTATATTTTCATAAATGTTGTACTTACATTTTGTTACAGAGTTGTTTAACTGGAATTCAAACAGAAAAGAAACTTATGTCTGAAGCAATATGAAACTAGTGTGTATGCATTGTTTGTATGAAACATTTTAATGTAATAAAATGGTTCACTTTTTGCCTCCAATCCACCGCCTCCAGCTTGTCACTGTAATTAGAGGCTGCTACAAGACATTGTGATCATGTTTCCACATTTAGACACAAAAGTGTTTTTTATTTACTGCCTTTGATTCAGAGAAGACAATGACTGATGTGAATAAGCTACATTCTAATTGGCTACAAATAGCCTGATCCTGAAGCAGCGATGGCTGTTAAGTTGCAGAGCATGCTGTGAAACAGGAAATTTCCTGTTTCACAGCATGCTCTGCAACTTAACTTGGAGGGTTTTTTTTGTTTTGTTTCTCAGAGTCAGAGAACACTGACAGAACTGACAGCCTCAAACACACATACACACACACACACACAAACTGTAAAATGATTTGATAGGCCGGTAATTGCTCATCCGTGCTTGATGCTGAATGCCTGACAAGCATGGTGAATATTTCTCCAACACTGGCTGACATTGTCATTATAATTAGCTGATGCATGTGCAGTGCACCTGTACTGTACCCTGGGCCAATCACACACACACATACACACACACACAAATTTGCAAGGTAAACACATCCAGGATGACGTTGTGATTGGCCAATAAAAGCCTGTTGCTTTGGGCTACCATTTTAATTTCCCAGCGGTGTCACTCTAAGCCAATCTGTGTGTGTGTGTGTGTGTGTGTGTGTGTGTCTGTGTGTGTGTGTGTGTGCGCGCGTCTGTATGTGTGTCTATGAGTGTGTGTTCTGTCTCCACGGCAACATCAGGTCCACAGTGGTGACAGGCTTGGCCACGCCTCTCATTGTAATGATGGTGAGCTCATGTCTGTTGGCTATCGGGGCTGCCTCCAGTCCTTATGACAACAAGGGCTTGACTATCGCTAGCACATTCCACCTGCAGCGCCACACAGGCATATAATTACACCGCTTGTTTGTTGAACAGGAGGTCTCCACAGGTCACACAGTGTGCATCTTTGTGTGTGTGTGTGTGTGTGTCCCATACAGTAGGTACAGTATGACATTGCCTCTTATTTACTCAGGCTGGAAAAAAGGCACTTCATTGTCAGCAGCATTTACTCTATAAGCCAGGGCCCTCTTTTTGTCATCCATGTATTTTTTTCCAACTGTAACCTGTGTTTTCAGGTTATGGGGAAACCTGTGAGTCAACCATATTTCTCTCTCCCTTCACTCTCTGGCAGGCTAGATAAACCAGCCACAGCTAAACACTTTAACCTCACTGGCAGCTGAAATTTAAGCAGAAGGAAAAACCCTGCAGAGTAAAAGCTTTTTAAAAAAATCCTCTGGTTGTACGCTGTTTGACTAGCTAAAAGCTTTCCTCCAAATATGGGATGTTTGCACAGGGAAATCACACCAATTTTTAGACAAAGCCAACATTTAACACTTTAGTTACAACAAATCCTATCATCAAAACACAGCGGCTAAAGATCACGGCTCATTTCATCCCTTTTATCTTGTATTCTTCCCCTACATTTCCCCATGGCCTCAACGCTAGACCCCAGATAGCAAAGATAACTAGCCCTGACCTAATTCTTCCTGAGCATGCTGGGAAGAGAGATACTGATACTGTATGTGGAGGCTTCCTTCTCCGTTTCTGTCGCTCAATTTTGATTTCAGGTGGAAAATTGGAGATCTTAGAGGAGCTGTTCGCCTCAGATAAGTTAAAGAGATTAGAGCGTCCACTCCGCACCGCTGCGTTTGGGGTTTTTTGGAGGACGGAGGATGAAATAGTGAGGGCACAGGTCAATGCTCAAAGAAAAACTGTTGGATACAGTTAAAAAGCTCCTGTGCAAATGTTTGTTCCATGCAGGTCTTATCTTTGAGTCATCAACAGACTCTTTCTAGCCATTGACACAATTTTAAAAGCAAATACCAGTCCAGCTTTGACTCATACATACCAACGTCCAATTTTTTTATTTTCTGTTTACTGACACATCACTGTCGAACAATAAGGATATTCAATGTCATTGTTTTATGGCATATAAAGCCTTTTAAAATGACAAAGTCTGAAGTCAAGCACACCCAACATAAACACTCAAGTAATTTCTTGTTGTTTTAGTGGAAAAATAGGTCTAAACAACAAAGTCAACATGCCAACCTGAGTTTCTTTCCAGTTTCTTGACCTAGGAAGCAGCAGTTGAGATCTCATCAAAAGATCCATTTAGTAGCCGTATTAAAGTAGTAAAAAAAATTAACATTTCTATGGCAAACTCATGTGGCATAATCAAAAGCTCCAGTATTGCCAGGTGAGATTGTTTTCTTAGAGTCTAACATTAGCCATCGGTTTGTTGCATTTGTTTTCACCTGCTTGGAGAACAAGAGGGTTTGATAAAACTGCACTGGGGCAATTCAGATGCTGCTAGTCAAGCCTTACGTTACACAAAAGGACACTAAAACCTTTATGCGATTGGGTCAACTTTCACTCATTCATCAGCTTTGTTGTCTAATGTTCAAACAGAACCACATGGTGCATATGCAGGATGAATTAAACCAGTAGAAAAACACACACAACCATGATCATGTAAAAAAAAAAAAAAAATTCAATCAACTTTCATCTTCTCTTTGTCAAAGCTGCATTCTGGTCTTCTCACAAGAGCTTTCTTGCAGAAAAGGGAAATGTAAAAAAGGAGGAAGCAGTGGAGTGAAAACAGATATGGAAAGTGTTTATGCGGCACCACTGGCTGTATCCTTGAAAGGGTCTAGAAAGGGTCTATTTTGCATCTGACGTGTCACATTGTTGTCATGTTTTGTGTCTTTGCCATCTTGTCAACCGCAGCCAGAGCAGGGAGATGTCTCCAGTGTTTTTCATTGATATTCTGAGTATTTTATTTACTAAAAGCCCAAGTCTGAGGACACCTCATACGGTACCTTCATCTTCACACATGTACAAATAATGAATGAGTCATGAAAAACTTTTTATACATAAAAATAAGGTACATTTTAACATCTCACTTGTTTTCATCTTGATAATTTAAACTAGACAGCTACAAGAGAATTTATTCATCTTAGTTAAAGGAGTATGACACTTGTTTGTTTAATAATTCATTTATGTAATTCCTCCTGTCAAGAAAGCTCAAGGTCCAGCAATGTCAAAACAGGCTGAAACTCCTTAACCTATTTCCATCAACACAATGGTGTATTTTTGTAGCATTGTCATGAGACAGCACTAAGTAAATTTCAAATATGATTTCTATTTTTGACCCCTCCAAGGACAAACTTACTTCTGTAAACACTAAAACCGGTTTTTTACTTCTGTGTGTCACAGACTGTATCACCCTTACTCATTTTAATACATTTTCTGACATGTAAATGTTGGATTTATTCACACTCAGAAACATATAGTACCCTGTCTGGGCTGAAGCCAAGTTTTGTTAAGTGGGGAACAAGCGCTAGGGGTGATTTCACTCTAATCGCATCTAAGTCATATGATCAACCATAGTAACTGTGAGGAAGCAGGTCAGGTTAAGCCGTGTCAAGTTAGACGCAAGTTCACAGCATGAAACAGGAAGTCAGGTATGTTAAAACTCCATGTGGTATCTTCTACAGACGAATAGGTGCTAGTGTTATGCTCAATATGGATGTGAGTAATTTATGACCACCCACGTGCTGATTATTACTACACAGACATTCATCAATGTAATAAAAAATCAATCAAGGTAGCCTGCTTGTTAAGAAACCATATTTCACCAAAAAAAATCAAAAAAATCATAATAAAAAAAATCATAATCATAGTTTCAAATCATAACATTTTCTGTGAATCAGAAATGTAGATCAGAAAATTCCCCTTTTGATCAACTTCTGACCCCTTAAATTTATCTTAAGAAACTCTGAGGGGCTCTGATCAGATTGGGCACTATGCTGCTAATATTAAATTTATCTCAGCCTCAAAAGGTTTACAATCTTTTCTGCTAAGATAGCAACACAAGTTTAGAAAGTCTGAAAGTTTTTTAAAAAGTCTGTGGGAATATTCATTTTTATTGTCACTTTGAATTAACTTCATTAATGATTAAACCTTGAGATTTTCTCTTTGGTAAAGCATTTTGCATGAAGATAACAATTTCAAAATACAGTTGAATGTGGTCATAATAATAATAATGATAATAATGATAATAATAATAATGATAATGATAATAAAAGACTTTTAAAAAAATGGATATAGTCACGTGATGTCACTCATTGGTTCGTGGACTGCTGTTTTGAAGCCTTGAGTTTTGGTGATTTGACAATCTCTATTTTGGATTTGACCATCACCATCTTTGATTTTTGGAGCCAGAAGTGACCATAAAAATTTAACAGCTGATTCCTTAGAGGGTCTTTTGGTACAACCAAACGCTGACAAGACTATTTTAGGTGACCAAAATGTTACAATTTTACTCTAAATGAGACCATAATTTACAAACTGAACGTTATGATGAATTAAAGAGAACTTGAAACTAGCAATTGAGACCTCAAACTAATTAAGAAAGTGTTTACTGAGGTAATAAAACAATTAAAAAGTAGGGTCATTTCCTCATAGACCTCCATAGATTGGAATTATTTTGCAACCAGTGGAGTCGCCCCCCGCTGGACATTAGACAGCATGCAGGTCAGGTTTAAGGCACTTCCGCATTGGCGCCACTTTACAAACCGGGAACTACCCACTTGTTGGTACTTCAGGTGTTCAGAGTTTATTGTGAAAATGATGACAGGAAGCAGCTGTGTAACACTGGGTGTAGCTTGACGGTGGTCCACCAGTTTTCCCAGGCTCACTATCCATCAGCAGACTGCTGTTCAAACAGGAGACATGGGACTGTGGAGTCACCGAGGGGGGGAAACTCTTCTCTGCGACTCACCCAAACAACTCAAACCAAAAGGAGGAAGTCATTTTTAGCTGAAGATGTTTCACGGAGCCTATATTTCTTATTTCTACACAGTAAAGGACCGGAAGAGAGAGACAACTTAAATGACAACTGAAGTTATCCGTGCTTTTTTGATACCTAGGGCAAAGTGCCACACCTTCGCTTAGCGCAACAGGTAGGTTCAAACAACACTTTGCTTTGCCTTTGTGACTCGCTTACATTTGAAGAAAAAAATACCGCTCAGAATGAAATTTATAGATCGTGAAAAGTGTTGTTGATACATTATCAAACCTTTGTTAACATATCTTAGACGGAATAACAGGTGGAGGTTTTGTGTTGTCAGCCATATGGTGGCGAGAGCCCGCTTGGAAAAAAACAGAAATAACTTCAGGCTATAACACAAATACAGAAAAACAGAACAATGAAAAGGGAACCACAGTAAATAAATACTTAAAAGCATAAAGACCTTTGTAACCTCGTTGTTTAGTAGCCAACACAATATTTATGTCAGTTTCTATCTTACTGTGGATGCAGCATACACCTGTTGCACACTATTACTCAAAATACAAACATGAATAAATAAGTAAATGTATATATACACACATGTAGGCATAGGATGGGCCATAGCTAAACACACCTCTCACCACTATCAGAAAACAAGGTACCCAAATGTTTTATTTGAATTTTTAAAAAATGTTTCATTTGTTCAGTTTTGCTCCTGTAAATATCGCTCTCCTCACCACAAAGAATACAATTCTGGGAATCCTTGATATAATGATTAATCGATTAACAAAATTAGTTGCTGATTAATTAACTTTCAAACAGTTGCAGTTGAATGTAAACTTAATTCATGTTGCTTTAAACCCCTAAACATCCATGAATAATACTGTGTATATGTCTTCAATAGTAGTATATGTGTAAGAAACAACACTGTGCTGACAAACTGTGTGGGAGCCAAAGCTTAAAATTTCTGTCTCACTCTGAACAGACTGCCAATGGGCAGGTGAGGTTAATAAGTAAATGGACGCTGTTATTGGGGACATGAGAGAAGAAGGATGATTGGTCTTGAATTAGTTAACCAGAACCCATGTACACGGCCTTGGGCTTTGTTTGCACATCAAACACGTGAACTGAGGGTCAGTCAAACTTTCTGTCGGAGCCCAAACCTGTCATGACTGTTGTTTGTCATGTACAAAACTCTCGACAGCCGTTAACAGTCGTGCGCAAGCAGCTATCAATGTGTCTCTTAAAACTTCATGAAGTGTTTTTTTTTTTTTTTTAGCTGCAGGCGGGTGAGATTTACAGCATCATGACATTTACACAAGATGCTAAGCTGTGGTTTGTAAAATTCATTTTCTTGCCTTCAGTGGCTGACTCCACCCATGGGCTTAGTTCAGCTTATTAGACAAAACAAGCCATTAAAAGTACATGCAAATACTGTTTGCCCAGTGTTTAGTTTACTTTGCACCAGGGCTGGTGACTAAACCAGAAACAGGACATGAAAATGGAGCTCCGTGTTGTTGTGTCATTATCGTCTGATTGTACAGATATACTGTTATTAAGTTAAGGATGTGTTGTTGTTGAATAGTAAAGGAATTATTCCATTAAAATTTTAATTTTAATCAACAAAGGAGTACAAAAAACTCAAGGAAGTCTTTAGCATGATAAAAAAAGCCTTTAATATTACATGGGTGACACCAATGGAACTCAGGACTGAGGATACCTTGGCTCTTTCCATATATTCCTCTTTGTATGTTTGAGGCCTTTGACTCCAAAATCACCTTTGTTCATTTAAAAAAACAAACAAACACTGTTTTACCTTCATAAAAGCAAAGATGGACTCCAGTTATTCCCATTTTTACAGGTAAATTTGCAAACTTGCGTGCCAGATGGTTTGTTACACAAGACCATCTGAGAAGTCATCCTTGGCAACTGTTTGGAAAAGGGCAGGCACTTTCAAAAATGACTTGGCAGGTGATTGGATGAACCATCTGTCTATCATTGTCTTAATTTGCGAGGCAGCTGGATTCATGAGATCACAAAATCAGGTGAGAATCCTCATAGGAAGCTGATTTGGTCTGAACCACTGGTGCTTTGGACACAAGCGCGTGAAATGGGTTCCTGCATGGTCACATGATCTCATGAATCCAGTTGCGTAATAATGAATTGAGTAAAAATGCCAAAAAAGTGCTTTTTTCTGATGATTTAACCTCAACAGTTTATCTATTAATAAAAAGAAATAGATATATTACTAAAACAATTAAATCCACACACTGTTCATCACTTGTTTTCAATATTTTTCAATGGATGATTTTTCAATCTTTAGATGTAAAAAAATCAGGTAAAAATAGATATAAAATCATCATTAGTGGCAACTCTAAGAAAAGTTAGTCCGCCCTTCCTTATGTAAATTCATAATATCCAACCAAAGATATATGAATATGTCGTCCTTTAGGAAACAAACACAGATTTTTGTGTAGATATAGGGGTTGTTTGCATGGTAAAGATCAACTTGGAGATGTAGTTTATTATTCACCACTGTATCACTGGCTCCGTATCATTTAAAACCTCTACTGCTCTTTGGCTCCTCGGCTCGTAGGCTTGTTTACTTACTAAAGTACAATTCGGAGCTCTCGGGTCAGGATCCACGTGTGAAAAAACAGCAGCAGGTCTGTTTGCAGTGCGAGAGCGCGAGTGAGGAGGGGAGCGCTATTGATAAGTGTGGGCTGTTAGGTAATAGAGAGGAGACAGACTTGTTTTCATCAGACTGCTGCCCAAGGCCATCTGAAGATGATGTTTGGACACAATACATAATATTACACACATGGAAACACACACACACTTAGTTGTATGATATCATCTGAAATCCGAGGTGGTATTTTGATATTTCAGACATTTCTTACTGACTGTTTTAGCCGATCCGTGGCGATGGCCTCGTCACTGTCTACAGGAAGCTTTTCAAATGTAACCTAATAGCTTGTAATGATTTTTTCTTCCTTTGAAGTGTTCCTTTTTGATGGAGCTTCCTGAATTTGTATCCAGTCATGTTTTAAATTATGATGGAATTGTTCTTTGTGGTGATTTTAATATTCACGTTGACGAGTCTTCTAATGTCCTTGCTACTGATTTTTTAAAATATCACTAAATCTTTTAACTTTCAACAACATGTGTCTGGCCAAACTCATAACTGTGACCACCCTCTAGACCTTGTCTTTAGTCTGGGTCTGAGAATATCATGGACATGTTTGTATCTCATCACCATTGCATTGCTTTTAACTGTGAGTTACAGGCTGCTAGTACTGTCTTGCCCTGCCTTAAGTGCACTCATGTCTTTAATGAGCATAGTGCCCTTAAATTCTGTTTAATTCCCATGGCAACGTGTTTCCTGATTTCTCCTACATCAATAATTTGGTTAATTCTTTTATTCTGTGTTCCTCAACCTTAGATCTTATAACTCCTTTGAAGACTAGATACTAACTAAAAGACTAAAAAACAGCCCTGGTTAAATGACACTACTCTGTGGAAGGAAATGCAGAAAAACAGAATGTCGCTGGAAAACATCAGGGCTCCAGGTTCATTTTGTGGCTATGAAAGAATTATTACTCCTTTATAATAGGGTGTTGAAAGATGCAAGAACATGCCATTTTTCTGAACTTATTTCAGCCCATCAGCACAACCCCAGATTTTTATCTTAGACTGTTTATCAGTTAGTAAACCCAGCCTCTCCTTGCACCTCTGCTGTTTGTGATGCTGACTGTGAAGAGTTTTTATTGCACTTTGTTGGAAAGGTGGAGTCAATTAGACTTAGTATTGCCCCCAATCCTACCTTTTTAGATGTTGACCACCCGCACCGGGATACTTTGAGCTATCTTTCCCCTATTACTGTGCCTGAACTTCAAGAAATCATGTGCCATATGAGAGTATCCTCCAGCAAGTTTTTATTTGAAGTAGTGGAACGTATTGAGCCCCATTTGCCTTTTATTTTGAACAGTTTGCAGATTACTTTAAACCTGGGTGTGTCCAACCAGTCCTAAAAAAATGTGGGCTTGATCCTACTCTTCTAGATAGCTATCAGCAGATTTCTTAACCACCTTATAATTTCTAAGATTCTTGAAAGAATTGTTTCAAATCAGCTTCTTGCCGCTGTGGAAAACAATAGGTTTCTGTCAGTATCACAGCATTGAGTCAGCCCTTCATAAAGTCACTAATGACCTTTGTCTTAAGTGCAGCCTTCAACACACAATTGATCATGGCTTTTTTTTTTTTACATAGACTGAGGTGCTGGGTGGACATATCTGGTACTGAATTAGACTAGTTTGCATCATTTGCCAAATAGGAAGTTTTGTATCCCTGTTAACAACTTATTTTTTGTCATGTTTCCATATTAAATATGGTGTGCCTCAAGGGTTAATTCTTGGACCAATTTTGTTCTCCCTATATTTGCTCCATTTGGGCGATGTCATCTGTAGGCATGGTATCTCTTTCGTTATGCAGATGATAGACCATTGTACCTCACTTTTAAACTTACTGATCTCAGGATGCTTAGTTCTCTACAGGATTGCCTGATTGATATAAAAATGTTAATACATTTTCTTCAGCTCAATTCTAATAAAATAAAAATTCTTGTTATATCACAAAACAAATAACTGTCCCATGGTTCCTCGTCACAACAGATCAACCCTGTTTCAAGAAATCTTGGGGTACATCTCAAGTCTCGTATTTGATCTTTCCACGCTCCTCGATCCTTGCTTAAACCAGAAGTCGTTCCGGTACGCCATTTTCAAGGTCGTCTTATTCCTGCTCTGAGGAGCGAGGAGCAGGGAGGGATTCCTTAGGGGCCTTCACAGAAGTCTTTTGCTGACTGACACCACCTCCTTGGATTGGAAAGCAGTTATTGATCGGATGCTGCAGCTGATTGGACTGATCTGATACATCACAACATGTAGTGACAGATTACAGATAAAACTCAAGTTTATCACTCCCTATGTTTTATTTGTTTACTGATTCACCGTCTCGTTAAAAATCCGTTAATTTTCCGGTCGAAAAAAGAACCATAAACTACTTCATTTATTAGAAAGATTTTTTTTGTCAAGATCCGCTATTTCCCCCTTTAACTTTTATTATGGATAAACTTAAAGCCAGAGAGTCTGTCTGTTAGCAACAAACACATTTTAAACATATGTATATGTCACATAATTTCCCATTTTCATTCAGTCACATGTGAGGCTGAAAATCCCTGAGTGAGGGGTTTGATATAAGTTACATAATTCCATTTTCCTTTAAACATTTAGCCTAATAAATAATTTCCAATGTTCAAAAGACAAAATAATCATATTCTGGGATATTAAATAATGACTTCACAATCAGAATATTAATACATACAGACAAATGATGAATAAATAATACATTTACAGCACATTCTGGCAGTAGAAATGGTTTCTGTGCCTCTGAGCAAGACACAGAACACAGTATAAATACAGAATGCAGGTTTTTATTCATGTGCAGGTGTTTGTTAAACAGGTAACAGACTGCAGAGAGAAAACAGCTGCTCTGGCAGTGATTACTTTGTGTCTTTATTAGTTTTAACACAGTGAACATGTGTGCAGACACAAACTCCATCAGAAGTCTCTACGGCTGTCAAAGCCAACTAACAGCTGATCCAGCTGTGATCAGCTGCCGCCGTCATCAGAAGAGAACGTCGCTTCACGTGAAGCCTCAGAGGAAAGGACATTTCATTTTTCTAAAAAACATATTTCCACGTTTCTTCTCTCCTCGCATCGTTTCTAAGATGCAAGTGGGGGAAACGCAATCAAGAGTCTTGAGATGTACCCCCAGTGTCCTGTTTGATAGCAGTTTATGTTTTAAGCAACATAATACAAAGCTTGTCCGTCCATGTTTTTATCAGATCTATTTGAAATTTTAGAGATGCAGAACTCAGCTGCCAGGTTTTTAACCAGAGGCACAATCACATCACATCTGTTTAGCTTCTTTACATTGGCTCCCTGTTTATCTATCTTAATCTTATTGATTACCTTTACAACTCTTTATGGCCTTTTAATCCCTTATGAAACTTTGTGTCATTTGAGATCCTTGAGCAGAGGTCTTATGTATCTTCCAGAGTCCATGCTGAAAACTAAAGTGGACAGGGTCTTGCCATCAGGGCCCTGAGGCTCTGGAATGACCTGCCCAAAGAAATAAGGCTGTATGAGTCAGCGTCCTCTTTCAAGTCTCTTCTTAAAACCTTAAAACATACTTTTGTCTAAAAGCATTTCCTTATTTGACCTGAGCTTCCTGCTTATTTTACTTTATTATTTTTCATTGTTTGTTTACTCCCTTTGTGTTTTAAATGTGTTTTGTTTTTTTGTAAAGTGCTTTCTAACTGTGTTTTGAAAGGAGCTATATAAATTCAAATAAAACATAAAATAAGTTTATTATTATTATTATTACTATTATTAACAGCATTTCAGAGTTCTTTGTGTGAGCTGTAATTTAAAAAGTTAGACAGTTAAACGTCACTCAGATGAATGGCTCGAGGTCTTTTATGGGAGTTGTTATCAGGTGTGGGAGGTTATCTCACCTACTGTACATGCAGGTTATTAAAAGCAGGATAAAGCAGCGGGTGAGACAGCATAATTCTTTTTCCTTTTTTTTTCTGTTTGCTGCATTGACTTTAAAATAGTGTATTGACATTTCAGCTGGATTTTAAAAGCCTCGGAGCTGATAAGAGGTCTAAATTGACCACCTTATCGAATGCTGCAGTTCTCTTTCATCGGAGAAAGGCAGAGGTTCACACCGGCCGCTGATGACTACATGGAAATGCTGTCAATTATTGCTTTTTTTCCATCATTACTTGGGGACTAACTTTATGTTCCTGAACATGCTGTATGTGATATAAAAGCCAGTTTATATTAAATTGACCCACAAATGAAGCTGCATTAAGAGCTTTTTTCTCTGGATTTGAAAATTGTTGGAAACATTTGGGACAATGTAAATCCGCAACTCAACAAAATATATAACATAGTTCTAGTTGTTTTTAGACATTTTAATGCGGTATAATTACATATTATAGCTTTAAATCAGCAACTGCAATCTGTTGTTTTTGCAAAATAGGATGGGAACATTTGTGAGATGAAGCAGCTGCTGAAATTTTGTTTCTGACACATTAGTGTAGACATACAAAATTCAAAAAGTAATCATTAAGTATTCTCTTTTTGCTTAGGAAATAAATTAGACAGCAATGATGGGCAGGTCTAGTGCTGAAATGTTGTTTCATTATTGTTTAATCTACTGGTTGGTTAACTGAGTTTTTAAAATGTCAGAAAACAGTGAAAAATGTGTTACAATTTTTCCAGAGACCAAGGTGACATCTCTAAATGTTTTGTCTGACTAACAGTACAAAACCCAAGGATTCATTTTATAGTGATATAAAACAGAAGAAACTGGGACTAGCAAATGTTTGGCATTTTTGCCTCATAATCAATTTGTTTTGATTGACTAATCAATTTATCCTTTCAGCTCCAGATGGATTCTTGAGAGTATTGTTAGAGTGATATTTATTTGTTTTCCTCTGCCTATTTTTTTAGCAGCAAACTGAAAGTTGCAGATCAAGTTGATTATCTATTGGATTTATTTCCCAGTTATTTAGAGCATCTCTGGCTCCTTATAGCTGGTGAGCAAAGAGTAGATTTAGAGCTGGGTTGGGATGCAAATTTTAACTAATTTTCTTCAATAGCTGGCCACGTTAAAAATCTGTTATTTGATTAATCATTGATGATAGATGAATTTGATTAATCATTAACAACAAAATACCCATAACGTCCAAGAAATATCTACCCAACATTTTCTGACAGTTACACTGCATTTCCCTTGTCTTTTGTATTATTGGTTAAGATAGTTTTTCATTGGTTGGATTATTAACTGCAATTAATCAGTAATTAATGAATCATTGACATCTTTATTTTTGAGTGAGGATTTATAAAAAATTTAAAATATCATTGAGAATATTGGCAATGTGAGAAAGTAAAGAGGATTAAGAACTTAATATAAGGACAATTAATTGTACATTTACACCAGACATGCACACATACTGTAAACACTGTAGCACAGTGAGTTCCCGTCATATTTCTGCTGACATCGTCTCTGACAGCACATGATTTAAAAGTTCAAATTTCAAGAAAGCAGATGTGACAAAACGCTGATGGAAAAAAAAAAGATAAAGACCAAGAAACAAGACAGAAACAACAGACAAACGAGATGGATGTCGGACCAGTTAGCCCACTTTTCCATTACCACACCCTTCCCATGTCACCCACATGAACATGATCTCCCTTCTCACTGTCTCTTCAAAACACATAACATACATACTCTGAACGGCCCCGGTAAGTTGTCTAGATTTAATTTATGGCTTTATAATGTAGCTTACATAAGCTGCCCTTTTCAGAGATCTATCAGGTGACGGAGTGATGTAGCAACAGCAAACTCTTGTCTGTGAAAGACTCAACCCCTTTGTTGAAAAGTTCACTAGAGACCCCCTGGGCAAATATTCATATCTACACCTCCAGCAACAACTCAGCTTTAAGCATTTAATTACTGCTAGCGAATAGGTGATATGGGATTTTAGTGGTTTATTAGCATGGCTGCAATGTTATCCAAACTCTCTGTTTATCAAGAACTGCTCATCCAAACAACTTCACTTCATTTTAGATGGTAGTTCTTATCACTATGGGTGTAATCCCTCCTCCAACCATAATGTGGGTTGCAATGGCAGAGTGGCACCATTCATGTTGACTCCACAGGAGGTGAAGAAGCAGAAGCAGCGATTGAAAGTTTATGACTAACTTAGCTGAAAACTTTACTGCTTGCAGCTTTCTCAAGAACTGAACAGCTCCAAACAGCTTCACACCCAACACTGTACTTCTTTGGGTCCTCAGCAATACTCTCACCAAGTGTGAAGTCAGTCGGATGAATGGTTGTCGAGAAAATTGAAAAACATACAGACATACAGACAGAGACTCCTTCCATTTTAGTTGGATGCTCATCTAGCTGTATTTGGTTTCATAATGTTGATATGTGCAGTGTTTCAACCAGCAACTCAAACCCACAGTTGTACAAAAAAAAAAAGATTGTGGATAGATTTCAGTCGTCCAAGGGCACAACAAAACCAGCTGGTATCAGATATGCTAGACTGAGCAAAGACAAGAAGTTCAAGGACATGACAGTGTGTTTTTGTGTTTTATGGTGTTTTGAGAGGCTGGAGATCAAAATCACTAGAGTGAATAACAGGTACAACTACAGATGTATTTGTATATTTCCATGGTATGCTTACATAGCCAAAGCATAGGGGACGTCACACTATGTAGTTCTATGGGTTGCCTTTCAGTTGATCCAGACTGAAATATGTCAAGAGCAACTGGACGGATTGTTATGATATTTTGTATGCATCCTACTGACTTTGGTGATCCACTGACTTTTCAGTTGTGCCATCATGAGGTTGCTGCAGCTAGTATAAGTGTTATATCGTGACAAGAATTGTGTGGATTGCTTTGACATTTGCTAAGATATTCAAGATCCCTAGAGGATAAATTCCAGTGACTTCATTTCACATTACATCAGGCCAAAAGAGTTTTGATTTCATAACCGTTCTCATTTCAAAATGTTTGTTAAGCTCTGACACTAACAAATCTCTTATCAAACATTATTTTACCCTTTAACGTTGCTTCTGTTAGTTGAAAAACATAACTGGTGGCAAATAATATCAGCTAAAGCAAATTAATATTTATTCAGTAATACCTAAGATGAACAATAATATGCTATTAGGCTCATTCAACTCTCAGGAAAACAAGCAGTAGTGCTACATAACACAGCAAAAGTCACATGTTTAACAAGTAAACAGTCATATAGTAACTACTTCAAGCAGAGTGCTTTAAAACCTCCACTATTCAACTCTCTGAGGTAAACTGTGCCTCAATTGTATCTTTGAGTTTTGTCATTTACAACTTTAATTCCTTGCAGACGTTTAAAGTTAAACCTAATTCAGATTCAATAAGGGATTCGAAAGTATTCAGATTCACTAAAATACTATCAAACCTCAACTGTAATTGCAGACTTAAGCTGCTAATCATGTGTCCATTAAAGAAAACCATTATGCAGTTTCACTAAATATAGAAGTGATCCAGTCTTAAGAAAGGTAATCATGTTATTCACTGAGGAGATAAGGTACCCACTATCCTTTAAAATGAGACTTCATGCATAATAATTCTGTCCTTTTCTAATTTTGCCCTCATTTGAAAGAGCAGGACTCTCTTTTTCCCCAATTGTTGGATCATCCACTCTGGTAATGAAATCCTTCATTTAGTGTTATTATGAAAGTAGCCACTCCACCTCCACACAGTGACTCCTTTTTGCAAACTAAACTCAAAACAGGTGAAATGAATTTCAACTGGACACTTTCCAGAGGACGCCTTATTTTAAGCCTTATCTTTCCGGATGAAATTTTCCACCCGCAGCAATCGTTCAAATGTGACCCCGACTGCCAATTCCATGGGTATCCCCTGGATTTCAATCCAGTCCACATTTAGGGGGGACGATACAGCAATCTCACTTTTATTGCGCCTGTTTCTCCAAGATGAAATGTTTCAATTTCCTTTGAAGAAAACTCAGAAAGCGAAAAAATGGGAACCCGGCCAAACTGCCAGCTCTGAAATATCTCTCCCCTTCAGTAATCGTCCTACTATCTTCCCCATCATAAAAAACAGGAGCAATATATGATATATTGAATGGCACAGGGAGCAGATAAAGCACTGTTATTGCCAGCCAACAATGGATAATATCTGAATGAATGATAGTCATTTGATGCACAGATTGAATTCTTGACCTCATTATGACTTTGGAAAGTCTCCAGGGGAACAACATGATTGGTCATTTGGATGTACTGATGTGAATCTGAGTCAGCTGGTTACTCTAATGTCTGTGGGAGGCTTCACAGGCAGAGAGAAAAATGCTCATTACTGACAGGTTTGCATGACTGTCAGTTTGTTACAAATCTGCTTTAATACTTACTGTTACATTCTGCCTTTTTTATCCTTTTGCATTGAACCTTAGATACACCAATAACAAAATATGCAGCTATTAAAGAAGTTAAAAAACACACTAATTTAATGTAAAAATTGTACGCAATTAAAAGTACTGCAGTGATAGCAAAACATACCGGAGTATTAAAAGCACAAGTTGTATCATTCAATTATTATTTATGTATCAATGTGTTTAGAGCTGCAACAATTACTCCATTAATCGATTAGTTGATCGACAGAAAATAAATCTGCGACTATTTTGATAATGAAATAATTGTGTTTTAGTTTTTTTTTTTTTAAGTAATAATGCTAAAAATGTTCTGGTTGCATGAATATCTTTAGTCTTTATTTTGGACTCTTGATCGAATAAAACAGTTTAAGATGTCACCATTAGTTTTGAGAAATTTTTGTAGGCATTTTTCACTATTTTCTGATATTTCACAGACAAAACAATAGATAATTGATAATGACAGTAAACATTAGTTGCAGCCCTAAATGTGTTCAGGATTTCAATGTTGTAGATGGTCAAGGAACTATTTTTTAACTATAGTACTATACTATTGATCCAACTTCACAGAGAGTTCCAGCTTTTACCTTCTGGTAGAAGATTCACAGTTCCGAAGAGCAGACTAAGCCATTATAAACATTCATTACTTCCTAATGGCCATTAAGCTTCTCAACACTAACAATTAATGTAGATCATGGCCATTAGGGTTGTGCAGTATGTGGCCATTATCAGTAGGTGTGTATGTGTATATGTGTACAGGCAAACTGTTGCATATGTGTATGTACCAACTGTGTATGTATACAGAAACCATAGGCTGTTAAGATGGTGACTTTTTATTTATTTATTTTTTCTTTTACTATGCAGTATTTATGATTTTATTTCATTTTCTGTGTAACTGCAGGACAAAGTCCAGAACAAATTTCCTTATAGGGACACTAAATCTATCTTATCTTATCTTATCTTATTACATAGTATAAACTATTACAATTCTTGCTTTGTTCCAGATTGCTGCATTACAACCCACAAAGCTTCAGTTTTGTTATTCTCGAATCATAATTTATTAAGAAATTTCTCTATCTGACTGTGCCTGTCATCTATGTCCATGCATGATGTATGCATGAATGTATGATGCTAGGAATGGGTTACAGTACATCTTTCCAGTTTGGATCTGGCTTCCAGTTGGCAAAATACTCATTGAGCTCTGATGTCAACAGATCTTTTATCAAACCTTTTCTCTCTCCTCCTTCTTTTTTCCCCTTTGAATTACCAAAGAGCAATTGAGAAATACTAAGGTAGCAAGCAGGACTGGGGCGTTGGCTGGACTGTTGACCATTAGGTGCTCAGCCCAAATTCCTGTCCATCAAAAAACCTTTAAATAGACTGTTTCTATGCATTTTAGGGCTACACATTGCTCGAAAAATGTGAAAATTGGAGAATGAAGAAAGGGCTTGGATTTGATTATATAATTTGATTTGATTATATAATCTGCACATGAATATTCCTGCTACTCGAATGTCTCAAACCAACATGAGTCATATCAGATACCTACTGCCATTATTAATAGGTCTACATGATGACCCACGATAAACCCACAATGCAATTGCAGTTTCACAAATAAGACTGCTCAAAGTGATTGAGTTAACTTTAATAATTTGGTTACATAATCATTGCTAATGGATCTACTTGATAAGAATCACAATATATGATTGGTAGTATACTGTATGTCACACCTGACACTGACCTACAGTGATGTGTATGATGTGTCTAGAGAAAAGGCAAATCAATTTCAGGATTCCCTTTTATGAATATCACTTAAGTATTTTGAGATTACCTAGTTGATAATTCTCAATCAGGACCTTCAGTACTCGGAGAAAGGAGCTTGTGTTATTTCACTGTGTCAAATATATATTTAGTGAGCATTTAATGTCTTTTGCTGTATATTTTGAGTTTCAGTTATTTGATAGATGCTTTGAAAGGATTTTAAATTTGATTCGTTGCTGGATGCAGATTTGATAAAATGCTTTTGAACCACAGCTCTACGAAGAGCAAAAGAATGTAGCCAGTACATCACATTAACCTTCCAAACTAAAAAGGTCAGTAATGAACAAAATGAAGAAAAATATAACTTTTTGTGTCTCAGATTTACCAGTCGAGTCAGGTATTAAAGATAGGTACAGGTAGGTTTTTGGGTCTCAGTTTTTAGTCTGCTGCAGAACTTTAAAATACATCTAGATGTACTTTACCAAGGATTAAACTGAGAACATAGTAGTGATGAGAATTCCTCCATGGTCACTGCACTAGCATGCAGATACCTGGTTTTTCCACTTCTCTATGTGTATCTAAAGCTATTTACTGTGCACACAGTGTAGCAAAGATAACAGCTACATTTAGACACACTGGAGCTAGAACATATATCACCCTGCCTCATGTTTGTCTTGTCATTTTTCTTAGGCAGAGAGTTCTTTGACTTTCAATGCTAATGCTGCTAAGTTCCCAGCTAGTTACTCATGGGCCTCTATTGCTTAAAAAGGTAGCTGCCAGGGCTAAGATGGTGCTCTGTCATCTTTCCCCTCCAGGACTAGTTCCCCTCTGACTGGGAGCTGTTTCTGCTGACCAGCAGCAGAATGGTTAGCCTGAGGCAGGTAACACTACAATCACATTGTCAGCACTCAGTCAACCCAGAGCCAATTTTTGCCTTGCAAATTTGTAACCCAACTCCATTCCGATGCAAACCAGCTTTTTCCAACCCAGTCAGAGCCAGCCATCAGTCGGCCTGTCTGATAATGTGTTCTTACTGGATGTTATATATCAGCCACAATACTCCAAAATGAATGTGCACCTTATGTACAACAATATTTTATATATTTCTGGTGGTAATAAATAAAAATATCTTCAGTTTCTATCTTTTAAAACATCTGTTTAAGCACACGTGAGATTGTTTCAGGAAATCCACACTTTTATGTAACTTCCATCACCTTCTCTTATGTATACAGTGGATTCATATGACAGACTTACGTAAGTTGTAAAGGGAGAGTGAACTACTGTAATACCCATCTAAAAAAAGCTTTACAATTTTTCAGCCTTTCCAAAGCTTGTTAAACTCCCATGATTTGACACATGAGAGGGAAAGTCATGAGCTTGACTTGAGGGCTAAATATTCTTTTAAAAAAGATCATATTGTGCCATCGTCTCTTTGACACTTGTTGGTTCGTGCTCATTTTATTTCTTTGTTGTGGTTCCAGCAGAAAATATGATTCACTGGTGTGATTACTAGACAATTTGATAAGCCAGATAGAGCCAAATGCTGCCCTGCAAAACTCATCTTTTTTTCAAGTATATTATGCTCACACATAATGTACACTCTTTCAACCATCTTCCATGAACTGTGTGGCTTTTGCAGATAATTTTAAACAGAGAAAAAAATATTAAGTAGTAGTTCATTTAGTTGAATATTCAATTTGCATATCAGCATAGGATCTATGGGAAATAGGGAACTGTAAGATTATCATAAATGCACATTATAAATCAATAAAGTGTTTTTGAGAAATAGCGTGCCCATCATTACACTAAAACAACAGACACAAGTCAACAATGCCTCTAAGGGATTAGACAGATGAGGAATCGGTAAATAAAGTGGTTTAATAATCAACAGCACTCTGGGTGCAGGGAAAATGAGGGCAATGAGCAGCTCAAAACCCACCTCATTCATCATCAACCGACTAACGTGAGCTTAAAGCTGCATTAATTGATTTTTGGCCACTTGGGGAACAAGCAGTAAACACACCATTGACATATTGTATTACAGTGAGTAGCCATGTTAGCAAACGGTAATTTATTTAGACATTGAGCATACACAGAGCAACATTAACCTTCATTTGGAGTCTCGTTTCAGGCCACTTTTAGCTCTGCTTTGCTCTTAATCATCTCCTGAGAAAAAAAAATCTGGCTCTTTAGCAGCTAACTACATCATTTTGTTTACCGGCTAGTCACTAATTTTGTTTGCTATGTGGAGCTTCGCGGGTAGCATTTGTTTATCAGAGCTTTCCCACTGAAAACAGCTGCCTGTTGCATCTATAAATGATCCCATCGAGGGCAGCGAGGGTGAATCAACACAGTAAAGTTGCAGGTTGTAAAACCATAACGACTTGGTGAAAGACACTAAAATGCTCTGTAGAGCTAACAGAAACTACATAGTCGATAACTTTCTGTCATACAGATGACCCATTTCACATTACATCTGGTCATTTGATCCTTTGTTTATATAAAAATATTGATTAGAGGAGCTTTAAGTATTTTGTTGGCTGGTGCAAGTTAAACAGCAAACAACATGCACCATTTACTTGGAGAATCTAGTTTTATGTGTGTGGTATAAAAATTAGTTCAGAAATTAAATTATAACTAGCAGTTTTAATTGAAATGTGTTTACAAAGCTCATATTCCCCTTATTAGTCATTCTCTTTAAGAAAAGACTGGAGTGAGTCATTGGATTCACTTGAAGTAAGTTATTGCTTAATTACTCCACTGTCAAAATACTTTATAATCCAGGTACTGTCAAAATGTCTTAATATAGTCAGGACAAGGTGCCAACAAGGAACTAAACTTATTCATACTCATAATTAATTCATAAAAGTTCAGTCAGAGACAGTTATGTCAAAGGGTTTAAGACCACTTATTGCAACAAATAGATATGCAGATGTATTTGGCAGAGAAGGCTCTGAGCTTTAGGAGCCTCCCCAAACGAATCCGGGAAGCCTGCACGACTCGGAGGCAAAGCACATTAAAAAACACCCCCAAGGGTACAGAGAGCAGAAAGCAGCAGACACATATCACCGAGATATGGAATATACATAATGCACAAGGCAAGAAATACCACTGCTGCACAACAAGAAAACAGGAGGAAGAAGTTGGTGGCTGTGGAGGAAGAAATCAGCATATCCAGCAGCAGCAGCATGCACGATCAGAGGATTGAGAGTTGGAATTTGTCAGATGATTATTGACCTGCTTGAATGTGACTAGTAATTGTAAAAGTCAGTTTATAGTGACTTCAGCTCTCTGCGAGGACTAATGAGCAGCTTCATTAATGTCCGCTGGGAAATTACGTCTTTCTTGCTCCCCTCCTGGAAGATAAGGGACACTTCAGCTGGGGAGGGGGTGTTGGGGGTGCTTGGCAGTGCAACAGAGTGTGAAACAGGGTCCTCTATTTAAAGTGCAGCCTGTTGAACCGCTGGGCCTCTCTGCCAATCACCTCAGCCTCTGAATTGCACTTGGCATGGTGTACCCTAGTGGCTCTTTCATAAGTAGCTGTGAATGTATCGGGAGGTTCCAGTGAAAATGTTGATGGACGTATTGTGAGGGTTTGTTTCAGACAGGTTCCTGTCAAGCCCACCTCAAATACAAGGGTTCATTTGTGCGAAGAAGACAGAGAATAGAGGGCTCTTAAAGACAAGATGATGCTACTCTGGATTTGTAAACCCGCCTCTGGCTCACAGCAACAGTCCTCTAGGGGGATATGTCTTGGGATGGTAAAGTCATGCTTTGTTGCTTTCGCACAAATAATACAGCCTTTCATGCAAAAAAATGTGACCCAGCTGTGATGGTCCTGTTCACAGGATTAGATTGATAGCCTTGTAAGGCAGCTTGCAGTGAGTCGAGTCCTTATTATGTAACTCAGCAGGTCCTTTTCAGTTCTGTTTGCTTTTTTTAAATCGTTGCTAACACAAGGAGCATACCGAGCGTATTCACTGGTCCCACATGCATTTTTCTTGCCAATCCCCCAAGCAAAGCCCACCTGGACCTCTTAGCTTGGTCCCTCAAGGACTTTACACAAAGGACTTTGCACTCTTACATCATAGTTGCCTGGCCTTACACATAGAAATGAAGAAAACTAACAGGAGTTGTGGCACAATTCTTTCTTAAAGGCTGGAAATATTCTAAATGTGATATAGGTTATTCCTCTGCTATAGACATCCACTGGTGCCAAAAACTATTAAAAACACCAATAAGTGTCACAGTTGTACTAGATCTCAGTACAAACCTCATACAAGTCATCGGAAGACAGTGATTCAATTTACTTTTCATGCTAAAATGGCATATATTTAGATTAGGTAAACAAAGCAGACCTCAGTATCTGGAAACTTCAGGTATGCAGATGGTTTAACAGATGGCTTAATCAGATATGCAGACCTCTATCCTGAATCAGAACCTGATTGCATTCAATAAGTGGAACATCAAGTTTCCCCCAATGTAAACAATGCTCCTGTCTCTTAACCCCCAGAATTAACATGCCAAAAAATGCCAGTACGCATGCATATCCATTGCATGCCTATAGAGCTGCAACGATTAGTTGATTAATTGCGTAGTCAATTAGCACAAAATGAATAGGCAACTATTTAGATAATCATTTCAGCCATTTTTCAAACAAAAATACCAAAACTTCTCTGGTTGTAGCTTCTTAAAAGTGAGCATTTGCTGCTTTTCTTTGGCAATTTAATAGCTTAAGATTCTGGACTTTTGGTTGGACAAAGCAAACAAACTGAAGGCATCATAACGGGCTCTGGGCGATAAAGCAATTATTCAACATTTCAGCGACCAAATGGTCAATCAATTAATTGAAGAATCATTGTTAGTTGCAGCCCTACATGCCTGGCTATGCTTGAGGATATTCTTAACAGATGATCGTATCAATCAAAACAAATCTAACAAATGTGAAAGAACATCATAAAATTTGAATAAACGTCATAATGCAATTAATTATCCGCAATTCTTAGAGTCTTAAAAAAGACATTACCTGATGAATAATATTAGAAATCAACTTTTTGTTGCACTCTTTTCTCTTGAGATTGTTTTTTGCTTTTTTCCTTCACACTTGATGTCATGTTTACACTATCCTGAAGCATAGAAACCCCAGGAATCGCAATAAATGCTTTATATTTAAAGTTTGTCAGTAGGAACCAAGGAGCTTGGGGCTAAGAGCCATAGACATGGTAGGGAAGTCAGAAAGTACTAAAGAATGGACTAACACATTGTTGGTTTTGGTCTTTTTGTGGAGTTTAAGAATATTTTTTTTTGAAATTCCAGAAATCTCTAATAAATATTCTGTTGTCAGTATGTTTCCACACCAATGTCACCTTGATCAATTTTTTACTCACAAAATGTACTTTGGGTCAGTTCTCATTGTTTTTCGACTGAAGGCAAAAGTAAAGACCTACAGGGTCAAAGAGTTAAGGTTCAGACTAGAACCTGTTTGTCTCGTGGGCACACATCCTTCCTTTTATCCCTCAAAGAGATACTGTGTCCTCCACCTCTGTTGTTCTCCCTGTCTCCTTCGCTTGCAGACAAACCCATTCAAGACTCAGTGATTAATTATTTACCCAGGCAATGAAATGCCAAAGCCTAGAGAAACACACCACCAGGAGAGAAAAGGTCACTCTCATCCTGGACATAGATACACACTCTACAACACACACATCCAATCACACAACAGTGATGGATGGCAATAACATCTTTATCGGCGCTTCAGGCAGACAGAGTTTTCATCCTCATGTCCAAACACCGTCGAGACCAAGGGCAAAGCAAAACTTGACTGATGAGGTAAAGCTCTCATTTAAAAACCACTCACATGTCAGAGGTGGTGAACTGTCCGATCAATAGCAGTCTCTGACTCTGTCAAAGCATATGTGTGTGTATGTCAGAGCAGTGGCTGCCGAGCTAACTGTAACCTTTCCTTGATGAGAGACGGTGGAAAAATGTCACCAACTGAAAACGACGTGTGCACATTTTAAAAGAAGTTTTTTTTCCCCACTTTAGATTTTGTCTGTGCTGTTCAAGAGAAGGGTGTTTGTGAGATTAATTGCTTTGTTAATGTCCCTCCACAGCTCCAATACACAGCTGGCCAAATGGGGTGCCAATGCTGCAGGATGATAAAAAGGTGAGAAGTGTTTCTGTCTCTGCAGTCGTTACCTCTTCTTGTTGTTTTTTGTGTCTGGTGCTGCTTCTCTTTTCTGTCTCACACAATCTTTCATGGGAATATTGGTTCTTGTCTTTCTGTCTTACACACACTTGTTCTTAGATACTTAATTTATTTCAGTTAAGTCAAATTACAAAAAATAAATGATGACCAGTGACTCTCCCGCTACCTACACGACCTACTACAGTTTTCATACTGTGTACTTTTTCAATAGCCATTCCATCTGTCTGTTTTTTATTTTCATGTATTTAAAAACAGTTAACACTGAATGGAAAAGTTGGTGACTATGATTAAGACAGTAATTTCAGAGTTTGAAGTGCTAGCTTAGCTTAGCAATACTTTAGCAGATGTAGCAGAGGCATGAAGTAATAGACCCCAAACATGTAACATTTATGAACACTGTAAACTGCTAGCTTACTAGTGCTAGACATAGTATTTCTGCCATTTTAGTATTTCTACAACTACTGCTCTCAAGCTCTCCAATTTGTCCATGTGTTTGCAAATTCCAACTCCATTACTGTTACTGCTAACAGCAGTTACCCTTTAAAAGATCACCAAGGTCATTAGGACTCATCCTCTTGGCATCATGCATATGTGTACCAAATTTCATGGTAATTCATCCAATAGTTGTTGAGATATTTCAGTCTGAATTAAAGTGACGGACCACCCACCAATACCACAGGCCTAGAGCTGCACTGTTAGCATGGCAAACAAATGTAAAGGGATTTGGTTTATAATGATATAAAACATAGAAAAACTGTAAATTATGACATTTTGACGAAAGACCTAAGGTACCTTGAGTAGGAAACTGAAAAAAATTATAATTGTAAAAGCCACATGTAAATTATTTGCCTTCTTAAAGAATATCTTGTCTCTGTTATAAGAAATTTCGTCTTTCCTCTCATGTAATCATTGTCTGGAATCAATAAAAACCTGAATTGGAAATAAATCAGGTTTCATTATTTAAGATCAATAAATGTTTTAGTCAATTAGCTCAATTATGGTATTTTTTTTCTTTGACAAATTTCAAATTGAAGTATAATTGGGTTTTTTGTGAGATGTCTTTCTAAATCCTTTTGGATTTTTAAAACCTCACAATTTTTTTTTTACTCCTTTAATACATTATGTTTTTTGTGTCTCCTCTTAGTTGCCTTACATAATAGAAAAAGCCACAGTGGGCGTTTGAATTGTCTCCCTGTGTTTTTGTATGAATTCTAGATACATTACAACATTTGCTTGCCTTATCTACAGCATGTGTAATCATACCAAACCTCTGAGCATTGTGTAAAACTCCTCAGTAACAACCTCTCACTGTTGATTTCCTTATCTGCACGTCCACTCTGCCAATTCAAATGTCTCCTTGCCCGCATAATGATTTCTTGTCTTGTTTCATGCAGATAGCGAGAGGTCCCTTTATAATATCTCTGCACTCTCAACCTCACGTGGGTTCTTTGTACAAACTGTGAGTCAATATGCCAATAGCCATCACCCTTGGTTACTGTATTTCTTTGCGGGACTATTCATTAAAAGCCTACAAGGCATCGTTGTCAGGGCCCGACATTGCTGTGCTTTTTTTCTAGGTGAACACGGAGACAGGACAGGGCAGCGAAACGAGATTTTGATTGTGGATTAATGAAAGGGCACGCTGTGATTCGCATACCAGAGTTGTAATCCCCCCACCCTCCTCCACGCTGTTTCCTTTTTTTTTTTTTCTTTCCCATGTCAAAGACACACATGTGAATGCTTGTGACACACACACATACCTCCCTAATTGTCTGGAGTGTCACATTTCTGGGATTAGCGGTGTTTGGGGTTTGGTGGAGTGGGCCTGTAGGTTACTGGGTCAACAGTACGAGCTCAGTGTCGCCAATCTGACACTCACACCCTCCCAACAACCCTGCAGAAAACCTGTCACGCTAGGTGGTTCTTAATCCAGAGTAACAATTTGTTGATTTTTTTATCATTTTGAACTGTTGATCAGACAAACAAGAAAATTGAAGATGTCACTTCGGGCTCTTAGAGCTTGTGATTGTTCATTTTTTTGGTATTTCATAGACTAAACAAATAATCACTTATTTCAAAGAAAATCAACAGATTGATCAGTAAGGAAAATAATTAGTTTCAGCCTTAATTACAGCATTACACTTTTCTAACACTGCTACTTTGCGGTGAAAACTTTCATCCACTTAAGAGACAATTTACCTGACATTTAAAAAAAACCTAACGATTCTAAAGATTAGGAGTTTCTAGGAGTCTAATGACGTTGGTGGCATAAAATCCATAGGCACCGCTACACCCTGCATTATATTTTAGAGCAGATATAATCAGCTTAAACCTCTGTAGCACGAGAAGTGTCTTAGCAGTGTGGTCACATACTGCAGGTGTGGCTAATCGTTTTATTAGCGCCACAAGCTTGAAGGAGGCTTCTCCTATGTATCTAAATCACATAATGTGGTGCAGTAAACAGGACCTTGTCTGCTGCACCGTAGAAATCAAAACATATGCAAAGGATGGCTTCTTCTAAGATGGAGGTGCTCCCTGAAAAAATAAAATAAAATTAACATAAACCAAGTCCCACAGAAAGGGAATCCCAATTGAAAGGGAAAGCAGGAACTCCCCAGAATCAACTGCAACAGCTTAAATGCAAAAAATCCTCCTTTGGTATTAAAATGTGATGCTAAACACCAAGGAGCTGCTGCTTTTTCTCTTTCTGTTTTATATGCCAGGAGCAGTTTGCATCAGCTGTTTGATTTAGCACTGATAAACCACACTTTTCTAAAATTAAATGTACGTTTTCTCCTGCTTTGTTTCTCTGTCCAGTTCACCAAGAAGACAAAAACAAAGACTTGCAGCAACGTGTCTGTTTGTTGTTGGCTCTCCTCTTTTAGAAATAGCTTGGAGATAGAAACAGGGGAGGCCTCCTGTTGTTGATAAAAATACTGTTTCATTTTCTCTCACAGCTTTTGTCCAGCTTTATGAGTTCTTGGTCTTTGTAAAACACCTTGTGTCTCGCTTTTTTTTTTTATGAAAGCAAGCTTCAAATTTCACCTTGGCAGCCAGGATGTGGCGACAGTGCTGCCCAGGAGCGAGAGAAATGGAAAACATTCATTTTCTCAGCTTTCCACTGTGAAGGGAGACGGAGAGAAGGGTGCAGGGTGAGAGAGAGGTGCTTAAGTCAGAGAGTGAGCGCGTCTATGTGTGAGGATGTGACTATCAATGTGTGGGCGGGTGATGTTTTTGTGTTTCTGCTTACCAGGAGAGCAGAGAGAACCGTGTTTATTATCAAAACTCGTATTCTTGTTAAGTATTAATACTGAACAATGGGAAGAAAAGCCAAAACAGAAAACAGGAGTGAAGAGGACAACAGAAGGAGGAGGCGGGAGTGAGACGATAGATTGGAAAAGCTCGAGGGAAGAAGGCGCTCAAATGAAGGAGAAGTCAAGTGCAAAGGGATAGTAGATTAGTGAGTTGAAACTATGTTAGAATGAGGCTGATGGGAGAGGTGAGGAGGAGGAGGAGGTTCGTGCGGAAGGGGGGGAGGCACCTGGAGAGGTGTGAGATGGAGGAGCTCTGCTGGGGTTACGAGGCTCGCAGGGTGGAGGAGAAAACAAATGAAAGGAAGAAGAGATGGGAGTAAAAAAAACAAAAAAACATGAAGTGCTCGCAGCGGGTAATGTCTGACAGCCTGTTACACTTTCAACAAAATAAAGCCCCCCTGCCAACACTCCTAATACCTGTGGAGGTGTGAGTGAGAGTGTGTGATCTTGTACTCCTGAAAGAAAATCCAGCAAAATGGGTGTATCAGACAGTCATTACAGCCTACAAGGGGCTATTTAAGGCGTAGAGCTTAAATGAGCATTAATTAGTCTCTGACCTTTATCAACCTTTACCACCCAACGAGGAACCGAGACAACATTGACATGTCTCTGGCAGAGCGTACGGCAGGGCCTGTAATTTACACAGTAAAAAGACTCGTTTCACAGAGAAGATGAGTAAGCAGATGAGTGTAGGGATTCGACAGAAATGTCTGGTGAAGGACTGAACAGGAAACACATCTCATTCATGCAAAATCATCATGCATCAGTGCCGCTCGTCATTTGCTTAATCTGTTTGGGAATGAAAATAATTCTTCTGCCGGTTGCAGGTGAAAGTTCCTCTCTTCAGTATTTGTCAATCATCTTAATGAGATGAGGAACTGTGTGGCATAACTACAGCTCATTATTTTTGGTTTTCCTTTAAAGAAGATAAAAAATGTATCTGTGTTTATTTTGATTATGGTTGATTGTTTTGGGGTTTTTTTGGATTGGATTCTTACAAATAATCAGCAGCTCATTTGCATCTTCTCTCCATTTTTCCCTTTCACTTTCCATTACCAGAAATATTCTGATGTTGTGGCAAGAGAGCCTTGTAAGTGATGATCAGTCAGAAACAAGACACATAGATGTGTGAAGATGTAAAATCCAGGTGATAATTAGTTTAAAAATGATTTCTAGTGGAGTATTTTTCTGTGTAAGTCTGTAAAAACCAAAAATAATGAGCACTATTTGCCTCTAGGCTAGCATCATTAGCTTCCTCCATTGAAAAAAGTAGCTATCATCTTACATGTTAGCATTATGCTGAATACATTAGCATTTAATTGTAGTGTAATTGAATGCAATAGTTCAATGTTTGGGTAAATATGCATATTTGCTTTCTCTCAGAGAGTTAGTGGTATCAATCTTCTCATCTCTATGAGAGAAAGCAAATATGTATATTTAACAAAATATTGAAACATTAATTCAGTTTGCTGCATATTTAGCTTCACTGCACTTTCTCTTCTTATTGCTTTCCAGCCTTGTTGATTATGTCTTCCTGTCTGTGTTCTGCAGTATGTGACTCCTGAAAATCTTGAATGAAACCAGTTTCAGGAAAAAGGGAGTTTCATGAATGGGCAGCAAGAGTCGAAAGGTTAAAAGCTGAATGTGCTATTTTAATGTTAATATTGAAGCTTTAAGGTCAGAATAAGAGCCAGTGTAATCAGGGGAGATTCTGACAGTAATACAAACATCAGTGTCTGTGTGTGTTGTGTAACCGTGTGTGTTTGTTTCAGTTCCTGTTACATCTTCTTCACCTACATGTCTTTTTCTCCCCCCTGTGTCTCGTCCCTCTACAAGTTAGCAACACAAACAAAACAACATCTGAGAGTAAAAGTCTGTATTCTACAGTTTGAACCAGAGAGAAGTGTGAAGTCACAGGCCTGTGTACACCTCCCTGTCCTCCTTCCAACAAACTCTCTGCATAATATATCTGACATTCACATGAGCAGTGCAAACATTACTGCAGCTATGCCAAGATGCAGTCTGTGTAAACATCGACTGATGCGCAGCTTAGATATAACTGTGGCATTTAGATCTGTGCATCGACGGCACAGTAAAGTGTTCTTGTTGCAGTCAGTGTACAGTATGTGAGGGTGTTTTCATCGATTGACACGGGAACATCTGACTCCTGGAACCCAGTCAGAAACAATTCAGTGTCTGTCGCCAAACTGATGCAGGCTAGAAAGTCTCTGCAAGGTGGAAAAAACCCGCAAATTCATCTGTTTTTGTCTGAGTTTTGATTAAAAGTCATATTTGTGTTCGATTAGAGGGAAACATCAGTATTTTCAACCTGAAGCCTATTTTCCCATCTTTTTGTGTCCAAGTGACAAATGGGGACAAACATTTTTGAAACTGGTTGAGCCACTGACAAGCTCAGATAGTTTTTAAAGTGTCTGACATCATTATGGAAGGACCATACAGAGGAATAAAATATTTTTCTTTACCTTTCGCTTGATCCGGTCTGTTTGTTATTGTGTCTAACCAAGCCTCGCTCAAGGAGAAGTCTTGTTCTTAAGTCTCACAAGAGTTGAGTTGTTTGTCAGATGAAGCACTATCTGTCAGTACTAGACCAATTCATAAAACTGTTGTCCTTATCAGTCACAAAGACACAAAAAAAAGGGAAAAGAGGGTCCATGTTGAGGTTGATATTGTATATGAGTTAGCATTTTCTGAAACACCTAGGGCTGCAACTATTGATTGTTTTCATTACAAATTAAAATGTCAAAAAATAGTGAAGAAATTTCCAAAGCCTAAGCTGACCTCCTCAATTTGCTTATGTTGTCTAATCAACAATCCAAAACCTTAAGAGTCTACAATCATGCTAACAACTCTGCAAGGCTATTCCTTGGTGTTCTGAGATGTTAACATGCCAATGTTAAGCACAAATAAAGTTTTCCATAACAAACATGTTTTCCATCTTAGTTTAGCCGCCAATGTAGCTACTTTTAATTATTACAGTTAATCATCAGGTCCACATGAGTGTTTCAATTTCATGGCAATCTGTCCAATAGTTGAGATATTTAACAACAAAAAAACCAAGTCAACCTCATGGTAGCGCTGGGGGAAAGATCAGGGAATCATGAGTCAGTAAGGAATATCCTTAGCGTGCTGTGAATGTTTTTACAGAATTTCATGGTTATCCATCCAATAGGTGTCGAGATATTTCTGAACAGTGGTGGACCGACCATCCGATATTGCCAACCATGTTACACTGCTGAAGTGGCTAATTAGCGGATTAGAGAAAGGCAACAAATCCTCATATGAGAATAAATGTTGACAGTTTTTCTTTATAAATGACTTAAAAGATCCAAATGAACTGACTGGTCAATTTGTTTCAGCACCAGAACTAACTCTCTCCATCTCTCTCACAGCTACATCTACGACCCCTCTGTGTCGGTGGATGTGAGGAAGACCGACTCTGCAGGCAGCTCGCTCTACCAGCCCCACTACCTCTCAGGCGGGGCCCCCGGCAGCGACAGCAACAGCCACAACAAGCAGAAGCACGGCTTCCACAACCTGGGCTACAGCAAGTCCAGCGACAGCACCCTCAAACTAGAGGTAGACAACAACCACGTCAACCACAGTCTGCACGCCGCACCTTCACCTATGAAGGATCTGCGCCAAAGCAGCGCTCCACCTGCAGAGGGTGAGCTGTACATAATCCAGCCAGAAGCTCTGGGACTGCGATGGATGATGCAGGATAAAAACCCAAGCCCGGTGCCAGTTTACCCCAACATACACAAGTATGACAACCAGAGAAGCTACGTTGGACGGGGACACAGAGCGTCAGAGAACGGGTGGGACAGCTCCATCACCGAGTGCGGGACCGGCAACGAAAGCCTGTCAGCAGATGAGATAGACGAGGGCGTAGGAGGGACGCCAGAGTACCCGTGCGACACTGGGGACGAGGGGAGCGTCCTGTCGGTGGACATCCACACCAGCACCACCAGCCTGTCCTCAGCAGACACCAGAGACGACCACAGACCACCTAAGACGCCGGACCTTTCCACCGTCGAGAGCGGGATCTCTGTGACAAAGAGCGAGGACGAGGAGGAGGAAGAGGTGCAGAGCGTCACGGACTCGATGGTGGCGGAGGCCCTTGCTGCTCTTGAGGCCGCCACAGCCGGGGAGGACTTTGAATGACATGTTGAGCTCTGCGCTTTCTTTCACTCGTCACCTAGAAACTCGGACTTGAAACGCAACTTGACAGAACGTTCAAAACCACAAGGAGACTTTACCACAGTTCTGAATGAAGGAAAACTCTGTTTACAAAAAAAAAATAAGTACAGATTTATTTTTCAACTCGAACTCTTGGATATTTTTTTATTGTGGTCGCACAGACAGAAGATAATGTCTGCCTTGTGAGTTAGGCAACATTTCCAAAGCTGCGAGGTTTGCATAAAGCCACAAATGAAGAGACATCAGTGTGTAGACTGTGAATATTGCCTGCAGCCATATCAGCCTGTTAGCCCTTTTGAATATAGTGTATTTAACACTCCACAGTTCTAAGAATAAATGTTCTCATTCACTGCTCTGCCATGTCAATACAACCTTCACACACATTAGGAATATACTACATGTTGCTTTTATCACATTTTTAGCCTTATTTTGGAGCATAGCTATGCTAAATGTTAGCATAGAGTCAGATATTTCCTCTGTGCTCGCCATAGCTTGCTGTCTCTTCAGGAATCTTGCCCTTGTTTCACTGAGCAGCCGAAAGAGGAAAGGTCATTGTTTTTTTATATATGTACATGCTACCCATCTTTTTTGTTTATATCTTGTCTTCTTTTATTATTTATAATATCATCACTCACATCATATTTTGATTTATTGTGAATAGAAACTGAATGTTATTGAAGATTGGAGCAGATGGGAGCGAGGAAGCGGTTCTTATTTATAAACACATCTATTTGTGTGTCAGTGCAGATTTCATCAAAATGAAACAGAATTAATATTATATTCACTTTGGAAATTTAGGAAATTCGTTTACACCTTTTTCTGTGTCATGTGCACATTCAAAATTTTCATTTGTAAATCAATGAATCATACTTTTTATGAATAAGAACGTTTGTAATGTTTGTCAAGATCTATGCATAGTTGAAATCCTGAGCAGGTTCCTAAACAATTAAATGGAAAAAAGCCACCTGTGCATTTCACTGATATGGCCTTAGTTTCTGCAGTTTTCCCTCCTCATCTGATCTTTGAGCTTAACAAGACCAGCTAAGGTCAAATCATTGGTGAATAAACCACTGAGGAGCCATCAGTTCACTCTACCAATTAAAAACTTTTTTTTTTCCTTCTTTTAATTATAGGTCAGGATTTGTGTTTCTAGTCTGGCCTGTGACATTAGTTCAATCCAGAGCTCGCGTACGTGCCTTACAACGGACTAATTGAGGCTAGATGGTGCAGGAAAAAATGCAGACATGAACTTTTTGAAGAATATGTTCATGCTGAAAAAAAACAAACTGTTTTTCTTAATGAAGTTATGAATTTGTTTCACTGGAACTTCCCTTTTTCAGTCATTGTTTGCCTGCCAAATAATTTCTACTTATTATATTTGTATTGTAAAATAAAGAAATGTACTTTAATAAATGTAATACTGAGGTACCTTGTGTATTTGTGTGTTGTAATTATTCTAGTGTGGATTTCAGAATAGATTTTAGGGGCATACAGGATAGCTATTCTGAGTTTTGGGGTGTATTTGCAACAAGGGAAGGATTTTACTATCCTATCTGCAACACACATGAACTTGACATGTAAAGTCAATTCTGGTAGTTAAGTTATCCAACATGGCTGGTGATTCCTAACCCTGGAGGACACACTGTGCAAGTTTAAGTGAGAAAAATGCTTTTTTCACAAGCATTTTTTATGTTTTAAAAGACATAGAGTTAATATTTATCCTTACAGTTATGTCATCTTTAGAGACCCGAGGATACGTTTTGATGTTGCATAACATGTCCTTACTAGCAGTTGGCCAAATTGTAAATATCCGGTGTTTTAGCTCTTTACCGCAGTATTTTTTTTTGTTGTGTTAAGATTTTCTTTGCTTTATCAGTTTTTTTCTGTCGTCTTTTTAAAAAGAAAATGTTAACAAGAGCAGTCTTTGAGTAGTAACGCCGCAAGAAACATTTTTATCTTACTCCTCATGTGTTGAGAAAGTGTTTGATTGTGGATAGAGAGGTCACAGATAATATTAGCAGTTTTAAATGTAAGATTTTGTTTTTGTATTTAGTATTTGCACAAACAATACACATAAACCCATTATGCAAGAAGTAGAAAGAAAGGATTGCTCTGGTGAGATTTTAAATAACCCAAAAGGACTTCTGTAGATATCTCAGCAAAAAAATTATACAAACACGTGAGTACAAAGTAACAGAACAGGAAAAAAAGACAAGAATGAAGAAAGTAAAGTAAGTTTCCTGAGACATGACTGAGCAAACTATTTATTGCTGATCATGTGTCATGCCTCACTTATTTCAATGTATTCTTAATTTGAATTAAGTCAGTAATACAGTTCACTCAAAAGAATGAGAGATATGTGATTACTAGTTACAATATAAATGAATGATATTTGATATTAATTGTATTTTCTGCTGTGTACAGGTTTTTGTTTTTTTTTCTGAGACGACGTTGATCAAGATTCGGCGAGCCAGGATCCTCGTCTATCCCAGGAGTGCAGGAGTGAGTCTGCTTCATCACACAACGCTGCTTCTGGAACAGATAAGCTCATGAGATCTCAGCAAACATACACACTACCTGGTTAGCAACAACAACAGACTCTCAACACATACACACACACTCACTCACTCTAGGGGAGGACGTTGAAGTTGAGCTGTGAATCAGAACAGCAGGATTTAAAGGACAGTATTTTGTTGCAAAGGACGAGATCTCGACTCAGTTGTTTACTTTTTTGGTGTGTCCTGTAATAAATTCCTCTTCCTTTTTCCTTCGACCTGTGTGTCATTCACTCTTGATTCAAACTTAGAGAGAGATTGGCCCAAACATGACAGTATATCTACACTCTCCTCCATAAATCTATAAAATGTCAAAAAAAAAAAAAAAAAGGAACTTCCTTAGAGATTCTGCGGTGCATCAAGTGCTTGTTTACAAGTGCTGCCTCCTTCTTTCCCTCTTCACAAGCGATCACTGTGGGATTTAGGTGTTTAAAGCTCACCATCGCAGCAGTTAGAGTCTCGACGGGCGCCGACCAGGGCCCCGGGGCCACAGCTAATGAACACCTCAGGGCTTTCTCTTGAGCCTCGAAAATCACACACACACACATACATATACACAGAGCCTTGGAAACTTCCACAACAGCTGTGACTGAAAATACAACATCGGCTGACTGACTTAAGACTCCTCGCGGCAGGAGAGGCTGTTAGTGTGTCTTGTCTCCGTGTCTCTCTAGACACAGGAGGTGGAACAGAGGCTGAAGATACTGAAATAGCCCCTTTCTTTGGAGCTTTATCTATTCATCACACCCACCCCCCCACCCCCTCTTCATCCCTCTTGCTCTTCACTGTAATTGCCCATGGCTCACTCAATCACAGTGTGAATGTGAATGTTTTAAGCCTGAAAGTTAGTTGGACTTTTCCCCAGGCATCCTTTGTTTTTTCCTTCTTTAATTTATTGATTTACAGGGAAACGTATGAATTTTGTACAGGTTTTTTTTTTGCTTAAACAACATTTGCAATTAGCTTGTTTTTAACTACAAAAACTTAGTAGAATCTCTCACTTTTTTTTCATTAAACCTCTCCGTGTGTACTAGCATCAAGTTTCACGCGTCACAGCAACACCACATGAAACCGATACAGGAGACGTTTTATGCATGTCGTCACACAATGGGAAAGACCACCAGCCTGAGGCCGGTTTGTGGTCTGCGTGTGTGAATACATTCACAGTTTGGCTGAAGCTGTGATCCAAAATGACTCGGAGCGAGCAAACAAAAAAGGTACAGTAAGTGTCTCAATGAAAAAAAAGGGAGCTGTTGTTGCTGGGTTTTTTTTATTTTTATTTTTTCTCCTCCCATGATGGACAAGATAACTTGCGGACACAGTGTAGAGGCTGTTTAGTCAGCAGCCTGCACGGTGGTGAAATCACAAGCTGAAGAACAAAAACAAGCTCAGTCTAGTGCTTCAACTACTAAAAAAAAAACCACACTGAAAACATCTCTGGCTTCTCAAAATCTGAAGTAAAAGGATCTGTCAGTGTGAAGTTTTTCCTTGTTTTTCGATGCAAATCAGCTTTTAGATATGAATTCACAACAACCTGCGATGCTGATTTCTGCACTTTTCTTTAATGAAGTGGTGAACGTGCACCCTACATCTGCAGCTAGTAACAACACCTGCACCAACAAGTGTGTGTGTGTGTGTGTCGGTGTGATTGCCTTGCAAAATGAAAAAAAAAAAGAAACATTTCCATATATCCATGGGAGCCCAATGACAACAGGATCTGCTGTGGAGTTCCTGCTTAATAAAACCAGCCACTCATCTTTTCATCATTTTGTGGTGAAACAACAGAGCTGAGCCAGGGTTTGTGCGTCACCAGATTACTTTGATCCTTTCAATCAGTTCAAGGATACACAGAGAGATGGATTATGTTGAGATAGATAAATAGCCGGGGCTTTATTCTGCCACAAATGGAAAAGTATCAATTTTGACAAACTTTGCAGTAAGTCTTAAATTAAACATAGAAAATAAGTTTAAAATATATATATATGTGTGTGTCAAGAAATATGTGCCTGATCACGTCACTCAGTGGAAAATCTTGTATCTCCAAAACCTGAATTTATCTGAAACTAAGTTAATCTTAAGTTTATCCTTGTTTTGGCAGCACTGCAACGCTTTCTTGGCTTTATGATGGGATTTAGAGGGTGTTTTATGCACCTGTAAGGATAAAAACAAAAAAAATATATTGACCATTGAAAGAATATCTGATCCTTCAGATTCACGTTGGCCTGCAACTTTGTCAAAGACTGTGAAGAGCTCAGGAATAGAGCCTTGTTTTGTCTGAAACGATTTATTTATGGACACTTGAAAAGATCATTACACTCACAACATGATACTAAAGAGCAAGAAGACTAAAAACTTCATATCTCAAAAAACTCTTCACTTATGGGTCCAGCACAGATATTTAATTAAGAAAAAAAAACGTTTGGGCAAATGTTTGACAGAAGTGAACGTCAGAGATTATAATGACAATCAAATGGAACACACCTGTGCTTTTTCTCAGCAAGCACACATGGGAAATGTAGTTCACAAGTGAAGGTGAAAAAACAAAATGGAAATAAATCAATACAACTTTTGACTTTTTAGCAGAATAAATTCATTGTCAGTTGTGGTCTTTTCACTGAATTTGTTGTTATTTAGAAAAATATCAATATCACCAGTTTTCTCCTTTCATTTTTCAACTAATTTGGAAGCAAAAAAAAAGATTTCACCTGACAGAAATGTGTTAATAATTTGTGTGTGAGAGACAAAAAAAACAAACAAAGCAAAACCTGAGAGCGGATGAACCTCTGACTTCCTTGTCACGAAAGGAGGAAATAGAGTTCTGTTGACCATCATGTTTTCCATTACAAGTTACCTCTCAGCACCCTTCACTTTTACACTCCACTGTTGCTGTCATTCCAGTGACTCACGGTAATCAATTCCGCCTCACCCCGCCTCGAGATAACGGCACAAAAGTAGTTTTGCAACACGATAATTTGTGCCACAACCTGCTGTGAGCTGAATGTAGATGAAGTGTGTACGCTGGCCAATAAAGAGCGCTTGTGTGTCAGATTCCTTCATGTTGCTTTTATTGGGTCCATTAAGCAGCTGCCTGTAGAGAGTCCCCCGAGGTGTGTGCACTCGCTCAACATGTTTGTTTTTCTCAAGGCTTTGTTGGAGTTAATGATGTCACCCTTAATTGTGGCGCCACACACACTTCCTTGTCTCAGAGGTATAGGTAAAGAGGAATATTTAAAGAGAAAATCATCTTGTTATCCTGCAGATTCTTGAAATCTGTGTATAAATAACAAACCTATCAGAAGCTAGAAACATATAGTAGGTACCTTTATGGAGCTGCAGTAACTCAGGGATTTTCCCTGAATTTATTTCCTGGTTTCCTGTTGACACTACACAAGCTGTATTTCAGGGTCAGCAGCCTGCTGTTCTTTTTAGAGCTTGTTGATTTGACCTCTAACAGCCCTGAAAACCTATTAAATTATAAAACATTAAATAGCACTGACATGAAATGGTATCTTTCACCTTTAAAGGACCAGTGTGTAGACGTGAAAGCACCGCTACCCTCCACTCTTACCCTCCCAGAGGTAACCACCAAGCTGTGCCTTGTCACTCCCGCAGGGCTAACACCAAATGCCTTGACAGGAGCTTTCTTCACTCTGCTGTAACAACATGGAACAGCCTTCCACCTGCTGGTGCCGGAGACATCACATCAAGTACTGTTCGTGCCTTCAAGAAGAGACTGAACAAACACCTCCTTAGCACAAGATTGTAAATCCTAAAGCTCAAGGACTTTCATACGTATAAGAAATCAGCCTCATATATATTCCTGAGTAGCTGCAGATCAGTGATAGGCTCTCTTCATAAATGGTATTTATGAAGCTTATATCAGATTACAACCGACTGAATACCTTTTATCCTCCCCTTTGAAGTGTGTAGAACCTAAGATGGCTGCAAAACTTGCAAAGAGGTTCTCTCTAGAGCCAGCGTTTGGTTTGTCTGCTCTGGGCAACTGTAGAAATATGGCAGTGCAACATGGCGGCCTCCATGGAAGAGGACCTGCTCCTGTAGATATAAAGGGCTCATTCTAAGGTAATGAAAACACAACGATTATCATTTTCAGGTGATTATATTCTAATTAAAACATACTTATATTCCTTTTCTGACAAGTCTGTTCTGCTAAATGCCACAATATAAATTCTACACACTGCACCTTTAATACGTGTGAGAGAGAAAACCCCCAAAATGATCTTTCTCCATGTTAGAATTGACCCTGCATTCCTGGAAGTTTGCTAATGTTTCACTCAGGTTAAATATTACATGTGTTTTGCTGGGAACTGTACCCAGTTCTCCTTCTCAAGCTGCTTTAAATACAAGCAGTTTTCCAGCAATCTGTCCACATCTAAACCATGCGAGGAGGCTGGAATTAAAGACAGGTGAGCCATTTCAGAAGGTCACTGGTTCTGAAGTGTTAAACATTGACTAGACTTCCTCCCTCTGGTCCCTAATGTTTCCCTTCCCTTTTTTTTTTTTTTTTTTTTTGCCCCCTGAGCCAGGGCTCCATCGTCTTGGCTGATAGCCAGCGACGAAGATAAGATGTAGCACTTAGCCTGGCATCGGCATGGGAACCGTGTCGCCTGGAGGCCTGAATAATTCAGAGCCTGAGATAAATTTACTGCTTATGAAGTCATGCAAAAAAGAGATAGAACAGACCTTTATTATTATCTATACAGTTTTTATGTGCGTATCTAATTTTCTTGTGGATTTTTTTTTTTTTTTTGAGTCGCTTTAATGTAGTGTGAGAAACTTTACACAAGCCGGCAACACCCTTTGTTTTAAGTAAACACACATACAGTACATGCAACAGGAGTCAATATTTGCACCAGGTTCTTTCTGAAGCATGTCCTGCACCATCAGACGCATCAATCTGACAGGTTTAACACCCCCTCGAAGCCAACCTGGGCGTTTATAAAAGGCAGGTTTATTTTGAGCCTACAGCCAATGGGTGGGGTGACGTCGCCTTCTGTGCTATCAGGGTTTCTTCTCCACTGAATGTAAATATTCCTTCGTCCCTGTCAACACTCTGAAAGCAGATCCTCCCTCCAGCGCTGTCAGGTGACACCATCAACGTCAGCACGTCACTCAGAGGCCTCGTTTAACCAACGTCCTGGTTGTTGTTCAGGGCGGTTAGGCATCTGTAAATAATTCAGTGAAGTAATGAACTGATTTGCAGATTTTTTTTGGACACTTTTCTTCCGGTTTTCTAAGCCGCCTGTGAAGTCAAAAAGCTGTTTCCTGCATGAGTGAACCCGATGAGATGAGTAGAGGGAGGTCAAGAGGAGACTAGTCAAGGATGGTTAATCCTCAGTCTTCTCCATCACACTTCCATTATCAGGAAATAATATGATAGAGAGGTAGAGGTCGTCGGACTACCTACTCAAGATGAATAAGAGAAATGTTTTCATTAAGAAAGTAGAAAGAGAGAAGGAAGTGGGAGGGTGTAGGGATGAAAGAGGGGAATGAGGAAGAATATGAAGACGAATGGTTCTCTTAGAAGAGGGAGGAGGGGGGGAGACGTTAGCCTGCAGGTCAGTGTAATGTACAGTACACTCATAAAAAAAAGGTATGGTTTGATATGTTAGTTGTCTTTATTTCCTTTATTTTTTTTTACATTAATTTCCTCTTTTTTTACATTATACAACAATAAAAACACAGCAAACTGCCCCCCCTCCAAAAAAAAAAGAATAACAAAACATGTGCGTAGTTCATTAAAAAGAGGCACAATGATGTGACATTCACAAACACTATATCAATATGTAACATACATAAAATGTGAAGTTAAGATCAGATGTTTTAGCTGATTTTTGTCTCAGAGGGGTTCAGTCTCAGAGGAAGACCGAGCTTTAACTCTTCCCTTTGACGTCTGAACCGGCCTTGATGTTGCTCCCTCAGTTTTTCTACGTGAGGAGAAAAGAGGTAGAAACGCTTCACTGCACTCTCTGCTTTGGTTTAATTTAGTTAATCTTGTGACAAATTGGATGCCAATGACATGTTTTATACCAAGAGTGTCAACAAGCATAGAAAAACTCATCTGATTTGGCTGTTTATAGAATTACGGCTAATGAAGTTATAAACTGTTTCTCTGAAATCTGTATTTTTTTAAACTCGTGAATGGACTGATTACGTTAAAAGTAATGAAAGTTGCGTTACTGGAGGGGGAAATACAAAAATAATTTTACATCAGCGTGTGGCACACACATCTGCATCTCTCTCTCACACACACACACACACACACACACTCACAAGACCATATCTCTTGGAGGTAACATGGACGTGACTAAAAACGTTTTTTTTCTTCTCCGACATGTTACTCGTTCAGTGAATTTGCTCGCAACAACAAATGATTCTTGAAACTGTAAACACGTCGTGAACAACAGCACGTGATCTCTGCCCTTCACATACACATTGCTTAGAAACGAAAGGCACATTTTATAAGTAAAAAAAGTAAGGCTTACTTCCAGGTGGGCCGACTGATAGATAATCCATGACGGATTAAGTCTTTTTGTACAGTTATCTGCTTGTGAGCCTTCAAGCACGATGATGAATTTACAGGCAGCTCGTGGTAAAAAGATAAATCCAGACTAAGTTAAATAAGTAGCTTCATTTGGCTTTATCAGATAAATTAATCCATTCTATACGCACTGCAGGAAGCCAGTAGGCACATGACAAAATTAATATAAAATGAAAGAGTAAAAGCAATTTGCTCTGTGGTTCTTATTCATGCACATGTCATAAATCTAACTTAATATAATGTGATACATCTATAAATTATAATTTGTTATTAAGGATACATTTTAGTACAAGTCCACTCTAAGTGGCTGCAAAATATTTATTTTACCAGTGAGTCAACTAGCTAGGTGTAATATGAAAGAGGTTGTTTGTAGCAATGAATTCACAAAGAACTCCTGGCAGCTCTACAGAACTTTTTTTTTAGCATCTTTCAGCTTATTTTGGTTTTAAAGTCTCCAAATTGACTGTTTTTGTTCACTCTCACAGATCTCGTGGTGTTTCTAGCTATAGCAGGCAGCTGTTTTGAGTGGGGGGAAAAGCTCTGATAAACCCACTGTACGCTCACCCGCTCAGCACCAAACGACAGATGAAAAAAGTTAGCGGCTAGCTGGTGACCATAGAGAAGCATTTAGCAGCTAAAGAGCCAGATGTTTCCATTAAGAGCTGATAGAGAGCAGAAAAGAGCTTTAAAAAAAGGAAGGTGAATAATAGATTTACATTCAAGTAGACAAAAACTCAAATGAAATGCTAGTGTTGCTCCAAGTCTGCTGAATGTGAAAACAGACTTAACTGTTTGCTACCAACAACTGTCAAAATTGTGTTTATAGCTTGATGTGCTGCCCCCAAGTGGCCAAAAAGAGTTATTGCAAGTTTTTTAAGGTTTGCTTTTAACAAAATAACACTGTCACCAAGAGCTTTAACAGCTAAAATAAAACATCTAAACATTAATGTTCGACCCTGAATACTGTATTTTCATTGTAAGCTCAGCGATGAGGAGCTGAGTCATCAGTTGGAAACACTGACCTTGCAACATACTTAATCATCCCGACATCAAGAGCACTGACTTCATGCTCACGTTGTCACAGGATAAAATTACAGCTGCTTTACTGTTTTATCACATCTACTGACGCTCCGGTCTACTTCCTGGATCTGCGGCCAATACCTCAGGTTGTTCCTTCTTCCTGTTTGTGAATGACAACCTACAAACCTTTTTTTTTTTTTTTATCTCAGACTGGCTGTACCTGTTTTCTGAAGTCTAGTTTTATAAATTCACCGACTGACGGCATGCAAAAACTCCTCTGTACCTCCACACACAACATATTATATAATCATATTTATGTACAAACATCTTGGGCCACATTTGCGTATTGAGTAATAAGACTTTAGGTCATTGGGAGAGCTCTGGTTCAAGCTCCCATGACGTCAAGCAGCTGCCCTTGAGCAAGGCACATAATTGTGGGGGGGTTTTTTGGGGTGGAAGGGTGTAGGGGAGATGAAGTGTGCGAATAGACACACGTTCCCCACTTCGGTTTGTAAAATAACTCTTGCGTGACTCTGTATTTCACCGTCGTCACCATCAGCAGCACGTTTTTGCTCCCCGTGGAGCGAGAATACGCAGGGACGATTCCCGGATTGAGTCTTCTTCTCCTTCTCCTCCTCCTCTTCTTCTTCCTTCCAGTGCTGATGTTTTAATGTTCTCATTTGGGTTTAAAAAGTGTCCAGATACAGTTTTTCTTCTTTCTTTGGAAAGCTGTAAAATGCAGGAATAAATGTTAAGATACAAATATATATTTGAGAAATGAAGACACGTGATTTAAAAAAAAAAAAAAAAAAAAAAGAGGATGTGTTTACCTGGATTTCTATCATTTCTCTTTGTCCAAGTTGTCCGTCTGTTCCTGGCAGGAAGGAAATAACATTGATTTAATACAGAAAACAATCATAAGTCAACAGAGTCAATAATCTTCAGCCTGATTATGAGTGTACAACCATCAGGGTTTGTTTTCATGGGCTGAAAGCATTTTTCTTCCTCTTACAGTCAATACCAGAAAGATTAAAGTCAATAAATGAACCAACAGTATGAAAAACGCTGATGTTAAATGTGTTCTAAATGGATTCTTTCCGTCATCTCTGTGTGCAGTGTTTCTCCGCCCTAAAACAAACTGACATTGATTTACTCAAGGCAGGTGAGTCTAAACGAGCCCGTCCCAAAAGTCTGAAGCAAATATGTTGAGACTTTAATCTCTTCTAGAACAAAGCCAGAATATTTTGGATCTGCTGGAGATTTTTTTAGGATATCTAGTGTGAATGTGAAGTGTGAATGGCGTCAGAGTCCAGGGTGATTTGCTGTGACAGAGAATGAGAAGTATTTTCGGGATATGCTCTAGAAAGTAGCTCAAATTCTCACCTCCAACTTGTCTTTTACATCTAACACTTCCAGCTGTGGGGGTTCGTGGTGTAGTGAATACACATAGATACGTTTTACAAACCAGAACTGACCTGCTAAACGACATAGCTCCTCCACAAGTGAGTATATTTTCACTTTATTGTTAATAATGTCTGTTTCCTGAGCTGTTCTCAACTCGTTATAAGACATTCAAATGTATTTATTGTGAAGCAGCGAACGAACGGAGCACAACAGAACATTTAATTCTGTCCTGTCAGGAACCGTAATGTCAAAAACAATGAAATTGAGTGCGAACAAGCATGAAGATTAAAACGTGATAACCAAAGCGCACCTCTGATGACTAATATTCATATTGAATTAAAGCTCAATCACACAGGACGACAGATGCTTGTTTGCTTTCTGTGAGTTGAAAGGTTTTTGCAGTTTGCAGTGTTCAATATGTCTTACTTATTTAACTGATTTTGATGACATCATATTAACCTCACTGTGTACTATAATGAACAGTTGGTTGAGTTCCCTGTTTTGTTGAGCTACATTCAATGTAAGTGCTGATTTAGGCACTTAAAGCACCACATTACTGTTAACTGAAACATTTTATTTCTCTGTTTCCTTCAGTTAAAACAGTTTTACATCAAAACTGTGCTAAATGTAACCAAAAAAAAACCTCTATTCTCTATTTTTCTACATATCTGATTATGATTATGACATCTATCTTTAAATTATTTGTCAGTGTTCAGGGGGAGTTTCTGTAGATGTCACCAACTGCTGTGAACACGCACATCATTAAAAGAATGCAGACCAGCTGCGGCGCTTACATGCAGACACATACATATTTTTGCATATATAAGCAACAATTATTTCAACACAGAGCGTCGGCGGGGACCGACGGGATGAATAAGTTTCCAGGACACCGACCTCCTGGGACTCAGACGTCGCGCGGCTCTTAGGCGCCGCTTCTGTCGGAGACGTCGGGACGCTCCCGTTGGAATCTGTTATTAACAACGTCCGCCTGTCTCTGCCTGGTTTTTCACACTTTGTCACGCGGAACCTGAGAGAAGGGGGGGAAAATAGAGAGAGAAACAAACACACACACATTTCAAATGTTTGTTTTTTTTTTGCAAGTTAGGACGGTCTCACACATCATTAAAATAAAAACTACTGGCCAAGATGACAAAGAATAATACACACAGTGTGCACTCTTTTAAGAAAGTTTGGAGACTAAAAAGGATCTCAGTGTGAATCATTTTTCTAGGTCACAATAAAATACAACTTTTTTCACTTTGTAAAAGTATATTCATGTCATAAGCAATATATATATATATATATATATATATATATATATATATATAAAAAAAACACAGACTGCTCCTTTAATAAAAATGAAAATGTCATGGCTCAGTTCATATTGCATTTGTGCCACAGCTGACATCTGCTTCTACTTCTAATAATACACACACACACACACACACACACACACTCTCCCTATGATTCTCACCAACCCAAACTTTACACCTCTCTCATCCACTCACTCAAAAGCACACACACACACACACACATACGTGCACACTCTCTCCAAAGCTTTAATTAAATCAGCGAATCAATATTCGTATCCAGGTCATGCTGACCCTCTGTGTACACGGCCATTCATCTGGGTGTGCAAATGAAAAGCAGCGTCTCTGCATCCCAATCAGCTCGCAGCAGGACATTAAGGATGAGGAGAGTGCTCGCTGTGTGAAGAGGGCGGAGGATATACACACTTTCGCCGAGGTTCTGACTGAGAAATGCTCTTTTTTTTTTTACTTTAAACATCCAGGACATAATGTTGCACAATTAAATTCCAGTGTTGTTTTTACACCTCCGTGGCTGGCGACAGCGTCCCGTTCTCTTCAAGAACACAATATCTCAGGGAAATGCCCTGAGGGAGTTTCTTGAAATTTGGCAAAAACATCCACTCGGACTGACTGATTAGAATGAGGTGGTCCGAGGTCAAAGGTCACTGTGACCTTTTTTGGCCATAATTCAAGAATTCATACGCTGACAAAGTTTCACACAAATTACATTTTTTTATCCAAACAGTCTCTAAGTGAAAACAGTTTCTCACTGAAATCACACATGTCAATATAGTGAAGACACTTAATACCTTTTATTAAATTCACTACAAGTGTTATATGAGTCTGGACAGACTTGTATGTAAAAGATGGCGTTTCTACTTCTGTTTTAGACTCCTTTAAAAATATTACTGTCTAGTATTTGAGGGAGTGTCACAACCTTTTACAGCACAAACAAGACTGCTTTCTGAAGCTGGAAACTGAAACCTACAACAATTTCCACCAACATTAGCAAATATTAAATGACTTAGTGAATCCCCACAATCCTATGTGAAAAGTAGATTTTTTTTTTTTTTTACTAAAAGTACAAAAAGTACAAAAGCAGATGCTTCGTGTACCCAGAGGAAGGAGATTCATCAAATGAGTTGGTAAAATAACATTTAGAGAAACAGTCCAGTTGCTGTCCTGAACTTTTTGTGCTTTCAATAAAAAAAGGTCATATTTCCTAAAAGCCGAGTGCTCCTTCGTCAAGTGTGATGAGGAAGAATTTGTTTGAAATTCCTCAAAAACAGATCGCTTTGCTAAATTGACGCTCAGAGTTTCATGGAAAAGTCAAAGAAAGTGAGGAAAAATGCAAAGTTTTGATCAGATTGTGGACGAGAGAGATTTGGTCAAAAAGGAGTGTCAACTTGTTGATGTGGAAACAATTCTAGAAAATTCTAAATAAATTTAACACTGTTTAAAATGATCTTAAAGAGAACGATGATGTTCGCTCAGTTTGATCAACTCAAAAAAAACGAATGTGTCGCCGCCTTTAAATAATTTTTTTGTGCTTTTATTTTGTGTTTTTTTGGAAATGTTTATCTATTTAGTAATGTATTTACAACCAGTTCTACATTTATTTTTAGCTTTGTGATTAACAGTGTTTTTTTTTTCCTTTCTTCTTCTACTCATTACGTGTGTATTCGTTAACCTGCTGAGAAACAGCAAAGTCTCGCAGAAAGCCGCCAGCCGTCACAAATGTCTCCGTTTCTGTCGCTGTAAGCTCTCGCTCCTGTTTACTGTGCTTTTTAACAGAGGTTAAGCACTGAAGCTCAACACAGTCTCAACCCTGCAGCATCTATTTTCTCAGGCTTCACACACACACACACACACACACACACACACAGGTTGTCCGCTGGTGCGTTTTCCAGGTCGCTGGTCTGGTGTCAAAGTGCACAGCTGCAAACTTAACCTGTGTAATTAAGTGTGGATTTTTTCAGCAGTGATTATTTAGAGTTAATGTTTGATTGTGAATACTGTGTGTGTGTGTGTGTGTGTGTGTGTGTGTGTGTGTGTGTGTGTGTGTGTGTGTGTGTGTGTGTGTGCACTCATGCCTGATACACCTCTAGGGCAAACTGTTTTAATATTATTTATAATTTACCTGCAGTTGTATGTTGATGAAATCCTGAACGTAAAAAAAACATTATAAAGCAGCACTAAGCTCTCCTATTTTGTCCCATGACTCACACACTCACACACACACACTCACACACACACACACACACACACTCATACCTGCCCACAGCAAGGACCGTGACCTCTCCACAGTGGCTGCGTCGCTGCTCCGCCTTGCGGGGCGACGGCTTCCTCATCAGCGGCCATTTCTTCTGGCTGCAGCGGGTGCAGATGTTCTTGTTGCTACCCATACCTCCGATGGTGTGCAGGTGGTTGCAGGTGTGCTTGGCAGCTCCCGGGGGCGCACCCGGTGACACGGGAGTCAAAGGAGGGGTCGGGGTGCTGGGGGAGGTCGGGGTGAGGGGAGGACTGAGGAAGGAAAAAAAAACAAAAAAAACAGAAGTTAGTGATCCAGAAGGTGCATGCAAAAATAATGCAAATCAGCTACTGATGAATGATTATACAACCGAGATAGAAACCAACCAAGAAACATTTTATAGGTCAGCAGGATGTTCAACTAAACTTTTTTTTTTTTGGATCAGCTGTCAGATGTGTAAGCTTTGAGAATTGAAACCATTCACAAACTGACCTACATTCAGTCTCAAACATCTCATAGAGAGATTTCAAGCTCATTGAGTTCAGCAGTGCAGCCGGCAGAAACAACATTTTCAAAAAAACACTTTGAGGACAATGACGACGTTTAAAGCGATAATGGAGGCAATTCTCTGTAGCAGCGTGCGTCAGTTGAGGTGATCGATAAGGAATCTACTGCAGAAAGAAGAGCATCACAACACGAGCTGCATCTTTCCACACGCAGCATACAGTATTTATCTGAGTGCTAACAGCGACTCATTGAGGTCAGCTTAATTGTCTGTTTGATCTTTTTTTTTATTTTGGAGGGGATTGTGTTGTTCATTGTGCATGTTTTATGACTCTGGAGAGCCATATTGTTTACACATGTAGGTAGAATAAACAAGTTTCTGTACACTGATGTAAACATATCATATACAGTATGTATGCCTATGTGTGTGTATCAAGGGACATACAGTAGAAAAAGTTGTGCCTCTTTGATGTTTTTTTTTTTGTTGAGAAGGAAGAAGGGATGAGAAGACACTCATTTTTTTTAAAACAGCTTTCACTCTTCTGGGAAGGATTTCTCGACGATTTTGGGATCTGGCAGCGGGGATTTGCTCCCACTCAACCTCGAGAAGCATTAGAGAAGTCTGGAAGCGATGTTGGGCGATAAAGCCGGCCTCACAGTCGGCGTCTTTTTGGACTTCGCTTTGTATGCTTGAAGTACTGTCGTATCAGAAAAGGAAAAAAGAAAGGGTTTCTCCAAACTGTTGCCACACAGTTGGAAGCACTGTTATCTACAACAGTGCTTCTTTTTTTCCTTTTTCTTGGTGACGTTGACCTTAAAATAAACATTGAATTAAGTTAATAATTGATTACATGCATTTCTTTTTTTTTGTTGCTGTTTTGAAGTAACATTATCCTACATTTTAGGATTATAAAGGGTGAAAAAAAAAAAGTATTTTGATGGGACGTACGAGGCTGCTGTTGCATGAAGAGATCAAAAGGTTCTGACGACACTGTCAAACCAGTCATTGTCTTATTTTTCATGCGCAGCAGGGATGAGAAAGTCAGCTCACACAGACATGATGATGGCAAAGGCAACAATATACTGACGGTGAAGTTGTGTGTCAGTTCTTTTCAACTTGTTGAGGGCTGAGATGTATATCAGCATTTCTTTAAGCTGCATTTACACAGACTAATATTTATATGGAGGCTCTGACAGACGCTAAATCTGATAGTTGCGCATGTGGAAAAACAGCAACCACTGCGAGCTGTTATATCACTTTCATGTCATAAAAGCCATTCATAATGGCTTTTAATTGATTATTTTGGTGGTTATTGCTTGTATTTCTTCAGTTTTGATGTTTAAAAAATAAAAATTAAAAGATAAAGTGTAAAAATACAGTCTATAGTAGAACATAATATAACTATGAACCTATCCTTCCATGTCAGCTTCTTTTATTGTGGTAAAAAGTTTAATAGATGAGCAATAAAAAAAAAAAAATAGTGTGCGGGAGCGTCCACATATTTTTGGCCATGTAGTATAAACAATAGGCCTCATGCAAGAACCACACACATGAACAGATTCATTCTTCTGCTAATCTAAATGAATTTTGAGTTTAAATATGATACTGAAATTAACAAAAAATATATGAAAGTAAAACAAACTTCATGTAAAATTAATATATTGTTCACCATGTTTTCATCATCATGGCCGCCAGTTTACTGAAAGGTTTTTTTTTTTTAATTTTATCATTTTTATTGGCGTATTTTAGTGTGGCAACTTCTATATTTCAGTAGTTTCTAGGAATCTTCTCTCATAGCTGCCTCTGTGTGTCTCTGCAGGTCTCTGTCCAGTATCATCTTCTGTTGCAACCGACAGTGTGACATCACCTGCAGACTATATAATATTCTCTCCTCTTGTATCTGTGTGACTGTCACATCCCTTGACCGCCTCCCCTCAAGAAAAAAGAAGAAAGACTTTTTTTTTTTTTAGCATCTAACCTCACATCAAAGCATTCCCTCTTTATTTCTGTCACCGTGCAGAGCTGCTCTGATGACACGTCAGCATGGATTCATGGTTTTGTGATTGTTTCGGGTCTCCTGCTGTCACTCACTAAATTTGTTATGTGTTTGTCTTCTGATTTCTCAAAGCTCTCTCTCTCTCTCTCTTCCTTCTCTCTGTGAGGTTTGCTTCTTCGAGTATTCAACATTTCTTGAAGTTAAACTGTGTTTTTCCTCTTCGGGAACTTTTTGTGAATGAAACTCGCCCACAAACGGAGCAGAACATAAAGTCTTGTATGTCAAATTCAGAGGGGGGGGGCGTGGATTATGCTAATGATCACATCTCACGAATGCACAATTCATGGCTGGAACAAACCATTTACGACAAGTTCAGGCAGTTGAGAGGGTTTGTTAAATCCGACTTGGAGCGAACCTCACAGAGAAGTGTGATTCAGCATAAAAATATAAAAAATGTCCTTGCATGAGACCCAACGTGTAAACACATGTGAGCACACATGGAGACAAAAAAAATAAAAATCTTGCCTTTGTGTGGATTCCTGGCTAACAGCAGTGGGAAACATGAAACAGGAGGAAGGGAAAAGAAAAAACATGACAAAGGGGAGATAAACTGATGTGAACAGGGCATGTTGTGCAGAACAGACAGGGGACTGAGGGATGGCGGGGAGGTTGAAGCTCAAGTACTGATGGGGGGTGAGGGGGGTGAGGAGGAGGAGGAGGAGGGGGGAGAGCAGCACTGAGGAGAGAGGAAGTTAAGTACCAAATCTGGAGAGGCAGATAGCGAGCCCTGGCCACACTACAGTCACTCTCTCCATCCCTCTCTCTCCTTTTCCTCCCTCTATTTCTGCCTGTCTGTCTGTCTGTCTCCCCTCCCCTGTAAGTGTCCCATAAATTACCCCTCCCCTTACCCAATACACCCCCCCCCCCCCCACCCCGACCCCCTTCTCCCTCTATTCCACCATCTCTAAGTGATCCACTGGCAGACTGCCCGACCTGGCTGAGAGAGAGAAAAAGAGAAAGATATGGAGAGTAACAGCAAGAGAAAAGGGAGTACTACAGAGAGCAATTTGAACAAAGGCTCAAAAATGAACAAAAAGTGGAGGGAAATGGGAGGAGGAGGGGGGTTGGGGACAAAGAAGGGGGGAAAATATGTGGAAAAATAGATTTGGAGAGGGAACTGAAGAAGCGAGACACATGAAAGTGATGCTTTGGAAATGTGTCGCGGTTGCAGATTTACGCTGATTTTCTTTTTTTTTTTTTTTTCCCAGGACACCCAATGTGACTGAGCAGAACACCTCTATACCTGAACCTAATCCTCGGCACAGAGGAGCAGCTCCTAACCATTTATTTTCCCCAAGCCCTTCTTCAACAAAAAGGGAGAACATCCACGTTTCTCTTTATCTTCTCCCCTCCTCCTTCAGCGATATGTACTGTAGCACGACAAGAAAAATGACAGGAGTAGAGACATACTCTGTTAACTCGATTTACTTACACTCTTCTTCTGTCACAGGCATCTCCTTCTCCTATCTGGCTATCTCCTCTTATCTCGGCCGTACTACACTTGCTCGTTTACTCTGCTAGTTGCGTCGTACAGACGAACGGTGGAGACGTCTGATCTTAAAAAGGCGGCTCGCGCCCCCCGTCGGCTCCAGTTTTCTAGCGACGCGAGGGGTCATTTCAAAGTGACACGCGGGCCGACTTGGATTGGGGATGTGAATGTCAAGCTTTCTGTTCTTGTGCGGCACGTATATGTGGTTTACAGTGATAATGGTGGCAGGTTCACCACTTGATTTTTTTTTAAAGTCATTTTTGGGTCCTTGATTTAAGACAGAGAGAGAAAAAAAAGCAGGCTGCTCATTTTTAACTGATGTCCATTGATTTAACAGGTGAAATGAAAAGTATTATTATCAGATTTTATCAGTTGATTAAGCTAATGCTAACTCTAAAAGTTATTTGGTAAGATTTTCAAACAGTATATATTCACTTTTAACATTACCAGAAGTTTGGCTTTTAGGATGAGAACTAACCAATGTGTCGAGTGAACATAACGCATACGTAAGCTTCCCCGTAACCTTTAACCCTACACACTGATGGAACATGAAATGCTGCTTGGCCTAGAAAGCTTGATTAGTATTGTAGGTAGAGCTTGTAGTGAGCTGGTTAACATTAAAGCAGACAAACCTCTGTGCTCAATCCATTCCTTTCACTTTTTCTCTTTTGTTTTTCAGTTTAGAGAAGCTAAAGAAAGACGTCACCCGACAAACTCTTTACAAAACGTGGAGGGAGACGAAGCTTGACATGTTTGCTGTGTTGCTAAGCTATGAATGGACAAAGGCTGGAGAGGGGGCTGGTTTCAGCAAATGGTCAGTTATGTTTTCATTATTATTTAGATTGTAAATTACATTTTTGATTACTAAATACATATTTTGGTCAAGAAATGTCACACATTCTACAAAGTACCATCTAAATTTCCCAGATCACAAGATGATATATCCATAATGCTCCCACAGTCCAACACCCAAAAGATTCATTTAAAGTGATTTAAAACAGGAAACAAAAGCATCAGATCCTCACATCTGAGAAGTTTAAACCAGCAACTGTTTGACATTTTTGCTTGATAAATGATCGGAGCAATTGAGAAAATACCAAAATTGTCAATGATCAATTTACAGTTTCATTTAGTAATTGTCTCAACACTAATGCAGGCGACTGTATTTATTAAGAGTCTATAATTTAAATATTGACAGTTTCTTTGCCCAGCAGTCCCCATTAAGTGGAGTCACACTGTGAATTCTGGCTTAGGATCCAATAAGGAAACAGGCCAAAAAAACAACTGTGCTCGATGTGCTTTAATAATCCCACAATACGGTAACATGGGGGCTCAGCGGCATTTTAGGAGCGGCCCCCTCCCCAGCTGCTTGCCCTCAATCAAACCTTGCCAATCTGGAAAACTATCAGAAGAGAAATGTGGCCTGATTGCCTTGTCTGTTCATTTCCTGCTGGCTACTCTCAGTCCACTCACTTCACTAGTGAGGCTACAAGGCTTTTCAAGGAGGCTTATGGCGCCATCTGGTGGTCGGCGTCCGCTATAGCAGGTGTGTTCAGGAACATGAGGGGGTGCACTTACCCGTCAGAATCGATGCTGTTTTCATGAACCATGGCTTTCAGGGCGTCTGAGTTTGCTGAAAGAGAAAGAAAAAAAATTAGAGGGAGAGAAAGTTACACACAGAAGAAAGAGAGAGAGAGGGAGGGAGGGAGGGAGGGAGAGATAAAAGCGGTGTTGGGAATTAGCGAGGAGAACGCTCTAGTGACTTCAAAAGCGCAGCGTTTATTGAAAGATGGCTCCGACAGATTAACTCCTTAACACAATTAAACGGCACATCACATGCAATCGCTGAACACAATTGCTAGTGCAAAAAAAAAAAAACAACCTCAAAGGGAACGAGCCATATGAGTTAAAGTCAACAAACTACGGGATACGATTGTGGAAAGTTATATTTCTGTATAACGATGCCGTTATTGACTAATAAGAGGTCAGGAGTTCGGCCCTCGGGGATAAACGTGTTTTGATTTTCTCATATTGCTCGTGAGCAACAACTTCTGCTCACATACAAAGTAGCATCAACACAGCCGAAAAACAGCTCAGATATAGATTTACATAATTCGCTCCCAGAGACGGCTTTCCCCCTAAGGCCTGGCCCTGATGCATTCACTGACTTCGCCGTGAGGAGCGCAAGCTTACACAGATAAAAAAAAAAAAAAAAGGCACAGTGTGTGCACTAGACAGAGAGACTCTGTGTATACCTTAGGAAACGGGGCAGATGTACCGAGCTGTGCTGAGACACAGCCGGATGACTCACTTAGGTAAACGTTATGATTTGCATGTTTTTGATTCCGTGTAAAAAAAAAAAAAAAAAGTGCAAGGACGTCTGACTCAAACCGCTGACCTCCTTATCACCCCGGATCATCCTCATATCACTCCGCACCGCAGGGTATTTTACAACAACATCCATGGTGACTGCTGGTTATTTTTAGCCTTTAAGTAACATAAACTTCCATTTGCTTTGGTCACTTTATAGTGTTTTTGCACAAAGCTACCCTTTAAAAGACTGTAGCAAGAAGAACTGTCAGCATAAGAAGATCAAATTAGAAAAAAAGGTTTTAGTTTTTGGCCAAAGTTTGGTGTCTTTAAAAGGAAAATGTGACCTTAAATGCCAGAACAGCTATTTGTAAAGTAAATAATGTGCCATCACACAGACTTAAATGTAGAATAGCTACAATGAAACCTGAATGCAGGAACATTTTGACAGCTTTCAGTCTTAATGGCAAGAAGTGAAGAGCTTCTTTACAGCAACAAGATACCATGTGCAATATTTTGAATACAAATGCACTGTAATGTCTTCCTGTCATCTTTGAGAAATGTCTTTTTTAGTAGCGACTAACAAGAGAACAGAAAAGTGAAAAGGTATTAGACTCTTGGAAACATTTCTGATTAAATATTTGACCCTCCAGCTTTCTTCTGGAGTTTCCTCTAAAGTTTGTTGTGCTACGTGAGTGTGAATGTGACAGTGCTGTGATGTCTTTATTTCTGGACGATCTGTAGATGGCAGTCTTTGTCTGTTCAGCTCTGGAAACTACTAGTCATGGTCAGTTCTTCTTTGGGTTGCTGCACAAACTGTTAAACAAACAATTACACAAACTTCTGCTGCAGCTGCTGGAAATGGGGAGAAAAAAAAACTTGACTTCCTCTGTTCTAGTTATTAATACATAGTGAAGTGTGCTAAAGGTTTGGTGAGTAAAGCTGGGATGAGAGGCAATTTGGAAATATGTCAGAATATGAATACAATACACTCAGTTGCTTCTAATAGCAGGAATCTTGAAGCACGGCGTGTCACCAGACATAACGACACTGTGAGGCAGAGTGAACGCAGTACAACGCCGTCTGTCCAGCTCTACAAACACTGTTACAACGAAACCACTGATGAGTCAGCTCACTGTTTACCTCTTGAGGGTGGACATGGAAAAAGAAAAGAAAAAAAAAAAAAATGACTTGCAACACTGGACAATGACGGCCAGTCCCTGAGGAAAGATGAATAACACGATGCTTTCTGTACATATGTTAATCATTCATATCAGATATGAGGGAGTGGAAATTTGTAGATATAAATACTAAAAAATAATAGACTGTTCTGATTAGCCAGTGGAGTTACTTAGTACGGTAACTACTAACACTACAACTTGGATGTTCTTTTTCATATATTATCATGAAGTATTTCAGTTTGAGCATGAAGAGTTGATTAATTAAATGCTTAACTTTTGTCATGAGTCAAATTGAATCTAGAATCTACAATAAAACGCTTGTTTAAGTGCCTGAAACGATACGAACTATCCACATTGTGTCATTATACACTTTACATTTACAGCAACTGACACAGCAACTCCTCTACTACCTCGCTAAAATATCTCTTCTATCTTTTTTTTTTTTTTTTTTTTTTACATCGAGACAGAAGCTACATTATCAGATTTCAATAGGAACTCTGCAGCTATGGGAGGTTTATCAGCACTGTGGTAAATAATCTCCTGTAGAGTTCTCAGTAAACGCATATGTGTAAATACAAATCAAGCTCGCTGAATTTGACACAATGCTAGCGTTGATCTTTATCTCTCCTGTTTTCGTAATGTCATGACACTGTTTAATTTACAGGCATAATGCAGTCAACTAGCAGCTAAAAGACTCATTGGGAAACAATGATCAAACAAAACATATCGTGTAAACTGTTAATCTTTCTTTTAAATTCCTCTGCGGTGGCCTGTTTGTGATTATATTCCATGAAGGGCCTCATTCACGAGCCAAAACTCTTCCCAGAAGAGTCCCACATACACATGTACACTACAACAACTAAACAGGAACATACACACCTTCTTCCTGAATAATGTGACAATAACAAAACAGTAATAGAGTGCTGAACTGTAAATGACTTCATAGAAGGAGGGCTGATAAATGCTCTACTGCTTGACTGAGGTAAAAGCCCCTTCAAGTTACATAACAGGAAGCTTTGAGTGTCAAATATAAGACAGTGAGAAATGTTATTATGTTTTATTTTATCCACTGCTCCGGCACAATCATGAAAACATCTATGACAGTCATGTACGATGCGTAAATGGCAGTTTTTAAAAGGTGGAAAAAGCACATTTAGTGTGTTTGTCGTTGAATAGGTCAGACACATACCTTCATTTTTCATGATATAGTGAACAATCTGTCCAACTGTGTCATTGTTGTCACTGAAGGTGTCGTTCATGTCTGGAAAAAAAACAGAAACACAAACAGAAATATTTCCGTTACAAATTATGTGACAACAAAGTTCAACATGACAAGAGACTAGAGTCAAAACAAGTGAAGTAAACTATATAGCCTGAAAGCCTGAATGTAAATATGCTTCTAAGAATGTGAGGCAAACAGTCTTCAGGCATGGCCTGAGGGGCCCCGACAACTAGAGACTGTTGACATCTTAAATGCTAAACATGATCCTCATAAATCCGCATTTAAGCGCACCTGTTAAGATTATAACTTGACGATATTACTCCTCTAGGTTTTGCTGTTTAGCTGGAGCAGGAATGCAAATGATGAGGTTTAATGCAAAGCCATGCATGGTCACACTGCTCCTCTATTACCTGAAACCTGAGCTTACATTGATATAATGCTAATATTGGGATGACAAAGAAGATGTGATCCCATCACTTTTCATCTAGCACCTCCACCTGGTCAAAGGTTTAATAAAAGACATTTTGGGCTTTGAGACACAGTGATCAACATTTTCTCATATTTTATAGACTCATCAAGAAAATAATCATAATAACTGTTAGTTGCAGCTAAAAGTCAGTTTATTAGCATTGTCACTGTGTTAGCGTTAAGACATTTAGACTTTTCTGGCAATTAATCGATTAGTCAAAAGAAAAGAAAATTAAACTATTCTGATAAGCGATTCATCTTTTCAGTCATTTTTCAAACAAAAACACCAAATGTTTTTCGATTCCAGGTTTTCAAATGTGATGATTTGGAGTTTTTTTTTTTCTTCCTCTGTCGTATTTGAAGATAAATTGAATATCTTAACATCTGACTGTTAGTCAGACAAAACAAGCAAACTGAAGACATCACTGCAGGCTCTGAGAAGTGGTGAGGACACGTTTTTTCACTATTTTTCAACATTTCAATCGACTCAACACATAACTGAGAAAATAATCGTCAAATAATCACTAGCTGCAGCTCTAAAAATATACAATCATAAGCTACCTTTCTTCCTTCAACACTGTGGACTAAATAGAAACAGAAAACACCCTTGTGAGGCACTTCCTCCAGTTTCCTGTTGATTTCTTCCTGTATTTTTTTCCCCTTCCTTCTGATAAACATAATACTTTTTCAGCAATTTAGATAGAATCTTCTTTGCATGTCGTAACTGCTTACATATATATATTGTGACATCTAACAGACCTGCAAGAGTGTAAAGTCACAAGCAGCTGGACGGGGGTAGGAGAGAGAGAGAGAAACTAGAAACTTGATCATTGTGAAATCAGAGAGGACCGCATCGACTGAATGAGTGCGGTCAGAACACAAGAGCAATGTTTTTTTGTTTTTTTTCCCCCTCATACTCTTTTGTTTCCATGTATGAAAGAAAGAAAAAGGGTTGGGCTCTTTGAGAAAAAGACACACGCAGAGACACACAAAGGCTGCTGGGAAAAAAAAAACCCTAATGGACTTATGACTATTGTTAGTGCTTCTGGCAGCTAGCTGACATTTACTCCTCGAGAGAAACCGGCTTTACTCCACTCCTTTTTCCAATATGGGAATGTGCCTAATGCTTCCACTTAACAAATGGGGTTATAAAAAAATAATAATAATAAAAAAGGATTCAATTTGGGCAACATTGGAAATAGTAGAGGCGTGATAGGCCAGTTAGGAAAACTAACAAAGGTGGTCCAGTGTACGATCACAGATAAGTGAAAAAAACAGTCAGCACGGATTCTGTTCAATCTTGGCAGCAAAGTGTAAACACTTCATTCTTTCGTAACCATTTCTCATGCGTGTGACATACCCCAGTGCGAGCGGTGATGCCAAGAGTTTCATATCTGCGCATAAGAAGGAGAGAAGCACTAACTTCCCCCCTCTTCAATCTCTTTTTGTCTTGTTATGACACGTAATATACCAGAGGAAAAAAAAAAAAAAAAAAAAAAGAGGCATGACAGGTACAGAGAGAGTAAACTCAGGGTTTCACTTTCTTGCACGGTTCAAGTTCAGTATCAACCCAAAAAAAAAAAAAAAAAAAGAATAAACAAACTCTTCATCACGCACACACACAATGTTCGTGATAATTAAGCATTATCTGCAGCTATTCTGAAGAGCCGAGGGAAATTAAAACAGGCTCTTTGCAGTTTTTTTTTTTTTTTTTTGGCTGCACTTCGATTATCACACCCCTAGTTGAGTCAGAACATGAGGGATGTGAATGCCAAATGTCTTCCTGGTTTCTATTGGTTGCCACTTCTTAAAAAGACAAGCACCCTTTTTTTTAAAATACAGGAACATGACAAAGATACAGAAATGGTGAAATTGCTCTCAATGTCACCACCTTTCAGCTTATTTTCTTGATTTTACAAACATGATTTCTAAAGATTCCTCCATCAAATACAAATATTAAATTGTATAACTTCACAAAATACAAAGCATGATTGTCTATTGCTTAAATAATCTCCCTCCTATGTTGTTTTTTTTAAGCAGAGTAACAGTGATAGCTTCTGTTGTTTGGCGAAGAAAGGATCCATTCACATCAGGTCTATTCTTATCATCACCCGTCCTCACCTACAGCGCAGCACCTGGCACACACACACACCACCTCATTAGATTTAGGAATGTAGTACAAGCCTGTAAGTAATACAGGGCAGGTGAGAGCATCTTGTGACTCCGTTGCGTGAGGGCTGACCTTGAATCGCACTCGATCACATGTGCATGACAAGAAAATAGGAAACCCTGCGCATGCAAGTGACTAATCTGGAATCCACAGCAATCGGCTCTTCTGCATTTATTTTTCCACTGACTGTAACGCAACAGCATCACGGCCCGGCGAGGAGAATGTGGCTCCTTGATATTGAATATTAGTTAATGTTTTACCCGATTGGAATTTTTCAACTGGTGCGGAGCAAAAGAGAGGAGACGAGGTTGAAATACGTCATGTGTTGATGCGCGTTAAAAAGCTGGAAAAGCGTAGCAGAATGTGTGTAAGTGGAAAAGTTACTGGAAAGTTTACCTAAAAAAAAAAAAACATCTAATAGTTTTGAATCATGTTCCACTTAATTTAATCCAGTTTTCATTTGAAAACTCGATGTTCACAGGAGGCAGGGAGAACTTTATAAAGCCCGGTCCACGCTGTATTCCTTACTGCAACCAACACATTATTAGCCGCTATGTCATGTACACGTTAAATACATTACACACAGTCAAAGCTTGTTTGAATCAGAACTTGTTCCACATGTTAGTACCACATTTTTTTAATCCTATAAGCATTAAAACTGCTGTTATGGCACTATCAGCTGTCGTCAATAAAAAAAAAAGTATGTTCCTGCATTCCAGCATTTACTAACAGAATAGTGATACACAACCGTAGCAAAGTTTACCTTTAATAATATGTGCACAAACTCCTGCACGTATTTCAACGATGACAACATAAACAATGTGTGATTACAATATGATTCACAATATGAATTTTAATGATTTAATTGAAGTCATGTGCAAAAGGCAACACTAAAAGTTGCTCAAACAAAAGTACTAGGTTCAAAGTTTCATGGCCTGTATGAACTTATCTAATCTGTGTCAGTAAAGCCTTTTCCTAAGAGAATAAAGGCATAAAAAGAAAAAAAAAATGCTGCAACAGGACAGAAGCTAAACAAAAGAGGAAGAAAAAAAATCGACATGTTGCTCCATGTTATCAGAAAATTCAGGCGTTTTGCCAGTTAACAGCTTCTTAACTGTCAAACTGATTGCTCTTCTCCTGACACTTGGATTAGGATTGGAGTGTGGTTGAGCAGTAATATGGGTGTATGCTGCGTATTGATAACAGATGCTGTAAAAACAAGTCCATACAGTAGAAGCAATAAAAACTTCAGAATCAGAATACTGTCAGACTTCACTCGGAGTATTTATTTATTATTTCCGGCCTATTCAACTGGCGGCACCACATCCTGCCCGCAAACAAGGCGCAGAGGCTATTAATATTTTAATTGTAATATTACTTTTATAAAAAATGTTTGTTAATTGCAGTGTTATTGTGTAGCCTGAATAGTTACAGCACTGCAGGCATGGTGTAAAATCTATAAGCAGTTAAGGAAACAAAACCAGCATGAGAAACATTTCTACAGGATCTGAGTCAACCAGGGATGTGAGTCACGTATGTGCAAGCAGGTCCACCATCATCACAGTTTGGTATGGCAACACCACATGCAGCCGCCCCACTCCATCCATCAATGTACATCCACTAAAAGTGCTTGTTTTTGTCACTGACAGGCTCAGATTGTCACTATAAGTGTCTGACAACATTATAGAAAGGACCCATACAGAGAAATCACTTGATCCGCTGTGTTATTGCGTCTAACCGAGTCTCGCTCGAGAAGAAGTCTCGTTCTGGAAAGTGAGTTGTTGCGGGAAAACAATGGTGAGAACGTGAGTGAGAGTTGGGTGTCGGGCATGTTGGCTGTCTTCCTGCAACGACTGAGAGATCGTGAGATTTTCCGAGCGAGACTTCTCCTTGAGCGAGACTTGGTTGGACACAATAACAAACAGACCGGATCAAGCGAAAGGTAAAGGGAAAAAAAAGGTTTTTATTTCTCTGCAGGTTTTTATTTCCATAACACTTAAAACAATCTTAACCTGCCAGAGATACTGGTTGTGAGAGATAGAGTGTGTTATTGGTTACTGTTATTGCCACTTGTTATGACTGTTATAAATCTGTGCATTGATAGCTCTTTTTTTTTTTTAATTCTGTTTTTGGACTTTGTGATGTGCCTGAGTCAGAGAAATGTCAACAAAATTTACAATAAACATTGCTTCTTTTACTACATTCATTTGCATTGAAAATGTGTCATAACCAAAAGCTAGATTTTAAATAGGTTTCTGAAAACATTTCCTACATTTCCTGTTTTTAAAATCTGACCCAGTTGAATTTGTAAATGAATAACCCTGATTAAGATGACCGGACAAAGACAGGATAAGGACTTCTACCAGACAGTGACAAATTTCCAAACGTCTGCACTGCCACATTCATTTCGACACCTCAAAAGGGAGTGTCTGAAATCGCCTCCCCTCGCCTTTCCCCTTACCTCCGCCCAGCTCAAGGTCCCTGTCTAATTCTTCGCACTCCTTCTCGCCCTCATCTTCGGCCTCAGTGGTGCACCGGTAGCCCTTCCTCTTCAGTATGTGGCAGATCACCACCCCTAGCAGGCCCAGGAGGAAAAAAACCGGCACCAGCACAAAGGCGGTGTAGTCTGGGTTGACTCCTCCTCGTCCGCCTTCACCTTTTCCAGTGACTGTAGTCTGACCAGCTGGAGGACAGAGTGGGAGAAAGAGAAAAAAGAAAGAGGGGAAAGAGATTAAAAAAAAAACAACAACACAGTAATACTTCTATGTAGCTCCAGTTTAATAATGTGATACTTCATTGTGAGAAACTAGGGGCACAACACGCAGAAAACAAAACAAACGGACCGTCATTATGACGCCCTTCATGGTAACCTGATATCTACAGCGAGTCTGAGGGTTCACTTGAGGCCCGGGGAGGGCAGCTGAGGGGATTTAAAAGCTATGAGCTGCGGCATGACAGAGATTTCGTGTTCCCCTTCCTGGATCAAATGAATCTGCTGCTGTGTCTGCCCTCTAACTGCTCAGTCCGGTGCAAGCTGTCGCCTCCATTCACAGATTTGAGGAGCCATTTGGTGTAAGAGGCAGAAGGAGAGAACATGTGAGATATACGGTTGTAAAGCTGGAGAGTACAGTTCTGTACTGTGGGAGCGTCTGTTTGTACCAGGGTTGGTATTTGTATTTGTTTTTCATGTAACTGACCATAAACATACCACCCTATCTTGTGCTCTCCCACTCCCAGCTGCCCACCCACCCACCCACCCACACACCGGACTTTAGACCCATCAGGGTGCCACAAGACTCTTGGGAGGACTGCTTGAAGAGGCTGCTGAGTTCAGTATGCTGTCAATTCAACTATTTTGAGACACAGATTCACAGCTGAAACTAACTCACTACAGATTAATCTGCCGGTTGTTTTCTTGATTAATCAATTAATCGTTTAGTCTAAGAAATGTCAAAAAGTAGTGAAAACGCCCATCACAACACCCCAGAGCCCAAAGTAACATCTTTGAATTGCTTGTTTTGTCCAAACCCAAAAGTATTTTGTTAAGTCTTATAGGTAGGACTGCAAGAAGCGATTATTTTCATTATATATTAATCTGTTTTGTGATTATTTTTTCGATTAATCAGTTAGTCATCTTGTTTTGTCCCGTCAGCTGACATTCAAAGATATTCAGTTTACAATCACAGAAAACTAAAGAAACTAGAAAATGTTCACATTTGACAGACTGGAATCCAAGGATTTGTACATTTTTCTCTTAAAAAATGACTCCAAACAATTAATAGATTATCAACATAGTTAGAGATTAATGTAATAGTTGACTACTAATCAATTAATCAACTAATCATTGCAGCTCTAGGGCTGATAAACCTCTCATGGCAGCAGAGTTCTACTGAAATCAGACAATGAAGCTTCAGTCTTGAGGTAAAATGATAGCGAAAGTGGAGGAATCACTGTTTCAGTTGCTGTTTGTAGCTACAGTTTGTTTCCATTTAGACTATTTCAGGCACTTAAAAAGGTTTCTTGGGAGATTTCCATGATGTAACAAGTGACTCACTGTAGATTAAAAACTAGAAATGTCAAATGTTTGGCATTTTTGCTTGAGAAATGACTGAAACAATTCCTTGAAGATATTCTAATTAATTTCAATTCATCAAAATAGTTGAAGATTAACTGTCATTTGATTGATTAATCAATTAACTGAGTTCCAGCTTTACATGTTCTTTAAAAATTATGGAGAATTTCAAGCCATAATTTCCTTTGCAGACTTTCCATTTACACCGTCTAAATGTCTTGAAACTGACCAGGTCGTGGGTCAAAGGGTAGCCTGTGACCTGTGGTCAGCTATAGGCGAGCGCTCCCCTGGCTCCTGCTGTTGGCGCACCACATGAGGCATTCCAGCACAACACACAAACGGGCTTTTGTCTATTTTCCTGTTCAAAAAAGTGTGTGTGTGAGAGAGAGAGAGTGAGGGAGAGAGAGAGAGAGAGAGAGTCAGAGAGAGGCCGAAAGACAGAGACCGACTGACATAGGAGGTAACGGTTCGGACAGAATCTCAATCGTTGCCACATTAAATCAGATCCTCTTGGCGTTTTGAGATGTTCTACAGCACTGTGGTGTTTAAGTGTGTATCTGCATACCTAACCATGAGCCTCCTGATGCATACAGGCATGTGTGCTCTTCCATTGTCCCAGTTCCCTGGTGCATCAGACTGCACACACTCATAAAGACCATTGTCTGCTCAGTGACCGTCCTGTGACCGCTTTGTGTCCATGTGCTTATATCTAGAGATGACGCTGGTGACGACCACGCTAGTGAGCCGTCCTGGCACAGTCCCCATGCCTCCGAAGACAGGATGCGTTAAGGATGTGATTGTCTAAATGATTCACAATTAATCATAATAAAAGGATTGTATTCAAAGCATTAAAAAGAAAAGGCTGGAGAATAGCGACTGGCAAAGTCCTTGAGGAGGATTTAGAGTTGCGTCACATGTCTCGTAGCAACCGAAGCTGATGCCATGATGGAGGTTGTCAGAGGGAGGTACAAGCAATGGTTTAAGTCTCCCTTTGCTCAAAAATATGTTCTTCTTCTTGTTCCTACAGTTGGATGTTTGAGTTTCACTGTGCAGAATGACGTACGTGCAGAGTTGACACTAGAAGGATGTTTTCACATTCATCTGACACTGACAGTGGAAAGTTTCTCTGAGCTCACTGGAAATGTGATTTTAAGGGACGGATCTCAGAGTAGTTGTTGACATCACAAATAGTTTAGAAGCCAATCCTGGTCAAGGAGTCCAGGTCCTGGATTTTTAATGAGGGGGAAGGAGTAGATGTCATTTCAAGGACTAACGAGATAATTATACTTTTTTGTGGAAAAACCATATCAGTCTGCATTATTGTTTCAAGCAGAGCGTCTTAATACAGACATGGGGATCTTTAAATACTGTAAAGTATATAACTGATTTACAAAAAAAGATAGGTTGGCAATTCTTACATTTTTCCCTCATCTCATTTGTGTCCAGTTGAGAACATATTTGATGGCAACGCAAAGTCTCAGCGTCGCACAATCCAGTGATTCTCTATATTTTGAGATTCAAAGAGAATCAAACAAACACTGAGAAGCATAATTACTGGGAAACATATTCCTCCAAGGAAAATATATCAAGTCTTTACAGTGAGCAGCAGCTGTGCTGAGTATTGTCGCAGCTCCATCTCAAATCCAACTGGGCACTTTAACCATTTCAGAACTGCACAGGACCTGCAAATGATGATAAAGTCACTCACCTTTCTCTCTTATAAAAAGGTATTCCCCTGCTGGAGGAACTAAAGTATTTCTGTCTACAGTGTCAAATCCTTCAATTGAAACATTCTTTGGAGCTGAGCCCAGACTGAATAGGTCAGCATTGCCGTTCTGTGAGTTTAATTTCCTGCACTTTTATGAGGATTTACCCTGGGAGCTCTTCTGTCTGCTTGAAGGTTATCAATGTCTTTGCGGCGATGGCCTCTTTCACAAAATGATGTAAAAATCAATCTCGAGGGGCAATAATTTGTACTCAGAAATGCCTGAACAAAATAACCTTAACAACCGGAACCGTCAGACAATTTAGCAGTGTGTTCTGCCTTTTCTCTTCACACTTCGCCCCTCCCTACCTGTCTTCCCTTGTCCATCTCTTGTCCTTGAACGTTGCTGGTATTTACTGGAATATCTGCATCTTGAACTTATCTCTACTCTTTGGTTATGAAACAGATTGATCTATACTGTGCATGAAAATCAACCCAAAAGACAAACGCAGTTCCAAAGTGTAGTCTAGGAAAGAGGATGTTAACATTCCTCTCTGCTGATATCAGCACAAAAAAACCTCATGACACCAGGAAGCATGCCTGGGTGTACTAACCTAAATAATATTCCCAGTTTCATTTCAGTTTCCATATACGTCCAAGATCATTTTAGAGTTCAAACTTAGATAAAGTAATACCAGTCTGAGTAAAACCTTTTAAATCAGGGAATCAGAGATGCCTGTTAACCTTTTCTTATAAGTAACTGATCTCTCAGCTATAAAAAAACAGTCATCTGATACTTAACCAGCTGTAAATGCATCATTGTCTTCCATTACCTAATCTTAAGGAAGAGAAAGGAAATGGAAACAGTTCAAACTCTCCACACTGATCACTGTTGTTTCAATCTAATAATAACCTCTACTTCCCATTTTATATATGTATCACCATAACTCTGCACTGAATACTAATGGCTTAAAAAGGGCTCATCTGTTTGTGGCTTACCAATCTTTCTACAGTCAGGAAATCACATGTGGCTAGAAAAGCAAATCTAAGACCCACTTATTCACGCACTAACTCGTTCACTTGTATACAGACGGGTGACAAATTAAAGGAAAAACCTAAATAAATGAGTAGAGAAACATAGTGAATGCAGATGATTGCACACAGGTGCACTGCAAGGTACAATTGAGCATTTAACATCCGATAACGCTGTTGCATGTATAAAGATGCAGGCCCAGCTGATTCTGATTTTGAGTCAAGATGGCAAGAGGAAAAGATGTAAGTGACTTTGAAAGAGGTTTCATTGTTGAGGTACAGATGTGAGGAGCGTCAGTCACAAAGACTGGCTGGTGTATCATTGGGAACAGTGACTAAAGTGACATCTGCATTTAGATCCACTGGAAAGACATCAGTAAATAAGGTCAGAAATTGTGGTCGACAACGCCCATTTGATGACCGTGATGCTTGTGCATTAGTGCGATATGTAAGGAAACAGAAATGCCACTCTTCCTCAGGTGACTGAGAATGTCAATGCAGGATGTAATCAGACTGTCAGCGAGAACGGACTGTCGACAATTACATGGAGGGGGATGTTGTAGCAGAGCTGAAGTGTATAAACCCCTCATTACAAAGATGAATGCACATTGGAGAGTTCAGTGGTGCAAAAACCATAGACACTGGTCTACAGACATGTGGAAAAAGTGATATGGTCAGATGAGTCACCCCTCACCAGTGCATATGTGGCATACACCAAGAGAACTGGCCTGAATGCTTGACCCCTTCACTGAGGGGATCCGGTGTCTCTGTTATGCTTTGGGGGCATTTTGCTGGAATGGTTTGGATCAACTTGTCCCCTTAGAGGGAAGGGTCACAACAAATCAATATAAAATTGTTTTGAGTGATCACCTTTATCCTGTGATGAAACATTTCTATCCTGATGGAGTTGTCTCTTCCAGGATGACAATGCTACTATCCATAGAGCACGAGGGGTCACTGAATGGTTTGATTGTGTGCTATGGCCTTTGTAACACCTATGGGAGATTACAGGCTGATGTGTTAGACAACGCTCTCCACCGGCATCATAAAAACACCAAATGAGGGAATATCTTTTTTAAGAATGGTGTTTATACCCCCAAGAGTCTAAAGACTTGTAGAGTCAATGTCAAGGCACATTGAAGCTGTTCTGGCAGCATGTGGTGGCCCAACACCTTATTAAGACAATTTATGTTGGTTTTTATTTCTCTTTCCAGTACTTACTCACTTACGTAGAGCAGGGTGCAAAATGAACTTTGTTGTCCAACAGCTAAATAACCAGTGAATAATCAAATATTTAGCAGCCACTCAATAGATTACATTGTTTTTTTGGCTGGTGAGTGAAGCAAACCTATCAGCCACTCACATATTTTACCTGACCATACCAGTTTGCTTTGGCTCTCTTTAGCCCAAGTGCAAATATCTTTCTGGAAAGATGTGATGTGTTGAACATCCAAATTGCACCACCCGCCAACAGGTCAAATTCCTTTCTACAAATGTCCACTGTGAAGAAATTACAAGTATGTGATAAATGGACAGGGAAGTGTTTGCAGTTACCCCAAACTCCCACATCCTCTGATAGCATTAACTGCTCATCTTCACCCAGCATACTTCTTAAAAGGGGACATATTATGTTTATAGTGAATTTCACTGATTTATATAGTCTTATAATGTCTGATATCTAAGTTAAACATGGTCAAAGTTCAAAAACTTGAGGTAACATATCCCTACAAGTCAAAAAGCCAGGGCTTCAACTTGCTCTGAACACTTTGTTTACAATATTACCTCTACTTCCTCATCCAAATAACATCATATTGTTTGCACACACCCACAAAATGGCTGTCCATTCTGTTGTCTTTGTTGCTTAAGTTGTTCCACAGGTTGTTCACATTGTCCACTTGCATATTTCAGATCAGATGTAAGCACGGACATGTGTGAATGTATTCAAGAAGTTTCCATTACAAGTAAAGAATGAGAAGAAGTGAAATCCAACTACTACTGTTTGCTTAAGTAGCCTCCAGACCCGAGTTTGCCTAGACACAGCTTCCAGAAACTGACCAATCAGAACAGAGTGGGCCCATCAAGAGGGAGGCAATAAAACGGCCTGTTTCAAAGAGAAGCTGAACTGAGGGGCTGCATAAAGGACCAGCGGGCTACAGACTCACAATGACTCTCCATGGAAAATTGGAAACACACCAAGCATTTTAAAAGATTATGAAGAAAACCCAAAAAGCAGGGCACTGACATGAGAACTAAAAGCAGAACAGTAGCTTGAATATTTCTTGATGTAGAGATACTTATAGTCTTTGGCATGTAAATGGTCCATGAGACGCTTTATAAGTGCTTCAACAGGCTGTGTAAAACATTCTTCAAGATATTTATCCGGAAAGTCAATAAAAGAATAATTACTAACAAGTTAAGCCCCCTGTTCAAATAAACACTTCATTCTGTATTGAAAACCTTTTCTGTGTTCCTCCAAAGACACCCAGGAGCTCAGTTCATTTATGTACTTAAAAGCAACATTTTGGAGAGATTATTTAAAGCTTATAACATACTTGATACAGTTCCTGAATGTATTTTAGACAGGCACCGTTCTCCAAAATGTATCTTCTCAAACATTATCGTCACATCTTATACTGTAGTGTCATAAAGTATCCTTTAACTGCTGCTTTAATGAAAATCACTGAACCTCACTGCCATCATCATTCAGATAGTGGTGCTAAATTGGTTTAACAAGCAACTAGAAAGTTAACGTCTGTCCTCTGAACAAAGTCATGAGGTTTTCCAATTAAGTTTTGAATGTTTTAATACAGAAAATGACACTAATTAGGATCATGGGAAAAATGCACTTTTGCACGGCAGCAGTTTTTAAGGACAACGTCAGACCTCCAGAAACTAGCTAGTATAAATAATAGTAAGTTCTTTATTATGTTGAGACAAAACTTGATGTTGATTTTAGCTTTTTTTAAGGGACATAATAAATTAACTAGGATGGGCTGAAGTCCCTTATTTCTATGGAAACACACTCATAGTAAACACTTCGGCAGTGATGGAAGATGGAAGTGATGTAACAGGTCCTCCACTTCAGTAAAAGTACTATCACACTGTGAAAATACTCCACTACATTCAAAATCTTACTTAAGTAAAAGTATGCATTATCACTAAAATTTACTTAAAAGTATCAAAAGTGAAAGTACACACTATATATAAAATGATCCCTGTCAGTGTTTTACTATTGTTACTGATGTTTTTGGATTAATATTACTGCATTAATGTGCATTTTACTGCTGTTGATTAATTTGATCTATAGTAATGCATCATAATCAATAAGAGCATCATGTTTTTAGCATTGCTGTCCTGTGAGAACCAACTCTAAAAAGTCGACAAGCTCAGAAAAAAAATAAAACAGTCCAGTTTTCAGCTTTGATCAGAGTGCATTTCCAGCTAATCCGAACAGAGAGTTAAATAGTTTATTTATCGTGAGAAGTTTCGTTAGAGCAATTTTCCTCAGCCAATAAATGATGCATTGAATCCTTGCAATTTGGAAATAACGTTACATGTTTTTCACTAGACAGGAAGGGTATGAAAAAGCGTAGTGTGAAAATCTATCAGACAAATGCAGTGAAGTAAAAAAGTACAATATGTACCTCTGAGATGTAGTGAAACAGAAGTATAAAGTTGTATAAAATGGAAATGCTCAAGTAAAACACAAGTACTTACGCACACTAAGTGTTATTTGCGTGGATGTACTTTCGCTACATTTCGGTACACTGTACGAGTTACAGAAAACTAAAATTGATTTTTTGTCAGGGTATGAAATTCAACGTTGATGACGACCTATTATGAGGGGCTAACGTGTAAAGTGGTGAATATTACGTTTACAATAATATTTTCAAAGTAGGTTGTCAGTCTTATTCTATATTTCAATCGTTATTAGACGCTCACTATCTTTTTTTCCCTTCGCTTTACATTGGCTGCATCGTATCCTTGAGTCTGTCATACGTGTCCAGTATCCTCCCTAAACTTTGCCTCCAGTTGACCCCCCTAACTTACACGCTAGCGTCTTACGGGATGTACATCAAGCTTTTCTAAAAAAGAGATGAGGAAAATGTGAAATATCGACGACACTTGACTTGTGCTGCACCTTCTCTGCACCTTCTCTAGTTTCCACGTAGAAAGAGGAGAAGCTCGGAAACTTACGCGTTATGACGGTTGAATCGGCCATTGATGGGTAGGACGGCGGCGAGCCGGTGGGCTGATAGTGTAGTAGTGACAGGCGGCCGTTGAGCGCTGTGGTCACTGCCAACCGTGGTCACTATAATAAGATAAAAGGAGGGACTTTTCGCCGCAAACATCAACGTTGTTTCCTGATTCCCCAACAGCGGATACGCCCTGTTGTTAAAGGGGAACTCCCCTCCGTCACTCAAAAAGCAGCGCGTTATTCTTTTTCCCGCCGCATTCTGCGAAGACCCGCCCCCATTCTGCCTCTGATTGGCTCTGACTCTGATTTATTTACTGCATGCTTAAATATAACCAATCTGACCAACGAAGACAACGAGTACTAGCCAATCAGAGGTAGAGGAAGGGCGGGTCTTCGCGGAATGCGGGTGGGTAATAAATGAATCAAGAGCATCAATCCGTGGAGTGAGTAAGAGGAGTCACATAGTAATACTTCCGTCTTCGGTTGCTGTTGCCTAACAAAAGGCGGTTTTCAGTAGTTCAAATTATTTCATACGCTTGTAGGTTATATAATCATTTTAGGTTTGACATTTGAGACTTCCGCATTGTTCATGCCAAATGAAATCTACCGGTGTACTGTAAAGTGGACATTTATCCCCTTTGTTCTTTTTAGAGGGTTCACAAAGGTCGAATTTTGCCACTTCTCCAACAACAACATGGAAAAAAGTGTCCTTGTTGCTTTTTAAAGAAACTGTTGCTAGGTTCAACTCAGAATATATATATGACATTAAAAATGTAAGTGAGCTGCAAGAAAATACGACCAAATAAGACCAAGATACAGATATGTTCCATCATCCAAAAACTGATAAATAACCACTTGGAGTGTGAATTTCATGAAAAGCATTAAACCTGGCAGCTCAGAGAAACCAGCCTGAAACACAATCTGGTCATAAAACAAACATACTCGTTCTTAACCAGGTAAAGAGAAAGTATTTCAGATTTCACTTCAGTTCTGTGAGCTCTTCCAATCGAGCACATGTATGACGAACAAGGCTGTAAAATGTCTGGACAAAGGTTCAATGCAATGAGCAATAGTATCTAAAGTATTCCTTTAACATAATCTGCAACATATCTTATCTGTCCTTCCACTCAGTCCTGTTCAATAAACAGTCTGAGTGTGTGTGTGTTTTGTTATGTCATCCATGAATCAATTCATGGATGACATAAGATGCTGAGGAGTCATCACAGTGGTGCTCCTTCTTGAGCCAAAGTGGGTAATATGTCAGGCTAAGTGGATCCTTTCTTCCTCTATTTCCCCTTTTCTATCTTCACCTGCTGTCTCTTCTTCCTCAATCTCCTCCAGTGGAAGAGATTCAGATTCACTTGCACCTTCAACCCTCCCTGAGAAGCTGCACAGCCTGATCGTTCTGTTAAGAATGTGGTGGTGGATCCTGAATCCAGCATCACCAAACAGGGACATTCAGAAAAGGAACTGCACACTTTTTTGTTTATCATACAGGTTGATATTTAAGCAGACCTCTTCACATTGTCAATAACCTTCCTTTTTTTTCTCACAATGACAGGATGCTGATCAACAGTCATATTCTAAACAACTTTCCAATAGAGCAGGAAAAAAATACTCAATCACTTATGTATGTGTTTTTTTTGTTGTTGTTGTTGTTGTTTTTTGTTTTGTTTTTTTTTGCCTTATCAGAAATAGACAAGTCTCATGGTCGGAGCACAAAGAAGAAGAAGAAGAAAAGGACAGTCATGCTTTAAGCAACTTTTTAATTTTTATTTTTGTTGCTATTAAGACATTTTTTTAAAAAAAACATTGACACTCAAATCAAAAAGTATAAAGAAGTATTTATGTGAATTATATATAACAAGTACTTACATAATGTATTTAAATAAAAGTAGAAATACCAACATTTAAAAACCCTCCATTACCAGGAAAAGTTCAGCACTCAAAATTTTACTTAGATAAAAGTGCAGAAGTAATATCAGCAAAATGAATTTAAGTACAAATAATAGAATATCTCCAATGCTATAAGACTTTTACTTTTACCACATTAACGTCTAAGCAGCATTTTTATGTTTCAGCTGGTTGAGCTGGAGTACTTTTTTAAACTACTTTATGTAGTGTTTTATCTGTAACACTTCAAAGTATATAGAATATTTTTCACAAAGCTCTTTAATCTGCAAAGTAAACTGTAGCCGTCAAATGAAGTGGAGTAAAAAGTACAATATTTGCCTCTGAAATGTTGTGCAGTAGAAGTACAAAGTTACATAAAATGAATGTACCCTTAAAATTGTACTTCAGAAATAGTTAAGTTACTTGAGAAAATGTGTTCTGAAAATGACAGAATAACTGTGATAATCATCCTTTTGGCAGTTATCATGCAGCCCTTCTAGGGCTGGAGGTACTATTGTTGCACTTTATGTTAGTTTGAATCCATATTTGAAGTTCTATGACTTGAGGTACGATGGGAGTATTTTGTTGAATTCTTGTGTGCAATTCAAAATACCACGTCAGTGTCCCTTAGGATTATGTGAAAGTTGTTTTTGAACAAGTTATTTCTTGTTGTTGTAAGCACAATTGTATTTATTAGCACATGTACTTATTTAACTTGCTTGTTATCTTCTTTATTAAACTCAAGTTCAATTGAAGGTGAGGGTGTTGGAGAATGATGGGGGTTTGAGATTCCAAGCTTGTACTGTGGTTATACTATATGTTTTGTTGTTTTCACTGTTTTATGTTGTAAATAAAACATTTTTTGCATGAAAACTCAGCTCAACTCAAGCCCCTTAACCCTTTTTTTTATTTCTTATGTAATTGTCTAGTTCCAGTTGTCCAGTTACTTTATTAAATATATTTTAAACAAATAAAACAAAAGCTTCTGTATAGATCTCTTTCTCATTGCACATGTACTTGGTCACCTAATTATTTAAATGGACACCAACATCACAAACAAAAAATTAAAAAAAATAAAAATCTTGACATGAAATATCCTCCATACAATATGCTCTTAGATATTAAAGATGGTAGAACTTTTACGTGGGAAAAGCACAGGTACATATAATGACATTGAGTAACATCTGCTTTATTAATATGAGCACTGTCTTGTTGTAACGGAACAAATCCATCACTAATGTTATTAGTTACACCTGTGATTTACCTGTTATGATGTATTAATGTAGGCAATGGAAAAAATATTTGCTCTTACTACACCAAGCGAAGCAAAATAAGGATAAAAAAAAAAAACACCTGAATAAGCAATTACAAATTACCTACTGCTCAACAGGTGACTAACAAAGTTAATATTGGGCAAACAATGGTGCTTATTGTTGAACTTGAAAGAAAATTGTAGAACTTGATTGAAAAATGGCTCAGCAACAGGTAGTTTTCAGCATTTGTTTAAATGGTACAGAGACAAAGTGTGATAGTATGATGTGAATAGTTTTCTTCTTGACCTTCCCTGTTTTACCCTAATAGTAGTTTGAGTTGTGATTTCACACACTGATAATATTATTCCAGTCCTGCATGTTAGTGTTTCCCCCACAGACTGTATAAGGTTTCCCCCCATTGCACCAAATGTATGCAATGCCGCCCTCTGCTGGACATGTGCATGTAGTTTGAATATCTCATTCTTACAGTGGCTAATCCACATCACAGTGCTTGTAGTATGCAAATGATTGTTTGTGCAAATTTAAGTATGACATTTATCCACCCTACATACTGAATTGTATGCACTAACAATTTGATGAGGGATTTTGTGACTAATAGGTAACTTCTTTGTAAGTAGCACATTCTTGGTGCAATTGTCAGTGAAGGATTTTGAATTAGTTTTAATTTTTTGCATGTCATCCCCTGTTCAAAACCTTTGGATGTGATATATACTTTTAAAACATGCATAAGGGTCTTCCCTGAGTCAGAGAAGCATATGCCCATATTGCACTGACTGGTTTGAGACATATCACATTGTCACCTATTCCAAAATTGTGCCTGAACTGAAAGAGCATACTCAGTTTCTCTGAGTTAGGTTTACTTAAAGTGGTAAACATGACAGCACAGTAAGCTGGTCTGAACGTCTGCAGCAATGGACACAAGCACCTGCCAGTAGCTGGAGCCAATCACATGCACCAGATCTTTGGCCAGATGGCCGCTCAACCAATAAAAGGCTGCATATAAACGGTAATAACCAACTAGTCAGACATAAACGCCTTTTATATGTATTATATATTAATATTTAGTATTATATTATGTACATTTTTCTTCTTAAGGTGACTTATGTATAATAACAATGCTCATAATAAATTCTAACGTGTAATATTGTAGTAATAGTCAATTACACATTGGCATGTGCCCCTGTCCTGCCCTACATCTGCTGTGTTTACAGCCACTCAACAGCCACCCCGTCTGCCGCGTGCCTTCGAGGGCAAGGAGAACAAATGACGTCACAGTACAGAGAGCACGTTGAAATGTGCATGCCGGGGCCTTCCCGTTGCCATAAATACGAGGCAAAAGCGCAGCAGAAACAGCCCTGTGTTACTCTGTGCGTTTATCAATAGATACAGGCGTAACTTTTCAAAATGTGCGTTGTGCACAATGACCACGTCATATAATTTTGCAAGGCCAGTGCTACAGTTACTGGGGAAAAAAGAAATAATCATTTTTGTCGATTAACTAATCACAAAAAAAACTACTGATATGTATAATTTATCTTCAGCTGTGATGTTTGAAGAACATGATACCTACATGAATGATTAGAAAGTAACAAAATTTATTATATTACTGTTTAAACTTAGTAAATAAAAAAATGTTAAAATAAATAAAAAACTATATATAAAGTATATAAACTGAGAACTCAGAATCGGGTTTATTGCCAAGGAGGTATGTTTGGTGTGTTGAAAATACAATAAATGAAGAAATAAATAAACACTATATGCAGAGTGAAATTGATGATGATGATGATGATGATAATAATAATAAACACATGTTTAAACACATGCATGTATGTATGTAGAATTTGGCCTCTGAAAAAATAGAATACCCACTAACACGAACAACAAACTCATTGCGACGCTATTATGGGTACTACGGTCAAGCCAAGCTAGGGTACATGGAGTGTGCGCGCGGACGACGCCCTCTCATGTCCCAGTGTGTTTAGAACTGAACTCAGGACCAGACACTCAGCAACGTGACTACCAAGCCCCCGTGCAGCAGACCCCGCCCCTCCCAGCCAATGAAACTCGTTCGGGGCGGTCCTGGGGCGTGGTGGCTGTCCCCTGCTGTCCAATTAGAACGGTGTATTCAATATTACTTGCCAGACCATGCACTTGCACGTGTGGCCCTGCGTGTAAACTACTGTTGGGGGCGAGCAAATATGTCTGGAGAGAATAGTCTACCGAGGAGCGACAGTCAGTGCTACAAGGATTTATACTCTCTTCTTCAGACTTCTACGTGTCCCACCGTGGAATATCTAAACTGCTGTTTTCGTTTTTGAAGCATATCTACGGTAAGCTGATGGGGTTTGGGCTGTAGTTAGTCGTGTTTTTGACCGTTGCTGTATAGCTAACGTTAGCGTGCTAGCATGCTATCAGTATACCATTGTAACGAACAAAATATAGACATGATTTGACTTAACTGCCGTATAGTGCAACCAAAATAGGTAGTGTAATATCAGCTTTAGGCTATTCAAAATTCTACAATTTACGGATGAAACTTGGAACTGCTCAGATTTAACCTCTTACGTGTAAGAAGAAGCCGGCACGACCACTGAAAGATAGATCTCTAAGACCCCTGATTGGCATCCATCCAAATTTGAAGACACATTTTTCGCGAATTAAGTGATCCTGTCATTTGTGTGTGTGTGTGTGTGTGTGTGTGTGTTGGGGGGGCGGGTGGGTGGGGAGGGGGACGTTGCACAATGTGGTATCAGGGCTGAAATGCCCCACTGTGATAGGTCTGTACCATGCAGTACTCGCTTTCCAGCGGTGACGTTAAACATAGTCCCTTTTTACAAATTGCAACCACCGTCAGCAGTAAAATCGTGATCGTGAGTGTGTTATCAGCTATCTTTTTTATGTACTGTTATGACACCAATTGATTGCCTCCTCCCACACAGAAAATCTTTCCAGGCCTGCTCGAACCATTAAAGGGTTAATATAATATTAGTAGCAATTTTGCAAAATCTGATCAATCTTCACCCCACTGCTGATGTTTTGTACTTATTCTACTTAAATGTTTAAGGTATATATTATTACACCAGTGTAAACTGTACATCTGATTGAAAGGGACTTCCAGTTTTGATCCAGGAGAGGCCTAATTGTTGAAGGCAGATTTGTCTAGGTGGAGGAACAAGCATCACTAAAGCCTTGTTTTCTGTGGATAGATTTTACTTTCGTATTCTTTCTTCTATTTCCCTTGTGATTCATAGTATCATTGTGTAGAAGCATAGGTGTGGTGCTACTAATAGGTGCATGCCAATCAAATGATGTGATGTAATTGACAGTTGTTGCAAACCACTCATGTCTATGCATTGTGCTGTTACACATCACCTGAGCACATCCCACAACACCAAAATCCCTCATCACTAAGCTATAGCAAGACCTGCGTTGAACATCTAGTAATGAATGAGATAGACTTAAGAATGGGTCAGTTCATGATGTACACATAACCACCTATGCAACTCTCACCAGATTTTACCATAGATGTCCCATAAATGATACTGTATACCAGGAAATTACTAACAGACTGTAAAAGCTGCAGAGATGTTCAGTATCAAACCCTGCAGGTTTGCAGGAGGCTTATTCTTGCAGATCTCCTCTGTTACTAACTACCTCTGTGAGCAGCTTAGCAGGTCATAAACATCCAAAAAAAAAAGTTTAGAGGCATGTGTCAGGTTGCAAATAGAGGATTAAAAAAAAAGAAAGTGTAAAGTAACCTTCCTGCACTTAATATGTGACCTGTTAGTCCCAGAGAGAAGTGTGAGTGGACACTATAAACACAACATATCAACTGGAGAAACAGCAGAGAATACTTTGCTGCACAGTGATACTTCGACTTGAGAATGAGTGAATCACCAGCAGTACCTCGTCTGGACACTAATGCACAATAACAGTAACACTGTGTTCCTGCTTTGGCTGTAAGAGCCTTGTTTGTGCCTCTACTGGCCACTAGCGCTGCAACTAATTAGTTGTTTGGTCCCTTACAATGTCACAAAATGGAGAAAAATGTCAATCACTGTTTCCCCAAAGCACCAAGGTGACACCTTTTTAAATGTCTTGTTTTGTCCACAACCCAAAGATATTCAGTTTAGAAAATGATATTAAAGAGGATGTTTAAATATTATAACAAAAATAAGTATTATAATGAAGTAAGACATATTGACTGCTCAATAGGTCTACAGGACGAAGATCCTGATTTAGGCTTTAGTTGTTTTTACTGACAAAGTTGAACAAAAACACAAAAAGATCTACCATCAAATTAGAGTTTAAGATGCTAAGTTAGACAGTAGAAAACTATGGAATTGATTAATGGGAAGAAGAATTAAACATTGTTTTTGGAAGCAGATGGAAAAGTTCTTACTAAACTGTTGGATACTGCTGATTATTTAAGTTATTATCTCAGCAATAAAATTGAGGATTTGTGTGATGGTGTGGATCTCATACATGAAGAAGATGTGCTTTCTAGCAGGTTAATAAAAGACAGAATAAAAAGTAATAAATCATGTTAGTTTAAATTTGGTACAATAGAGAATTACGAAGAGGAAGTAAGTCTTCAGGTTTGATAACCTTGATGTGAAGCCATTGAAACCTGCAGCAGAATTGATTGCTCCACCTATTTCTTAGTTAAGTAATACAACATGTTTTAACAAGTTAAGATTGTATTTTTTTTTTTACATAAGAAACATTAGTGTGAACATTAGGACTTTTTTTTCTGTTCTTAAAGATGTGATTGGACGTAGAGAGCCTGTCCATCTCACTTTTATTTGTGATTTAGTGGACGAGTTGCTAAGTTGTTATATAGAGCTTCTCCATGTATTAGACTTTGAGTTGAGTGTTGTGTTTCTTGGGTGTGTTATGTATTGTCAGTATGGATGTTACGGATGTGTATTGACGTAATTCTGTTATTGAAGTATTGTTTAGGGACCTCAAGTAGAGTAGCTACTGTTACAATACTGTAGCCAATGGGGAACAAAACTGCCAAAGAAGATTAAAGAAACTAGAAAATATTCACATTTGAGAAGCTGAAATCAGACAATTTTGATTTTTTCTTGTTACGAACAGTTAATCAACTATCCAAACTGGCTGTCGATGAATTTAATAGTTGACATCTAATCGATGAATCGACTCATTGTCGCAGCTCTACCGGCCAAATAAAGTCACACAGCATTTCCTACTGAGTCTCTGTTCCACTTTAAACTAGCTTAGTTGGACTAAGTTGCCTGAAAATGGTGGAAAAACAAAGAGTTTAAGACAGAAGCACAGAGAGGGAGAGAGATTTGGACAAAGTAGATAGATAGTCAGAGGAGTGTGTGTCTGTGTGTGTGTTTGTGTCTTCATTGTTCTCAGATAACAATAAAACAATCAGGACCACCTAACTTATCACATGCTACCAGAAAAAACGCCTGAGGTGATACTTGTTCTGATTAACAAGAGCTGTCTTGCAAATTTAAAAAAACTGATTGATCCCAGGTTTGGTTGTAAACTGTCATCTGCTGTTGAACTGTTTCTCATTTAGTTTCTCTTTCTTTTCTTGTTTTTTTTCTCCCCCCCACCACCACCAGTTACAACTTGCACAACTCCAAAGTTCAAAATATTCTCTTCTTACTTGTGATTTAATAAGATAATGAGCTATTAGGTCTTTGAAAGCTTCAGTCAAAAAGAAAAGTGTGTTAAGACTGTTCCACTTGGATTTGCTGCGAGGCTTTCCTGAATGCGTTCTTTATTAAAACTGATTTATGTACAGTAAATGTTATTAAATATGTTTCACAATTCTCCCTCTTGAAAAGTTGGCTTCCTCTAAAATAGCGGATCATGTTGTTTTTTGGGTTTTTTTTGGCACTTAATAGCTAATGTTGAGCAATTTAAATATAATTTCAGCCCAGATTGAAGCTGATATTATTAGTTTTTATGTGTTATACCAGATTTGTAAACATTAGTGAACCTTTAAGCTTGGCTTCGGGACTTAAGTACGCATGAAAAAGGCTTTCGAAGAGCATTTTGTTTCAGTAACTTGATATATTTACTATTGAAAGAGGACGGGAGAGGATTAGGCAAAAGCATAAACAGTTATTTAAGGATCAGTTAAAGAGATAGGTGCGATTTGATGCGACAGAAGGGGCAGATATGCTTCAAAATCCACACTAGATTTACCGGTGAGGGATGGTTATAGTTTATGTTCTTATTGTGTTGTTATTATTACAGTAATCACACACTGCGGGTACAACACATGTTGGCAAAGTAATGGGTGTAGATGATGGAGAAAGCTGTGATTTGTTGATAGAGACATGAAATGAAATGATATGACACATTTCCTCCATCAAAGAGATTTTGGTGAAGGTGTGATCTTTGCTTACTGGTATGTTTCATTAATAGTCAAACCGCTCTGACTCCATTCATAAGAAACCTGTGTTGTCCCAGATAGAGTTTTGGCTAATGCAAAGTTATTCATTTTTATGTATTTATCCATTTGTTTCCGCTTCCTTATAAATATGCAAACACAAACGACATTGCATGCGTTATTACAACACACAACAACAGCTGATTAACATTTTTGTATGGTTTGGTCACGTCAGGTAAAACAAGGCACGTCACTTAAAGAGTCTTCAGTGGATGATAGAACTAAACTAGGCTAATACAGCTACATACAGTCAAACACGGAAAGTTGGCAGATATGTGTATTATAGGCGTTATGTCAGTGTGGAAATAAGGACAAAAATTAGCAAACTGTTCCCAGAAAATTACACTATACTCCAGGAGGAATAACTAATGGGATTACAACACTTTGACTAGTTTTTGTTATTGCGTCACAGTGTTAGTGGACCACTTTATCATACAGTCATAAGGATCCAACTTGGTTATTTTAAACACACTCTCTCTCTTTTTTTTCTTTTTTTACCTTTTCTTGAATGGTTTGTGGCTCTAAAAGTGAAGAATGTGAAAAAGTCATAGAAGGGAAAAAAAAGTATTTTCTGTCGAGCTGCTCGTGTGAAGTTTAACTTTTTTCCACTGGCATGGTAAGCCGCACCAAATCAAACCACACAGCGCTGAATTTTTTTTTTTTTTGTCAGTTCAAACACACCCAGTCACGCCCAAAATGGACCATCTCCAAAGTCGGGCTTCATCATCATCATCATCATTCAGGGAGAAGCCGACCTAACTTCAAGTTTAGCCCTCCGCTTAACTTGAATGGAAATGAAAATGATTTACGATGAGGCTCTTTTAGGCTTTCTTAATGTTTTTGGACTGCATGGATGGGAAACAGTGGTCTAGAATGACCCCTGTGGGAATTGAACTCTCAACTGTAGTGGAGTTTGTGTAACCAGGGTTTTTTTTTTCTTCCTCCCCCGAGTCATCCAACACTCCTCTACTTCAACTTTAATTTTTACAAACTCACTTTTTTTTTTTTTTTTTTTTTTACAATAATTGCAATAGATACATTATAATGTTTCACAGGTTATTTAAACGATGTAATTATAGTCTCATATCTTATATCTATATCTATCTAGATATGTATAAAGTACTTATTTTTTTGGTAATGGCATTCCTACTAGGCTGAGCAATCATGTGGCCGTGGTGTACTTCTTGTTTCCTTAACTCACACAAAACGCGTGTCTCATACATGTACAATATGTGCAGTTCCCACTCCGTTAAGAGACACTGATCTCGAATCAGCTCGCGCATCTGTCCATGACGTTGCATATTTAAAAAAGAGGAGCTCCGAGGCAGAGCTGAGACCAGCGGCTGGAGCTGGAGCCCTCTCATGTCGCAGGCAGTACAGCCTCTGCAAAGGGCGTGCGCTCTTATTGGTCGAGGGTGCCAGCCAATCAGCGGCCGGCGAGGCCTGCGGAAAACACAGCCGCGTACACGTGCCGAATGTACACAGGAAAGCAAAGCGGGACAGAGCTGCTGTGCTGTGCTGTGCAAGCATCGTAATACACTACACACTGACAGTTGGGAGCAGCGTGCAGTCTGTCTACGGATGTTCACACCGGTTAGGAAAGTTAAAACCTTCACCGCTTTAAAATGTGCTTGAATAATAATTAAAAAAAACTCGCGGACGACTTGTCACGGAGCGGTACGGACCCGTTTTTTTTGTCTTTCAATCCAAGCGGAGAAGTTGACACATGTTCACGCATGGAGCCACGCCACAGCTTCCAGCAGACAGCCGTCCATCTGTAGCCCCATTGCAGTAGGGAAGTGTCTTAATGTTGGCCAGTTGGTGTTGGTGACTGTCATTCTGTGTAAGCAGCATCTCTATAGTGTCTGATAGTTCAAATGTGTTAATATGAAAGCTGTAGTACTGTGACTGTAACTGTTATTGATCTTATTGACCTGAGTATGATGTCTATTTTTTACTGATGTAATTGCAGTTTTGTTGTTTTTATCTTGAAGGAAACTTTTTTTTATCTTCTTAATAACAAAAGGAAAGCCATTTTTGTGTTTGAACTTTTACACAGGAAAAAAACCTGGCTTGTCATCTCATTACAATATACATGAAGTCTGTCACTGTTCAGTTAGGCTGACAGTTACCATGACGTTCATTATGTGTGTGGCATCAACCAGATGTCATTGTTTTTCTTTCATCTCTAGCTAATGGAAGAGGTTTGTTCATGCTGATAAGTCTTACAATAGAGAAAGGTCACAAGACTGGGATGGATATTATAATTTTGTGTGTCTGGCCAAATTGGCATCACTCTGCATTCTCCAAAAGGTGCACCTGCTTAAGTACAGATGAATTCACAGTATGACTAAAAATTGTAGAGATCATTTGAGTTGTCAAATCTATATTATGAACAAACATACAGTAAAGTTATATGAACAATTTAAAGGATATTCTGTTGCTCAGCTTGTTTGTTGCAATGATGACAAACAGCAACTCACACATAAAAGTCCTAAAGGTTGAAGTAGTTGAATGACACCATGTGTTAAATTAACTTTAGTGTAGTTTAAATAATAATAATGATAATAATAATAATGGTGGGGGTTCTTGCACCTATATATTTGGTAATATGCAACAAAACTGAAAACATGATGGCTACCAGTTTGATATGTAACTGTACAGAAATAACACTATATGGTAAAGTGACAAAATATGTTTTTTGTTCTATGTTATTCATTGATAGCCTAACTTTATTTGGCTAGGTTATGCTAGTCACTAATACATATTGCTAACTTCCATAAATGGGAGGGAAAGAAATGACCAGTCTGTCGCAGACTGAGAGCAACGAGGTTGATTCTCGGGTCGGTCAGTGTACTCTGGCTCAGAATTAGATTCTGGCTCCGGTGGCTCAAACATGTACGGCTGTACAGTCCAATAAAGCTGCTGGACGTAGCATCCATTTTTTCAGGCTGTATTGGTATTTGACACTGGAGACGAGCTGCTCCTCTCTTGGGATTGGGCCTTTAATGGACGAGCCCCCAGCATATCAGAGTAGAGTGTACTGCTTATTTTGTCCACGATTTTGAAAACTTAATTTTATATACTTGTCTAATTATTTACTTTTTAATTGTTCAAATTCGGCTGGGTGGTTAATAGCACATGTTTTTATGGTGTGACAAACTCAGAACACGTTTACTAGTGCTTCACATGGACTTTAACCACTGGCCGGCTATTAAACTCAAATGTGAAGCACTTTTAATAGTACTATAAGTACACACCTTATTAGATCATAATAGACTTAACTTCCTGTCATAATTTTCAATCACATCGTCTGTGTGCTCACGTACAGTTATCAGCTGACCTAATATTGATTAGTACACAGTAGTTACTCTCTGTTTGGACTTCTTTGAAGCTTCATATAAACGGTGTTTATAATCAGATCAACACTTCCTCATTATCATCATAGTGAGCAGATCTGTGGCCAATTCCTGGAGCAGAGTCAAGTTGCAAAGTAGCGTTTCGCTGGCTGTAACGCTGTATGACTTTGCTAAATTCAGTGATGCCTTTGTTGATAGTTTTGTTGCTCAGCTCAAGTGAGCATGTGATACATCTAGCCCCCAGTACATAGTGTGTTTTTAGTCCTTTTGAAGAGGAATGAGATTTTGACAGCACACATAAATTCTGTTTTTTTTTTTTTTTTTTTTTTTTGGTTTTCTTTTCTAATTTAAGTCATCACTATTTGTTCAGCTTTCTTTGTGGTGCTTAAGCTCTCTGCCTCTTCCAGTGCACGTGGAGTTGCCAGCCACCTTTCTTTTCTTTTTTTCTTTTTATTTTTTTCACTTGACAGCAAGTTGTTTCACCAGTTCATACCAAAATGCATTTATCATAGTTTCTCCCTTCACCAAAATACACAATGAGGCACTTGAGATCACACATATTTTTGGAAATCGCTTCTTGGGTGAGTCACACGCGTGTTGAATTGAAGAATGTACTTAAAAGCCTAAAAAAAGGGAGGGGGGAGGTGTTTATGTATCATCTAATAGTCAGAAAGTCATTTTACATATTCTTTCCCACTTCTAAGGCAGACAAAATCTTGCATAATCAGAGATCGGTCTTGCTGAGTGCATTTCCTGTGAATAATTTGAGAGGGTAGGCGGCAACGGTGCCTCAGTGGTGAGCGCTGTTACCTCACAGTCTCTTTGGTTCAAAGTCGACCCGGCTGACTCGGGCCTCGCCGCCTGTGTGGAGTTTGCATCATCCCCCTCATCTCTGTGTGAGTTTCGCTCAGGTGTTCTGATTTCTATCTACACTTCAAAAGACACGCATGTCGGGTAAAACACCAATTTTCCCACATTGGTGCCTTGTGATACTGAATAGAAGCAAAAAAAAATAAATAAAGGGGCTCACTTATAGTTGGCTTAGCGCGTCGTTTCGGGTGGACGCATCCAGGTATTCTACTAGCCTGAGCACTGTTCACCGCCGCCTCCGCCCACCCGCCTTGTGTCTTCGCGAAATCAAACCCCGTGGAAGTATGCATGGATGCCAGCCTGCCTCGACACCCACTCACGCCCTGCTTGCATATTTCCAGATCATAATTGTCCCCCCCCCCCCCCCGCCCCTCTTCAGTCCATAACGCACACTGTTTGTCATGTGCGAGTGTGCATCATCCATCTGACCTGACATAATGCTGATTAACATTTCACACTCTGGCAACAGGGGCAGCTTACAGTTGGCACCGAGACAGCGTCACATGAATTCATTGAATACCTGCAGTTGTCCACCACCGCTTCTTCTTCTTCTTCTTCTTCCCTTTTTGTTTAAAAGTTATTTTGTGTCATGAGTTACATTCGCTATCAGCTGTCCGCACTTCTTATCCTCTTGTCGGGTCTAATGAGCTGTGTCTCCAGCTGGTGGCTGCTCTGAAGCTGCCCAGTCAGCCGTATTGGGTTGTTTGCGTCAAGACAGGAAGCTGATGTATGTCTGAACTGTCAGTACGGGGACATAGCTAAACCTGTCCTGACCAAATTCTGCACCAAAAGCATCACTGCAACACCTAAAGAGGCGGGTAAAGGAGGGGTGGAAGGGGGGTTGGGGGGGTTACGGGCCATCTGAGCGTACACAATTGAAAGGATTGACGACTAAAGACTCTCCTCTGCAGTCTTCTGGTTGCGTCTGCAGGGTTTTAAAGGATTACGAGGTGTCTCACTTTGCCCAAGGAATAAATAGCACTAGACTTTTACTTGCGTAGGCGGTGGCCATATATATACTTTGTGATACTATTCAGAAGTAAAGCCCAGTTTACAACAGCTCTCAGATGGTGATCTTTGTTCTCTCCTCCCGGTGTACTGTTTGTTTTGAATGTCCTCTGCGTAAAACAAGGTTAAGCTATGACGACTAACAAATGTCCTATTTAATTCAGGCATTAGTGCATGTTCGCTCGTTCTATATCGAGACGCATGCATACGCATTTGTCGCATGCAAATAGGCGCAAGAGATTATTGTCATTCTGTTATCAAGATGAGAAGACTCTTTTCTTTTCTCCAGATAATCTGGGTAAAAGGTTTACAGTCAGGCCTTTAACAGCCACTTGTATTCTGACAAACATGCATCCAGTGACAGTGAAAACATTTCATGGCCATGTTTGAATCTTGCCTGGAGGCCAATAAGATAAACAGATGATAAGCACTTATTTTCTTGTGTTGTTTTTTTTTTTTTTTCATTCCCCCTCTTTTCATAGCTGTCGTCCTTGGGAGACGCTGGCTAGACCAAACATTTAGTCGTCTTCTGGCTAACATTAATGCTTCTCTTTCTCTGTCCATCTCTCTCTCTCTCTCTCTCTCTGTCTCATCTTAGGTGGCCTTAGCACCTCGAGCAACACATCTCAGAAGAGACGAGAAGACCAGACACAGTGAAAAAGAATCTTTTTTGCTCACACCCGAGCTGTTTTTTCTCACTCTCCCTCACAATCTCTCATCCCATCTGTCAGAGTACTCATGCCAAGGTTGTTTCATAAGCAGAAATTCATCTCTCGTCTGCAATATTTCGAGTGACACTTTTCTCTCACGATAATTAAAAGCTTACTTTCTTTTGGAAAGGCAGCTTTTTGCTTTTCGGCCGTTTGCAAGATTTTTTACGGTCACATAAAAATCGGCACTTAAAAAACCTTCAAAGAAGGGTTTACAACCCCAAACTTTTTTTTCTTTTTTTTTAATTTAACAGCTTTGGAGGAAGCCATGGATTTCTCTCCTTAGTTCTTTCAACATCAGCTAGCATCATGATTCACCGCTACGTACATAGTAGCCCCACTTAAAGTTGTTCCCCCCTTTTTTTTTCCAACTTGTCCAATACCTTAAATCAAGCTCTGCCAGCCTCATCCTACTCTAGTATGAGTTATGACAACTCTAAATCAGTGGCCAGCAGCAACGCTCGGGGGCGAGTGGCAAGGGCCGGCGAGAAAGACAATGACCAGGAAGCTGAGTCCGAAGGGTTAAACTCGCCAAAAAGCAGCAGCAGCAGCAGCGGCGGTCAACCCAGCGCCAATGTCAGCGCTCAGGAGCAAGGAAGCGGAACCGGTGGAGACTCTTCTCCCAGCGGAGGGTCGGGATCCGGGGGGATGTCCAGCGACCGAAGGGGCCCCAACTCCGACGACATGGACGGACTCTCCAGCGGGAACGACTCCGGGGAGAGGGAAAGCGAAGGCGGGATGGAGAGGGGGAGCGGCTCACGAGGACGTCAGTCCGTACGCAGCTCCCACAGCTCGTCCAACGGCAAGGACTCCGGCATGATGCTGGAAACCACGGAGAGCAACAAGAGGTAAGAGGAGAAGTTACTCTTCTACTTAAATGGGACTTAAAAGTGATATCCTGTCTTTGCGTGCACCAAACAGATGTTTTGTTGTCATGTCTTCCTCACATTAACAGTACAATCTGATTTAATAGAGCTGTACAGTCAGTTGAATTGAATTCAGCTGTTTTGAATTCCTTTGACATAATAACATTATGTAGAGTGCTACTCAAAGAGCTTACACATGCAGAAAATGACTGTATTTCTTGTTCTGGTCACTTTAAAAAAAAAAAAGCTCATTCTCTCATCTCTCCTTGCCCAGCTCCAACTCCCAGAGTCTCTCACCTCCCAGCGGCTCCCTGGCTTACAGCTTGTTGATGACCAGCTCAGAGCACGACCCTCCCTCCACCTCCGGTTGTAGCAGCGACCAGTCGGCAAGGGTCCAGACCCAGAAAGAGCTAATGAAGGCCATCAAGGAGCTGAAGCTCCGCCTGCCATCTGAGCGCAAGTCTAAGGGCCACTCCAGCACTCTAAATGCACTTAAATACGCCCTCCAGTGTGTCAGACAAGTCCGAGGTGAGAGGGTGTTTTTTTGTAGTTTTTAATAATAAATGAGCCCTGCCTGAGAAAAATGGCAGTGTGTAGATGACTACTGTATATACTGTATATAGATCTCTTTTTTTTCCCCTTTCTTTCTTTTTTTTTTCGCATGTTTGTTCATGTGTTCTGTGTACATAATGTTCACTGCAGTATGTAATTTCATCCATTCCCGTACCCACACCCTGACCCCTTTCCAGCCAACAAGGAGTACTATCACCAGTGGAGTGTGGAGGAGTGCCACGGCTGCAGTCTGGACTTGTCTGCCTTCACAATTGAGGAGCTTGACAACATCACCTCAGAATACACCCTCAAAAACACTGTAAGTTCACTATAAATCACTGAGGAGCTACTTCAGAGCAGCGGTGGTTTTCACATACTGACAACATGAACAATACAACAGTGTCCCAAAGAAACGATCTCATTGGCAGGTTTTGGAGAAGTTCTCACTAAATTCCTCTCACCTGACCTTGTCTTCTCTTCTTTTGTGTTTTTTTTTTTTTTTTCCAGGACACATTCTCCATGGCCGTATCATTCTTGTCAGGGAAAGTCGTGTACGTGTCGCCCCAAGGCTCGTCCGTGTTGCGCTGTAAGCCCGAGTGTCTCCAGGGGACCATGTTTTCGGAGCTTTTGGCGCCTCAGGACGTCAGCACTTTCTACAGCGGCACAGCACCCTGTCGCCTGCCACTTTGGGCGTCCTGCATTGGTTCCGGTGAGCAAAGGCAGATTATCGTCATATCTGACACAAAATACAGATTGTTTTTGAATGTGCAGCCTTTGTTCGAACATCTTTAAAACTATTCACTGACTTTTTCTCCAACTCTGTCTCCCCCTCCAGCCTCTCCTCCAGTTGACTGCACTCAGGAGAAGTCCATGTTCTGTCGAATCAGCGCGGACCGGACGCAGGGCGGCGAGATGCGCTACTACCCCTTTCGCCTCACACCCTACCAGCTGACCATCAGAGATTCAGACACTTCTGAGGCACAGCCCTGCTGCCTGCTCATCGCTGAGAAGGTCCACTCTGGATACGAGGGTATGTAAATGATGCTATAAAAGGTTCAGCTTTAAAAAAAAAAGTACACTATCAGAGTTTTTTTATGATATAAGGAAGCTTGTAGCGATTAGCTGGAACTACTTCTGATCTTAAACTGAGCAGAGGAAAGAAATGATGAATATTAAGTAGTGCTGATTATATTGTTTTTATTGTGGCTGTGAAACAATGATAAATTTAATGTCAGGCTAACCCATGTGTGACAGCTACAGAAGGTGTCATACTGCACACTTAAAACTCTAATGCATGTGAAATGATCTCTGCGTGTGGAACTATAAAGGCGACAAGCAACAGACTGCGTCTCATTGATTATGTTTTGAATGAAATATCCCTCTCAATATGGATAATTGCACTGACGCCAAATAAACAGATGCATTTCAGAATTGCAGATTAACCATTAGCCTTTATACAGAATGCCTACTTATTTCCTCACATTTTTACTACTCATCCCGTAGCCCAAAACACGCTTTTCATCTGTTGTATCTGTGCCCTCTGTTCCCATCAGCTCCTCGGATCCCTCCAGACAAGAGGATCTTCACCACCAGTCACACTCCCAGCTGCCTTTTCCAGGAAGTCGACGAGAGGTCAGTTTACCCACCTGCGTTGCCTTCTGGCCGCTGTGTTTTTATTCGAAATGAGGAACTGATGATCATATGGATGAATAGCAGCAGACGAGAGCCAGGCAGAACAACGGCAGTCGCAATTTGTTTTTGATTTTCAAACATCGCCAACATACAGAGAGAACATCAGTACATCTGTGTTCAGACCTTAAAGTAGCATAACATGAAAACTGAAGGAACATACCTTTAGCCTACCTGGAAATGATTATATTATAGTAGAGAATTAGAATTAGAATCCAATGTTGCTGTTTTTAACGGTGTGTTAATATGATGTGTGTGTTTGCAGGGCAGTGCCGTTGTTGGGCTATCTGCCTCAGGACTTAGTGGGAACTCCCACTCTGCTCTACATCCACCCTGAGGACAGGCCCACCATGGTGGCTATACACGAGAAAAGTGAGTCTGTTTACCTTTTTTCCCCTTTTACTATGCGGATTATGTGTTTCCATTTTGTTATACCATTGAGTCAGGAGCTCCACATCTTCCTGTTATGAAGGAGATGGATTCATTGAGTAATGTAATGTGTTTGTAAGTCAGTGTGACTCATGGAAGTCACAGTATTTGAATATCTTCCAAATAAATGATACCATGCGTGATCTCACCCTCTTATAATGTGTGTGTTTTTTTTTCTTCCCTCTCTTCAGTCTTTCAGTTTGCAGGGCAGCCGTTTGAGTATGCGCCGCTGAGGATGTGTGCCCGCAGTGGGGAATACCTGACCATTGACACCAGCTGGTCTTCCTTTGTTAACCCATGGAGCCGGAAGGTGGCGTTTATCGTAGGGCGCCACAAAGTCAGAACGTAAGCTTATTCATTGGTCAAAAAAAACCATACCAGGACACTCATTCAGAAATATTAGCATTTTAAAAAAAGATTTTCCAATTTGTGGCCGCTCTTTCTGTCTCCAGGAGTCCACTGAACGAGGACGTGTTCACGGCGCCGCAGGGCTGCGTGGGCCGCGTCACCACTCCGGACATCGTGCAGCTGAGCGAGCAGATCCACCGGCTCCTGGTGCAGCCAGTGCACAGCGGCGGCTCTCAGGGCTACAGCTCGCTCGGGTCCAGCGGCTCGCGAGGTTCTCGCCGCTCACACCAGCAGCACCTCAGTGCCTCAGCCGCCTCCTCCAGCGACAGCAACGGCCCCGCCATGGATGAAGCTGCTGCCGCCGTCTCTTTACACAAGCCTGTGAGTCTGAGCAACTAGAAGTTTGACATTTTAGTCTCCACATTTTTTTTCAGTAGGCTTTTGAGAGACAAACACCAGCAATAACAAATAAAAAACTTTTCCCATGGCTACATAGCAACATGCCGTCATGTTACATCATACTTAGATTTCATCTTGCACATTAGATTCACAGCCATGCCGTGTTTTAGTTAACCGAGTGTGACGCTGTGGTTGTTCCAGATGACGTTCCAGCAGATCTGCAAAGATGTTCACATGGTTAAAACTAACGGACAACAGGTTTTCATCGAGTCCCGTAACCGGCCATTGCCCAGAAAAAACACCAGCACAGGTAATATTAAAAAAAAAAAAAAAAAAGACAGTTAACAGACATTTATTTTATATTTCTGTACAAGTCCATTTTTACCTCGGGTAAAGGTAAGTTGTGTCCTTAATGTCTTCTTTTCTGTTCCTCTACCTCTTTATTCATCATTCAGGTGCAGCAGCCAGCCTCCGAGCCATCAGCAGTGACCCAGTCAGAGGTCTGATAGCTGATATGACCAAACCTCCCGAAGCCCTGGTTCCTCCACCGCTTGTACAGAAGGAACCCCCAACTGGCTACTCCTACCAGCAGATCAACTGTCTGGACAGCATCATAAGGTGCGTTTACTCTTCAATTATGTGTGAATATGAATAGTCACAACCTAAATCCATACACTTTTTTTTTTTTTTTTAATTCATTTTGCTCATTCAAATGACATTCTTGACTCCATCCAGGTACTTGGAGAGCTGTAACATTCCTAATACGGTCAAAAGGAAATGTGGCTCCTCCTCCTGCACTGCGTCCTCCACGTCTGATGATGACAAACAGCAGGAAGCCAGTGGAAACACCAAAGGTATTTTTTAAAATTATGTCTTCAAACTAGTTTGGGTTTTTTTGTAACTTATTAGACTAGTGTAGATAATATTGCAGCTCACGGGGGCGGGGCACAAAAACAGTAGAATAAGTCCTTGTTGTATCGTCCATGTCTGGTTTTTAAAGCCTCTTTCACACATAATTCCTGGTGAATTACTGAGAATCACTTTCAGGAATCCCTAGTGGTTTTCACCATTCACACATGCAGCTACAATCAGGAACATTTCCATGTTGCGCCTTTTCACACATGCCATGGCAATGCCTGGACAGATGGAGCAAGGGACAGTCCAGCAGATGGCGACATTGCAACAGTTATGGTGCCAACCGCCATAAAACACTGGTCTGTGTGCTCTCAACAGAAGGAGGAAAAGATGGGTCAAGGCCAGATGTTTGTGTACGCGGCGGAGGATATTATTTTCAGGAAAATGGTTAGCAAGGAGCTGTTTTTACTGAAAAAAGGAGCTTCTTTGCAAACATTTGTATTGCTTGTTTGTTACCAAATCACCTGCGAAAGCATTTGCAAGGCAACCATAAAGAAGTTGCAGATTCTAATAGTCATTAGCAGTCTTGTGATTGGTTCTCTTGCTCCACATGAAAGCATCTTTTGCGAGATGGACATAACCCTTTATTCACAACACAGCTGTACCAGCATTTTCCCTGAAATGTTACCAAGTCTTGAGGTCTCTTGAGGAGACGATACAGATTTCCATGCAGGAAATGTTCCTGAACATTTCAAGGAGAGATAACATGTGTGAAAGGGGCTGTAGTCTGCTTTAAGTTTATATGACATTGTTGTTACATGACATTGTTTAAGTTTTGTTTGTTTTTCTGTATGACCTTGCTAACATATTGTTTTGTTGTTGGATTGTATTTCTCTTTGCTGAAGTCTGTGCAGCGTTCTTGATGTGTTATCACAGGAGCCCTTACGAGGTTTTTTGCTTCTACAGGCGGTTCAGTTAGCCTGGTAGGGGAGCCTCCCCCTCTGCCACCACTGACCATGGCCACCAAGGCAGAGAGTGTAGCTTCAGTCACTTCCCAGTGTAGCTTCAGCAGCACCATTGTGCATGTGGGAGACAAGAAGCCTCCTGAGTCAGGTGGGAATCCTCAACACTGACACCACCTCAGTGGCAGAAAGTAACCACACACATTTACTCAAGTACTGTAGTTAAGTACAATTTTTGAGGTACTTGTACTGTACTTGAGTATTTCGATTTTATGCTACTTTATACTTCTACTCCACTACATAAACAAAGGGAAATATTTGACAGCAAAACACAATCAGTTTATAAAATGTTGCTAGCCAACAGTATTTGAAGCAGTTCAAATTAGCTCTACCGAAGAACAGCATTGAAGCACCACTTACATATTCATGCGTCAATAAGAACCCATCAATAATAATGATCCAATAATCTGATAATATTACACTAACAGGGGCCATTCTGCATTATGACTACTATTACTACTATTATGTTGCTAATACAAACAGCACTCTTGTACTTTTAACAATTTGAAAGCAGGACTTTTACTTGTATTTGGTTGATTAATCTGAATACTTGTTCCTGCACCATGTTGAATTTAATGGCCTTCAATTCGGTTAAATTGGTTACATTTCTTTGTACCCATCCTTTTTATGTTGTTATACACCTTTTATACTGTTACCTACTGTTTTCTGATTTTACTCCTCTGGTTTATTTTTGATTAAATCTGCCCAAAAGAGGATTTATTGCTTTCAAAGTCTTGAAAAATGAACTTGTAGTAACCTGTAGCCCCACACACATAATCTGATTTCTGCCTTTGTTTCTTTCCAGAAATATTATGGCTGTCATCTCTTTTTCAGTTGTGCCTTAACATGTTTTTCCACTGTTTACACCTTTTTTTTCTTGTTCTATGCTGTTCCAACAACATTCATTTTCACTAACACCCCAACATGCTTCTTCTTTATCACAGACATCGTCATGGAGGAGGCTCCTACAACTCCCACACTCGCTCCACCAATCAGTACTCCAACTCCAACCGCCAGAGGCCTGACACCTCCCACTAACGCCTCCATTACCCCTCCTCCTGCTCCCCATCCCCCTCCTCCCCCTCCGCCTCCCCCGCCCCCACTCTCTCAAGCCACTCAACCAGAGAGGGACAGTTGGAGAAGTGGAAGTGGAGGAGCAGCAGGAGGAGGAGGAGGAGGTGGAGGCCGGCGGGGTCTGACAAAGGAGGTACTCTCCGCCCACACCCAGCAGGAGGAGCAGGCGTTCCTCCACCGCTTTAAGGACCTCAGCAAGCTGCGTGTGTTTGATCAGACGGCGTCTTCGACTGTGCGCTGCAACACACAAGCTGCCAACCCTCTGTCACGAGGTACGGGCACACCAGTCAAACACACACACACACACACACACACACACAGTACTGTATATGCACGTGTGAAAGCAGGAATCTAGAGTTTATAAATAGGCACATGTAGAGTGTCTTTCATATAGCAGTTTATCATTTGCACAGTACAATATATTTAATAATCAGAACTTTCATGACAAGTCAGTCTGTTTAATACGTAGATGTCAGTTTCAAATACAATGAACTTGCTTTGATATTTGATTTATATAGTAGTTGATAGATGTAAAATTCCTCAACAACAATTCTTATAGTCAATTGAACAGCGAAAATGCCAAACATTTGCAGGGTCCAGCAGCTCTCCAATGTGACAATTTTCTGTATTTCTCTACGTGACATCATTATAAATTCAATATCTTTGGGTTTTGGACTGTTGGTCGAACAAAACACACAATTTGAAGACGTCACTTTGGGCTCTCAGAGTTTTTATGGGTATTTTTTCCCCACTTAGTTCTGCAGTGAATAGTGAATCACTTGTAGTACTTGACATTTTCTAGGTTAAAATGATTAATTGGTTATTACAAAAACAATAAATAATCTAATTGATGACAAAATGGGTTAGGGATAATGTGACCTGCAAGAGACCAGAGAGTACTCTAAAACCGAATTACCTTAGTGGGGCCTTCACTAATCTTGTTTTTTATGTACGTCATGAAATAATGAACATTATTATTATTATTATTGCTGTTTAATTCTAATTGTTCATTGTCTCCGTATTTTTCAGGAGTGCGTTGTTCTCGCGACTACCCAGCTGCAGGAGGCACCACCGGCCACCGTCGTGGTCGTGGGGGTAAGAGGCTCAAACACCAGGAGTCATCTGACCAGCACAGTTCCCTGGGCCTAAGTGGGAGCCGCAGAGACCCCAGAACCAGCACAGCTCCAGGACCCATCAACATGCCTCCAGGGCCCATCAACATGCCTCTCGGACCCCCCACTAGTTCCTCCTCCTGGCCGTCTGTGTGCTCTCAGGCCAGCATTCCCGCTCCCCCTTTCGCCCCCGGTATGCTTCCGATTTACCCCGTCTACCCGCCGCTCACACAGCCCTTACCCGTCCCGGATCCATCACGTTTCCCGGCAACCCAGATGGTGCCTCCCATGATGGCCCTCGTCCTGCCCAACTACATGTTCCCCCAAATGGGAGCGCCCATTTCTCAACCAGGCGCCAACCCCGGACACTTCTACAACCCTAACTTTACTTATCCTGGCGCCACCCCAGCCGTCGTCCCCCCTGCTATTTCCAACCCAATGCCCATTCCAGGCACAGGTGCCCCGTCTCGTAGCAGCACCCCCCAGTCCTACAGTCAGACACCTGCTGACCGTGAGGGGGCGGAGTCCCCCCTCTTCCAGTCCCGATGCTCCTCCCCTCTCAACTTGTTGCAGCTGGAGGAGTCTCCCAGCAACCGGTTAGAGGTCGCCACGGCCCTGGCTGCTTCACAGCAAGCCACACCTTCTGTGCAGGGTGGTGCAGCCGGAGGACAGAGCTCACCCAATCAGAGGAGCTCTGATGATATCTCCAAGGAGAATGAGAATGTAAGTTCACAGATGATCAGGATGTTTTCAAAGCCATTGTACATAATTAAAAATGCTCAAGGAAGAATTTAAATTTTAAACCAGATGGCCTCCTTACTTCAGGAAGGCTCACGCCTTTTATCAACAAACACTGAACTGACCTTGCAGTCGTGTAAAGCTTCTCTTACCCGCTGTGACTGTCAGAAAACACTCCCTCTAACAGCTTAGCCAGTAGTACATGCAATGTCATTACATCCTATTTTCAGTCTAATTTCATCCCTAGTGTTTGCATCACCATTAGTAAGTGGCACGGTCAAAATGGTGTAAATACTGGCAACCATAGGTCAATTCCCTCGTGATTGGTTTTTACGACCAGGGGCTTTGCTTGAGAAATGAGAATACTAATCACATTTTTTGCTGACCTAAACCTTAACTGGTTATCTTCAATCTCTCAGGGGCTTAAAAAAAATCATTGTATTGAATTAAATTGAACTCGGCTCATTTCTTCACCTTATCAGCCAGACACCAGAAATCCAAAAAAAGTCGACCCTGATAGATAGAATCCGAACATACAAACCACATAAATTCCTTTCCTGTAGACTCATGTACTCATTGTCCAATTTTCTGCATTACAGATTCCAGACAAAAAAAAAGATTCCTCCACATATTACTATAAAAAGAGACTTAAACATTTTGCTGAGCAGACTTTTCTTTGCGATTTATTTCTCAGTGATATCACAAGGTTATGTGCTATTCCTGACCCCGGGATAGCACAAAGCATAGCGAATAAACATGTTCCCTTTTAAGAAATACACAGGGTAAAAGTAGATTGAATCCTTGGTTCCCACCTGAATTCTCAGACACAATAAGGTTAAGTGACATTGCAAGAGCAAAAGCATGAGGTTCAAAGTCTTCTATGGATTGACAGATCTTTAGAAAGTCGAGATACAAATGTGTCAGGGTTGTTAGAAATGCAAAGTCGTGTTATTTAGTCGATATCCTGTCCGATTGTAGTAGTAATCCATCAAAATTTAGGAAAACATAGTCTTGCTTACTTCCTACCTAAGCACTTTTCTCTGGAGTCTGTCCTCATCAACCAAACCAGCCAAAATCTTAGAAAAGCTCATCAATAACACTTTCTATCTTAGCATTGCATTTTAAACTCCCATCAGTCTGGTTTCAGACGCGGTCATAGCACTTTGACAGCAACATGTAAGATAGCCAATGATATGATAGATGTGTTGAGTTTATGCTTTGTATATGACTTTTTTACATGGTTGTTTTCATTGTGTATTTGAAGGTTGTTGTTCCCTTTCTAAAACAAAAAGCCATCTAAAATTTACAGCCTTTAACATTTTTTGTTCGCCGTATCTCTTTTCTCCATTAGGGTGAAACCAATGAGTCCAACCAGGATGCCATGTCCACATCCAGCGACTTGCTGGATCTGTTGCTGCAGGAAGACTCCCGCTCAGGCACTGGCTCCGCTGCTTCTGGATCAGGATCCTCAGGCACGAGGTCCTCGGGTTCTGGCTCCGGTTCTAACGGCTGCAGCTCCTCTGGTACCAGCGGCACCAGTAAGAAGACTTAATAACTTTCAGTCTGTCCCTAATGGAATCTTGTTCTTTAAAAGTAGTGAAATTAAATGTTTTGTAAAATTCACATTTTGGTGCATATATTGCCCAAACAGACTCAAACAAAACTACTAATTACAAAAAAAAAAAAAATCTCATAATCAAATCTTTCACTTCCTCGTCCATTCAGGCAGCAGTCAGGGCAGCCACACCAGCAAATACTTTGGTAGTATTGACTCCTTGGAGAACGACCATTCCCGCAAACAGCCAGCAGGTGGCAGCAGCAGCACCGGGGGAGACGGAGGTGAGGGCCAGTTTATCAAGTGCGTCCTGCAGGATCCCATCTGGCTGCTCATGGCCAACACAGACGACAAAGTCATGATGACATATCAACTGCCTGTCAGGTAAGACACTGGGCAAAAATGTGACCACAAAACACAGCAGCAGCCTTATTGTTTAACAGACACAATAAGTTTTTTTTATTAGGCAGAGATGTTTTCTTTTGTTTTTTGTTAAGAGGTACAGTTTAGTTTTTATTGCTTGAATACACTTGACAAGTATTACAATGTACTTTGCTAATTAGAAACTAGGATTAAAGTTTAAAATAAATTTATAACTTGAGAATATACCACATAAAATCAATTTCTGCTCAGTAATCACAGAATTTGGGCGTCAACAAAAAGCTTCAATATAGAAAAAAATGTAGTGATGTGAAGAATCTCTTGAGAATTTATACAAAAAAGAAAAAAATAGGCCTATATAAAGAATCTTGTAGCAGTCCTACCACGTTCATACCTGCCATCCAGCAGGCACCAGCTGCCAGTGAGGCGTATTCTGACAAAACTAGCTGACTGTCAAGAAAAGACAGCAGGTTTACAGTGACCCACCTTCCCTGTGCTTGTATAACAGAGACATGGAGACGGTGCTGCGTGAGGATCGTGAGGCCCTCAGGAATATGCAGAAACAACAGCCGCGTTTCACAGAGGAGCAGAAGAGGGAGCTCAGCCAGGTGCACCCCTGGATCCGCACAGGACGTCTACCCCGAGCCATCAACATCTCTGTGAGTAAACCGCACCCATCCCTGAAATTCTGTTTAGACTTTGAGAGCTAGCATGAGTAAATACACCCAACATGTAAAAAAAACAGGAGATCATTTGTTTCTTTATGGTTTCCAGGGCTGTGCAGGCTGCAAGTCTCCCCCCTCCGTGCCTCCCACCGCCCCGTTCGACGTGGAGATCCACGAGATGGAGCTGTGCAGTGTGCTCAAGTCTCAAGAAGAGGATGCCGGTAAGGCCAAGAAAAACCTATCTGAAACAGCTATGGATGAAGCCCAGCCAGAAGACGAAGACGAGGAGGAGGAGGAGGAGGAGGTCGAAGAGAAAGAAACCAAAACACAAGACGGCAACCAAGAAATGACAACAGAGGAGCAGAGAGTGACCTCAGAGTCTGTTGAAGAGAAGGCGGAGGGGGCTCAGCCGCCCGAGTCTGACATGACTCATTGAGCAGGTGGCCAAAGATAAAGAAGAATAATGTTTATCGGGACCCTTTCTATATTGATATGCAGGAAATGTGCACCTACCAGAACTGTATGAGCCCATAACATCATTACACAGGATGTAAGATGTTGAAATGGCCACTTCTGGGACTTAAAAAGGTGCATATTGATCGAGACAACTGCCATTTACTGTTTGTCAGGTCAGGCGGCACACTTTGCCGAAAGTAAATCTTCATCAAATCTGACTTTGATGACAGCACACAAGGCATGTTGTATGACTGCATACGAGATGCCTTGGAAACTACAGGTTGTGCACACTCAGTTTTAGAGAGTGAGGTAGTTTTTTTTTTCCCCCAGCTGTTCTTGTAGTTCTCTGTGTATTTATTTAAAGTTGTAAAATAATCAGAGAGGACTAAGGTGAATGTGTTACATAAAAGGCGCCTTGACATAAAGATGGATGTTCTTCACCACAGTGTCCTCCTTGACGTTTTCATCTCTCCTGTTCAGGGTTGAGCTCACGAGGAAAGAAGGGAGCTTATCCGCTCACCTCTGACTTTTCTTCTCTTGTTGAATGTTTTCCCCAGGTGGTGGGATCCTACTCCCACTTAGGTCCTGTTTCCTCTCAAAGACTGAATTTAGGTTTCGCCATGGAAACCTTGCTCCGACTACAGAAGAAGCAGCGTTCACCCAATAGACAAAATGTACAGTGAAAGCCAGGTCGAATTTATTTTGTAAACATTGTGTATATTTTTATACTTTCATCCACTGCAAATAGAGAGGATAAAATGCCCAAAAGAGTGTCTTTACTAGAAAAAGAAAAAGATGTGACAAAATCCAGGATTAAAATCTTACTTGTTTTACAATTGCGGCAAAAATAACAATCAGATCACAGTCTCTGAAGCTGTGTAACACTGCAATCTAGTTTCTTCACGTGAGCAATGTACAGTTTAAAATCATAGGGCACCGTGGCAATCGCCAGGAGATGGACCTGGACTTGAAGGTCTCTCTTTGGCTGGGCATTAGTTTGTGCATTCGTGTGGACAGCCCACAGTGAGAAATGAACAATGATTCTCTCACAAAAACATCACAGACAGTATTTCCCAAACTGCCAGCACCCTAAGGAGCTGTGAAGCCCTTCAGTGGAGGGAGAGCTTTTGTGTTGCCAGTGCTTGCTCATGGTGGTGCTCAAGTGGATTTTTTTTAAAAAAAAAAAAAGAGGTGGACGTAGCTCTCTAAAAACGTCTTGAGAGTTCGGAGAGTGTTTACTATCTTCTTTTTTCCTCTCTGTCCCTTTCTCTTCCTCTCTGTGGCACTGTTCTGGTCATGTGATATCCTATGCTTTATGGCGTCAGTGGTGTCTGCGACAGTTTCTTAATATTTTTGTGAAATTCTTTGTACAAGAAACACAATAAAAATGACTTGAAAGGCCTTTAAATGTGAAGTCTGTTTCTCCCTTTCAGCTACACAGTTAGCTTTATGATTATATCTCTTTGCAGTCTATTTTTGTTGGTGGGTGTTTTTTTGCAACAGTTGGCCCGGATACACAGGAGTGTCCAGAATGATGGAAGCAAAGAGCAGATCAGGGCAGCCGAACCACAGTCTCCTTCTATTCAACTGTGGTTTCTACCCAGAGTGGTCACCACAGCTTAAAAAAAGACAAAGGCATGCCCTCGTTTAGACACGTTTTAACACGAAGCAGCAACGTTGACTCATTGTACATAATTATAACAATGACGATGACTGTGATGCACTCTGTTTGTTATTTTGTTCCAGACACTTGATGTTAATATACTAGCTTGAAATGTCTTAAAAAAAGGTTAAATTATGTGCATTGAATCCAACTTTTTACAATAATGATGGGCCTTTCTGTGCCAAAACAATATATTTTGCTGTAGAATTCAACATATTTCAAGTAATCCATATTTACTTTTAAGAGCCCTTTGCCCTGATTTTTATTTTTATCTTTTTAAGCCTACTGTTTTTCATTCTTTCCTACATTTAAACCGAACCAGCTACTCAATTTCCACTGTGGTGAATTCTGTGGAAAGGAATTTAATCTTCATAATTAACTTTAATTTGCTCCAGCAGAGTCAATTGTGTGTAAGATAAGAGTCTACATGTAACGGCTCTGAGAGATTGCATTTATAAAAAGCTAAATGCTAACATCAGCATTCTAACATGCGCACAATGACAATGCTAGCATGCTGCTGTTTAGCAGCCGAGGCTAACAGTCTTTGGTTTATGACTAAATACCTGCAAAACTTAAGTATTTGATGAATTGTGACTTTTTAGAATTAATTACAGCTCAAGATAAACACAAAGTTGGGGACAAAGAACATAATGGCTCGATACCAGCATGTGTGCACAAGCAACACATTGTAAACCTGTTATGAATTATTAATGTGAAAAGTCACTAACACCATAATATTATCAAGAGCAGCCATTTGTTCTCATTTACTGACATTACTACATTACATTGCATTCATTTTAGCTGATATTTTGGTTCTTATTTGTTATACATTTTAGGGACCCGAAGTAACTCACATGTGAGAAATATGTGAGCCTTGCAGTGTGTGGCATAGTCAGGGAGTCATCAAAGTCATGGAGCTGCCATTATACTTCTTCAGAACTTCTTCAGATGGTCAAATAACTTCAAAAATCCCCTTTTTGATGCTGGATTAGAGAGGCTGCATCCAAACACTGTAACTTTCCGAAACGTCCCACACAGTAGTTTATGCAGAAATCATAATCTGGATGGGCACAGAGAAAATCAGATGGGCCTAGCCCATCCAAGATCAATCATGCTCAAGATCTGAAATTCATATATTAACCAAAATAAGCCATTACAACTATACTTGCCTGGATGCACCACACTTTAAATCATACAAGCCTTATACATCAGAGGTAATGTTACAGGCACCAAGACTAACATCAATAGCATCATAGCCTAGCATGGCAACCACATATTCACACACAGCTGACAGATGCAACAGCGTCATTAATCAAGTGTATGGTTAGAGGGACCCTGGCACCAACATGCTCAGTAATGTTAAAAATGACACTTGAACATAGCCTGGCATGGCCTTTCCTTATTCAGAACTTTGTGAAACAGGCCAAACAGTATAACAATGCACTGGCAATGGCAAGTATTGGTGTTTGGGAGATACCTATTCCTGTTTTCAATCCGGGGGTGTGCATACAAGGTAAGGTTTCAGAGCAGGGTCATACCACACTCTTCGCCAAGATCTACTTCCACGATAATAACCATGAACCACAGTACCGTCACAACCACACCTCCAACAGCAGTCTGAATGAAGAATTTTTGCTGAAAGCACAAGAGGCCATTCACTAGTGTAACCCATATGTGCAACAGTTCAAGTCAGCCATTGAGCATGTGGCCCAGAATGACATCACCAGTGAGCTCAAAATTGTCCTTACAGTTCATACACAGCACCAAGACCTTCATCATGGCACCTTGAACTTTGCATCACAGGATAGCGATATGGCTGTCATTGCTCCAGGAGCAGCAACAGCAACAGAGCAGTTTGGAAAGCTGGTTGTCACTCTTCACCTCGGAGGAGAAAGACTTCAGACGATCAATGCCATGCATCCAGCATATGACCCGTTATGATTATCACCACTGTGGTATGCCAAGGAGTTCAAGGATGTGATGGCCTTGGTTTGAGTCAAGAGAAAACCTGACTTCTTCTTGACCTTCACCTGTAATCCCAAGTGGCTGGAAATCACAGGATCGATTTTTGAGGATCAGCCAGCCAATCAGCGAACAGACATATCACATGCATTTCCCGCATTATCCAGCACAAGACATACCAGAGCTTGAGGCTCACTTACTGAGACAGAGGACCTTCTCAATAATGAGATATAGTTGTCAAGACAGTAATGGAGAGTGTGGAACAGGAACTTGGTGAGATGATTGCATTTAATGTATGTGGTGGGACTGGGAAAACATTCTCATTGTCCCACATCTTTGACAAAGTCCAAGCACATGGCAAGGTAACCCTTGCAACAGCTGCAAGTGGCATTGCAGCAACTATCCTGCTTAATGGAACCACCTTTCATAGTGGGACCATGCGCCCTATCATTCTCACTGACGAGCCCAGTTGCTACATGAGCAGAGATGACAGCACTGTGACAACCATCAGAATTACACATCACGGTGGGGGATGAAGTGTCAATGATAGGTTGCTATGCATTAGAGGCAGCAGATTGTACATTCTAGTGGCTGAGGGGTTCAGAAAAGCCATTTAGTGGCATCACAGTAGTATTCAGCAGTGACTGGAGGTAGATCCTTATTGCACCACATGGTAGCCACACTGAGATAGTGGGAGATTCGAGATTCTTTGTCTTACTGAAAACATGAGGATCACTCAGGCTCTTAGAAATATGAAGCAGATTTTGCCAAAGTCCTGTCGGGCCTTGGTGTGGGAAATATTCCTATGATTCCAGAGGTTGAGATTTACAGTCCACAGGAACAGGACTAAATCATTGACAGAAGAAACTTGGACTCGACTGATCCTCTGGAAGTTCTATTATGCTTATATTTTCACATTTGGTGCCATTTTATTATTAAATTGTAAAGTGTCATTACATTTTGTTAAACTGGCATTACAATGTCTTAGAAATTCTTAACTTGCTGCATGTGAACATGCCAGTGGGTCAGCCGTGCTTTGGTTTTATGGTCACACCTGGAGGAGATACAACAGCGTTGCGTTTGTGTCTCCCATCTTGGTGATACTCCATGTACTCCAGGAATAACATCACCTCATGTCACACTATTGGGGTATGTAAGATCTGAGGCTTATCCATACACATTACATCAGACTTTGACTCCATAGAGGCAATAAAAGGTTCATGTTAGCTTTTGCATCCAAATGACTCAACTATGTCATGACAGGTGTATTGCTTAGGACCAAAGGAGAGCAATGTTGAGTGGGAAGTTGTTTGGATGAGTGGCTCTCCAGAAAGCTGCAATCAGCAATTGGCTCCTTCCAAACAGGCACATTTTGAACAGGCACTGCACTAGTAAATGAAATATGCAATAGGCTACTACAGTCTGGAATCGTACATTAGCTTACTTTTGATGATTACACCAGGCGACGATGGGGCTTGGCGTTGAACACTGAAATTGTTTCATTATAGTCCAATGCTTCAGTCACTTCTCTTTCAAAAAGGAGAGCAGTGACAGAGTTCAGTTTGTATATCATCAGTGTGTTGCTGCTGCTGGAAGGAAAAGGGCCAAATTAGCAGCCACTACTACTACTTACTACTGCACTTGTTAGAGAGAAACTGGCACAGAAGTAGATGACTGGGTTGAGAATGATGCCTGAACTTGAACTGAATTCTTTTCCTCCTGCTCCACATGACGTCTTTTTTGTGACAAACTTAAAGAAACTGCACTGTTTCGCCATGTTTTTTATTTTTTTATTTTTTTATCATAACCTACATGAAAAGCAACTAGCTAGCGGACTAGTTGTCGGTTCCTCTGTGCAATGCATGGGCTGTGTACTGAGTGAAAAAGGAGGGGCTAAATCTGACCTAACAACATCATCATATGGTAAACAATAAGCAAGACAGGAATAGTTTCATTGACCGCTATTCACTTGATGATCCAGCAAAAAAGGAGGCGTTCTGACTGGGGCCCAGGCCCACCTACAGCTATGTGCCAGATCCCACTATCACACCCACTCCATACTGTGATTGGCCAGCTGTGTGACAGTGAGAAAGCAAAGTGACTTTGAACTTCTGTCTCTGTCTCGTTTTCTCATACTTGACACAACAATTTCTGTCAACTTTCATGTGAACAACTGAGTGCAAAAATGCCTTCCAGGAGATAGTTTGAAAAAAAATGTTATGTTATCCCCAGTTTTTGTGTTTCCCCCTCTCTATGACAGCCTTCATTGTGTATTCAAATAGAAGGCAAGGCAAATCTTAGAGGTAGTGTGATTGAATACAAGTCAGTGGAGATATGCAGTTAGACATGAATTTCGCCTGGGGTGTTGAGATCACATTCACAGAAGTTGAAAATGTTTTAACTTCACCAAGAAATGTGTGCATATCCGGAATTAATTTTCTGGGGACCTTGAATGTCTGTATGTTGAGTCAATTCATCCAGTAGATGTTGAGATATTTCACAGGATAAGTGACAACTTTGATCTGCTGGTCAGGGGATCTCCAACTATCTTAATCCTTGTGGTACCCTGAAGGTCTGTACACAATTCCATGGTAATCCATCAAATAGTTGTTTAGATATTTCAGTCTGGATCTGCTAACATGGAGAGAAGAAAAAACTCAAGTTGTGGCTAGTGGGGCAGTGAAGTGGTCATTATACATACACACACATGCAACAGTAGCACTCTGTCCATCAGCCCTCACACCTGGAGAAACATACAGTTTTCATATATTCCATGACCTGTTACAAAACAACAACACAGAGCAGGGACATAAGCACACTGTGTAGTTTCACTGTACATACATTATGTTTGGCCATGGCTGTGTACAATGTAATTAATGTTTTTTCCTGTTAACCCATGTCAAATAGCCTTCTGTCCTCTCAATATCACATTCATCCACCTTTTCCTTTCTTCTCCTTCCCTCCATAACACACCACCTTCTCACCCATCACTTCCCTCCTCTTCCTCTCTCCCTCCCCTCCCCACCCCTCCCCTCCCCATTTGAACCTTGCGTCTCTCCACGCCTCCAACTCTGCTTCTCCCTCCTTCCTGCCTCCTCTTCTCCTTTCCCGTCTTTCCTTATCTTGGAGGATAGCAGGATGGAGGACAGGGTGTTGAGTCTGTGTCTTCTTGTCATTTTGACACTGGGATGGATCGAGGCCCAGAGTCAGACCAACTACACCAGGTAGGCTAAGGTGTGTGTAAGAGAGATTTCTGTATGTGTGTCAATGTCCCTCTTGTGCATCTGTTTTCTTCTCTACATCCTTCATGTGCACATGTGGCAACCCATTTTCAAACCCACATCTTAACAGATCAGCAACTGTGTGTGTGTGTGAGTGTGTGTGTGTGTGTCTTCTGCTTACAGTATTGTGATTACTGGGATTGCAGTAGAAATAGAAGTTTACAGTGGCTAGATGTGGTTGGCATCCCATAAACACACAAACAGGCAGTCCAGACACAAAATCACAGCATGCTGTAGTGATTTTACTGGCCAGATGTACAGTAGCTCATCTTCATGTCTGATTTTTTTTTGTGAAGAAATTACAATAAATTCAGAGTTTTATGCTCTAGTTCCACATTTTTTGGAGCTTCTTTGTGCATGGAATGTCATTTGAGCAAATGACGTCTTGGATTTTTTTTTTTTTCCTAGGACGTTATTTGCTCAAAAGGCCTTCCATATGATCTTGATGTTTGCACAGCTATAGCTACTTCCACACACACACACAGGGTGTAAATTGAACATGAGAGACAAACAAATGCCTGTGGGCTGCTCAGCTCCAGAGGGTCAGAAGGGAGGGACTCCACCGCCACTGGGATATTTTGGCCAAAATGTGGCCTTACAGTACCGCAGTAGACATGCCCGCAGGACATGAAAGAGAAAAAAGGGGTCTATAAACAGAAATCACAGAAACACAGCCCTCACACTGTAAAATTCATTCAGGCTTTTCCAGCCCCCCAAGAAACTGGCACAAAAACAACAAAAATTGAGCCCCAGTTAAGTTTGAAGACAAAATGCAGCAGCAGTGTAAAGAGAGGAAACACGCTGACCAGATGCCAGAGCAGCCAACATCTAAATTAACGAGCCTGGGGCTGGCGAATGCTACAAAATTAAAAGTTGAGGCTGGCCCAGCTTTGATGTGTGTTTATCTGTGTGTGAAGTAGTGGGTGTGTGTGTGTGTGTCGCCACACTCCACGTGTGATTGGGGTGTTGTGCAAGCATTTTGAAAAGTGCCTGTCTGTACTAAAGTAAAGTATGTGTTACGTCTACCGACAACTTTCTTGTGGTGCAGTGGATGTGGAGAAAGCTCACAGCACATATACTGTATATTAACAGTCTTCCTGGCTTAATTTGACTGAGTTTTATGAAAAAACACAAACCAGGAGAGTTCACAGGGAACCTCCCCGGACTCAGAGAACAGAGGCAGACTGTGCCGCTGTGGTTTGCAGCGTGTATGTAAACGTGTGCGGGGGCACAGCCTCAATATATAAGCAGTGTAGATGCATTTCCTTCCAGTGCAGCAGGTTAAAGTTAAAAGTTGAACTGCAGTTAATGGCAGTTGTGTGATACTCATTTTCCTTTCTCTTTCAGGCCCGTCTTCCACTGTGGAGGTCATCTGGTCACAGATTCGGGCATTGTGGCCAGCGAAGGTTTCCCCAGTCACTACAAACCCAACAGTAAATGTACCTGGTACATCACCGTGAGTCATTTTAAAAATCACTACAACTTTATACTGAACCCAAACTGAATTTGACCCAGAGTGGCTGCTGTAATACATGACAGCATCACCACATGTCTCCAGTTTGACAGTTTCATTGCATAAATGAATGAATGGTGATGGTTCGTTCTGAGAGTTCTTGAAAATCCTTTGTTGACAGTGATTTGAAAATAAAAATCACAAAATCCAATCCACAGTCATTAATGTCATTTTTAAAGAACTTGCTCACGCATGGTAAATCTACACATTATGTTGCCTGATTAGAGCTATTCAAGACTGTGTCGGTGTGTACAGACAGTGATTGACAGCTCCCTTGCTTAGCTTCATGGCACCTGTTGGGGCAGATAAACTACACCTTTATCTTTCTTATTAGTATATGGAGTCCGTTGACCTCATGTACTTCACATTGTAGCACCTATCCCCTTCAGAATGAGTGAAAACAGGGCCTTTTGACGTATATACGACTGTATATACACACACTTTACAGTATAGTACACTGTTACCTTGCACCATTGTATTTGAGTGTCTGAATTCTCTGTGTATAATTGATTATATCATGCACATTAAACACAACCAAAAATTGCATTTTGTAACTGTTGAGTGGCAAAATGACCATGATTCATTAGTCATAAAAATTGTAATTTAACTATAATAACTTAAGTGAAGAAAAAAAAAACCCTGCAGCCTCACAGCAAGCTGCCATCTATTCTTCTACTGCCATAGACCAGTAACTGCCCTTTTACCATCCCAGCTGCACCTAACTTCTCAGGTAACATAGGGTGAGTTAGACTGACATTCTCACAGAGTGCAGAATAAACAATAAAACATTAATTTAAGATTGCTTACTGCTTAGAGTCACAATTTATATATGGAGACACATGCACACCCCTGAGTGCACCAACTTTAACAGAATGTCATTAACTGCGATACATGTTTACCCTTCCTTTCATTACTTGACAGTTCCCAGTCACTCACTGCTTCGAGGACCTAATGCAGCACACCTGTGTTCATGTTTTCACTTATTGGCAGCATCGTTAATGTGATTTGTGACACCTACTATGAAAGGTCTGCTGTGAAAAAGACCTTTTATTGTACACATTAAGTTAAACATTCAAGCCCAAGATTTCATATTATTTTATGGTTGTACCATTGTATCAAATTGAAATATTCTACATGTCTCCAGATTTCACCAATATTCAGCCTGACATGTTTCGTATCTTTGGAAACTCCACTAAAATATTGAACATATTACATTATATTTACTCCTATAAACCTACTTTTCTAGTACTAGTAAACCCTAAGAACATTACCCATTGTCCCCTCCAGGTCCCAGAGGGTCATGTTGTCATGCTGTCTTTCCGCCTCTTCGACATGGAGGCTGACCCCATCTGTCGCTACGACTACCTGGACGTCTACAACGGCCATACCCGCTTGGTGCAGAAGCTGGGCCGTTTCTGTGGGACGTTCCGGCCTGGAGCCCTCATCTCCACCTCCAACACCATGATGTTAGAGATGGTATCAGATGAAGCCACAGCCGGAAGAGGCTTTCTGGCTGCCTTCAGTGCAGGGAAGCCACATGTGGAAGGTGTGGACATGTCATCTCACAATAGAAACACACTCATGAAGCTTCAGCTACATATTTAATCTTTGTTTCTAGTGAGGCATGGTAGCACTGCGGTCGGCTAGACTTCCTGTGAAGACTTCCTTTCCTTGTTTGAAAAAAGTTGAAGTCTGGTGTATTACTGTTTCATTTCCTCTTTTTGTCCTCTTTTTTTCTGTTATTCCCACAGAGAATCAGTTCTGTGGAGGACGGCTGACCAAAGCACAGGGCTCCGTCAAGACACCCAACTGGCCTAATGCTGATTATCCAGCAGGCATCAGCTGCTCCTGGCACATCTCCGTAGAGCCGAGCAATGTAAGCCGATCATATTGCATTTTTTTTTGTCTTTTAACACAGAGCGACACCTCAGAATTTCTGTATGAAGATAACACATTTAGGATCATCCATTATGAAGCATCAAACCCTCATCCAATGTTTATTTTGATTATCAGTTTAATTTTCCAATTAATCATTTAGTTGTTTGGTCTATAAGATGTCAAAATGGTGAGAAATGCTGAGCCCAAGATGCAACCTAAAATGTCTTGTCTTGTCCCAACCAACAGTCCATAACCCAAAGATATTCAGTTTACCATCATGGATGAAATAAACCAGAGAATATTACCATATAAGAGGCTGGAACCTGAGAAATTTGGCATTCTTTTCTTAAAAAATGGTTCAAAACTGAACTCTTCACCTGCTCCCTCATTGTAAGCGCAGTCTGCGCAACATCAGCTACATCTCCCACCACCCTTGTTATTGGCGATTCAACAGTGAGGCACATCAGGAGAAGATCAGCAGAGACATACTGTTTCCCATGTACTCAGGTGGCTGTCATCCTGGACAAGATCCCATGCCTCCTGGCCAAACACCTCAGTGCTCATAATGTTATCCATGTAGGCTGCAATGACATTTCCTACCAGACTTCTGAAATTTTAACACAGGATTTTAGCAGACTCGTTTTTAATGACTGCAGCAAGTGTATTTTTATCTGTGGACCCATCCCTCCATCTGGCTCAGGTATGAATTGTTTTAGCTGGATCCTTACCCTCCATACATGACTCCAGTCTGTCTGTGCAGTGCACAGCGTGGTTTTTATTGACAATTTTAACCTTTTCTGGAATTGTCTATCCTTTTATCTAAGGGATAGTGCCCAGCAGACTGGGTGCACACACTTTAACGTACAACATATTTTGTACGGTTTTTAACACACTCACAGTCTTCCTATATCCTGCCACATGTCCAGACAGCCAAGATAGCTGATAGTCACAACCAGCCTCCAAATGCAAGCCGACTTCCTCCCCACACCGCTGCCGTCATCTCATCCATGCATAGACTCACTAGCTCCTCCTTGTGCCCAGATGCTCTCAATATTCATAATTCCAGTCAGGGATCACAATATAGGACAAGATAACATAGAAATCCAAATAAAATTACCGCTGTACCTCGCCAAATTGAACCACCGCCAATGATGATAAATCCAACGCCTACTTTTGGCTACGCTGTTAACTTTGGTTTGCTCAATATAAGGTCTCCAACAAATCTTTGATTTGCCAGGATTTTATCATCTTTAACAAGATTGACTTTTTATGATATCAGAAACCTGGCTTAATGTTGGTGACTCTGTCCCCCTGATAGACTCCTCAACCCTCAACTTCTCCTTTTTTAACTGTCCCAGATTATATGGTAGAGATAGAGATTCTGTTTGTGGGTGATTTTAACATACATGTTTGCTGTCATTATAATCTTATACCCATAAAACTTTTAAACATTGCTGAATCTTTTAACTTGTCACAGGGCCTACTCATGAGGGCCACACCCTTGATCTCGTCCTTTCACATGGTATTTCAATAGACAATATACTATGCAAAAATGTTAGTGTCTCTGACTACAAATGCATAATGTTTACATTTGTGGTCCAAAATAATCTGTCTGATGATAAACAAAACCCTTTATGCTCTCACATTTTTAATACTCCCTCTGCTGCCAAATTCACAGATGCTCTCCTGTTTTCCTCAGTTGGCCCAAGTCAAGATCCTAATTAATTTCAATAATAATTTTAATAATATTTGCACCCAGATCTTGGACCAAATTATGCCATTTAAACAGAACTGCATACGTGCCCTACAGAGGGACTGTCATGTGGCAGATTGGAATTTGAAAGTCTCTAAACTAACAGTGCGCCTTGACAATTTAAGAGACTGTAGGAAATTTTAATATAGAGGTTAAAGACGTTGCCAGAGCACGGTATTTTTTGGACCTTATCGAAAAGAACCAACACAACTCCAGCGCTTTGCTCAATGTAATTAGCCATGCCACAGAGGCTCCTCCAAGTATATGTATCATAGTCCAAGTATAAGGACTCCTCCCCTGAGAAATGTGAAGAATTTTTAACGTTCTTCATCCACAATGTCGTCCTTTGACACAATATCTATTGACACTCAGCCCTCTTTGTGCACTGTCAACACCCTGCCTGTGAGATTTCTAAAAGAAGAATATAGATCTGTTAGCCCAAGCAATTGTCCCTTCAGACCCTAACTCCCTGGATAATTTAGACCAATCTCCAAACTGCCCTTTCTCTCCAAGGTTTTTGAAAAAGTTCTTGCTTAACAACTGACTGCTTTTTTAAACAGAAATGGGCTCCTTGAGACATTCCATTTGGGATTTAGGGCAAACCACAGCACAGAGACTGCACTCCTTAAAGTAATGACTGATCTGCTGGATGCCTCTGATGCAGGGGGGATCTCCAGCACTGGGTAGTCAGATCATCCTCTGTGAAGATGACCTGCGGATACCTCAGGGGTCTTTCCTTGGATCTCTCTTGTTCTCTCTCTGCATGTTACCCCTGGGGCATGTCATCTGCAGGCATAATATGAGCTTCCATTCCTATGCAGATGACACTCAATTGTACCTCTCTTTTAATCCCCATGATTGAACGACTGCATCTTGACCTCAAATGCTGGATGGCCCAGAACTTCCTGCAGCTAAATATAGATAAGACTAGGGTAATTATTATTGGCCTAGGCACAGCTAATCCTTAGCTGTCCAAACATCTGGGCTCTGTCCAAAAATGAACCCAAAACTACAAAAACTTGGTGTCACCTTTGATAACCACCTCAGCTTAAACAAGAATGTTAACACAGTTGTCCAGTCTTGTTTTTGCAACTCAGGAGACTCTCCAAGATTACTTCAGTTTTATCCAGTAAGAAGTCTACATGCATACATGTTTTAATTCCTCTCATTTGGACTATTGTAACTCTCTCTACACATGTGAGACAACAGAGTCTACATAAATTACATCTTGTCCAAAATGCAGCAGCCAGACTCCTCACCAAAACCAAAAAAGAGAGCACATTACTCCTATTTTAGCTTCTAAGTATATCTCAGATCTTCTTACATCATATGTGCCCGGTCATAACCTCAGCTGAGGTCCTCAGCCAAGGATCTGCTAGCCATTTCACAGTCTCGGCTGAGGCACAAGGGTGACCAAGCCTTTTCAGAGATCAGACTGGCAAGCTCCTTATCCTCTTTTAAATCCCTCTTAAAGACATATTTTTTTATAAATGAGCTTTCTCAGGACTTGTGGTCTGAACTCACTTTTAAGTTTTATGTCACTTTTTAAAACCTATTATGATACAAAGTCATTCTCTTGATTCCAAACACAGAAAATATTGTAATGGTGGATTTCTACTGTAATTGCGCTCATAAATCATTATCAATGACAAAATTGATTAAATTTATTTTAACAAACACCCCATTCCAATGGACAGATTTTTTTTTTAAAAATCCTGAGTAAAAGCTATAATCTTTCATATGATATTTTACATGTATAAATAATGTAACATCATATTATTATTATTATTATTATTATTATTATTATTATTATTATTACTATCCCCCACTTTCTGAATGTTGAAATTTTATGAAGGGATGGCTTAAATTGCTAATGGTTGATTGAAATGTTACGTGGGTTTGCTGAAAAAAGTATTTAAAAAATCAGTTTTCATAACATATAGCAGTGAAGTATGATGTTTGCCCGTGAGCACTGTAAATTGACAGTGTGTCTTCTAGCAATGCCTGCTCTCAGATGTTGGTTAACCATGGCAATGGGAAACACCCACTTAGAGGCTTTAATTTATAATGGTGTTTCTACCAATATGTAAGAAAGAAAATTGTTGAAAAAAGATCACAAGAGCTGCAATAATACCATGATTTATATTTCCTTACATAAAAAGTGAGAAAAATTCAAATTTTAGTTTGAAATTTCAACTAGATGTTTTAAATAGAGGAGTAGGAGAAATGAAAATAGTAGTGAAGGGGCCCATGACCAGGTGTGTGTGTGCATGTGTGTGTGCTTGACAGCAGCCTTGTGACGAAGTTCAAATGAAAGAGTTCATTGAGAGCCTGCAGGCGTGTTCATGTGTGCCAAGAGATTGAATGTAAGGAAGGAAGCGTGTGCTAAGAGAGGGAGTAAATGCCCTTCTGTATTTCAGAAGTCGGGCCCTTCGCCTCCTCCACCTCCACCTACATCTGCACTGTACAGGATTCATGAAAATTAGTCCGAAATAAACATGTACCAGCTCATATCCTTCATGCCGTGTCAAAAATTTCATAGTTTGTGTTGGCGTGTCTGTGTGTATGTCGCCACCTCTTCCCCAGGTGATCGAGGTGAAGTTTCAGAAGCTGGACTTGGAGCCTGACACATACTGCCGCTACGACTACGTGGCGTTGTTTAACGGGGGAGAGACTGACGACTCAAGAAGGATTGGGAAATTCTGTGGAGACAGGTCACCAGGGTGAGATTTCTGATCAGAAATGAGTGGTAAAAAAGGCAAAACACATATTAAGAATTGCTTTTGAAACACACAACGAGGTGGCTGTGGCTCAGGAGGTAGAGCGGGTTGTCCACTTACCTGAAGGTTGGTGGTTTGGTCCTCAGCTCCTCCAGTCTGCTTGTCGATGCGTTCTTGGGTAATATACTAAACTTCAAATGTATGAATGTGTGTGTGTGTGTGTGTGTGTGTGTGTGTGTGTGTGTGTGTGTGTGTGTGTGTTAGATACATTGTAAAAGTGCTTTGAGTTAAAAATAGCACTTTATCACTCCTGATGAACAGCTTCTGCCATCAGTGTGTGAATGTTGGCATGTGTTGTGAAACACTTTGAGTGGTCAGTAGACTAGAAAAGTGCTATATAAATGCAGTCCATTTACTATTTACATGACATGCAGCTGAGCTCTGCCAAAGTTCATCTGCTTTCTCACACTTTTTTCCAATTTCTTATTATCCCCTTCATGTACTTTTCTCATCTACATAGAACTATAGTGACCAATGGGAACGAGCTTCTTGTCCAGTTTGTCTCTGACCTCAGTGTGACATCAGATGGCTTCATGGCCTTCTACTCCAGTGTTCCCCGTGGGTCTCGGACGCCCACCGCTGGAGGGGACTTCATCTACGGACCTCAGACCTCCACGCCACAAAAACCAGCCGTGAAGCCAAGCAAACCAACCCCAAAACCTAGGCCAGGCCTCTTGCCTAAACCCACCCCAAAACCAGCCAAAAAACCACTGGTGAAGATACCTCTGAAACCTCCACCACGCAAACCTACTGCCAAGCCTGCAGCTAAACCCAAACCAGCTAAACCCACACCTAAAGCACCTGTGAAAAAGCCTGCACCTAAACCCAGAGCTAAACCAACACCCAAACCCAAATTTATTAAGCCAACGCGCAAACCAAGCATCAAGGCTAAACCCACACGGAAGCCTGCACTGAAGACAAAACCCACTGTAAAACCTGGTGTCAAACCAGTAAAGCCTACACCCAAGGGTAAAGTTAAACCAACAACCAAACCTAAGATGAAGCCTAAAGCGACACCTAAACCTGGAGTGAGCAAGACAGTGACGAAGAAGCCAGTCGTGAGTAAGAAACGTGAGTGGATTTGACTGATTTTAACAAACAATTTGCTGTGTATCTCCATGTATGCATATGTACACCTGTATTAGGAAGCAAATTTATGTGCTTATCGTGTGTTTGTTGCTGTGTGTGTGTGTCTGTTTCCTACAGCTTTACCACTGAACCCACTGTGTACACAAGCCTGTAAGAGGAAAGGAACTCTGCAGTCCAGCTTCTGCCCTCATGATTTTGGTGAGCCACAACATCAGCTGCTGTCTGGTCCTTACAAAACATTCTCCACCATCTCTGTCTTTTCCAAAATGCCACTTATTTTTACCAGTTTTGTATTTGGTTTCTCTCTGAAAAAAACTTATTATGATTTGATGTTAGTTTTCCTGGAAATGAGGCTTAATTTGAAAAATGTATATACAGTAATTCCTTAAAGATAGACAAAAATCTGTGAAGTTTGACAAATGTTATTATAATAAATATAAATGCCTAAACATATTCCTTTTATACTCTTCTCATCCTCCATAATCTGATTTTCTCTCTTACATTTCTGTCTCTCTTTAAGTGATTACTGGTAAAGTTACATCTTTGACGACTGGTCCGAGGGGCTCAGCGACAGTCGAGGTGTCACTAATCAAGGCCTATAAGACAGGGCGACTGAACATCATCAAGTCAGGACCCATTATGTCGGTCAGACTGACCTCCACTTGCAAGAAATGCCCTGGGCTCATCAAAGGTACGATACAACTACTTGTATTTGTCCTTCTCTGCAGCTCTCTCACACATGAACACAAGGTTGGATGTCAAACCTCAGTACTTTTTCAGCACTGACTGAAATATACCTATAGTAACAAATAACAGAAACTGGCCTACTTTTTTGTTTTTGCTTTGAAATTAGCTTAAAAAGTGCATTTTATTCATACTATGTCTGCACATTGAACAGTGATTCATTGAGAAGTTTTGCTTGATTTGTTGAAAAGATAATATAAATATTGGGGGAAAAAATTAGTAGTAGTAAGTAGTAATTTAAATAAGGTTATTTAACATGACACCTGGCCCCATAATATGCATAAAATCCACACAACTTCTTTAGTAGTAACAGTCAGTATAACCAGATAAGGACATTTAAGAAGGATTGACAATATTTAGTTTGTTGATTTTTGCTGACACTTTATGTTGTTGTTCTTTTCCAGGCCGGAGCTACGTGTTGATGGGAAAAGTTGACGCACAGGGCAACGGCCTTCTCAGCCCCTCCAGCTTCACTCTCCTCTATAAGCCCATCCACGCCAAAGCACTGGCCAACCTGTCAAGCAAACCATGCTGACATCACAGCCCTGTCCACCAATCAGATTGACTGTCAATCTGAAACATGTAACTTTACATAAAGAATGAAAATATTATAATATGCACACATAATTTTTTTACATAATAAAAAGTAATAATGTTTTAAAGGATAAACATACATTATTGAGTATTATATTTGTATGTAAGTGTTAATATTTCTGTGATAAAACATGCACATCAATAAAATATGATGCTGGTGTTTGAGGTGATTTTAAATAGATTATTAAATTATTAAATCTATTATCCTCCATAAAAATCACATATTAAACTCTGGATAAAATGTGTATCAGGCAGACATGAAAACACAGATGAATTTTAGTTTGAGTTCATTTATTTCAATCCAAATTTATTTATACCTCCATCAGCGTTGGTGCATAAACATCCTGCTTTGGTTCCTTATAACAGAAACAGCATAAAAGGATCAAACCTAACAGGACATAGATCAAGGTGGTGCTGCAGAAAGCAAACAGGTAGAGTATCTTGTTGCAGTAGGGATCAGCTTGTGTCATGCTCTTGTTGTAGTTGGGTTCATAGATGGGGTAGATTGCGATACTACCTGCAGAAAAAAATAATACACACCTCACAGATAGTGTTATGGCACATTGATTAGCAAAGTTTCCTCTTGGCTTTTAACTAATGACATTAAAAGCTTTCAGTCCTTTTGCAGGAAGTCACTAGTCTCTGAGTAGTTAGTATATAATGAGTTTCTTAAGTTTACTGAGAGCAGCTGCTGGCTGCTGCTGGATGTTGGGTTTGACTGACTAGAAAGAGACACATTGATTAGTGGAGCGCTATCTGCTTGTGTTAGTGTATTGGTTAGTCTCAAGTCTTTTGTCTTACCAGCAATCAACCAGCAAAAGAAGAAAACAGCAGACACGCAGTAAGAGATCACTTTGTACATGTCACACTCGTCACACCAGTAGACGAAGAAAAAGATGGCCACAAATCCTTGCAAATAGATGGGGATAAAAGGCTGCCTTGGACAGTCATTTTGGTATTGTGCTCCTGTGGGACACAAAGACAAAGATGATGTGTCTCATCAAGAAATTATAATTGTAGTTTCTTTCTTGTCACAAAATAAATAATAATTTAAACCACATTAATACAACTTTATGACCGTAAATGATTCAGTCACTTACCAACTGCCACCTGAGCAAGAACAAAGATAAACATCACCCCGAAACATACTGAGGAGAGACAGACAGAATATGTAACAGTGACCAATGACAATATAGAGGCTGTAGATGCTTAATTAATTCAATAATTTTGCACATCTCTCTCTCACCTGTCTTCACAGTTGGGTGTTCAGTCGTGTGTTTACTTTCACTCTCTGTCATTATTACCACTGATAAACTGAACCTTCAGAATGACAAAGAGAACGAGGCAGATACATAAGCTGTTTACAGTTTTTCCCTGTTGTATACACACAAAAAATGGAACTATGCACACAATTCTGAAAACTTGAAGCTAACGTAGAAACAACAAAACTCCTAAACTAAGCATGATTCCATTGTTTTTACTTAAATCAAAATTCTAAAATCACATTTCTAAGGTATAAGCACAAATCTCATTATTTAGCACACTTTGTTCACCTGGAAAACACTGCCCTTCAAAACACCACACCCTAATTACCAACTGGTGTCAGTCACTTCTCACCTGTTCAAATCAAAACACTTCAATCACGTGTCAGAGCATAAAAGAGGCCTCAAGTGACCTTTGCTATGTTGGGGAATAAAATGGAATAGCATGAAGAACAGAGAGGAAGAGTAAGAGTGTGAGCAAGAGGAGGAGGATGAGGCAGGCGAGCCAATATTTCCAATGAAATCTGTGCAATTTTGGTTGACCATGTACTAAGTCATGGCCTAACAATGACCAAAGCAGGTCCAGCTGAATTTGAGCTGCTTTGTGGTTCAGCCTCAGTTATTCGGGCATTTAGGGATGAGAATAAGTAACTAGTAGTCTTCTATATTCTCTACAATTACAAAAATGTAAATTTATGGTTTCTATGGATATCTACAGTGCTTAGAGAAATGTATAGTACATTTATGAAATATGTGTAGGTGAGAGGTGGCAGAGGCCAGAGATTTACTGATGAGCAAGAGTCCACAAGAGTCCATAATTAACATGGTGTTGGCTAATAATGACATTTTCTCTTTCTGATGCAAGTGCTGCTCCACATCAATACATATTCATCGACAAGACACGGTTCAAACTGACCAGGACCAGGACCACGACCAGGAGGAACATCTTTAGCCACTGTGCCATTGTTAATGTCCCTGGCCTGTGTGACAGAAATGGGACCATGTATGCAGCCATTGGTCACCGTAGGGTCGTCCATCACCATGCCCAACTTTGTCCTTACAACACTGCTCATCTGCTAACCTTCCTTTATGTACTCAACGATATCCTTATCCCCCCACAGGAAGAGGGACCAGAGCAACCCAACTACGTTGTCATTTAGGATAATGTACGTTTCTGCTCTGGTCCACAACTGTTTCACTAACAACCCACATTTTTCATTTCTCTATCTCTCGCCATATTCCCCCATTTCTAAATCCCACCAAAGAATTCTTTTCAGCATGGCGGGGGAAGATATTTGACCGCAAACCCCATGAGTGTGTGGTGCAACTCCAGACAGTGGAGGAGGCGTAGGACAACATCCACAAAGATGCCAGGGGTGGATCCAACAAGCCAGCCACTTTTCCCCTACGCCTGGCCAAGGAGAACATCCCAGCTGATGTAGATGAGATCTGATTTACATGCATATCTGTTTCACCATGTTCTGTTTTTATTTTTCGTCAGCCTACGAAAAAAAAATATTTTTCAGTCATTTCAGTTAGCTAAACATTTTACTATATTACAATAACAAGAATCATTTTTGTGATTTTCTAGACTTTTTTCTAACTGTAGTGTTTTATTGTACTCATTAGTGCAGTTACTGTGAGTTTTGCTAAAAGATAACAAAGGTAAAGGTAACTTGTAACATGAACTAACTAACTAACTAACAATGTTGCAGGATCAACTATAAGTTCACAGTATGACTGTGGGAAGCTGGGTTGTGAGTTTAGCCAAATGGGAGCTAATTGGATAGACAAATATGCATTGTATCCTCTTCTGATACTATGATTATGTCAATGCAGCATTTATATGATACTGTAAGAGGAAATAGCAGGAGTAAGTAGTAAGGAGCTTCAATTACAAATGAAATTCCTGGAGGATAAACACAAACTCAACCCTAACACCACTATTACCACACAACTTAAAAAGAAAAAAAAGAAATAGAAAGATCTCTTATATTCACTTAAAAATAAATTCTACATTACTAAATTAAAAAAATGATACAACAAAAATGGAAATGTATCAGGGAAAACTTAACTTGTGCTGACCAACAATACTGTGATTCATTTCAGTCATTAGTCTCTAGATTTGATTTCATACAAAGTAATTCTTATAATAATCTGCAAGTAAAGACTTTCAGTTTAAAAAAAGACTACCAAAGAGATGTGACAAAAATATATTAAACTATTGAGAACAACAATAAGCATTCAACAAAAATGGATCTCTGAAATAGGAGACCAGCTGAATGAAGATATGGTAATGTCTAAATTTAGCATGAGCTTTTAGTAATTACATTTTAGTAAACATACAATGTTAAGTATTATATTTTGTATTTTGTATATAAATGAAAATATTTATGTGATAAGAAAAATAACAAGATTAATAAATTGTGATGCTGGTGTCTGAGGTGATTTAAATATATTACATCCATTATCCTCTATAGTAAAATATCACATGTATAGAATGTGAAAGTAAAATATACATCAGGCATGTAAAAAACTAATTTTATCTGAATGTTTTTGTGCATGCTTTCATTTCAACAGTATTTATGTCCCTTTTTTTATCCTTTTATATCTTTCTGTTTTTACCAGAGCTGGAGATTTGAGACTTGACTTGGCCTTAAAGACTTGAAACTTGACTCAGAGACTTGAGACCAGACTTAGACTTGCACTTCCTCTTGAATACTTGAGACTTGACTTGGAATTTCACCAGAAATCATAAAAACATCTGGGGTTTCTGTATCATCCTGATTTTGTTGCGTACAACAGCATAAGGAGCAAGTGATCACACCTAACAGGAAATATATCAAGTTGGTGCTCCAGAAAGCAAACATGTAGAGTGTCTTGTTGCAGTAGGAATCTCTTGCTCTTTTCTCGTAGTTGGGTTCGTAGATGGAGTAGATGATGATACTGCCTATAGAAAAAAGAATATACATTTCAGATAGCAAAGCTTCCTTTTGCCTTCATAACTACAGATTGTTGCTTCAAACTAATGGCATGTTAAGAAAAGTGTTCAGTTCTTATGCAGGAATATTGTCATAATTGTGTTATGTAGAGGCTTCATATAGAGGCATTAGTAGAACATCTAGTGGCCTGTAAATGTTATTACAGCACTCTCACTTTCTAACTGCAGTATGTCTAATAGGGCTTCAATATCATTACTTCTCACTGGAAAAAAACAACAACCAGTGACTATACATTCAATGAACATCAATAAAGGAGCATTTTTATTTGCAATATAGACATTGGTGTTTCAGCTCACAGCAACTTTATGTAAAGCTGCATTCATTCATTTTTGGCCACTTGGGGGCAGGAGAAATCCACAAGTTGACAACAGCCATGACATAAAAGTATGTTGCCTTATGAAGTTGTTATGATTACACCTGTTTGCTTCTTACATTTCCAGTAAACACAGAGCCACATTAGCCTTCATTTTGAGTCATTTTTGTAGCCTTTGACAAAGACCAATATTCCCCTCTGCCTTTAGCTCTGTTTTGTCTTGCTTGAGTGATTTTTGACTCTTCACCAGCTAGTTGCTGTCTTTGTTTGGTATTTGCTGCTGGGCAGATAGTGTATAATGAATTTTATTGAAAGTGCTGAAATGTTTCTGAAATGCTGCCTACTGCTGCTGGACTCTGGGCTTGACTGACTTAAACAAACTGATTAGTGGAGCTCTACCTGCTCCTGTTAGTCTATTAACACAAGTCTTTCAGTTTACCAGCAATGAACCAGCAAAAGTAGAATGGAGCAATCATGAACCAACAATCAACACCACACATGTGGCACCAGCATAGGAGGATGATGGGTATAGTGACAAATCCATACAAAAAGACGGGGATGAGGGGCTGCTTTGGACAGTCATTTCGGTACACTACTCCTGTGGGACACAAACATAAAGAGAAGCATAATTTAACTTGCCTCATTAAATAATGATTATTGTAGTCTATTTTATTGATATAAAAAAATCTTTCCACCACAGAATATGGATTTAGATGACATAAACACACCTTTATGACAATAAATGCATCAGTCACTTACCAACTATGGCCTGTCCAATGACCAAGATAAACAAAATCAAGACACATGCTGAGGAAAGACAGAATATGTTTAAGTGACTAATGACGATGTATTGGGGGCTGTAGATGTTGCAAAATTCAAAGATGACTGCAAGTGTGCGAGAATTTTGCACATCTCTCTTTCCTGCATCTTCTTTACCTATCACAGCAGGTCTCTCACTCTTAGGCATTATTAGTTCTGATAAACTGAACCTTAAGAAAGACAAAGAGAACAGAAACACATACAATCAGCTGGTACAATATACCTGGTGATAAGAAAAAGGATAAGTTCCTCTCTAAGTTCCTTGATTCTTTTTCATTTGTGAAACAGGTGGAAAAAAATTTTGGCAGGCGAAAAAAAAGTTTTTTTGTCAGCGTCATTTTTCTGTTTGTTGTTGTAATACTCATTTTGGCCACAAGAGTCTGAAGTGCACCACTACCCCATGTTTGAAATAGGACTAAAAACATTCATGTTTTCTTCCAGGTGAGTTTTAATTTCTCCATATACTCTAAACACAAGTTATGTAACATTATTGTCATGTCTTTCTTATGTCACCTGGAAGAAATACTGAAGCTCTATTCCTTTAATGTCTGGAGGAAAAGAGAACTGAAGTGGGTTTAATTCTTTTAGAAGTTGTTAACTTTTTATTTTTGTTAAAATGCAACCACTGTGAACACAAGCACATCACTATCTCTCACCTACTACGGCTGTTGGCGGTTGATGTCTGCAGATGTCTTGAAATGTGTCACTCTGACTTTATCAGTGATGGTGAGTCTAGCCTGCAGAGGGGAGATATGTGTCAAATCATACTAGCAGCAAAAGTTGAGTCTGGAAACTGAAAGTTGCTACGTTTCCTGAAAAAGAAAAGAAGCCTGAAGCCTACTTCCTTGAAACTGACGAATAGTTTCATGTTATTTTTTTGGAAAAGAGGCTGAGACCAAACAAGCTCAAGAAAGAACAGTTTCTACAGGAAAAAAAAAAGGTGTTAAGATTATTTATTTTTTTAGCAGACAAGGCATTTAAATGCAACAGGTACAGTAAATTAACAGTTCCAAAATATATTTTTTTAGTTTTAGGGAACAAAAAATCAGATATGTTGTACCTTTCATGGGTCAAATGAGCTGCAGATCCTTGATGACAGCTGGAAAATAGAGTGAAAAGCTTCCAGACAAGAACCTGTTAATATGTGTTGCTGAATTATGACATCTGTGGTTCACAGACAGGTCACATGTGAAGTGTGTGTGTGTTTGTGTGTGTCCCTTCCTTTTTATTCAGGAAGGTTTTTTCATTTTAACTCTTGCTTTTCTTTATGTTACATGTTCTATGTTTTTAATGATGTAGAACTTAGACATTCACTGTGAATGAAGAGTACAGTATTATTTATTTTACTTTTATTTTAGCTCAACTTAAATGACTTCTTGATGCTTAATTTCTGTTCCTTTCCATTACAACGGTGGGAATGAGGATGAGCAGCAGATTAATGATTTGTGTATATTTAAATCATTGTATTTGTACTTTTACTGAAATAAAACATGTAGATACTTCGTCCACCACTGTGGCAAATTATGTACTAAACTTCAAAGCTGAAAAGGGTGAAAGTCTGGGGAAAAAAACCATGGGAATTTCTGAATAGTTTGAATCTTCATCTACTTAAGGAGGGTTTATTTTTTATTTACTTCCTAAATCTATAACATCTTATATCAACATCTAATTTAATTTCATCCTCTATCTGTTAATAGTTCAGTTTCCGGGTAACATGTGTCATGTGCCCCCTGGCGGGAACTACCGTTGGTGCTCGAGGTCCTAGTGAATGAATTATGTCTAATGTTTAAAACAAAGCTCTTTTTTTCTTGTGACTCCACATGGCTCCACCTTTTCCTGCTTTTCGTTTAGTCTTCAAATATTTTAGTACAGTTTTAGTAGTGTTCTTGTGATGAGTTTTATATGCAGTAAACTGTTCTTTCCATATCATACGCCTCTTCAACATGCCCAAACATGGCTGTAGAGTACAAGGATTCACTCTACACAATATTTGCAAAATGTCTCCATTTTCTGTCTCCTTTACAATGATGTGTAGATTAAAATCTGCTTTTGGTCTGAGGAGAAATTTAAATACATTTTTCCAAAACATTCTTCCTATATCCTGGAGTTAGTGGTTGTATGTTGTAGCTTACATATATTGTCCAGTCATCCTTAGATATTTTCATCTTCACCAACATGTCAGCCATCTTCTGTCTCTTTTAAATCAACAGTTTTGAGCAATAACATTTATTAAATGTGAAACAGGAAGTCTCATAATACTGAACGTCAAAATATGTATCAAACATTTAGTAAAATTAATTGGGCTGGCTTTTTTCTGCACTAACAAACGCACACAGGGTGCTCACATTCATATGCTGCCTAAAAAAGCCTGTGAAGCTGTGACTTTTATTGGATTGAGGGCTAGATTCTTGCATGTTCCTGTCCTTAGTCTCTCAGAGAGACATATAACATGAACAAGACGGATTCCAAACAGAATATGTCAAACTTAAAGAGTTTGTGTGCAGCTGTGGAACTGTAAAAACATGTGGGTTGTCAGTAATGGATTTCTAGTGGCTCTAGAGACTTAAGGTGGACATCTAGTGGCCTCTACATGTTACTACAGTGTCTTTATTCACCAACTGATGAACCTTAATGAAAGTTTTAAAAATCTTAGCAGAAAATTAACTTCAACATATAAACGTAAATACAATATGAAATGCTCAGAAAAATACAAGACATTTTGCACATGTGAAAATGATAATTCAATTAAGATACATACAACATGTGACAGTATATCAGACAGATTATATAACACCTGTTTCTGTTTCTGAGGAGATGTATCTCCTGCTCAAACAGAAAAAAAGGCTTTTACACTAGGTGGTAATACCAGTACTCTTTCGAAAACAGTAATAAAAATGAAGATTAGTGGAGGAGAGCCAAAGACTCTAATGACGTGTTTGAGTGTACAACGGAGTATGGAGAAAAAGATGTCTCTCATACACAAAGTAATAACATATGTTGACAAGGTTTAGTCTTTAAAGTGAGACTATGTAACTTTTACAAGAAGAAATGACACAATTTTCCTGTTAGAAAGGTTGATTTCATCAGCTATAAAACACACTCTTGTTCATTTCAATACACTCAGGAGTTTTGCCGCTACAGCTATGGTGGCTGTTAGCAAACTTTGTCTTTGTGCTACACTAAGCAGCTGCTGGCTTTAGCTTCATATTTACCATAGAGACATGACTATTATCATTCTTCTCATTTAACTCTTGGTAAGATAGTAAATAAGAGCATTAAAAAAATCTTTTTCCACTCAATATTGTGTCAATTTAAATGTTTTTAATAACATTCACTATTATGCTGCTGTTAGACACAAGGCAATATTTGTATGCAAAAAGGAGACATCAAAGAGTAGTGTATGTTTCCTACAGTTTTATCACTGAAGAAGAAAGGAACTCTGCAGTCCAGCTTCTGTCCTCATGACTTCGGTGAGCAACATCATCAGCTGCTACCTGGTCCTCACAAAATGTCCTCCATTTTCTCTACCTTTTTAAAAATGCCATTTGTTTCACCACTTTGTTCTTGTTTCCTCTCTGTGAAACGTGAAAACACTGAAATCATAATCATAATTATGATTTGATATTAGTTTACCTGGAAATGAGTCTTACTTTGAAACATAGCGACCTAGATTCCTATAAATGTAACAGTCAGTATGAGCAGATAAGAATATTTTAGAAAGATTGACAATATTTGATTTGTTGCGACAGTTTTTGTTGTTCTTCTTTTCCAGACTGGAGCTATGTGTTGATGGGAAAAGTTGGTCCTTCTCAGCCCCTCCAGCTTCACTCTATACTTACTCTATAAGCCCATCCACTTCAAAGCACTGGCCAAACTGTCACGCAAACTATGCTGACATCACAGCTCTGTCCACCAATCAGATTGTCTGTTAGTGTGAAATCATGTAACTTTACAAAAAGAGTGAATATATTAAAAGTATATAAATTATAGGCTTATTATATGCTGGTATTTGAGGTGATTTAAATATCTCACATTTATTATCCTCCATGGTGAAATATGATATGTATAAAATTGTGTAAGTTTTTATATCCCTGCATCAGTGTTTGTGTCAGAGCTGGAGATCTGAGACATGTCTTGACCTTGAAGACTTGAGACTTCTTCGACTTGGATTTGAACTTGATCTTTGCGACTTGAGACTTTACTTGAACTTGGACCAGCAGACGTATAAAAAAAAACAATCACACCTGATAAAATGATCACACCTAACAGGACATAGGTGAAGTTGGTGCTCCAGAAAGCAAACATGTAGAGTGTCTTGCTGCAGTAGGAATCTGCTGTTGGATCCTTGTAGTTGGGTTCGTAGATGGAGTAGATTGCGATACTACCTACAGAAAAAAGCATATAAATCTCAGATAGTACGGTGGCACATTTAGTAACAAGGCAAGGTGCACTTTTCGTTTGCAACATTAAGACATTGATGTTTCAGCTAATCACATTGTGTATCTTTTATTTAAAGCTGCATTGATTAATTTTTGGTCACTTAAATAGATATAAACAATAGTCCTGACATATATTACAGGTTTGTTGCCGTATAAAACAGTCAGTATTAAACTTAGAATTCTGACTTTAAACTGAGAACTCAACTACATTTTTCACATGTGGCCCTTATCGAGGAAAGGAAGGTTTTTTACATTTACAGAGAGTGAATAAAGGAATTAGGACAGAGAAGAGAGTAAAGAGGATGCATCTGACTGGGCATTGAAAGATAAGTTTTAGATGGAAAGAGAAACACAGAGAAGCAGTCAAGGTTATCAGATGATGGAGAGATATGAACAAACTGAAAGCAAAAAAACAGAAAAACTGGTAAGGTGACTTTTATCTAGGTTAATTATCATTCTGGTACATACTTTAAAGGCACAATCTGTTCTTACTCTCCAGCTGGTCCAGAATGCAGTTGCATGTGTACTGACAAAAACTAGAAAAAGAGATCACATTTCCCCCATCTTAGCTTCTCTGCATTGGCTTCCAGTAAAATCCAAAACTGAATTTAAAACCCTTCTCCTCACATACAAGGCTCTTAATGGTCAGACACCATCATATCTTAAAGAGCTCATGTTATTCTGAGTGAGAGGCAGAGCCTTCAGCTATCAGGCTCCTCTCTTGTGGAACCATTTTCCCAATTCGGTCCGAAGGGCAGACATCCTCTCTATGTTTAAGAGTAGGCTTAAAACTTAAAACCTTTTTGATAAAGCTTATAGTTAGGTCTGACCAGGCTCCCCTTGGACCAGCCCTTAGTTATGCTGCTATAAGCCTAGGCTGCCGGGGGACTTCCAATAATGCACTGAGCTCCTCTCTCCTCTTCTCCATCTGCATATATTCTTCAACCATTAATGCGTGTTACTAACTTGACGTCTTCCCCAGAGTTCTTTGTGCTTTCTCCCCATAAATGTGTTGATGTCCTTCTTCTGTCTTTCTCCTGTCCTTCTCCATCTGTTCCTGCTGTTGTTGCTGTTTGATGCTGCTAGTTATGTATCTGTTGTTGTTGTTGTTGTGCTTCTCTGTGCTCCCACTCCCATCTCTCTCTCTCAACCCACCCAGTCAAGGCAGATGGCCGACCATCTAAAGTCAGGTTCTGCTTGAGGTTTCTTTCCGTTAAAGGGGAGTTTTTCCTTACAACTGTTGCCAAGTGCTTGCTCATGGGGGGAATTGTTGGGTCTCTCTCTCTGTAAATTAAAGAATGTGGTCTAGACTTGCTCCATGTGAAAAGTGCCCTGAGATGACTTTTGTTGTGATTTGGTGATATAAAAATAAAACTGAGTTGAATTTAATTTTGTTGGTGTGTCCGTTAATCTGTAGCTCAAGTCTTTCAGCTTACCAATGATGAGCCAGCAAAAGAAGAAGAAAGACGTTAAGTATAAATAGGCGTCGCAGCGGTAAAAGCAGAAGGGTAGCAGGATCAAGGCTCCAGGTAAATATCCACCCAAATAGAGAGAGATGAAGGGCTCCTTTGGACAGGCATTTTCATAGACTGCCGCTGTGGGACACAAAGACAAACGTAAGAGTAAAATTTAAGCTGCCTCATCAACTTATACTGTTTTACTCTATTTTATTGATTTAAAGTTATTTCCCATCGTACAATACTGATTTAAATGACACAAATGCACATTTAGGGTAGTAAATGCATCAGTCACTTACCAGCTGCAAAGTTAGCAATGACAATCATAACCATGATACATACTAAGAAAAGAAAGACAGAATATGTTTAAGTGACTTATGACAAGACAGGCAATAGATAATGACAATGTATATGTTGCAAAATGAATTCAATTTTGCACATCAATCTCTCACCTATTACTCTTGAAAGTATGCAGTCAGTGCATTGAGGTCCGTAAGTGCCTGACATTATTAGCTCTGATGAATATAATCTTCAGGAAGAAAAACTAAGAGAACAGATACATCAGGTGTTTACATCCTTTTTCAGATAAATTAAAATAGATGAGTGTAAGGGTGATTAATTAATGTATAATATATAAAATGTGTGTGTGTCTGTGTATATATATATATAAATAAAATGTGTTGTTCATTAGACAAAAAACAAACAACTGTACTGTAGCAAACTTCTGTGAAAGTAAGGGTCCGTTTTTACTGTGTTACAGTTTAACACAATCACCCCAAAAGTTCAAAGGACAGTTTGAAAATCTTAGCAGAAAATTAACTTTAACATACAAATTTAAATACAATGTAAAACACTCAGAAAAATACTACACATGTGAAAATGATAACGAAATTAAAATAGAACATGACAGTGTATCAGAGAGATTATATTATACCTGTTTGTCTGTCTGATGGGACGTATCTCCTGCTCAAACAGAAAGAAAAAGGCTTTTGCACAAGGTGGTAATACCAGTGTGTTTTATGGACGTATGTGTGGCATGAGGGCGTGTGCAAGTCTTGACTTCCTGGTTTAATGTCTTGAATCTTTGAATCTCTGAATGAATCTCTGATTCTGGATTTCTCTTCCCTTTCCAACAATTAGTGGAGCAGAGCCAAAGAGTCAACAAAGCAATAAAAACATTTTATAAAAAATTATTGGTGTTGTTGTTATTGCTACTTTATTTTATTGTACAACAAGGAGCATTTCACACAGGTAGGGTTACAGAGAAAAGGCTCCTCATTGAGCAATCAGTTTATATACCTTACAACTGGGCGTTTCAGCTTTCCTCTACTGTATATAGACACATTCCAATAATGTCATGACATTTTCTCAGTTCTGTAATTTGGTGGCCAGCTGATGATCCTTAAATCAAGACTCCCACCTGACTTGACTCTTTATTCCCTTTTGACTTCTTCTATCATATGTAATACTGACACCCCACCATTAGTCTTCACTACTGTCTTTACCATTTCTGCAATGTTGCAAAATAGAACAGGAATATTCATCATGACATGTCAAAACAGGAGCACACATATAGTATGAATTTAAGACTTCTAATCACAGTACAATCCTAATTTTTATAACAATTTCTGTGATAAAACATGCACATCAATAAACTTGTTGTAGCTGGGAGCATAGATGGAGTAGATCGCGATACTACCTACAGAAAAAAAATAAAATAAAATATATATATATAATTTTTTTTTAATGCAAAGCTAAGATAACCATCTGCTGGCTGTAGCTTACTGTCCAAACATGAGTCGTATCAATCTACTCACCTAACTCTTGGCAAGATTGTGAATAAACACCCCAAATGTCAAACTACTCCTTTAATGTCTGGAGCAAGAGAACTGAAATTTGTTTGTTTGTTTGTTTTTTTCCAATAAAAGTCATTAACCTTTTTCCTTTATTAAATTCTCACCGTAAATGTTTTTACGGGAGCAACATATGCTATTATGCAGACAACAAGGCAGTATTTGGGGTGTAAAAAGGACAACAGTGTGGTGTTTGTTGACCAGTATCTTGTGTATCTGCATGTTTGTTCATGTTTTCTGCAAAGAATGGAAACCTCACAGGACATTCTAGGTCTTTATCAACAGTTTTTACTTCATTTAGTGGCAACCCATCATACTTTTTGGTGGCATACTTCATCATGGTGCCCACGCTTCTGAGTTGGTAAAAGAAAGCCTGTGTAATGATTTATTAAGGAAGTGAATAGAGTAAGATGAGCAATTTTAGTTCTCAAGAGTTCATTTTTGTCATTTTCCACTAACTTTATCATAAAGGCACTTAACTGTACATTTTGAGGTAAAAACATTTTGTAAAACCACACGAATATTTTCTTACTCAATGTTAATACAATTTTCATTTCAAGTTCATATATTATTCACACATTTCCACTTTCAATTTCAACTGTTCATATTTCTCTTTTTAATTGATTTCTTTGCTTTGCTTCTTTCTGAACCTATATTTGGTTCATTATGTGTAAAAGAATCCAAATGTCCAACCAAGTTACACTTCTACAACCTTCCTCTTTCATTCATTCATTCATTTTTCCTTTCCTGAATTCTCACTTTTTCTGTAATTATGTGAAAAGTAACATGGCAACAGTTGACATTTACCTCATTAAGGCCTAACATCAAGTCAGTCACCAAGACCTTTGTGAGATTTCTGAACCCAGACGTGAGGACTCAATTGCAAAACTCAGACTCAGTAGTTGGAGTTAACAGGGAATTTATTTGGTCAATTTTCGAAGAGGAGGTTGATAATAGACAGGCAGTGAGCGAAAGTAAACCAAACCAAACAAAACAAAACAAAACAAAACAAAAATCTGGCCATAAACAACAAAAAAGGAAGGAGGAGTCATTAACAGGCAGGTAGCAAGTAGCAAAGATTGATGGGAAAAAGCTGATTTATAGGCTACTGGGTGACAAACAGGGGAATGAGGAGCAGGTGCATAGGCAGGTGTTGGGATCAGGTGGCTGGAGTTGGCAGGAATACACTGAGGGCAATGTTTGCTAATTAGCAGTAAACACACACAAGTACGGATGACATGAATGACAAAATGCAATAGAAATCCATCCAGCAGTTGTGGACCACATTACTTTATGATAGAAAATATTATAATATCCGAACACATATTTTTGTGGTAGTAAAAATACTATTTGTGGTACTATTATTTTAAAATAAGTAAAAAAGAAAAATACAAAAAAACTACAGCATTTTTTTAATGTAAATTATGTCTGTGATAAAAAGTGGATACCAAATAAACCATGCAGTGCTGGTGCTTGAATTTATTATCACAGAAAGCCATTTTACATTGTTATTTACTGTAGGAAAGCTCCTTCAAAGGTAAAATATGTATGATAACACACTGCACCACCACCATGATTTCCTATATACATTTTTATACTAACTTTGCAACTGGTTAGGAAGGTGACGGGGGCAACAGTAGCAGCAGCAAATGAACAGACCTATTGGGATGTAGGTCATGTTGGCGGTCCAGAAGGCAAACAGGTAGAGTGTTTTGCAGTAAGGATCCACATCTGTCATTGTCTTATTGTAGTTGGGCTCATAGATTGAGTAGATCCACACATTACCTAAAAACAAAGAAGCCAAAAATTACACTGTTTGTATATGAAGGGCTGTTACACTTCTGCCCTTCTCACATATGAATGTTTAACTTTTACAGGTCTTGGAACTGCACCAATCAGTATTTTTTAATTTAACAGTGTTTTGTAATGTCAAAGGGATTGCTCACTGTCACAAACCTACAGAGAATTATGACTAGCTGCAGCTTCCCTCAGCTCTACAAAGTGTTGGGCCCACAGAGCTTGTGCAGTATGTTTTCATCCAGGTAATTTCTTTACAGCAGGAAGTGGCTTTTTGGCTGAGCAACTTTCAAAGGAATGAATGGAGCCCTGCCATCTTGTTTGTTTGGAGCCAGAAGTGACCATGCTTGGATGAGAGGGTGGAGCTGCCCTAATACTAGTTGCTAACTTGGTTAGCATGGTAGATTCGCAGTCTATGGTTAACTATGATAATGTTAATGCTACTTTTGGAAAACAGGCTTAAAATAAAATGTATTTACCAGAAAAAATGGAACAGCTGACTCCGTGGGGTCTTTTACTACAACCAAATGGTGAACAATACTTTTGTAGGTGAACAAAATTTAATAATTAACTTTCATGAACTGAAATCACACTGAAATAGCAACAGCTATTCTTAATCTGGGGTTACAATACGTGATGTACGTAACCTACTGTGGTAGCGACAAGGTAGCCATGTTCTAAAGCATACCCTGCTTTATCATCTATTTTACTCTAAATAATAATTTACAAAATGAACATCATTCTGTATTGAAGAAGACTTGAAACTAGTGATAAAGACCATAAATACTTTGGGAATATGTTAACTGAGGTAATAAATCAAGTGAGAAGTAGGGTAATTTTCTCATAGACTTCTATACAAATTGACCCCTTTTTGCAAACAGTGGAGTCACCCCCTGATGGCCATTAGAAAGAATGCAGGCTTAAGGCACTTCTGCATTGGCTTCACTGGAACTGGAGCTTGCTGCTTGGTCCCACTATGAGCCTGAAAAGAAAGCTTTGATTTTGTGGGATGAACAGTGGAGTGAACCAATTTTTCAACTCAAAGCTAAATATAATGTATTTATCTTAAATTGTATTGCTCCGTGTTGTGCAGTGGTCAGTAGCAGCTCAGCTCTGTTAACTTACTGGTTATGAACCAGCACAAGAAGAAGAGAATGCTCAAGCCACTAAAGGCTGTACACGAGGCTGTGAGCTGGTTGGAGCAGGGCAAGCAGGAGATCCCCAACAACAGTAGAAGGAAAACTCCCATTACCTCCAAGTAGATGGGGAAGTAGTACTGCTTTGGGCAGTCATTTCGGTACAATGCTCCTGTTGGACAAATAGACAAATATTCAGAGACATCAGTTACTGTCTTTGACCCCTTTGACTGGTGGGCCACTCCTTATAAAGTCATGCAAACATTGTTCAAACCCACAAAATTTTATTTTAAACTGTAGTTTCTAAAAATACCAGTTACATGGGGGAAATGTGTATAAAATTATGCACAAAATGTCTCAAATATTTCAGTTAGATTAAATGGCACAGCCTTAAAGAACATGGAGTCTGCTGTAAATTCTCACTAGAGCACCAAATATGTATTAATCCGCAGCTGGAAGTAGTCCCCAACATTTGCAGTATTCACTCTTACTGATACATATTTGTGAACCGTTTTAAAAGATGTATGTCTTCATTAGGAAAGAATAACCCTTAGACAGGCTGGGGAAGAAGGAAAGTATTGAGAGATGGCCTAACTTTTTCTGGTTTTCTGGTAGGTTTTATTGACAATGAGGAAAATATAGAATAAAGTCTTATCTTTTAAGGGGTTACAATAATATAGATACAATCTGATTCTGAATCTACATTCATAAAAGTAAGGACATTAGTCACTCACCAACTATTATCAGAGCAATGGGCAAGATGCAGAGAATCACCTTTGAACATACTGTCGACAGATAAAACATATTTTAAAGTTAACAATGACCTGCATGCAGCCACAGTGAAAAACAAGCATACATGACTTTTTCACATCACTATCACTCACCTATGACAGCTGTTGAGGGTTGATGTCTGCAGATGCCTTGAAATGTATCACTCCCTGACATTATTAGTAATGTGGGTCTAACCTACAGAGGGAAGAAACATGTCGGAACATACAAGCTGCAAAAATTGAGTCTCAAAACTGAAGTTTGCTAGATGGGTGCCGTTTCCTGAGAAGTGTTCTTCATCAAGCAAAAGGCAAGTACAAAATATATCCTCCCACAAACCACACATACTGAAGCCTACTTCCTTGCAACTGATGAATAGTGTTATGTTATTTTTTGCAAAAGAGGCTGAGACAAAACAAGCCCAAGAAAGAACAGGAAAAAGGATGTTTTGATTTGTACTTTAGCTTTCATGATAGTCATTTATTTCTTTTTCACAGTTTTTGCTCTACCACCTCAAAATATTTTGTTGTCTTATATGGGATCAACATTTGCTATTCTGTGACTGATACATGAAACATAGATCCAATTCTGGGGTAGTGTGGTCATGTCTTGTGTGTGCGTTGTTTCCATGTTTATTAAAATCGGTCTGCCGTGTAGAATCACCTGGCCAGTGTGATGAGCACATCAAGTTAACAGGAGTCCTCTCAGGCCAGATCAAAAAGTTTGTAGAAAGATCAAACTCTTATTTGATAATTATAGGGTTAACCTGGTATTTCAAGGTTAGGAACTGGGCCTTGGCATCGGCAGGAGTTGGAGACGCCTATGAGTTTTACAATTTAGATGAACAAAGGCATAGAATAACACTCCAAGCAATTAGTCTGTAACTTTTAATTTTTACTTCTAAGGTTTAAGGGTAATTTCCTTTTTTCAGCCTGGTTTCAATATAATCATCTGTCAATAATGTGCAGGCTAACAAGAAATACATTAAAAATATGAATGCATATTTTAGGCCCTTGGTTAGAGTGCAGACAAATGCAAGGCACAGAGCATTTATTACAAATACCTACCTAAAGAATACCTTCACAATAAACTGATTATATTGCAATTATTCAATTAATTATATTGCAGTTATTCATTTTCTTTGATCAGCCTTTAAAAGCACTGTCATCTGATAAACTTAAGATGGCACCAATGTGGTCCCTAATCTACAAGATGAAAAAATGAATTCTGAGGAGGTTGAACTACTGCACTTTTGCCAGGGCCAAGTATTCACAACAAATAAGCACTCTTTACAATAGGAGTTCTAGGAGGCAAACAGTGGCAAAAAACTTACATCAGCAAGAAGAAAAAGGGGGTCCTCTGCCTCTTTGAAATGCATCATCGTGACCAGCATCACTGCAAGAACATCAGTGTTTAAGTCTTCTTTCAGATTGTCATTAGCTCCTTTACTCTCCCTCTCTCAGTTGCCCTTAGCCCCTCTTGACTGAATATATGCACCATATCTTTCCTCTTTAACTGTCAATTCTAGCACATTTGGCAGCTGACGGCCAGTGATCATCACTTGTCTGAGAGAATCTGGGCTTCCTCGGACAGGAGAGTGTGTTGCCTCTGTTGACATACTCAATTCTGGTCTTGAGCTAATTCAGTAAACTGAAGTATCCACATCCACATTTTTCTCCCTCTTCAGTTTTATCTAAAAGGTTGTCTGGATATTTCTGAGTAATAGCTTTTGCTGTGCAATCTTTGCATATCAGGTTCAAGGAGTGTTCTCTCATGGAATCGACAGTGACTTTCACTATGTGTCAGTGATCTTCTGCTTCTGGCCTCTTACCAGCATCCATGGTCACACACTCATAATGAGCATCATTATTACTAAGATCCACAACAGGCACTGCCTGATACTGCCCAACAACAAAATGCACACACAACTGACTGATCAGTATGTGCCCAATTTTCCCAAACTTGTAGCCCATGTCATTTTGGTGAACTACAGCAGCCATGCCTCTTCTGTGACAGAGGGTTTTTCAATAGTGTCCTCTGGACAAAGGCCAGAGACTGACAGCCTTCTGAATGCCAATCCGGTGTAGCTGGTCATCAAACTTTGTTGCTTCTGCTATTTGAAGTATTGGAGGAAATAGGCTGCCCGTACGTAAATGTGCTTGTAGCAACTGGTGTCTTTCAGCTGAAGTACTGCAGAGGTTTTTAAAGTTATGGAGGTTCCTTGCACACTGTTTAAAATAGCTGTGTTTGCTTTCAAAGCGCAATGTCCACAATGGAATAAGGGGAACAATATGGAGGATGAGCTCAGGGTTGTTGACAAGGTAATGGTGTTTGGCTTGCAGTAGTTTTCCTGGGAATACAGTGCTTCTTAGTTGGAGGTATTCCTCATTATGAATCTTAAGATAGGCTACTTGGTTGCACATATCAGATCAACAACCTCTTTTAGTTTGAGACAAAAATCGTTTTCAGGTGGAGTTTTGATACTGTCCCCAATCATTAAAGGAAGGAGATGCAAGAAGCACCTATTTTGAGCAGCAGCCCTCAAAGCTTTTCCCCCATCCGGTCTTACCTCACATGGTTTGTTGTTAGCATTGCTGCCTTTGTATGGGAAGTGTGATATTATCCTGTTTAGCTGGTGATAATTGAACTGGTTCTCGACCGTCACCAAGTGCTTTATGTACATCAGCAGAAACGATCCCTTCAAACAGGTCATGACCCCAACAGGGAGGCCTGGACAGCAAACATGATAATACTTAAGTATTTTATGTTTCTGGTTCATGAAGAGAAGGATGAACAGACATGAAAATACTTGGAACAGTTATCACAGGGGCAAGACACTTTTCACCCATCTTCAATATGTAACTAGAGATGCTCAGATAAGCTGGAAATATGAACTGACACAAAACTACAACCTTCAATTTTGCAAGCTAAAGCATCTCCTTCCGTGTGAGTTTGTGTCACTGGTTTAGCTGTGTGCCTGTGGAATCGGTACATATGCTTTTGAAGTGCAACCACTGTTGTAAAAGGAGTAGGGCATTCTGCATGTCCACACTGAAATCTAATGTTTGCAAGATTTCTGTGAATTTTAACATGCCAAATGAACACAGAAATCAATGATGTACTGAACTTACAAACCTTAACTGTGTAAGACATCTTGATAACTTGTAAAGAGTTGCTTTTGAAATTTTCTTTATCACTACGTCGGACTACAAAACTTTAGTGAAGAGAGCTTGTTAGGACACTTATAGGCAATGATGCGCTCTGTGCTGCTCCACTCCTTGAACAGTGTCCCACTTGTTGTTAACATAGCAAAAGTGGCTGTGAGGTTGTGAAAAGTACTCTTCCTCCAACTCCAGCATTAACTCTTACCTCTCTCAGGATTTCAGATGTTCCACTGTCGTAAATTTACTACAGCGCAAAGGTCCAAATCTGTTTAACCTATGGTAGTTAGTTTTAGTGTTCAAATTTATGGAAAGCTGGCCAAAAAACTGAAAAAGAAAATACTATAAATTAGGTATGCACAATATTATCAGAGCAGCATCAGTATCGGCTGATAATAGCTCTAAAATGAAATATTATTATTACTGATTATGAGTAGCCAATATGTTTCCATCTTCTCCGCCGACTGACTGTGCTTCTCTTGACGGACTGTCTCTCTCTGTCGGTCCCGGTGCTTCCTCTGCAGGCTCCACTCAGCTGCCCGTTAGACCTGCTGCTTCTTCCCATTTTAACCTGCTAGCCTCTCAGCTAACGTTAGCCCCTGCACTCTGTGTGGATCCAACTAGAGCACCGAGCCCCAGTTTGTTATTCAGGTTAAAGTTGGAAGAAGCAGTGGGTCTGGCGGGCAGCTTGGTTTTTAACAGTGGTTGGCAACTAATGTTTTAGGTGCATTACTGCCATTTTCTGCTCCGGAGTGAGGACCAGAGATTAAATCCTACACCTTAATACTATCTGTCTAATAAACTCAAACTCTACTGCTTCACTTCATTAAAGTTTTAATGCTGGGCTCCTGAACTCCAGTCTTCCTGAATTCTTCCTTCATATATTGTCTTTCTTGATCATACTTAGTACAATCTATGCTTGCATGCATAATAGTCTCTTCAGCAAGCTGGAAAATAATATGTGCATATATCAGTATCAGCATGGCAATCAGCCACATTGAGTTGAAAATATCGGATATCGGCAAAAAATCCAATATCGTGCATCGCTACTATAAATGTAATAAAATGCAGGATAATGAGATTTTAAGTTTAAGATTTTAAGAGATGTTGCCCAAGTGGAGACATTTGACGCCTAAACTAATTACACAGTCATTTAAGCACACAATGTGCAATTTTCATGACCAGCAAATAATTGGATATATGAGACTGATCAGGCTGATTAGCTGAAAACTGGGCATTTTCAATTGGTGGCTGATTGATCGGTGCATCTCTACTCAGAACCTTCCCTTTACATATGGGAATATAGAGTATTATTTTTTTTTCCTTTATGCACCAGAAATTGAACCATGTTGAACAGTTGTGAATGTAAGTTATATTTTAAATAAACTTTGACTAGTTTTTCTAAGATATAAAGTGTAAAGTGAAATAATAGCTGAATAGACAAATGAAATGAAATGAAATGCATTATAAAAAATAGATGGCAAACCATATGCGGTTAAAGTAGTTTATTTAAAATGCTTGTAATTAACTGTTAATACTGCTAAATGTACTGGATATGCTGTATTTTATGTATTTCATCCAAATACATTAAATTCACACAATTGGGTGTCGTACTGTAGAAATTACAACATTCTCCTGTCAAGAGTGCATCTGGTAAATTACCGTATTATAAAAAATAAAGTATTTTCCTTTGTTCTCTAATCAGAGTAAATAACTAATTGAATTACAGTAAGGTCACTATAAAAATGACAGCAATTTGCTGGCTACTGCAATTTTCTACAGTCCACAATAACTTTTTCCACAGTACTAAAATGGTTATTTTCTACAGTAACATAATGGTCTCTGCAGTAATATGAATATTACTATATTTTCTACAGTAGTATAATGATTAGTGTGATTTTCTACAGTACTGTATTGCTTACTGTTTACATTTGATTACTGTGTTTTTAGGCCTATTAAATAGTACTATACTGGAGAAAAAAAATCACAGTATTAAACTGTGCAGAAACACAGTAAATTACCGTGGATTTCACAAACATTTTTTTTACAGTAAGGAGCAGAAAAAGATGGAGCATCCGATCAACAGGCACAAACCCATGATCATGTAGTTCAAGGTTGTGGTCCAGAAGGCGAACAGGTAGAGTGTCTTGTTGCAGTAGAGATCCGCACTGCTCTTGTAGAAATTGGGCTTGTAAATAGAGTAGATCCACACATTACCTATGAGAAAAATGCACTTTGTGTTTTCAGTTTCAGTAATTCCACATCTACAATTCTTGACTTTATACAAATAATGAACTAAATAACCAATGGTACAAAGCCATTTCAGACAATGTTGGCAGGATTGTTTAATGTTAAAAGCAATTATCTACTATGATTGTCAGATATTATTTAGTCTAATCTAACTTCAAACAAATGCTAAAACAAAGCTGTCGTTTCTTGTATCATCTCCCTCACACATTTTTCCACACCTTTTCTTGATTTTCATTTTGTGGATACAAAATTCTTCAGATTTTTAATACAATTTTAGTAGTGTTCTTGTGATGGGTTTTATAAGCAGTAAACATTTTTCTTTCCATATCATGCATCTTACACGTCTTCAACAGTATATGAATTGACTTTACAAAGAGTGAAGATGAGGCCTGCGAAGCTGTGACTTTAAGAGGGATGACAGCTAGATTATTGAATATTCCTGCTCTTTGCCTAGTCTAGAGACATATTACATTTGCAAGTAAACAGATCAATTAATCAACTCACACCACATGTTTCTCTAATCTTAACAAAGTGATTATTTTAACCCAAACCATAATCTTTCCTTAAACCTAACCAGACCTTAACCACAGTAGTAACACATCATAAAATTTTATTATTCTTTAACAGTAATTCGTAATGTTTTTGGGAAACACAAATAATTTTGTCCTGCCAATTACTGCCAATAGGGGTGCCCAACTAGAAAAATGTGTTGTTCTGAGGTGCATTTTCAAACTACAGAGAAGTTTTCAACGTAAGAAAAGTTGCCACAAAACCCCTCAAATTTGTTGAAAGATGCTAAAATGCTCAGTAGAGGTGAGTGAATCTGCAAATACAGGTGACAAGTCTCTGCAGGCTCAACCACTTTCACATTACACATTTTTTCCATTGCTAATATAAAAATACCCATTACTATAGCTTTAAATAACAACATTAAACACCACGTAAAAGTGTTAGCCATAAAACTAAAACAATGAGCTAAAAAAGGCTCAAATATCTATAGAGACAGAAAGCTGGGTGATAAATTACCTTTTACTGTGAGCAGCACATTTTCACATTAGACAGAATCATTTGTTAATATGAACATAATGATTAGTGGAGCCTTCATTTTTTAAAATTTCAAATTGTGCATCAATTGTGCGTTGGTTAATCAACCTCTTCAGTCTTTGAGCTTACCAGCAATGAACCAGCAGAAGAGGAAGAGAGAGACCAGACCGTTAAAGGCCTCGTTTTGGATGGCGAGTACAGATGGAAGCAGGGTGATGACTCCTGTTACCAACAAATAGATGGGGATGTAGGGCTGCCGTGGACAGTCGTATAGATACACTGCTCCTGCATGACAGAAATTGCTTTATCACTTCACCTGTCTCATCTATTAATCATTAATCATCTATTAAATTGTCATTTTACTGGTAGTAATTTGCAACCACAATTATGTTGGCTGATACTTCAAAAGTTGCTGCCACAAAAAATGAACTCATGAATACAATTTTAATAAACCTTCATGACAATAAAATGCATCAACCACTTACCTATTGCTAGCTGAGCAATGGCCATGATGCTCAAAGGCTTAATCGCATGGGGAAATGCTGCGAGAAGACAGAAAATATTTCAAATCAACAATGACACTTCTAACAGCTGCAGATGTTGTGCATAACTTTTGCTCATCACAGTTTCTTACCTGCTGATTGTTGTTGGATGTATAGATATGTGCGATCCTGTTGAGGTGCGTCACTCTCTGACATTGTCAGTGATGATCAATCTAACCTAGAGATGGTCAAAGGAAACAGATACAGATAAATAACATTAGAGCTGCAATAATTAGTTGATAAGTTGCCAACTATTGAATTAATTGCCATTATTTTTAGTAACTGATTAATCATCATAATGAGAAAAATGCCCAATTTCAAGCTTCTCACCTTTGAATATTTTCTTTATTTATTATATTATCTTCTTTATGGTTAACTGAATATTTTTGAGTTGTGGACTGTTAGTCGGGACAAAACAAGACATTTGGGCTTTGGGAAACAGCTATTGACATTTTTCACCATTGTCTGGACCTAACAACTAATTGATTAATCGAGAAAATAATCAACAGGTTCATTAATAATGAAAATAATCATTAGTTGCAGCCCAAAAGTATATCAGCTGTCTACATTGTTTTTTCAGGTACAGTAAAGAAGAGTTGCAGGCTGAGGGATGACAAAAACTTCACAAAATGTGCTCTTATATTTCTCTTTCATGTAAAATACAGTGTTGATTATACTCCAGTCAAGACTGGAGTATAACCAAATTGACCACACATACTGTTGCAAACTTCTGTGAAAGTCAGAAGCAGTTTTTGTTTTTTTAATTATGTAGTTTGTTTTGATTTTAGAAGAGATTGAAATAATATCAGTGACAGACAGTAAATCTAACATAAGCCCCCAAAAGGCTCAAACACAAACAAGAGGACATTTTTCTTAGCAGAAAACATAATATACAGCACAGAATATATAAAATGTGAAAATTAGTAATTAAAAATACTGCATGTGACAGTTATCAGGCAGATTATATTATATTATACCTGTTTATGCGTCTGACGGATGAACCTTCTGCTTGAAAAGAAAGACTTTTGCACAAGATCCTGGTAATATACTGTATGTGTTGTGGGTGTGTGGGTATGAGGTTTTGAGGAAGTGTCGACTTCCTTTGATGCTTGATTTCTGTTCCCTTTTCATTAAAGTTATAAAAAATAGGATCAGTGGTGGAGAGCCAAAGGCTCAAATAATTTTGTAATAGGTCATAGGAGACAGTTTAAGATATTTATAAATTTCATTAGAACACCTTCAGTGTTAATAAGTTAAGCAAATTTATAAGGTCAAGTCTTTAAAATGAGAATATGTAACTTCTGTAAGAAGAAATGACACATCTTCCTCATAGAAATGAAAAATGAATTTAATAAAATACAAACTTGCTCAGTTCAATACACTCAGGAGTTTTACTGTTACAGCCTTTATTTGGTCCACTTTGACCATTAGCTAGTGGTTGCTGTTAGCTAACATTAGCAAACTTTATACTGCTGTAAATTACTGTGTCACTACATTTCAAAAGAAATCATGTCAAAAGAAAAGAAGGCGAAACATTTTGTGCTTGTTTTGTGTAACATAATCACCACATGACCACAATGGCTGCCATTTAGAAAAAGTTACGTTAGTCTGGCTTTAAATCTTAAAGGGAGGATTTTGTTACCTTGGGATAAAGTTAGGCTAGCTCTTTCCCCTTGTTTCTAGTCTTTATGCTATGCTAAGCTAAGCTAACCAGCTGCTGGCTGTAGCTTCATATTTACTGTCCAAACATGACTCGTATCAATCTACTCATCTAACTCTTGGCAAGATCTTTAATGTCTAGAGGAAGAGAATTGAAATTTGTTTTATTTATTCCAGAAAATCATTAACCCTCTTCCTTTATTAAATTCAATTTTCTGCTCAATATTTTCTCACTGTTAATGTTTTTACGGGAGCAACATATGCTATTATGCAGACAACAAGACAACATTTGGTGTGTAAAAAGGAGACAGCAGGACAACAGTGTGGTGTTTGTTGTATGTTTGTTTGTGTCTTCTGCCAAGAATGGAAACCTCACAGGATTTTCCAGGTCTTTATCAGCAGCTTTCACGTCATTAAATGGCATTCTATCAAACTTGTTGGTGGTACTTGGTTGTTTTATTTTTGCCTCATCATCATGGTTCCCACGCTTCTGAGTTGGTAAAAGAAAGCCTGTGTAATGTTTTATTAAAGAGAGTGAATAGAGTAAGATGAGCAGTTTTAGTTCTCAGAAGAGTTCATTTTTGTCATTTTCCACCAACTTTCACCATAAAGGCACACAACATCAGTTGTAAAACCGCACTGTTGGGTAATATTTTCTTACTCAACAGAAGTACAAATCTCAGGTAAGGCCAATATTTAAGCTCACATATTATTCACAAATTTCCCCTTTCAATTTCAACTGTTCATATTTCTATTTTCAATCGATTTATTTGCTTTGCTTCTTTCTGTGCCTAAAATTGGTTCATTGTAATGTGTAAAAGAATCCAAATGTCCAAACACAAGTTACACAACTACACCCTTCCTCTTTCATTCATTCTTTTTACCTTTCATGAAATCTCCCTTTTTCTGTAATTATGTGTTAAGTAACATGGTGACAGTTGACGTTTCCCTTATTAAGGTCTTTCATCAAGTCGGTCACGGAGCCTTTGTAAGATTTCTTAAACAAAACCAAACAAAAATCTGTCCATAAACAACAAAGAAAAGGAAGGAGGATTCATTAACAGGCAAGTAGCAAGTAGCAAAGACTGAGGGGAAAAAATCTGATTTATACCAGGTGACTAATGAGGGAACATTTCAAAACAGGTAAAAAAGAAAAATATAAAAAACATACAGTATTTTGTATGTAAATTATAATATGTCTGTGATAAAAGGTGGATATCAAATAAACCATGCAGTGCTGGTGCTTGAATTCTATATCACAGAAAGCCAATTTACATTATTATTTTCTGTAGGAAAGCTGCTGTGGCTTCAAAGGTAAAATATGTTGTATATTAAATCCACACTGCACCTCCACTCTGATCTCTAGGTTTTTCATTTACTTGCCATCTAATTGGGAAGTTCAATCAATCAATCAAATTTTTATTTATATAGCACCAAATCACAACAAAAGTCATCTCAGGGTACTTTTCACAAAGAGCAGGCCGAGAGCGTACTCTTTAATTTACAGAGACTCAACAATTCCTCCATGAGCAAGCACTTGGCGACAGCAGTAAGAAAACACTCACCTTTAATGGGTAGAAACCTCAAGCAGAACCCGGCTCTTGGTGGGCAGCCATCTACTTTGACCGGTCAGGAGCAGCAATAGCAATAGCAATAGCTGACAAAGGACACCAACAGGACCACGAAGGCTCGGCCTGCAACCCAAGGTTGTTTTAAGACAATGACATTTGCTGTTTGCTTTGGCTTGAAAATGGCTCCATTTAGACTATAGTTGTGAAATGTTATGTGGTTAGTGGTAGAGCTTTGATTTGGATTTGATAAAAAAAAAAAACTTACTTATTTGTGCTTACAAAGTTAAAGATCCCCTCCACAGATATGAAAAAATGTTCTGCTTTGAATAAGAACATAAATATGTTTTTCCACAGGAAAGTTAACTGAACTTGTTATAAAATTTTAAAATTACATCTCCTTAGATTGAAATATTATTCATTTCTAAATTTAACTGATGCACAAGATGTCATCTATTTCACTTAGAAGTCTGTTCTCTGTATTTGTGCATTGCAGGCTTCAAGTTTCCACATCACACCTGTGTAATTTGCACAAAAGTAGTTGTGATATCAGGAAAGTCTTGTTTGTACATACAGATTCTAAACTCCCCAACTGTGAGAACAGCCCAGCAATCACAATGTTGTAATGATTGCTTCATGTACAGGCATTAGGGGGACATCAAGTGGCTTATAAAAGTTATTACAGTACATTCTTTGTCCCACTATAAGCCTGAAGAGAAAGCTTCGATCTTGTGGGGATGAACATGCTCATTAACTGAAAAATGAGCAATGCTTGTGTTTCAGCTCACAACTACATACATGTGTGTATTTATCTTTAATTTTATTGCTCCTTGTGGTATAGGGGTCAGGGCAGGGTAAGGGCTTGGTTCAAGAGGAGAATGCTCAGGCCACTAGAGGTTTATTTTTAAAAAGAAAAAAAAGTTAAGTATAAGAAGAAGAAAAAAGGAAAATGCAGAAACAAAATTTGCAAGAATGTTGAAGGAACAGCATTCATAATAGGAGAAAGATCTGTTAACTAAGGAAACTAGAGAAGAGAAGACGAAAGCTGACAGCTCATCCGATGTATGGAAGGTGAAACCGGACAAGTAAAAGTCATCCATCTGTATGTGGAAGTGATGGAGTGTAAATAAAAATTGAATTTTAAACTTAAGGAATATTACTATTGATGTGCAATTTAAACATTAAAATGCACAATGTGTATTTCGGCTCAGTGGAGGAGTCTCCCCTCCACAGAGGGGTATGTGTGTGTGTGCGTGTGTGTGTGTGGTGCACTGTCTGCATACAAGAAAAAAAGGGGTATTCCGGCAAATTTGTTTGTATAACACATTTCAACAAGACAACTGAAAAGAAGAAAATTGTATTAAGACAAAGTACAAAAGAAATACATTAAAAAAAATACATTTAAATGCAATTAAAATTTACTAAAGGGTTAAGAGAATATAATAAAATGAGCTAAAGTAGAATCAGACAGATAAAATACAAGAATAAAAGTTATAGTCTAAGTCTGCCTTGATTTAAGAACACAGAGTGGCAGCAGAAAGCTGTAATTTTGTGCAGCTAAGAGCCTATCTGCTACAAACTAGTGAGCAAACAGCACAGAAAGAGAGAGAGAGAGAGAGAGAGAGAGAGAGAGAGAGAGAGAGAGAGAGAGATTTTGATTTAAAAAGATCTGGTTGTCTGCCTTTGGCCCAAGACAGGAGAAAAAGATTGGCTGATGTTTGAGTTGAATCATTTGATTCGTGCCTCCCTTAGTACTGAAAGTTGTAATAGCTAGTATAGACGAAGGCCAGACATCGAACTCTGAAGGTGGAGCCGTGGGACACACACTCATACGGCAGCAGATAACAGACAGGCAGAGACTTTGTTCAGGTTTTAAATAATGCAATGGATTCAGACACCTTTTTATGTGTGGTTTTCAATGGAGTTTATGATCTATTATCATTGATTATGATAGACCATTATTGAAGATAATTTTTTACTAAATCAGGCAGCCGCATTGAGATTAAAATCTGTTTTTCCAAAAAAGATACCTGAGGACAAGAAACATTCATAAGAGAGGAACACAACCAGTATGTTATAGATGAAGAATATACCAGAAAATACATTCTCATTTTTTCTCTATTATTCAGATATTTTGTTTATTATTTTTGCTTCATTTCATTATTGTCCATACAAAAGGAATCTATGACAGTTTTCCTTTTTCCTGAAATGAACCTGTAGGTTAGCAGGCAAAAATATTACATATAATAAACATATATTAAATTTGAGACTATTATTTCTGTTAGAAAGCAGGCTGAATTTCCAAATCCTCCAAAATGGAGTATTGGGTAAATTTATGCTGTGAGAGCAACAAACAGTAGGACATACCCCACACTTTTGCGCATGCATGTGAAAACATTTGTGCGTGCATATGATAATGCAAGCTCTTGGTCACTTCTGAGCTTTTTTCATTTATTATTATTTATTTATCTTAGTTGAGACCAAAGCTGCTACGTTTGCCTTGGTCTTACTAGTGGTTTTTGCGCTTTTATTGCCAGTGTTTGGGGACTAGGAGTGCTGCCATGAGTGTAATGTTTACATCAGGGGAGTTTTTCCTTACCGCTGTCGCCAAGTGCTTGCTCATGGAGGGATCTGTTGGGTTTCTCTTTCTGTAAATTAAAGAGCATGGTTTAGACCTGCTCCATGTATAAGTGCCCTGAGATGACTTTGTGTTCAGGCACAAGCTGTTTGTGCTCTGCAGCACCACCCTGCTGCCCTTGGAGAGACACAACCGCTTCATTGGAAGGATTCATGTTCATGATGTTGTTGGTACATGTTGCTACAAGTTGCTACATGCCAACCTGCTTTACCTTCTTTACCTGGTGCATCCTGAGAGTATCCATAGGTGCGAAAAATGGTAAGCCACACCTCCTAGTGGGCATGTTTTACATGAAAGATGTTGCTACATAAGGCACTTCAGTCATTTCAACTCTTAATGTGTTTTTCTTTCTTGACCACTGCTGGTACAGCCCTCTTGCAACCTTTTTGAGTGAACATTTGGATACCTAGATCAAGCATGGTACTTCCAAACGGTAAGCAGTCTACAATTATACACCTTGTTGATTGTAGTGTTTTAACACTTTCTGTCAAAGATGGTTTTTTTAGACATTAAAGTAAATATTTGAAGCCTAATTTATCTAATTTTGTATCTGCTGTTAGTTTCTTCTACCACTGGTATAGAAATACGCACGCAAAATAGAAAGGTTGTGCGTCAGCAAAACTCCGCCTCTGGAGTAAGTTATTCTTGTTAAAAGTGAGACACTATTTGTTACTTAATACATTTACCTGTTCCAATGAAACACTGAATGTGTTTGTATAGTTGCAGAGGGTCTGCATGAGCTTGAGCACAAGAGATCCCTGTCACTAAAGGTGATCAGGGAGCGGTTGGCAGAAAAAAGAAGGCTCAACAATGCTGTCCAGACAAGCACAGAAACAGAGTATGGACAAAAAAAATGTGTCTGGTTTCTCCAAATTTACTGTTATTTTATATGTATATAAAATTATTGTTTTTCCAAATTTGTACCATAGGTCTGTGAGTCGTGAGTTACAACCTGCGCCTGTGGATGAGATTGAAGCATCTACACGTTTCCTGGAGGAGCTGATAGCAAAACTCCTTGAAGAGGAGGAGATAGCAACATCTGCACAGCCGTTGATCAATCACCAAGGTGAAGTCCAAGTCTTTTTTTATCACAGTGTATTAATAATTGATAAAATCACTGGATTTGCTGGATAACGCTGGATGCTGGATGTCCGTGTGTCTGATATAGCAGCTGATATATTTGATTTTGCTGAGGAAGGTGACCTTATCCCCACAGTGTGCATGTGTCTCAGGCTGGATGATACTTTATTAGATCAGTCAAGTCTTCAGGAATTGACCGAGGTTGATGCTTTACGAGATCTGCCCGAATTCTGCTAATTTACCTGCAAGATAACTCGTCACAAGCACAGGCTGGTGAACAGGAGTAACTGCGCGAGTTGATAACAGATAGATTTGACTGAATTGATACCGAGTTTGACCCATTTGATGCTAAATTAGACCAAATTATGCCAGACTTAGCCAACAGGAGACAAATTGAAAATCCCATTAAATCAAAAAACAGTCTACTGATAACTTAAAAGAACTTGGAGTTACATTTACAAAATTCTTTACACATATAAACCAAATATACACCATCTTAGACAGTTTCAGAAGCTGGCAGGAATCTCGTCAGCAGCAGTAGCTTGTGTCATAAAAATCAGTCACTAATTTAAACCATGGCCTCACCTAATAAAATTTTTAAACATAGTGACGGCTTTGGCTAGGCGGTTTTAACCATAACAACCCTGTAGAGGATTGGCATGCGCAGTCAGATATGTCTTTTCTTTTGGACTTTGAAGCAACTGAAAGGTGGTCTGAAGACATGATAGAGAAACTCAATGCTCTACATAGGTTAGTGCTGTGCATGTGTAAGCGTGAAGCTGGTCCTGCTATTACATCTGATAACTCATCCTAATTAAAGTGAGAACCTATTTGTGACTTAGTACATTTACCTGTTATAATGAAACACTGCATGTGTTTGTATAGTTGCAGAGGGTCTGCATGAGCCTAAGCAGAAGAGATCCCTGTCGCTAAAGGTGATCAGGGAGCAGAGGGCAGAGAAAAGAAGGCTCAACAAAGCTGTTCAGACAAGCACAGGCACAGGGTATGGACAAAAAACAAATTGTGCCTGGTTTATCCAAATTTACTGTTATTTTATTTGTATATAAAATGTGTGTTTTTCTAACTTTGTACTGTAGGTCTGTGAGTCGTGAGTTACAACCTGCGCCTGTGGATGAGATTGAAGCATCTACAGGTTTCCCGAAGGAGCTGATAACAAAACTCCACCGAGGTTGACGCTTTATGAGATCTATCTGAATTCTGCTAATTTACCTGCTGTTGATCAGCAAGATAACTCCTCAAAAGCACAGGCTGGTGAGCAGGAGTCACTGCGCCAGTTGATAACAGAAAGATTTGACCTAATTTATAGCAAATTTGGCTGATTTTATGCCAAATTACACCAAATTGAAGTCAAAAAACGATAACAAAAACTTTCTATTAGATAACTTCATTGTTAAACTTCAATGAACAAAATTCATTACACATATAAACCAAATATGCACCATATTAGTCAGTTTTAGAAGTCAGAAAGAATCCTGTCAGCAACAATACTTCGTGCCATAAAAATCAGTCACTAATTTATCATGGCTTTGTACAATGGGGGTCTGGTGGAGGAAAGGTTCAGATTAGGGGCATACCAGCTTTTAATGCCATAGAATTGTGCCAGTGTGTCTGTCAATTCTGCTACAGTACTTATGAAATTGCAAGCATCACTGTAATTTCTGTTTCACACAGTACGAACAGTACTCAGGCAAAACACTGAAATGCACTGCAAACATTTAGTGTATATTTGGTTTATATGTGTAATGAATTTTTTAAATGTATCTCCAAGTTTTTTTGAGTTGTCTAATGGAATGTTTAGGCCGAAAACCATCAAGCATGGCGACTACTTCTTACAAGTGGTAGATAGTGTGTACTGTTTTCCATTTTGTTTCCATATCTGTATGATAAAACATTGTTTAACTGTGGATGTGTTTTTTCAGAAGTCTGTTGCAGTTCCCGGCCTCCATCATCTCCCTCACCTCCATCATCAGCGGCTTCCTCATCAACTCAGACTCCTTCCCCCCGGCCATCTCCATCCTTTTGGACAGTAGCGGCCTCCCCACCTCATGTATCACTGTCGATCCAAACACCCCGAGTATCACAGATTACCATTGACTCAGATGTTGTGCCAGAAAACGACTCTGCAGAACAGGTTGTCAACCACCCTGCTGGAACACTGTCTAAGAAGTTTGTAGACAGCATTAAAATTGGTGTCATCTATCTGCTTAACAATGTTTTGTACAAGTATTGGGAGTAGCAGTGCTACGAATGCCAGATCAATCACTCCAGTCAGAGAAAACTGCAAGTGTCTAAAGGGGTTTCCCAGGTATTTTTATGAGAGTCATTTTGACCAAGTTGTAAAGAGGCCCTGGACCAATTGTTTCATCCCTGCCATCTCTTGCTTCTTACATTCAAATGGAGTCTTTGGTGCTGAAACCAGGGTTCAAGGTGCTGCAGAGACCATTTTACATGAACTGAAACAGGCTGAAAACATCAATGATAAAGTCAGATAAATGTATAATACTCTGGTCGGTGACGACTTTCTTAAAGTTAGCATGATTACTGAGTCCTGGAAAGCAGCAGATTGATGAAGAGTAAAAGAGAAAAAAATTGACTTTGAAACTGCAGAGATGAATTTCTTCCTGAGATAACTGCTGATAATTTAACATTTTTTTATCATCTGAATTCTTGTATTATGGTCTACTCTTTTTTGAATTCATGTATGTTATTAGTTTTATTATTACTATTTTTTGTCAACTGCAATGTATTAATGTGCTTTTCTGAATTAAAAAAGGTGTTACAAACATATCACATATCTTAAGACCAAGTCTGGTGCAGTGTTACAAATGCTTTTTAAGAACATTCTGACTGAAGGACAGGTGCTGTACTGTTACCTGAACAGCTAGCAATATGCAAATGTTACGCACACACAAATAACCCAGACTCTTTCTCAACAGGAAATGTGAGAGCAGATACAGCGGCAAAGCATACAGCGTAACCACTTCCTCTTGACAGATGCTGAGCACACACACAACTACACTTGGAACACCAACAGCTGATTCCAAAGAGTTACAGAGCAGAGCAACACCCGGAAAAAAAGGATCGTATTTGATTGGCCCAAATTATCTCTTTCCCTTCTATACTGACGAACATGTCAAAAGAGGGGAATGCTGACAGACACAAAATTACTCAAAATGTTTCCATGAAAAATGTCAAATCTGTGCAAAACAATAGTGCTGTAGCAAAGGTGTTGATAAGAAAATACTTTTCAGATTTGAGATTCCAAGTAAAATCTGTAGTGATAATGGCATATTTTGAATATTTGGGAATTTATCTAAAACAAAACTGTACCTACCACCCCCAGAGTGGAGGGGCAGTAGGGAGAGAAAACAGTACTCAAAAAAAAAAAAAAAGAAAAGAAAAACTGATCAGATGTGGTGATTCAGGACTGAGCTGGTGTTAACTCAAATGAGAGCACACATCAGATCCAGAAATAATCTCAGTCTTTCTGAAATTCTATTTGGCAGACCAATGAGCATAGGTAATGTTTCATGGTGAAAGATGCAAATTGACTGACATGCAACATCAAGGAAATTCTATAAAACCTCAAAAACTTCACAGTTTAGCTTTGCAAAGATCTTTAGATGTCACAGGCCAAGTTTGAAGTCACTCTGGTTAATTCTCTAGGGGGAGTTTATTAAAGTACAATGCCTGATTCAAAATGGCTGACTTCCTTTTTGGCTAAGGATATGGCTCCAAGAGGCTCTTTGTAAATCTGGACATGATAAATGTGCCTACCAAATTTGGTACATCTAGGTGAAACATAAATATCATAGGGGGTGACACATATGCAAAGTTTTGTGAGTTTAAGCACCTTTAGCCCGTCAAAAAATGTAATTAATTTGGGGAAAAAACACTACTCAGTGCTCAGGCCTTAATAAATAATGATGTGATGGAAAAGCAAAACTCTGACCATCAGTCAGGTGAATCATCCTGAACTTCTGTGAATCCAAAAAAGTTCAAAGAAAATTAACAAATATGTCATCATTCAATCAAAAATAAATGTCCTCAGCCAATATACGGTATATGTATATTAGTTTCTCACTACAAGGTGAAATCAGTGACTCAATATGCTGTTTCTCACTTTGACCTTCCTGTGTTTTTCTAACCACATCCAGTGTGATGTTCTTACTCAGCTTCTGCAGATGGACAGAGAGAGGAACTAAATAAGAATGAACTCTTTTCTATGTCACGGTGTTCCAATTGTATGACTGAGTTTGACTGAGTGTGATATTTTCAACTTTTCAAACATTACATTTGTCTGAAGAGACCCTTTCACCTCGTCACTACAAAACATTTTTAGATTTTAAATCTCTGTTGAGCTGCTACTGCAGAGAATACTATTCTTTGGTAATTAAAAAATACTGGCATTACCCTTTAAGATGTTGGAAATTTCAACTGAATTCACACTGGAAACTTCTCTTGTGTTGTGAAGTACAGCCTCACAGAGCTGCTTATCTGCAGACTCTCACCCTGCCTTCCTTTAATATAATTTAATATTAGTTTTGATTAATGTATTATATTCATGCAGAGAAGTAAGATCAATGTATACAATATCCTGGGGGTCTGATAATTGAAAAGATTATACAAATCAAAGATACATTAAATCTTCACTTAGTGGAAAATTCAAACAAATACAGTAATAATGTTTATAAAGATTATTGCTTTGCTTCTTCTGTTTCTCTTGATGTCTTCTTTGTGTCTGAGTCTCTCAGAGCTTTGCAGAGTATTGTCAAGTGTTACTTCCTGCCCAACTAAACCACAGAGGAAATAAGAGCTTGTTTGAGAAGAACTAGTCCTGCGCAGATGTCTGGTCATTACGTGACAAATCATGCATGTTGGAATTCTAATATGCATGCATTGTCACGTATCCAGTTCAGAGCTTTTCTCCACCAACAAGAAAACAAATATACAGTTCTGAAAGTCCATGTCTAAAATATAGTGGAAGAGTAACTTGTGTTGAATACATTTTCTTCTATATGTCTGTTTTAAAGTTCTTTATTTTACGAATTTAATATTGAAAAAGCTGCAAATATGGAGGATACCCAATTGATTTTGTCTAACTCAGGCTCTTGAATCTTAGCATATGTTGAATTTAACAATACATTTTTTTCACAAAACAGGGACTGAGTATTTGACTCCCATCACTAACATTTAAGCCTATTTACAGAGACCAATAACCATTTCAACGTACATATGAGCTTGTGAGTTTTCTGTTAAGAATTACTGTCACACCAGCTGTTTGATGTGATGAAATTATATAAATTTAACTACAAATTTTCCCCAAAGTGCAATGTGAAAATTGAAAGGAAAGGAAAAAGAGTAATCTCCAAAGTTGGACATGTGAGATTTTCACTTGACAGCAACTTTATACCATAGAGAAAAGACTGTTAAAGTTTATCATTAAAAAATGCAGTAAAATATTGAATTAAGGTACATGTTTTATTGCTTGTTTTTCTGCCCCCAAGTCTATTAATTTAAGTTTAAAGAGAAATCACGACGATCCAGTCTCACACCGATACCCCTGGGAGAAGTGAATGTGCTTTAGCTGCTCATAATAATGCTTCTCATGTCTAGCCACCCATGCCATTCCTGCTTGCTAGGTCATAAGTAAAGTCAGGTTCTTGTGGTGCTCATCATATCATATCATATCTAGGCTGTGGGTTGACTACACCCACACCCAAATCAACTGGGACTCTAAGGTGGTCGCCAAACATGAGGTAGGATGGGCTCTGCAGTTATATGCCTGTAGCAACTCAGGTAAGTATTATGACTACCTACTCTTTCAGGCCTCAAGTGTGCAGAGCATGTTCAGCAAAGTTTGGTTCCACTCTGCCATTACCTGCAGAGTGATACTGAGTAGTGCGACTCTTTGTGATGTCATACATATCACAAAGCTATTTCATCAGTTCTGATCCAAAATTTAGGCCTTGGTCTGAATGTAAGTGAGATGTGCACCCCCTTGTCAGAGCACATTATTTAAAATCCCACAGGAAGAAGCATCTGTACGTGATTGTCCATTGCATTTGACTGCCATCCATCAGTAAACCAATCTCTTTATGCAGTCCTTACTACCAGTAATGTATCCCATCTTCAGCTTTCCTCCAAAGAGTTTTCTCTTATAGAATCATTTTGTGATAAATAAATACTCTTCAAAAAAAAGCACAAGTTCTCTGTATATCATTTGATAAAACAGTTGTATTTTTTAACAGCAATCTGGACTCAGATCAGTCTGCCTTGAGAAATTACATTTCACAAGTAACACAGTTTCCTCTCTTTCCCTCTTACAGTTTAAATTTCCATTTTCTGACTTACACAAGTGATGTTAATTAATCAAAAGGCCTCATTGCGTTTTATTTTTCTTACCTTGTAGTATTTTTGTGATAAGAGATGAACAAGAACAAAACATGACAAATATCCATAATATTTCCAGAATGTGCATCAGACACACAGGGAAACACACATTAATATACTTTTCATTACTGCTATTCAGTCTACCACCAACTGCTGACTGTTACAAGGAGGCCTAAGCAACAGATAAACATCATGAGACCTAACAGGATGTAGAACAGGTTGATGGTACAGAAGGCAAACCGGTAGACTGTCTTGTCACAGTAGGGTTCCACGCTGGTTTTATTGTAGTTGGGTTCGTAGATGGAGTAAATCCACATATTACCTGCAGAAAAAGAGGCCCAGGCAAATTAATACTTCTTGCAGAAGTAAACATATTTTCCCATCATATAAGAAGTACAACACAGTGGCACAAGGGTGGAGCATCTGTGTGTTAAATCTAGAGGTCTGTAAATGTTACTGCACTGCATTTATTCACCAATAAGCATGAGAGGAAAGCTTTGATGTTGTGATTTCTCTATAACCTTAAATTAATAGACTTGGGGGCAGAAAAACAAGCTGTAAACACAAGATTGACATATTATACTTCACGGAGTAGTTATGGCAAACATGTTAGCAAAAAGGATTGTCTATTTACAGCAGACATGGAGCAACATAAGCATCCATCTGGAGTCGTATTTGTGACCATCCAGTGAATGCAAATCCAAAATTTACTAATCTTTTAGTTCAGTTTAGCTTGTCCAATTCCTGAGGCAAATAGCAAATAGCACAAACAGCAGCCAATTGTGTCTGGAAAAGATGTTGATGAGAGCTGTCAGAGTGAACCAAAACAATAAAAATGCCTTAAAACTCCCCAAATTAGCTGAAAAGACACTAAAATGCTCAGTAGAACTAAGGGAAACTGCAGATAATTCTTGGTGGGCTCGTACCCTTTCACATCACTCTTTACCACAGCTTTAAATAACACTGAACACCAGAAAAAGTGTTTTTCAAAAATTGCAAAATTATGTACAAAAAGCTGACATATTACCGCCTTGACATGGATATAATATTAACAAACAGTCGTCTTTATACATCTAGCAGATGAGGGTTAGCCATGAAACTAAAACAATCTGCTAAAAAAAAGGCTCAAATATATGCAGGGATGGAAAGTTGGGTGATAAATTTTCTGTAACTGCAAGCAACACATTGTCACATTAAAATGAGCCATTTGTCAATATAAACATAAGGATAAGTGGGGCATTAATTTATTGAGTCGGTGCATTGATTGTACATTGGTTGCAGTCTTTGAGCTTACCAGCGATGAACCAGAAGAAGAGGAACAGAATCACTGTGCCATGCCGTAGGTTGCAGATGAAGTTTTTTCTTAAGGTGGCAGGGCAAGCCAGGATGTGAGCAATCTGCAATGGCACGACTGCTCCCATTACTATTAAATAAATGGGGATGAAGGGCTGCTGTGGACAGTCATCTTTGTACATTGCTCCTGTGAGACAAAAATGCAAAATCTATTAATCAGTTTATTTTATTTCACTGGTTGTAATTTGAATCAACAATTATAGTTGTCTGATATTTCAAAAGTCAGAAGAATATTATTTAAAAAATACCATTTTAATACACCTTCATGACAGTAAATCCACAGTCACTTACCTATTGCTACCTGAGGAATGTACATGATGCACGTAATCACCAGCAAACATACTGTGGGAATAGACAGACAATATTTTCAGATCAACTATGACACCTGCAGCAGCTGCAGATGATGTGAGGATGACAAGTGTGCAAGTATGACTTTAACTCATCACTATTTCTCACCTTTTTTTGATGTACCAAGTTCGCTGGTGCATGCCTCACTGTCATCCATTGTCAGTAATGAACGGTCTACAGACAGAAACAGATACAGCACATTAGCAGCTTGTTTTTTCCAGGTACAAACAACTGGAAGTACATCATTTCACAAGAAGTGCTCTTCATCATAATATAGTGGTGAAATAACACTACTAACTTACATAGCCTACTGTAGTCTATAAAGCTGCAACAATGAGTTGATTAATCAATTAGTCGATCGACAGAAAATTAATCTGCTACAATTTTGATAATCAAACAATCATTTGAGCAATATTTATGCAAAAATAGTAAAAAAAAAAAAAAAAACTGGTTCCAGCTTCCCAAATAATAATATGTTCTGGTTTTAACAGTCCCCCATGATAATAAACTGCTTATCTTTGAGTTTTGGACTGTTGAGTGGAAAAAAAGCAAGAAATTTTGAAAAGTAAGTATGTCCTCTAAGAACACATGACAGGCATTTTTTCACAATTCACTGACATTTTATGGACCGCACAAATAATCAATTAATCAAGAAAAGAATTTGTACATTAATTAACAATGATTGAACAATCATTAGTTGCAACCCTACTAGTCTACTTCCCTTTAAGTGAAGGATGAAATTTATGTTGTTTTTCTTCTTTTAGCAGCAACAACATTATCAGCAAGAATACTAACAGTAACATAAATCTAATGAAATGATCAATAACTGTTTCTACAGGGCAAGGGTGATTTGATCATTCTTGCACAATTGATAAATATTTGATTTTAAACTAATGATTAAACATATTTACCTCATTGTGTGTCAGATGGGTTACGCCTCGTCTCTGGTGGCTGGAAGAGAAAGTGAAAGCCTTTTCGAGAGACTGTTTGGTATTGCTAGAATAGTTCATCGTTGACATGTTCTTGTGGGCCTCAACTTCCTACTTGAGTGCTTTTTTTTTTTTTTTTAAATTCGTGCTTGTTTTCTCTTCCCTTTCTAAAAAAAGTGTCCGGTAATGAGTAGTGAGTCAGAAACTAAGAGTAATTATTTGTTATAGTATAGTTAATGATAAGAATAATTTTTTAACATTTATCTTTATTGGTTCAAATGAGACACAAGTAATGAGGTCAAGTTGGGTTTTTGTCCTGTCTCCATGTTTTGTCTTGTCATTTCCTGTGTTATTTTGAAAAGTGACTCTCCTCTTGTTTCAGGTCACTTGCCCTTCCTCATGTGTCTCAGTCTGATTGCCCAAAGTGTTTCCACCTGTTCCCCTTACCCCGTGCTTAGTTTCTCCTCACTTATTCCCCATTCCCTCATTAGTTTAGTTTGTGTATTTAAGTCCTGGTTTTCTGTTCTGTCCTTGTCAGGTCATTTTTGTTGTCTCTCATGTTCTCATGTTCCTCTTGTCAAGTTTTGTGATTTTAAGCACCTTTAGCCCCTCAGAAAATATGATTAATTCGGACAAAAAAAAAATTACACTGCACTGCATTTATTCACCAATAAGCATGAGAGGAAAGCTTTAATGTTGTGATGTCTCTTTAAACTTAAATTAATAGACTTGGGGGCAGAAAAACAAGCTGTAAACACAAGATTGACATATTATACTTCACGGAGTAGTTATGGCAAACATGTTAGCAAAACGGATTGTCTATTTACAGCAGACAAAAAAAAATTGGTGCTTGTTTTCTGTTCCCTTTTAATTGCAAGTCTCTGGTAATGACAAGCAGCGGGGCAGAAACTTGAATAATTTGACATTTATCTTTACTACTTCAAATAAACACAGGTTTGGAATTTTTAGTGTTCAGGAATATAAATTTCCTAGATCTTATACATTGTTACCTTTGTACGTTGTTTCTGGTCTTGTCCTACCACTGAATCTTTCTGGTAAAATTATTTCAACAGATGTGAAATTATTATTAATATGATACTGCAATGAGTTGAGTTAATATGGTATTTATTAAATCTATAATATCCTTCCTCAGGGCTTTGTGTCTCACTTTAAAAATGTTGCATAACAAAAATGTCAGCATCAAAAATAATTTTCCACTTTCACTGAGTTAAATCTATAATAATCAATAATTATCAATAATCATCACTACCAATAATTATCAATAATCATCACTACCAAATTTTTACCAGAATTTTAACCCTTTAAACACCAGTTTTTGACATGATGCCACTATGTTTTTAAATGGAAAATATATATATATATTTCCCAGATAAATGTTTGGTGGTTGAAAAAAAATGCAATTGTGAATTGAGCAACCTCAAGGGAGTCCAAAATTAAGACTTCATAATAACTTCTTCATTTTCGCACGAGGTCAGCTAAAAAATAGGAGTTTAAGTCCATTTCCTCTTATTTTTCTCTATCTTAGTATGACCTGAGTTCTTTACGTGAGGTACTGTATGTCTCGTGGTTAACCATGTGTTTTAATGGTGGAAATTTTTGTCCATAAGGATCTGAACGTTTTCATTTTAGCTACAGTGTATTATAGGAGCTGAGGTTGAATTTCCAAAATGACACAACATATTTTAAAGTCAACCATGACCTGCATGCAGCCACAGTGAAAAACAAGCATACATGACTTTTGTACATCACTATCACTCACCTATGACGGCTGTTGAGGGTTGATGTCTGCAGATGCCTTGAAATGTGTCACTCCCTGACATTAGTAGCAATGATGGGTCTAAACTACCGAGGGGGAAAACATGTCAGATTATACAAACTGTAAAAGTTGAGTCTGAAAACAGGAAGTTGCTTTTTCTTTTTTTTTTTTGAGCAGAAAAAGTCTTTCAGCACAACAATAACTGAACTGTAAATGAACAGTATCAAAATATGTTTTGAGAGAAAATCAGACTCAATGACAAAGATAAGGTGAAGGGTTTCCTGACAAGAACCTGGTAAAGCTGCAATGTGGGACTTTTGCCTCCCTCTTCCAGAATTGTGAGTAATTACAAAAACTCTGTCTATGCTGTTGATGCCTGCATAGGATGATTACCCCTCCTGTCCCCACCCCCGTTCCTCACCATCTCCCCTGTCCACAGAAGCCCTCTGTTAAGGGCAGAGGGGAAAACATATGATGGAGTTGTCAGATAAAGTAATTAAATATTTGTAACCTTTTTTCCACCACAGAAATGTGTACTTTAAATGTATGTGTTTGTGTGTTTCCATACACAGCTTCTTAATGTTTTATTTCTGTTCCTTTTCAATTACAATGGTGGGACTGACAATGAGCAGCAGATGAGTGTTTTGCAATTGAGTTCTCCTTAAGTACACTTCTCAGGTATTGTGTTACTAGTTACTTAGTAAGATTTTACTCCTATGACAACCTATGCCTAAGCCTATGACAACGCCACCTAGGAGAGAGCCTGAGACTCATACATGTCTGTCTAACAGGGGTGAGCAGTAGAAATTACCCAAAGGGAGACAGACTCAAGCTGAATAATTTATTCACAAACTATCTAATAAATATTATGATGCACAATGCAGAGTTACTAAAACCAGCAGATAAAATCAAGGTAAAAATAAAACTTAAAAAAAAGAAAGATAAAAGTAAAAAAAAAAAATGAGATAAAAGAATGAAGTCATCTTTATGGCACAGAGTCCCCTCCCTTTTTTTTACTCACTCCCTAACTCCATAACGTCTTATGAATTAATGATTTTTTGAATGAATGAATCGAATGAAAAACGGTCCATCCCACATAAAATTACTTGATATGCAATTATACAGCATATCAATAACATCTTCTAATATTCCCTTGCCTTTGATGGTATACTTCTCATAACTGTTATGAAATCCACCAACAATCCTATACATTTGTCTCGTTGCTGTCTTCTATAAGGAAGAATGTGCAACAGCCAGACAAAATCAAGAGAACAAACAGAATGTAGGTGAGGTTGGTGGTCCAGAAGGCAAACAGGTAGAGCGTCTTGTTGCAGTAGGGTTCCACACTGGTTGTTGTCTTATTGTAGTTGGGTTCGTAGATGGAGTAAATCCACACATTACCTGGAGAAAAAGAGGCCCAAGCAAATTAATACTTCTAACAGAAGTAAACATGTTTTCCCATCATTTAACAAGTACAAAACAGTGGCACAAGGGTGGAGCATCTATGTGTTAAATCTAGAGGCCTGTAAATGTTACTGCACTGCATTTATTCACCAGTAAGCATGAGAAGAAAGCTTTAACATCATTATTTCTCTTTAAACTTAAATTAATAGATTTAAATTAATAGATCAGTACATTGATGCATTGGTTGCAATCTTTGAGCTTACCAGTGATGAACCAGCAAAAGAAAAAGAGAGAAACCAGGCAGCTCCAGAGCTTGCTGTGATTTCCAAAGCCTGCAAGGCAAGGCAGGATGGCGAGCACAGACAGCAGAATGGGGATGACTCCCATTACCATTAAGTAGATGGGGATGTAGGGCTGCCGTGGACAGTCATATTGGTACATAGCTCCTGTGAGAGACAAGGACAAAATCTATTAATCATTGTACTTAATTTTACTGGTGATGATTTCAATAAACAATTATGGTTATCTGATATTTCAAAAGTCAGAAAAAAATTATTTAAAAATATATAATTTTAATATATCTTCATGACAGTAAATGCACAATCTCTTACCTACTGCTAGCTGAGCAACGGGCATGATCCACATAATCAGAGAGGAACATACTGTGGAAAGACAGACAATATTTTCAGGTCAACTATGTTACCTGCAACAGCTGCAGATAATGTGAGGATGACAAGTGTGCAAGAATGACTTTAGCTCATCACTATTTCTCACCTAGTATCACTATTGGCGTTTTAGCAAGGCACTTGATGTATGAGTTACTCTCTGGCATTTTCAGTAATGATCAGTCTACAGACGGAAACAGATACAGCACATTAGCAGCTTGTTTTTCCAGGTACAAACAACTGGAAGTACGACATTTCACAATAAGTGCTCTTCATTATAATATAGTGGTAAAATGACACTGCTAATGTACATCACCTACTGTAGTCTATAAAGCTGCAACAATGAGTCGATGAATCGATTAGTCAATCAATAGAAAATGAGTCTGCTACAATTTTTTTTTATATAATCAAATAATCATTTGAGCAATATTTATGCAAAAATAGCAAAAATTCACTGGTTCCAGCTTCTCCAATATTAATATTTCCTGGTTTCACCACTCCTCCGTGATAATAAACTGCTTATCTTTAGGTTTTGGACTGTTGAGTGGAAAGATAAGAAATTTTGAAAAGTAACCATGTCCTCTGGGAACCACACAAATAATCAAATCACTGAGAAAACAATCAGTGCATTAATCAGCAATGAAACTCATTAGTTGCAACCCTACTAGATTACTTCCCTTTAAATGAAGGATGAAATGTATGTTTTTCTTCTATTAGCAGCAACAACAGTATCAACAAGAATACTAACAGTAACATAATCAATAACTGTTTCTACAGGGAGAGGGTGATTTGATTATTCTTTCTTATGCACAATAAACTAATATTTGATTTTAAACTAATGATTGAACATATTTACCTTGCTGTGTGTCAGATAGGCTGTACCTCGTGTCTGTGGCTGGAAGGGAAAGTGAAAGCCTTCTCGAGAGACTGTTATGTCTATTTATAAGTTTCAGACGGTTCATCTTTCACGTTCTTGTGAGGGTTGCTATATGGGCTTCAATTTCCCAGTTGAATGCCTTTATATAGATTGCTATTTGTTTTTTATTTCCTTTCTATTATAAGTGTCTGTAAGCAGTGAGTCAGACACCTAAATCATTTGGTATTTATCTTTATTACTTCAAATGAAACACAGGTTTTGAATTTTCATGGACTCCTTTATTATGCTTTTAATGTTCAGGAATATAAATTTCTAAGATCTCTCCGATATGTAGAAATGCAACTTATCCACTGCTACCTTCACATGTTGTTTTGGGTCTTGTCCTACAACTGAATCTTTCTGGTAAAATATTTCAACAGATGTTAATTCAACTTTTCATTGACTCCTTTTTCTTTCTAAATATCCATAAAGGGAACATCAACTTAAATTAATCAGAAATTAAGCTTTATTTAAGTTTCTTTTGTTGCTTGCAAGAAGATGTATCATATTGCAATAAGTTGAGTCGATAGGGTATTTATTAAATCTATAATATCATTCCTCTACAGCTTGTGCCTCACTTTTAAAAAGTTGCACTGATGTTGCTATAGGACAAAAATGTCCACATAAAAAAAAAATGCCATGAAAATATATTAATATAATTTTCCACTTAAATCTTTAACCAACTGCAGTCCTGATCATAACTACCAAATATCCATTCATTTTCAGAACTTTAACCCCATGCCAGTTTTTGACATGATGCTACTATGCTTATAAATGAAAAAAAAAAAGAATTATTTTTCAGATAAATATTTGGCAACTGTGAACCAAGCCACGTCAAGGGAGTCACCCACACACAAATGCAGTGAAGTTCAAAAATGACAAGTAGTTTCTTAAATTCAGGTTCAACAGTTTGTATATAAATGTAATAACATCCAAATATGTTTTTCATGAAAATTGCAAATACTTTAAAATACAGGTTTAGATGTCATATCATGTATATATAAAACAAGAAATATTTGTGCATCATCAAAAATACGTTTGTGGAGAGTCATTTATATATAAATCCCAAAATACATTTGTGAATCCTTCCAAGTGCATTCATGAATTATGAGACTGATCTATTTATCTATATCTATATTTATATTGTCAGAATTTATGCTGAATGTTTTAACACAAAATGAACAAAGATTGCAATTGCATTTCAAAAAAGGCCCTAGTGCTAGAGATGTCTACAATCCCTGTGAAGATAAAGAAGTGACATGGAATAATCTCTTTTAATTGATTTTTCAGGTGGAAATTACAAAAATCCTTAAAAAGTATAGTCCAAGATTCTCGGTAAATAATATATCATCTTAATATTTAGCATGAAGCAGTTACAGCATTGAAACTCCTCTGATACAGTTTGATCAGCAAACTAAGTTTAGTATATGTTGTAATTAAACCATAAACAGTGGAAAACTAAAAGGGAACCATCAAAATGTTGGTTTCCTCAGAGAACAACCCACTGCTTTATGTATCATAAAGTATTTTACACAAGTTTGTGGAGTAAAAAACATTATTGTCTGGTGTCTGACAGACAGAATCTGGACTTTGATTAGTTAAATGACCATTGAAACAAATTATACAAACAGGTATCAGTGTAAAAAAGACATAATAAGGGGAAATGAATTTGCACAGCACACACATTTTATAATTTTATCTGTAAATAGTTAAATTCCTGGCTCAGTATGTAAACAGTACATCCCATACATATACATATACATCTTTTGGAAAGGCACTAGTAATTACCTACAAACAGAATGCATTGCAGCATCTGCAGAGGTAGAAAAGGTTCAGCAGTGAGAAAAGACTTCAGCAGTTAGAAGTACTACTACAATGCATGATAATCATATATTATAATTGTGCTGCAAATTATGAACCATTAACATTAACTAGAAACAGCAAAGGCTTCATCCAGTAAATAAAGTGCACTCTGTACTTTAACTTTGTTTTACTAATTGCTAATGTTTAAGTGATAAAATGAGGAGTACTTTAATTCTCATTGCAGCCCCATCATATGCATCTTGCCCCATCACTCTTTTATTTATTTGTCTTTAGACGTTGTCATCGGGGTCGGCACGGCCACACAGGAAGAAGCAGCAGAGGACGCAACAGCCACACAACAGGAACAAACCCAAGAAGATGTAGACCAAGGTGGTGGTCCAGAAGGCGAACAGGTAGAGTGTCTTGTCGCAGTAGGGATCCACACTTGTTGTGTTCTTGTTGTAGTTGGGCTCGTAAATAGAGTAGATCCACACATTACCTTGAAGAAAAAAAACACACAATACAATTCAACTTCTAAAAATTGCAATTCTTGACTTTATACCAATAATGAATGAAATAATCCACGATACAAAGCCATTTCAGACAATGTTGGCAGGATTGTTTGATGTTAAGAGTAATCATCTAATATGATTGTCAGATATTATTTAGTCTAATCGAACTTCTAACATATTTTGAAATTATGTCTTCAAATTTTTTAAAACTTTAGTAGTGTGATGGGTTTTATAAGCACTAAACATTTTCTCAAACTGTTCTTTCTATATCATACATCTCCTCAACAATGCCCAGACACTGTCTTAGAGTACAAGGATTCACTTTGCACAATTTTGCATACATCATTACAAAATATCCCCGTTTTCTGCACAGTCTCCTTCACGATGATGTGTAGATTAAAATCTTTTGCTTTTAGTCTGAGGATAAATTTAACTATACTTTTCCAAAACATTAGTGGTTGTATGATTTAGCTTACCTATATTGTACCAGTCATCTTTGGATAGTTTCATCTTCACCAAAATTTTGACCATCTTCTTTCTCTTTCAAATCAACAGTTTAGAACTGTAACAATTATTCAATACAAGGCAAGACATGTTGTAAAATTAAACCTCAAAATATTAATTAAATTGAGCTGGCTCCATTCTGCACCAACAAACACACACACAGAGTGTGTTCACATTCATATGCTGCCTAAAATAAAGGGTGAATCTAGTAAAGCTGTGACTTTTAGAGGACTGAGGGCTAAATTATTGCATGTTCCTGCAGTCTCTCAGAGAGACATATTACATATACAAGATTGATTCCAAACATAATATGTCAACTTAAAGGAGTTTGTGTGCAGCTGTGGAATTGTAAAAACATTTGGGTTGTCAGTATTGGACTCTAGAAACTTAAGGTGGACATCTAGTGGCCTCTACATGTTACTACAGTGTGTTTATTCACCAACTGGTGAACTTTAATGGAAAAAGTCAGGAGTTCTCATTTCAACAGCATCCTCAGCAAAGATCTGACTGCATAACAGAAATGCATTTCCTCTTTCTACTCAGTTTTCCTCTTTCTACACATTTCCACATTTCTCTCTCTTTTAATTGATTCTTCAGGTGGAAATTACAAAATCTCTTTGATAGTATGTTCCAAGATTTGTGGTAAATAATGTATTATCTCATACCATGGTCTGGTTGAATACTTTTCTCTGACCGGTGGGCAGATGTGCATTAAAACCTTTAAATGTACACGTGGTTCAGCTCAAGTTTAATCACGTTAAAAATGTATCCGCTACTCAACTTGTATCCATAGCAATATTAAAGAGCACAGCTGTCACAGCTTACTCGTTCCACAGTTATGAAGAATGGGACGCAGCAGAGGAAAAAGAGATGTAGAAGAAAAGAAGGAAACCAAGCGAAAAACAGCACAAGGAATTGACACCTGATACTCTGCCGTTATGCTTTATGACACCTTATGTTGAAATTGGACTGTATTACGTAAGTAATCAGGGTTTTTCCTGGCCCAAAATCAGGCAGAGGTGGTACCTCATAGTTTTAAAACCAGTTGTGTGTGCATGTTTGTACCTTCTCTTGACCTGTGTCTGAAGTTGTGCCCCTTGAAATGTTTGGGTAGAGAGAAATTGACAATTAGGCTACATAACCTCCAAGTGATGTAGTCTACCACTAGTAATGCATCTAGGCTTAATGGTTTACATTGTTTCAGGAAATAGGGGTAATGGTGAATTTGAAATGATCATAAAAGATGTTCAGCAAAATTGAAAAGATGATACCAATGTAGGCCTTGCCCCTGAAACTAAAAAAGTCTAACCATAGCCAAAACAACATCTGTTGGGTCTGGAGGTAATACAACCGTTATTCTCACTATATGTTTGAGATTATATCAAATGGTATGACGAATAACATCAGACAGATATGGCTGAATATAAACATAGCTGCTGAAACAGTGAGAGGATGCAAACACATCCTGATAGGTCTAAATGGTTAAAAACATAGTGGCACTAATCGTAGGTTACCACCAATGGGGTTGACCCTCGCCGGGCCTAAGCATCAGGGATTCTTTGTTGAATGTATTTTAAGATGTCTTCTAAACTAAATTATGTTATACAAGTAGTGAAGCTCCTTTACAGAATAGCGTAGTGCATATTCAGTGTACAGTCAAGAAAGAGCGTGTGTGTGATGGTGAGGCTGCAGCTACTGGAGCAAACTGTCTACCGTCTGAGAGCAGGTTGAGCAGGCAGAGAGCAGGAGAGTTTCTGCTGAAAACAAGAACCGAGCATCCTGTAGCATCCTTCATCCGACTAATAACACACTGAGTATTTTACAAATCAGAGTTTTGCTCAGCACCAACCCTCTACCTTACAACTGAAATCATTACATATGAAACAAAAGAAATACCTACCTATCTTGCTAAAAAAATATGAGTATTTGCATATTTCGGATTGGATTCAGGCTTTAAAATGTACAAATGTATTTGAGATGCTGACATTTCGAATAAAGAATGAGAAAAAGAAGTGAAATTCAACTACTAACGTTTGTTTATGTAGCCTCCAGAGCTACTGGAAGTCTCCCAAGACGCAGCTTCCGGGAGTTGGCCAGTGAAAACATAGTGGGAGAGGGGCCTTAAAGGAGACCAGAGCTAAAATGGCCTGTTTCAGACAGAGGCTGAACTGAGGGGCTGCATAAGAGCCAGTATAAGATAAATAAGAGTTTTTTGAACTGTAAATCATGCAAAGATATTCCAGTAGAGTCCAGAGAATGTGAAGATAGACCTAGAAATGTGCATGATACGTTCCCTTTAACAATTTTGAGCAGTGGTTATCTGTTGACCGCAGCTATGTTTGAGGTGTCCCAATACAGAAGTTAAACAAACAACTGCCAGCCAAGAGAGAATCAGAAACACTCATTCTTCTTGGCCATAGTGAAAAACAACCTTAATCATGCTTCCTGTCTCTGCCCTTATTTAATCAGCCTACCATGATTTAAACCTACCAGCGATGAACCAGCAAAAGATGAAGAAAGAAGTCAAAGAGTTCCAGATGGCACAGAGTCGGTTGAGGGGGTTAGTGGTGCCGTCCTTGGGCTCCTGGGCGCAGGGCAGGCAGGAGAGCACCGTCAGGATCAGGCCAAACACTCCCACCACTATCAAATAGATGGGAATGTAGCGCTGCCGTGGACAGTCATCCAGGTGTATTGCACCTGTTGGATACAGATTGATTACAATTTCATTGGATGTTCTTGGTTGGTCATTGAGCATTTTCACAAAATTCAAGAATTTATTTAACCAGAAGTACAGAAAAAAAGACTTTCTGACATCTCAAAATCATAACAATTTAGTGAACAAAATGTCTGTAAACTTTAATTAGAGCACGGGCACCTGTCACTCACCAAGTGCAATCTGAGCAATGGGCATAACGCAGAGAACCAGTTTTGAACATGCTGCAACAAGGGAAAATATGTTTAAACAAAAGCACGCACTTTAATCTGACAGCAATTCAACAATGACACAAGTGTGTATAAGTCTGACTATCAAAACATCTCACCTAGTATCGGTGCCGGGGGTTGAGGAGGCTTGCGTATGTGTTGCATAAGCCCAGTGTTTGACATGATCAGCAATGAAGACTCTAACCTACAGAGGAAGATAAAGAAATCACTGGCTAATATTGTCCATGTTGTTGCAAAGTAAGCAAAAGCAAAGTTTTTTTTGCCTTTATCAGATAAAAAAAAACAAAACAAAGTAAAGCAACAAAGATGGTTTTGGAAAGATGGTTTTCAAATAAGCTTTTATTTCAAATAAAGTGTAAGTAAGTCTCAAAATCAAAACAATATTACTTGGATTTCACTGGAAATTTTGCAACTGATGTGTTTGAAATGTGTCATTAAAGATGGCATCTTCGAATAGTTGATTTTATCCAATCATTGATACAAAACAGAGAAAAGCAGCAAATCTTCACATTTGAGAAGCCTAAATCAGTGAGTGTTTGGCTTCATACTCCAGATACCTGTCCCTTTTTGTAACCAGTGAAACTGCATGCATGCATTGCATGTCCTTTGTCTTATAAACTGGGAAGCTTTTAGGGGAAGTACAAACAGTGTGGTTTTAGTTGTGTTAAGACAAAGCATTCAAACAGCTGTGCACACATGTGACTGTTAGAGTGATTAAATCATGAGTTAATGGGTTCAGTTGACCACAACTATCTAAATTTAATATAGGCTCCAATGCAGTAACCAGTGTCCAGCACCAACAGGAGCAGGCTGTATAGCGAGTTGAACTGCACACAGTGTGGATTTATGCTCACACACCCTGCACTCCTTTAACATGACTGATTGTCAAGAAAGACTACTCTGAATTAAAGCCCAGAGGTTTGACTGCATTCCAGAGCCAGTTTGACCAATATAACAGGAACAGCAGCAGCAGGAAACAACCTATTACAACACATAAACAGACAGCAGAAATTAAGGAAATGGGAGGAAATATTTAGAGAAATAGATTAGAAATAGATTCATTTAACTCTCGCTTTATTATCACTATAAATTAAAGGTAAACTCCTACAACAGGGAGCCTAAAACAATACTCGGTGCACTTTCTCACTAAATAAGGCGAAGTAAGTCCTTTAGAAGTGAGCTAAACAAATACAGCCAAATCGGACCAGATAAGGATAAAACACGGCCTCGCCTTTTATTTGAAAGTTAGCTGAAGGTTCACCGCCCCGCCCCGGTAACACAGGGACATGAAGTTGACTTCTGCTGTCCCGTGATGAGTTTATTCTCCAAATACAACCGCACAGTCTCCGGTAACCGTCAACACAGCCTATTTATGCGTGAAATCTCTGTTTCCTGTCTTATTCTCTGACTCTTACCTTTCCAGTGGGTCTGCTTACCTCCTCCCGGTGTGCCGCTGGGACTCTTGACAGCCGCTCCTTCTGGGATGCCAAACCTCCTCGGGAGCGCGCACGCACACAGTGAAGGGAGGCGGTCATACAGTCAGCTGATTGTGAAAAAGATTCATGCCATGCCAGACTCCTACACATAAGGATAAACGTTTTCTATTTCTTCACATTTTATTCTCACTAAATTTTATTCTAAAAAGTGTATTTGAAAATGTGGCTTAAAACTGGATAAAAAGTTCATTTATGACAGATTCTGGTGAACAACCACAATGCAGACACGTGCACAATTGACATGCAAATGACTGAGTTACATATTAGGCCTGTAAGGCTGCCCTTCATCAACAAACCACACAACAAACTCATAAGATTTCACTAACTTTTCTCATTCTTTCCTCAAAATGTCAACTTCTCAAATACATCCATACATGTTTGAGTCCGAATCCAATCCGAAATATGAGGGTGGACAACGCAAATAACACATGGAAAAACCTTTGCCACAACCTAGCAACCAAGATCTCTAGGCAACAATGTGAGGACTAGTCAGACCGATGCGTTACGAACTGATGAAGCCGCTTGGATAAGAGGCGAAATGTCTTCATAAGACAAATCTAAGTCTAGTTGCCTAGGAATCATTGTTGCCTAGAGATAACTATGACCTGGACAAATGAGAATATACACAGACCTAGCAACCAAGAAGCATGGAACGGACAGCCTTTTATGGGCATGTTTGACAATGCTAGCCACTATTGTGACTTGTCAGCAAGGTAGAAAAAAATGTTGCAAACAAAGGTTGAAGCCTCAGGTTGTGAAGAAGGGTTGGCTTTCTTTGAGGAAGAGAAAAACAAAAGAGAAGACAAAGAGAAGAAATGCAAATAAACAAACCAAGGGAAATAAACACTAATAACTTCTAAACACAAACAGGTAATGGTAGTTTAAGATCCTTCACTTTTGAAAGCAGCCCTCAGTTACAACAGGCTCAGGCTCATGATAAACAAATGATGTCAAATGAGAACAGATAAAGACTAAGTGAGTCCTCCCTTTTTATCTTGTGTAGTTTGCATTGAAGCGGGTTGGGTTACATTACAGATATAAAGAATGTTTTCTTAGTGGTTGTGTATTGAATTGCATGAATTGGCATGAATTGCCAGTTATAATATATAAAGGGGATTTTGTCATTAAAATGTTGATACTGTTTTAAACTCTTTCCCTTTTCTCTGTAAATGTGTGATTCTATGGTTGGACTCACTTAACATGACAAAATGCAACATTTCTGTTTTTGGCACAAGAAGGGTTCAAAACACAGTTGCATCTAAGAAATTGCATTGTTATCCGTAGTTTCTCTCTGCAGTTACTTGATTTAACTTTTTTAACGTCTTTAGGTCTTTTTGATGTGTGTCTAGTCTTGTCTAATCACTGAAAGATATGAGGCTGCCTGAGTCAGTAAAACTGAGTGAAGAGAGGTGAGTAGGAATGCAAAGTGTTGCAACTAACATGTGTGGGTGAAAACGTTTTTCCTTAAATAAATATTACAAAATGTAATCACTCTATCTACGATTTACACTCTCCAAATTATCAAATGGGAGCACTTAGTTATAATAAAAATGAAATACGTTCACACAATGTTAATTATTTAATCATACGAAAAATGTTTTCAAAACACAAATGCAAATGTGATTATGTACATTTACATCCGGACATATTATCAACAACAGAAATAATGGCAAGAATAAATATGACAATTTTAGTGACAGTAACAACAGTACTAATAAATCTAGACAATACAGGAACACACAAAAATCTTAATTTGGCAGCAGTTTCACTTTTTGTTTTTGTTAAACTGCTGAAGTCATGAAGGACGTGCCCCTGCATATCTGACCAGCAGATCACTACCGAACTTCATCTTCTATCATTTTGTTTATTTTTCATAGTCAGAGCACTGGTTTCAAATACACAGAGTAACTACTATAATTTGTCAAAGCAACTACAGCACCATCATAGTATATTTTTTAGGAATTACTTCACTGTCCAACACAGTTTTTATCATATCATTAAAATATCTTGTCTGTCCATCAGTGCTCCTGCAGATAGGAGAAGTGGCTCTGAATGAATTATGAATTAACTACAAGTCTGTCAGGCAGATGCTGGAGGATGTCTCAACATAGATGCAACCTCTGAATCCTGAACCTGATTGGCTGTCTCGTAGATCAATCACATGGCTCCGGCCCCTTTCAGACTCTTGTGTCAGGAGTCGAGCTCTGCCCAGCACAGAGTCCCACAGCAGACCTCTGCTCAACAACTACATGCAACAGATAACAATGGGCAGATTTAGATTGTGTTTGTGTGTGTGTGTGTGTGTGTCTGCCAGTGTATGTACGAATATGAACGTGTCAAACCTGGATAGAGATGTGTGCGTTTGGATATCTCCTGTAGAAGATGGTTCTGAGGTTGAACTCGGGGTTTCCTTCAGCCTTGAACACTCGTGTCCTGATGGTGTCGTTCTCACACCGCACTACAGCATAAACATCTGGAGCTGTGGATCATAACACACAATATTAGATACCAAAGGAAGAAATGAAGCTCCCAAAGAAAGATGTAACTACAAGAAATAAGAGCTTTCTGATCAAACTATTGAGTATCTGGTTTTGTTAGGAGGCTACATGCAAGCAAAAAGTGTCACCAAGTATGTTTTTGTGTTTCCCGGTGCAAGTGATGTAGTGATAGCCATTGTGCTGAGCGACCTGTGTGTTTCGGACGGCTGAGTCCTGACGCCCTGCGGAGATGGACTGTGGTCACCACGGTGGGCTGAGGTAGAAAACACTGGAACACAGAGGGAGATGGCAAGTCCTCCCTCAATTCCCTACACAAAAAATAAGGACAGAGCAAAACTAAGAAGCAGAGGATAGGCATCAGGGAAGAAATGTTGCTAAAAGTTAAAGAGACATTCACATTTTTTATCTTTGAAAAGTGTTTTACTCACATAGTGATTAAATCTGTATCTAATGTATGAACATTTTTATATACAATTTCCACTTATCACAGTTTCAAAGCAGGGGTGTTTGAAATTAACGTGAAAACTAACCGCTACAGATGTTCAAAGCAGTGGCTGAACAAAAAAAAAAGTACCAATAAAAAAAAAATGGCATTGGCATTGGCACAAACAGCTGTCACACACCTGAGACAGATAATGGAATGGGAAAAGAGGCGTACAAGGAAGCATCCAGTGGTGCCCGGCAGGAAGGTAGTGGGTAGCATGACGTAGCGGCCTGGAGCCAGAGTTCCCCGCAGCGTCACACTGCGGGAGTCCATGTAGACGGAGCTGGCCGCCTGCTCCACCACACACTGCACCCGGCTGCATCGGTTCACCTCCACCTGGGAACAACAAGGTTTTGTTGTTAATAAGCTGCTGGTGCATGTTCACGTCTCGGTTCATGAACTGCTCACCTTTAGCACCTCAAAACCAATAGGCAGGTTCTGTCCTCCTCCATCTTTCCTTCGTATCCTCCTGTCCTCCTGCTGCAGACAGATTAGCACCTCCTCCTCTTTGCCTGCCACCTCAAACATGAACTAGCACAAAGAAAGAAAGGGAAATAACTCAAAATTCATGTACTCATCAACAGATTTCTTTTTTTTTTTACCTCAGGTTTACCTGTGGATTGTGCAGGAAAGTGTCCCTGTGGTTGATGCAACCTCCACATCGACTCCTCTTATTCACCTCCCAACCTCCTTTCTGCTCCTCTCTATCACCTTCTCTATCCTCCTTTGTCACTTTTTTTTGACACTTTCCCTTTCCTCCCCTTCTCTCTCCTTCCTGCTGATTCTCCCTAAGCCGTGCCTCCTTCCAGTGGCATGGCTGCTTGGTCCCTCTTGGTTTGGCGTTGCTCTTCCCCAATGCATGGTTGCTGTGGTGGACCGCAGATAACACAGGTGTTCCAGGGTTGGAGAGTGCTGAAGCCCACTCCCCATAGCAACGCACTTCTCTCCAGTGAGGCCTCGGCCACAGCAGAGGCCTCTCCACCAGCCGGCACACCACCACATCTGTGAAGTAATGACAGAAGTCCTCGAAATCCATCCTGACAGAAGAGAGGGTCAAGAAATTAGACAGATTAAAAGTAGATTTTCTTTCAAAAGTGACTGAAAAGACCTTGATTATGTTGTTTTGGTGGGGGTTTATTATAGTCTTTATTGCCAAATCTGTATTCTGTCTATTCTTGTTCCATTTATCATATGAGATTTTAAATTTCTGTTTATTTCTATTACTTTATGTGGACCCCAGGAAGACAAGCAACAATTCTACGGAAGTTAGTGGGAATCCAAACAACAAATAAAAATGAAGATCTACCAAAACTCCCCAACATCTCGAACAATTAGGCCCATCTTCTCCCTCTCAGCACGACTCATCTGTTGCCACTGCTGTGACCTGCAGGGGGCATGCAAAGACAAAAATGTGAAAGGCAGCAGAGAAAAATAAAGTAGAGATACAAGCGGTGTTTCAACTTCTGGAAACCTTTATTAGCCCATTTTGGGCATTTTCAGAGTTTAATAATGTGTATGGCAGATGTTCCTTTGTGTAATGACTCTAGGAGCTGGTAAAAGTCATCCCAAAACTATTGTAAAATGTTATTAGCAATGGCAGCAAATGTCCAAAAAAAAAGTTAGAGGGAAATAGTAAAATTTATGAAAGACTGACACTGTTAAACGTCAGCGGAGGCTTTATTCCCAGAGCTCTTACAAAATGTATGATGTACTCAGCAGTCAGACATGTGGCACATGAAGCCAGAGTTCAAACTGCCCTCACCCCTGACTCCAGGCACCCGTCCAATCTGTCGTCCCCCATGGATTCCTCATGCGCACCATGAAGAGTCGGTACGCCCCACACAGCAGCTTGTCCCCCAGCCACACCTTCCTCACTGCTGTGATCCCATAGGCGTGTCCTCGCACAAGGCCACAGTCTAAAACTGACTCCACTGTCTCCCCCTCCGCTGGCTGAGAAATATAAGATATATGTTTTCTGTTTCCTGTTCACCAGTTTCTAAGACGCTGAACATTTTCAGAGTTTCAAGATAAAGGGTCCTACCCGTATGGAGCAGGTAATTAGGGCTTTGCGTTCGTGGGCTTTGGCCAACGTCTGGAAGAACACCCTCCTCTGGTCACTATGCAGGATAAGAACCTCCCGATCCAGGATGAGGGGCTCTGAGACCCCTCCAGTGAAGTCAATCAGGGCCTCTGCGGTATTTCCACCCTCTAAGGCCTCATAGCAGCCATTTAGTCTAGAAGACAATGAGCAGTGGAATCATGATTCATGGCTAATTTCTAAAGATGTGTTTGCTGCTCATTGCTTGTATATATAAAAGTGGTAAAATAGGTGGTTAGATTTTTTACTATAGGCAGTCCCTCAGGTGTCAGAAAAGGGTAGCTAGATGGTTGCTAATATAAATAGATTGGTTGCTGAGCAGTAGCCAGTTGGGCAAAGTGTTTAAAAAGGTGCTACTGGGGGGTTGATAGCGTTCTCAAGAGGGTTGTTGCTAGGTGGTTGTGCTTCCAGGTGGTTTCCATGGCTTTCAGTGCTGATAGGACTTTAGTAGGTGGTAGCTTGGGTATTTGGGAGGATTACTTTGGTGATTGTGGGTGTTTGCCAATGCCATGTTAGTATCACATTGGAGTTAGAGTAATTTCCATCTTATATATAGTGTTCTTTATAGCAGTTGCAATTGTAACAGAAATTCAGTATGTTTTGTGAAATTGAACAAATCTTACTTCAACACATCAGCATCATGGTAAAAACTCTACTTGCCACCAATACCATCAGATATCAACCAGCATTTTCTGCTGCCACTCACTTGGCGTAGGCTTTCTCCAGCAAGGCGCTCCAAAACTCTCTTGGTGTTGCCGAGCGGCAAAAGAGCAGAACTCCATCTCCACTGACGGGCAGACGGTCGTCCACAACAACATCCATCCAACGGCCAAGGCGCCAAAAACGGAAGTGGAAGATTCCTGTGTAGAGGTCAGGACGCTTTGGGTTCCACTCCTGATCTACATGGTCAGGGATGACCTGGGAGGGGGAGATGAGGCTTTAAAGGATGGAAACAAAAAAGCAAAAAGGATAGAGAGGCAACAGGAGGGAAGGAAGAAAGCACACATGTATATTAAGTACCTTTTTCCACAGAGATGGTTCAGATGCTAGGCAGGAAATAGCAGCCACCATCCAGCAATTTCCCAGACTGCCTTGATGCAAGTCACGAGTGCTGATGCCGTCAACAAACAGTCGAGGGTCCTTACATATCTCCTGGAGGGGAGAGATTGGATTTATCTTAAAAAGACACATTATAACTGCATGAATTATTTTTATTATACAATCTATAAACATAACAATGACATATTATCACCTCATCAAGTCGATATGTTTTGGCTAAATTGGCTAATTTACACATCAAACAGACATGAAGAAACATTAGGATTTATTTCTTATTCCAGTATTCTCCTATTCTTTCTAACTCCAACGAGTTGCTAACATTCTCTGTTTGCCCTTTGGCACTAGACAGATAGTCTACAATAGGTCCTAAAGCCTTTTCCCTGATAACAGCTGCCTGCTGCTGGAAACAACAGAGATGAGAATGATGAGAGTGAATCAAAACAGTAAAGTTGCGGACCAGAAAAACAAAACAAAGAGCTGAAAGACACTAAAACACTGTAGAGCTCAGGGGAAGTGCAGAGTCAGGTGATAATACTCTGTGGGTTTGTCACAACAAGCGATCCGTTTCACATAACACTTGTTCATTGTTCATACAAAAATATTGATTGTAAAACAGCTTTAAATACACTCCCAATCATGGGGAGTAAACTGTGTGTTTAAAGTGTGCAGCAGTTAGTGGTGTCACAGTGTTTTATGAGCCGTGTGAGCTGATTCAGCCAGAGTGTCAGGACACTGCTGAGGAGACAGATCCTGTCTGTGTGGACCTTGTTGATCTCCGTTTGGACAGGGTCAGGTAACCGAAGACCTGTTGCCGGACCACACACACATGCAGAAAGATACACACTCAGTGGTCATAAGCTCTTCAGATGCAACCCTAGACAAGATATGAACCTACCCTGAGTTGATATCAAATACAGATGGACAGATGAGGTCATTATATTGTGAACCTGACAGTTATGATAGCAGATGGGAAGTTAGAGTGAGGCTATGCAGTTTCAGGAGAGAGAGGCAGCAGATGTCACCCTATCATCCAACTCCCTGTTGATACATGCTTAAAACACCCGCGTGGAGCATTAGGAACACAATACCATTAATCCTTTCTCTTCAGCCCTTAATCAGCGAATTAATCGCCAGCAGGGTTTCACATTCAGGGTAGGGGAGGTTTGGCTCGCATACTGAATGAACTCTAGGCACCACTGATACTGACCAGGAGACATTTCTGATTTTTTCCTCTTTGACTTTGTATGTAGATAAACCAAATTTACTTGATGAATGTTCGTTTTCTGATTCAGTTTGGTTTCAGCTTCTAGAGAGAAAAGCTTCAAATGCAAACATGGGTTTTGACTTGACATGTCTAATTTTATTTTCTGGATATCTAAAAATGACCAGAAGATGACAAATGATGACTTCTCTTGTTGCCAAAATGCTCATTTTGACTCATTTTTTAACCTCATGCATCTTTACAAAAATAAAATTTTTATTCTTGGTTAAATAATGAAACTTTTTGTCCATATGCTTGAATTATTAAATATATTCTCTTGTCCCTCTGCTCTGGACAATAATCGGTTTGACCTTGAGTTTAACCTCAGATGTCACTCCTTTTGTTACTGTGTATTGCACCACCATTAAAGGCCACTTGGCCTAGACAAAGCCACAATAAACACTACTTTTACACACCAATCACAACACTGTGCTAAAAACACCTGAGCTATTTAAATTGGTTGTTGCTTTCTCTATCAAACACACTCACACACACACACACACACACACACACATCAGTGAAGCAGTCTATCAGCAGCACACATCACTGCTTCCCTGAGGGATCAGGTTTCACTGCCTGCCGCCCTTCCTATAATAGAAAGTGCTTTAATTAACCCAATCTGATGGAAGTGTAACGTGCTGAGACAGCCACGCAATGAGGAGAAGAAGAGGTTTAGTTTTAAAATAACTCTTTGCTGTTGTTTAAACTGAAGTCTTTTGAAGAAATGTTCTGCAGATGACAGATTTAAACAGAGAATAATCAGAGTTTCCTCCGCTCTCTCTATGTCTCCAGGATCTCCTCAATCCGCCTCACACTCACCTTTGGCCTCTTCCAGGTCAGTCCGGGGGGCGGCTCCCTCTTATAGAAGAGGGACTGGGCGGTGGCGGGGAACAGGGGGTCTTTGAAGAGCGTGCCTCGACGCAGGCAGGCCTGCCTCAGCTTGTGAAAGCTCTGGCCCTGGAAGTTGCTCACTCGCTCCGGCATTCTGTTCAGGGAGGCGAGGCCAGAGGGTAGTTATAAGAAAAATAAAAATACATCTCATGGTTCAAATGTTACATTCATTAGCGTAGGGTTACACTGATATGCCGTTTGGAGGACTATCGTTATATATCAAAATAGTTCATATAAAATGTTTGGGATTCTTTATGTTGTATTATTAACCCTTTAGTTTTAGTTCTAATGGCTCTGATATTTCCCCTGTAACTGAACAAGTAGAAATGGACACTGCATATCACTTTAAACAGAGAGTTTTAATACTCTTTAATATTCTAAATGCTGCTTCAGGCTTTCCATCTTGAGGACAGAGAAGAGACATGAGGACAGAAAAGCTGTGAAGATGCTGAGGCAAGTGTGCCAAGTGTATTGGCAACTTCAGCACAAAAACAGATAAACAAATCCATACTGGTCAAACCATAAACTATAGCCTACATTCATATCAGATTAATATTAAACCAACACAGGTCCAAAGTGTAAAATTTGATGTTTAATCTCCTCTGATAGATGTTCAAATATCGATATCAGTGGTCAAAACCACTACCGTTGAGTAAAAACACATTCTGTGATCAACATGATGTTTACTTTGTTTAAAGGCATCATCAAAATTAAACCTTGAATCTTTGTTTGTACAGTTTATCAGAAAATAAACTAGTATCAGTCATATAAAAACTTAGAAATTTAAGGCAAAAAGTTCAACAAAGTATATTAAGGAGGATGTTAATGTGTGCACCAAATTTTATGGCAGTCCATTCAAAAGTTGTTGAAATATTTCTCTAACAGAAAAATAATGTCAACCTCATTGGCAGCAATAAAAGTCAGAGGATCCCTAATATCACTTGGACTCATCCTCTGGGAAATCATGAATGTCCATATAAAATTTTATGGCAATCCATCCAGTAGTTATTGATTTATAATCATCATTTATTTCAGTCTGAAACAAAGTGTTGGACAGCCCAGCACTGCCATCCATAGAGCCATGCCGCTAGCATGGCTAAAACATAGACTACACAGGCTAATATTAAACACAGAAGTAAAAAAAATATGATGTAACTTTAAAATGTTCACTCATAAAATTAATTGCGTTGGGTAAAATGTTTCCGAGATGTGACACCCTACACCCAACCTGAACTTTATGTCCTACTTACTACTGCGCTACTACTACACCAACTGAGATTACTGAGATCATCTTTCACATTGGATTAGTCTAAATTAGTTAGATAACACAACAAATATGAACATTAAATTTGATTTTTGTGTAATACTGCTGTGGAAATCTAACTTTACTCCACATTACTCCTTCCCGAGAGCCAGTGTGTGTGTGTATGTGTGTGTGTGTGTGGTTGTGTGTGCTTGCATGTGTGCTGTTTGTGTGTTTGTGTGTTAGGGAGAGGGGATAAGGTGAGGACAGCAGTAAGGTAATGATGCCGTTTTAGTCATCAGTGATATGAACTGCTGAGTACTCTGAGTCAGCAGTTCAGAGTGTGTAATGTATGTGAACATCAACTGGTGTGTGTGTGTGCGTCAGTGTGTGATTCTGTGTCAGCGAGAGTGTGTGTGTGTGTATGTGTGTTCATGTCAGGGTCAACTGAGGGTCTTGCTGTGCGGCAGGAAAAACACAGATACTTGGAGATACTGTGCAGGTCATCAGGTGTATCGGATTCATGCAGAGACACACACAACATGAAGTAAACACTCAATCACAATACAGGATTAATTACATGCAGGAAAAATTAATGACTTATCATGATTTAATGAATGTGAATATAAAACCGTTTGTTCCTCTGGCTCATTATTATTATTTGTTCAAAACTCCAAGAGGTCATGTGATCCTTTAAAACCAAATGGACCATCAAGTTAAACATCATTTAATTTGTCATTTTAATTTGCTGACTTCAGAGTCACATTTCAAGCTAGAATGGTCCAGAAATTAGCTGGCTTAGTTTTTCAGGAAGCATTCAGTTTACATGAATTATGTATTACGTGTATGTTACTAAAGCTCTTATATTCAGTTTCGACCACCTTCACCTAGACTGGAGGTAAAGACTCCCTACAGGTCCAGGTGCAAGTAGATTCAAACGTTCCCTCTTAGTTTGTGAAATAAGATCAGTTTATTCACATTTAATGTGCATCCTCTGTACTGTAGTTCTCTTCTATTTTCTTTTTTAAAGCCGCTCTCATTCTGATACGTCTTTTTTGTCTTTTATTCTCTCTTCTCATTTTCTTTTACTTTTAATAGTGTATTTCCTTCGGCTCTGTTGGTGTTGTTGTTGTTGTTCTGTTAAAATTCTTCTTGCCAATTTGTTTATCTATGTCATGTATGTATTATTATTTATTTATTTTGCTTATCATCTTTGCTTATACCTGCCTTTTTGCTATGTGCTACTTTTCTAATTGACATTTTTCATCCCTATTTGCTGTTGATGTGTGTGATGTGTTTTTGCCATGCTGGACGATAAAGACTGAAGCAAATTCAACATGTAAATGTACTATATGAAGAACAAAACACTGGTCTGAGAAGCTTTTGTCTATTGAAGCTGATTTGTTAATGAATGTATTTAACTGCAAGTAGACAAGTATAAACTCACGATTCACTCATTTAGTGTTAAAAACCTAAATTCTGAATATGTAACTTACAGCCACATTCAGAAAGATACATAGATTTAAAAAATTAAGCATATTTATTCTCAGGTGTTTACAATATATATTGGCTATATATATTGCTATATTTGCTTCCAAGTATCACTGATATAAACAAACATCTTCATAAACATCATGAACTCACACTGAAATTGCTGATGGTGTAGCATAAGAGTTTTGATTATATTTTAGATTGAATTCATGGTGTTCATGACATATGAGGTATAAATAGATTCAATTATGACAGGGCACAGTTTTATATTATATGACTATATATTTTTGTTAGTTATACAAAGTACAAGTAAATTCTTTTACCTTTATGTCACTGTAGAAGCTTCACTTGCTCTCTTCGGATGAGACTATTCATTGAGCCCTGTATCGAGTCCTCCTTCACTCATTAAGAGGAAATCTTTCTTCCATTTGGGAATCTTTGATTGTTTTAGAGACAATCACAGCAGCATTTGTCTTCTCTTTCCTCTTGTTCTTCCCTGCCCTTCAGTCAGCTGTTAAAAGCTGGCTAACTGCGTCCAGACCAACACTTTCTTCTTCTTTCCTCTGAATCCGTCACAAGCTAGCATCTGATTCATCTCCACCAGGTTCTCATCTAATGTTTAGTCTCACTGGACCTGGATGACGAAAAATGACATGATATTAGAATCATGTAAACGGCTCTGTGATGCTTTCAGGATGAAGGTACAGCTCAAAGTGAGCCCTGCAAGTCTCATGGCTGTGTATCATCTGAGTGTGTGTGTGTGTGTGTGTGTGTGTGTATACGTAACAGCCTCTAGAGTAGATGCACGAGTGTGTGTGTGTGTGTCCATGTGCACACAGCCGTGACATGCAGTGCAGGGTGACACTGCTGGAGCCGAGTGCCTGTGTAACTCTAGCTCCCTCCTCGCAGACAATAGACAGACGGTCACTACGCTAAATGACATAACACACAACAATTACAGCAGTGGAAATCCTCCCAGCACTAAAACACCACAGTTACTGCAGATACTCTTGAGTTTCAGACACTCAAGAACACTTTATCCTCTGACACCTGTGTGCAAACTGCTCTGCTGCTGGAGAACATATGTGTTTTCTCTCTCTCTCTCTCAGTGTGTGTGTGTGTGTGTACATATCACTTACTGCTGTTTCTGCTCTTCTGGTTGGTGACTCTGCACTTTTCTGCCTTCTTCTTTTCCCCCACATATTCACACTTGTGCTCATTTTGACATTTCCCCCACAGTGTCGTCTCTTTTCTTTTTCTGGTCTTATCTTGTTGGTCTCTTCTCCTCTTCTCTCCTCACTATCTCCTCCTCACTATCGCGCACAGACTCCTGGAGTATCTGTTGCTGTCAAGCGTGTTGCCCCTGACACCTGAGAAAGCAAAGAGGCAAGCACCTTCTATTTTAACTGCTTCCCTGCCAAATACCAAGCCAATTATCCCCCATTTCTGTGTGATTACCCCGCAGCAACAACTCAGTGCTGATAAACTAGAGAGCATGTTTAAGGTGGCCAATAAGGTGTAATTTTAATTTCACTTAAAAGATCTTATTAATACTTTTATTCTTCCCTTGACTTAGAAAAAAAAACTGCAAGGCTCCTGTCCCCAATATCACTAAATAATATGACAGTATTGAGTTGATGCAACTTTTTATTCACCATTAATAACTAAGTGAGGTGTGTTGTGGTGAAAATGTGTGGTGAAAAAAGTGAAATTTATCTCACCAAAAAAACAATACAATCCTGCCCCTTATCTCACACTCCAATCATTTTCACACAGTCCCTAATGAGCATTTAAATCTTAATATAAAATTTAATACACAGCTGTCCAAGATATTTTCATGTTCCACCTTTGCACATTAGTCTGCTGCCTTTAAAATATCTTCTGCCACTGTTATTTATGTGGAATTTGAATGTGTAATATTTCTTATTTAATACTTACTTCACTCGAGCACAATATAAATCATAGAAATCAAAAGAGTTAACGAGAAAAACAATCCTTTGGTGCAACTAAAATAAGGAGAATTATGAACAAACTGAAACTAGATAGGTCAAAACATGCAAGAAAAAGGTATGAGGGCTGGAGATAAAAAACATGTTAAAAAAAAGCTAAATTAATATTTTTAAAATCTGTTTTCGAAGCATTTAAAAACAATTTGGCTATCTTTAAAAAAATATATCTTGAGATATAGTAGAAGTAAAAATTCACCAGAACTACTTGTCTCCCTAGAATTGTGATTTATATGAATTTCTTTCTCACACTTATCTTTTTTGTATGTGATCAATTATTTATTGGTATTTAAACATGAGTATATGGACTGGGTTTACAAATTTGATAGATTACAAAGAAAGTAGATCAATATAATTACAAGTGTTACTTATGATTAAACACAAAACAACAAAACAAAACTAGAAATAAGAGCTTTTTTTTGCAACTCCATATAGCTTCATTTTATTACAATTCATTTTACTTTTTAATTGGTTTGTGGCAGTCATGTTCTCACTTGTGTTGTCATGAACTTATGCCATGATGTACGGATTTCTGTATTCAATAAAGTGAAAAAACACTAATGTTGGCGTTTTCTTCTATCGACAATCTTCCCTGAAATCCAAACATCAGACATCGATTAGTCTCCTCTGTTAGGATAAACCGCGCATGCGCACTTGCAAGGAGTGGACAAACGTCGATGTGGCGGCTCCAATATTAAAAGTTTAGCTTGTTTGTAGGTTTTGAAACAAACTGTTGCAATGAAACTTTATATACTGGCTTTGTTTTGTGTCTGCAGTTTAGTTACAGCAGAAGAAGACGAGAGACTGCCGAATAAATGCGAAGGTAGGACGAGAAAGTGTCAGACAGCTAACTGTTGCTGTTATTTAACGTTATGACCATATGTAATATTATTATCATTTTTATCATTATTATTTCCTTTTTATTGAGTACATAAATGAAAATGAGGTACATACCTGGGAACAAAATACAAGAGAGGTTCACAAACAACACATATATGGAGAGAAAAATAATAAATAAATACATAACATAAATAAGACAACAGAAGAGTTAAATAAAGACATTAAAACAATAAACTCATGAACAGTTTTTACAGTACTGCTCACATTCTATATGAAAAACTGAAGAGCTTTTTGTTGGCAAACTTAAACTTATAAATATGAAATTTAACTAGATAATTATAAGAGAGATAATTATAAGATCTATGATACATGCTTGTTTCCAAATCTTTCTGTTGTAACTTAAAAACCCAAACAGCACATCTTTATACAATAAAGCAAAGTCAGCCATACATTTGTCATTAATAAACTTAAAGCTCAGATGCTTCCTGTTTTCTTACAGTGCAGACACTGGCTTCCTGTCTGTCAAAGAACTGATTTCAAAATACGGCTGTTGGTTTATAAAGCACTGAACGGTTAAGGGTTGAATACATTTCTGATCTGCTGCTACGTTATGAACCATCCAGACCTCTCAGATCGTCCGGGACAGGTCTGCTTTCTGTTCCCAGAGTCAAAACTAAACATGGAGAAGCAGCGATCAGTATTTATGCTCCACATATCTGGAACAAACTCCCAGAAAACTGCAGGTCTGCTGCAACTCTCAGTTCTTTTAAATCACAGCTGAAGACTTTTCTGTTTGCCGCTGCCTTTTAATAAAACAGAATTTGAGGGTTAATATCTCACACTGCTCTGTAACTTTTATTTTCCTTTTTTATCTGTCTTATTCTATTTTAGTTTCTTTTTTTCCCCAAATTTAACACTTTTTAAATTGTATTTAAATGTCTGTTACATCGCCTTATGGTGCTTTTATATTCTGCCTCAATGCCTTTTATTTTTGTAAAGCACTTTGCTTTGTTGTTGAACTGTGCTATACAAATAAACTTGCCTTGCCTTAAAAACCACTTGCCACAATCTTTTAGTTTAGTCATGCCAAGATAAATGTTGCACAATGTCAGTGTTATCTGGCATTACATCAGCAGAATTGTACAAGTGTTTACATTTATGTGTCCGCTGACACATCAGCCTGTAATCTTTGACAAACCTTATCAACACAAAGTAGGTTTTGATTTTAAAAAATAGTTTTTAAAGGTTGTATTTCTGTATGTGTCCTGTCTGTCAGTGTGTAAGTTTCTGTCAGTGGAGCTGCAGGATGCTCTGGAGAAAAGCAGCCGCTCAAAAGAAGTCCTGGAGCTCGGACAGGTGCTGGACACAGGGAAACGAAAAAGAAAGATAAAATACAACACCTCGTAAGTTACCTTTGTCCACCTGAGGAATATTACTTTATCTAAGTACAGAAGAACTCTGATGTAGTAGTGAGTTGTTGAAAAGTTTTCTGCACCAGAAGTCTCATTTTATTCAATTGCACCAGAATGCAGTTTAGGGAACAAATAGGGAAGGTAGAGAGAATATGAACTGATTCTGAAGAGAGATTACAGATTTGTAACACTAAAAATGTGTTTAACCTTGTTTTGTGGCAAATATGAGTGGGTTAAATCCACCATGTAACCTAGAAATCTGCCATGATTAGTTGATTAATCAATTAGTTGTCAAATATTAAATTAATCACCAACTATTTTGATAATTGATTAATCATTTTGAGTTATTTGTTTAAGGAAAAAAAGGTCAAATTCTCTGATTACAGCTTTTCGAGTGTGAATACTTCTTTAGTTTCTTTAGTCTTTTATTGCAGTAAACTGAATATCTTTTGGTTGTGGACTGTTTGTTGAGAGAAAAACAGACACCTGAGGACCGTTAACTTTATATCAAGATATCAATATATATTATGATCCAGGCCATTTTCTGAAACATGGCTTAAGAAACCATGAATATCACTAATCTTTTGGGCCCCAACTAGAGTCTTCTGTCAGTATGAAGCCAGAAATCATGATCTAAATCTGTGCTGAGGTGAGATTACTGAAAGCAATAACATGAATGTGTTTAACTTTGTTTTATAGGAAACTAATCTGAGAATCTCTCCTCTTCTTGTCTTCTGGTTTTAGGGAAACTCGGCTGACGGAGGCGGTAGACAACATATGCGAGCGCATCCTGCAGTACAACGTTCATGCCGAGAGGCCGGGCAGCCTCCGCTACGCCAAGGTGAAGTTCACCAAATACACATTGGGAAATTAGTCTGTGTAAACAGAGTCGACATTGTGCAAATCCACTGTCAAGTATTTGAGAAGCCTCATACAGATTTGTAAAGAGTGACCAACATTGAGCACCTTATCACTTTTTTAGCATTTTTTCCTCAATGGAATGCATGAATTTATTAATGAAACTGACATATATGTGGTTTGTGTGATGCAGGGGACCAGTCAGACCATGGCGACTCTGAAGAACCTGGTCCACAAAGGGGTTAAAGTGGATCTGGGCATGCCCTTTGAGCTGTGGGACGAACCCTCCGTAGAAGTGTCAGACATGAAAAAACAGGTATGTTGTGTGTCTGTCTTTACTTTCAGAAAGCTCATTAAAATGTAAATAAATTCTGTCTTTAAATAAATATTTCCTGTTTCTAGCTTGTCCAGTAATTTAAATAAACCTTCTGTAGTCTAAAGTTTTACTGGAAGTGAGAAAAACAAACCTTATTAACACGACAAAACATTAACTTAAGTGTATAGTCATGAACCTTCTTTTGAAACACCTAATATATGTGTGTTGTTCAGTGTGAGACCATGCTGGAGGAGTTCGAGGAGGTCGTGGAAGACTGGTACTTCCATCATCAGGAGCAGAGGCTGGAGAACTTCCTCTGCGAGAGTCACGTCCTCAAAACATCAGAGATGGGTACGAGACGCAGAGAAAGTGCTGCTAGTTAGTTACACTTATAATCCAACGCCGCTTAAGATGCTTTCAAGTCAGTTTGACAACACAGCGTCTCATTTAACGCTGAAACAGTCAACCAGTTAGTTCATTTTTCAGGTTCCAGCTTCGCTAATTTTCTATCTTTGGGTTTTTGACTGTTGGTCAAACAAAACAAGCACTTCAAGGCTCTTGGAAAATGTCAGATGACACATACAAACCATAAAAGAGAGGAATTGAATTCAGTGTCATCATTATCATAGACTTGACGTACTTTTCTGAAAGAGGACTTTCGCAATCAAACAAGTTACAAGGTACTTCATGGAGCTAAAACAAATCAAAGACCAAATAAAAATAATGAAAGCAGAACAACAGAGTTAGCAGAGCAAAAGCTCATAAATCTAAAAAGCTGTTAAACAGAAGTGCGTTATCAAGAGGTCAATATAATCAGATATGTACTGTGGGAACGACCAACGATGTAAAAATACCGTACTTTTACATGAAAACTCACTGAAATCTGAACTTTATAGGTCAAACTTTTTCTTCTTGTGTTATGTTTTTTTTCTCTCCGTCTTTCAGAATGTCTGAAGGAGGTGTGGAAAGGAGACATGGGGACCAAAGGAGGGGTCAAGGAGTCAGCAAGCGACAGCACAGGAGATGAAGGAGCAAATAATAGCGCTAAGGACAAGGAGGGAAAGACGCACGATGCCGGCGAGCTATGAGGGAAACGTTTTCCAAAGGAAGAAATACAGCCAACAACACAAAACCTCAACTGTAGCTTTTGGCGAGCAAAATACAAAACAATGGACAGAAGATCTATTACTCTGGTACACATTTAGGAGAGGTTACATTGAGATTATAGCTTTTGGACGGATGATGTGTGATGGATAAAAGCTGAAACGAGCTTTCCTGTCAACACTATTTCTGTTGCCAAACCTTAAGAGTTTACATTGGGAATCATACTAGTGTGAAATGATGCTTCAAAGAATTGAACACTAAATTTCTGCCATTATTTTTGATATGAATGTTGTCAACCTTTTATAAACTGTTGCACCTTTTTAAACACTCGGTTATTTGAATTATGAAGTTTTTAAGACTCTACCAGTAACATTTGAGACCTTTTCAGTGTTACATCATGTGTGAACGCTGTTACAGCTCTCCTTACGCCAATATTATAAGGCACATATCTGCAGTTTTTACCCCTGAATGCAATATGTACAGTTTTTCATCGTGAATAAAATGCTTCTTTTTTTTTTTACAACACTGTCTTTTTTTTTCTGCAGAAAAATGTCCTCAAACAATACAAAAGTGCAGTTTTCAAAGTTCAGCTGTTACAGTGACTGCTGGTCTTTAATCAAGCATGATTAGTCGCAGGTGTGCTCCTCTTGGCTCATGTTGACAGCTTCCTTTTTTTTTTGACAGTCACATTAAGAAACTTTGAAGTGATTACATGAAAACAACACAATGCTTCTTATTTCTGTGCATTTTACATTTTCTATATATATTCTGTTCAAATTGGTTGCAGTTAGATGCTACACTTATCAAACAAAACCTCTCTTTCTGTCTTTTTCTGATTTGGCTGCTCTTGAAGCAAACTCAAACAAACCAAACACTCACCCGTGGAGCGACACCAGGGATCCCGCTGGAATAATAACTGCTACCGGAGAGCACAAGGTGAAGACCTTTGTGGTGAAATGTCATGAGGACAGTATCGAGGTTATGATGAAAGCTTATCTGTTTGACCCTGCTCTGCCTGTGGAGCCCATGCACTTGAGGCTTGGACCTGTCAGTGCTGCACACAGTCACTGCACAGCCAGGGCGACTGCACATGGAGAGTACATCATCAGAGCAGCGCTGAGTGACTGTGGAGGCAGAGTGATGGTTGGTGAGCTTCTTTATTATCAAAATATAATGTCAGTGTTGATAGCCAGGAAAGCACACTTTACTGTTTACAACCGTAAATCCTCCCTATGCAGGAAAAACCATCTGGATCACACAGTAGTTGCTTTATGCTGCCATCTAGTGGCTTTACTTTTATAATGTGTCGGTGTGTCTCTACACCTGTTTTAGTTCACAGAGAGTGCCGTACTATACAAGAACCTGCTGCTGTACTCTCCTCCAAAATCAGAAGAGAGAGACATCTTTCATATGGAGGGAGCTGCTGTTCCTGTGCAGTGTAAATATAAAAGGTGATTTCACACAGATAAAATGGTCTTTAGAGCTTTATGTGTGTTGCCAGTGCTGGGAAAAGTCAGTAGGGGAAAATCTGATGGTGCAGATTGCAGGGAGTCTGATTTTTACAGTGGATCTGCAACACTGAACTGAATTGTTTTCATTGTTACTGCTCTAAAAAGTGTCATAAAATAGAAAAAAAGATTGTTTAAAATTATATTAAACAGAGAAAACAAGCAAATCCCCTCAGTTGAGGAATGTAAAACAGTAAAGGCTCAGCGTTTTTACTTTTTGCTGAGTAATTCTCTGCCAATTGAGTCATTTATTTATTTATTTAGTGATCAGCTGTTCTTATTGATTTTGTACGCAGATTAAACAGGGAACATTTGCAGTACTGTGCAAAAGTTGTAGGCACTAGAAGTAAAATGAGGATGTTTTCAAAAACAATGCCATATCTTAATTGCAGTAAATAGAAGATATTAAATAAATATTTGGTGTAACCAGCACCATTTCTCTTCTGTGCACTTTTTCATGATATTTGGCAGGTTGGTCATTCCAAACATCTCAGAGAAGTTGCCACAGTTCTTCTGTGGATTTAGGTGTCTCAGTTGTGTCTGTCATCATATAATCGCAGACTGACTCCATGATGTTGAGATCAGGTCTCTATGGAGACCAAACCATCTGTTACAGGACTCCCTCCTTGTTCTTCTTGTCGTTGAAGATAGTTCTTTATGGCTCTGGCTGTATGTTTGGGGTCATCGTCATGCTGCAGAATAGATTTGGGACTGATCAGACTCCTCCCTGATGGTATTGCGTAATGTTTGAGAATCTAAACATCTAAAGTGCCAAAAACTTTTGCACAGTACTGTATATACACAGAAATAAAAATCCAATAATAATAATAATAATCCACCATGGAAACCTCCCCCACCACCCACCCACATGTCAAATCCCAACTTGGACTGATCGACTGCTTGTTCCAGCACTTAATCCATTAAAACCCTGTAATCAAAACTTTCCTGAATGTTGAGCAAGATGATGGAAAACACACTAAAAATGTTGCAATGATTTGCTTTGTAACATATTCTGTTTTCATGATGTGCAATTTTTTCTGTTCTGCTCATAACTTCCACTGTGATGGAAGTGGTTGCCAGGTTACCGTCTCTTCTCTCCCAGCAGGAGGTACAAAGTGAGCAGCAAAGCCCTCAAACCGACCTGGAGTCCCATAAACTCCATCTACTCAACTCATCTCCACCTGGACTTCCGCCTCAGGCTCATGACAAGTGGGATGCTTTCAATGTGACACATCAAACAATTATTGATTAACGGTTTTGTCTAAAAAAATAGTAAAAATTGCAAATAATACCTTTTGTAGAGCTCATGATGATTTCTTCAAATGTCTTGTTTTATCCAATAAGCAGTCCAAAGACAAAGATAAGCACCAAATTCTCACATCAGATTTGCTTTAACCAGCAAATATTTAGTATTTTTGCTTGAAAAATGAGGACTCATCACAATAGGACCACAGAAATACTTTCTTTGGTGTTGTTGAGATAAAATGCTATATGCATATATGATTGATGAAATCAAAATATGATTGTATGATGTATTTCATTAACAGCTTTTCAATGGGTTTTGCTTTATTCACTTGTAATATTTGTAACATTTACATAAAAATTAAGATGTTTTTGGGAAAAAAAAGTGGTATGTGGTCATTAAATAAGTCTAACCAAACCAGACAAAAACAGTTATTTTCCATAAAAGCCACGTACACATTCTCCCATTAACTGTCATGCTCAAAAATACTAATTTAGATAAAGATAAAGCTGGATTGAAAAAGGTGATTTTCTCTGTTGCATTCCTTCTCAAATAAAATCACATTTTCCTAATTGAACCCTTATTCTCATCTGCTGTGTCTTCTCTCTCTTCAGATGACTGGCGCAGTGACAGAAAGTCATCTGTTTACTTCCTGGGGGAAATGGTCAACATTGAAGCCTCTGTAGATCATCGTCATCTTCCTCTTCGTCTGTATGCAGACAGCTGCGTGGCCACTCTGACCTCTGATGTGAAATCATACCCCAGATACCCCTTCATAGACCACCATGGGTGAGTCCTGCATTAAATTAAATGTCTACAGTAGTCAATTAATTAAACAAAAGAAAAGAAAAACTGCTTCCTTTGATCACGTTTCGGTGGCCTAGAGGCCCAGATATTGCCGGCATAAATCTATCCAGTTCCTGTATCCTGTTATTATAAAAATGCACCCAAATTACTGATCTAGTAAAGGGGAAAGAAAGTAAAATCTGATAAGAATACATCTGTGTCTTACAGATGTTTTACAGACTCCCAGCTGAACGGCTCCGGCTCTCGTTTCCTGCCTCGAGTCCAGGACAAACTCCTCCAGATACAACTCGAACCTTTCCTCTTCCACCAGGATCACAGACACACTGTCAGCACTCACTCCACAGTTTTCTTTTCATATCTCTAAGAAGAAAAAATGGCTCAGTTTGCAATGTACTATCTCCTGTAGATCTATATCACATGTCACTTGGAAGCAGAGCCCACTTCAAACAATAAGGACCCAAAAAAAAAGGCCTGTTCTTTTATGAGCGGAAGGTCAGTTTCATCAGTCTCATAACTTTTCTCTCTGCTCTCTATTAAAACACTAAAGCTGTGGGTCAAACGTCTTTTTTATGCATCAGGTGGAAGTCTGTGGATGGAGAAGACGATGTGTGTGAGAGCTGTAGCAAGATTGAAGAGACGAATCGCAGCAAAAGTGCAGAGCCCAGCCACAAGAGGGCACCGAGGAGTAAAACAAAGTACAGACTTAATGGTATTGCCTTTAATATGTGTACAATAATTCTTTATTAAGTGCTAAATACTTTTATACTTTAATTCATAAAAATTGACCAACTGAACTCTGATTTTATGTGCTTGCAGTGCTGCACAGAGAAACCACTGTTGGTCCAATAATATTTCTCCCCAGAAAGGCTGAACACAGTGGAAATGACAAGTATCTGTACTGAAGTTATTGGGTTTAATAAAAATGATTGTTTGTTTCCAGACTTCAACTTCACCTACTTGCAAGGTGCATGCAGAAGGGAAAACAGTCTTAACAACGTGTTGTATTTTATAAATTTGTGTTTTTTAATGTAAAATCTTAATCTGAATAGATTAAGAATAGACTAATCCCTCTGAAATTTAGTAAAAGTAGAAAGTAGTACATCAGTTGTACAATACTTGAGTTAATGTAGTCTTTTCCACAACTGCACAGTAAACAAACATCTGCTCATGAAAACCATGAGATGCCGATTAAGGCTATGGAAAAAGCTTGTAAGTAGACACTGAGCTACTAACAAAGTCATGCGTGAACTTTCACATTCATTCCATTATTTTCCCATAAAAATCGACATCCCAGCAGTTAAAAATCATTTAATTCTAACGTGCTGTAGATACCTGCTTCCAAAAATATATTTTATGAATGTTCTATATGGGACTGAAACTTCTTGTCTTGTAGTTATTTCATTTTCTCCAGTGAATGTTGAAGACTCAAAGTTTCCATATGAACAAAGTTATTTCCAGAACATTATCAACCTGCGTAAATGAAGAAGAGAAATATGTACGGTATTAGTTCAGTCTCGCCGTGGGCATGTCTTGTGGGGTTTTATCATCAAATGAAGCGTCATGTAATACATCTCAGCTGCGCGGTGTTGACAAATGTTGACACGAGCTGCCTCCTGGATAGCAGAAATAAGTGAGGTTATAAATCTAACACAGGAAAAACAATCTCACTGCAAAACTGACCAATCAGATTTCTCTCATTAGCTGTGAATTGTGGCACAATTCAGTTGGACCATAAGTATCCAAACACTGACATAATGACATAATGACTGGATATGAGTGACTGTAATGTCACATAATTGCTAACAAAAATTTCAAACAAGATTCCTCTTTTAAAAACACAAAACAAAAAAACAAAAACCAACAACAACAGGGGCCCACCAGAAAACATCAACACCAGCTGAAAAAAGGCTTAAAAAGTTACAAAAGTTTCTAAATTTATTAGAATTCCCAAAATATATTTGAAAAGTGTGGAAATATTTTGGAGATATTGACTATTTGTTAAAGTTTAGACTTTGTAGATATTCTGGTAACCAGAGATGTTACATCGCTGCAAATGCAATTTTTTCCAAATGCATTTGCAGGTTAAGTCAGTAAATAAAACTTAAAACATCATCAATCAATAACAATCTAATGATGTCATATATAATAATATATCAGTCACAGGGTCCGTTCTTCAATTTACTGTACAAATACTTTTACATTAATGTATTAGCACAGTAAATGATTTGAAAATACTTCCATCAGAGCATGAGAAGTGGACTATGAGATCAGTTAAAAGCTCCAGAAAAAGCCAGTTAGACTTTGAAGCAAGATTATGAGTTAAACAAAAGCTAATTGACAAGCATAAACTTGACGTAACCTTACATGATGTTCACTGGTAGAGATTAGATTTAGGTGATTGCGGTCTGCTATGGGTTGCTGCATTTTTTTTCCCCTTGAAGGCACCAGGAATTTGTTGTTGGGTTTTTATCCACTGCAGTACAACAGTCTGCTCCTCATCTCTGTCCAGCACCTGTCAACACTGTTGCCAGACACAAAGTGAAGCAAACTTGGAAAAACAAAAACATTGCATTCATTTCATGGCAACCAGCATGATTTTCCACTCTGCTGTTATTGCCAACTGCGTTTTAGAGCCAAACCCTTCAGTCAAAGTTGTTGTTTTTTAAAGACGTATTTCTTGCTGCATTGAAACAAAAAACATCATTGTTACCAGCAAGGCCATTATGATTGATTATTGGGAAAGAATCATTTTTCAAATGCGATTTTTGCATTTAGTGTCTGAAAGAGGTCCAGGACAGTCCACAATTTCCTTTTTCACCATACCGTTCTATACATTGGAGAAGGTCATAGGGGAGGAAACATGATCTTCTTGAAGATCTGCTTAGACGAGGTGGTTGATCCCAGGAACTGGACGGGACATGTGAGATACATCATGCAAGTTAATAGAAGATCTTCTTACAGCCTCTGAACCGTGATATCACCGAGTCAAACTCACAGTGGACTGTGTCTCATTGTTCAAGGCATATCAGCATTTTTTATCCTCCATTTTTTATCCATTTGCAATATTAAACTGAAATATTCAGTCCCTTTAAAAGACATACAATGACATAACTGCACTAAACAAAAAGTACATCACACATAATATCATATATATGACATACATATATCTCACACATATCAGCAAGAAGTGTATTTCAAAGCAATAGTACAAAGAATTTTAATGGAAAAGTAAGCCAAATAATTGAAGATGTTATACACAAGAAACAAATCTGAGTGCAATCTAAAAATTTCCAAAGCTCTGAAGATTATGTTTCTCCAGGATCCAGCAAAAATTATATTGAATTAGCTTTTTATCCAGAATTTTTGAGGTGGGTTTGTACAAGTACTCTAGTGGTTTAATGACTTTTTCTCTGACCTGCCACCAACAAGTATCATATGTGGGAAAAGATCAAAGCATGCATAAATATCATGGCTGCATTTATAGAGAGATTGTTTCTAAACTTGTCTTAAATTTTCCAAGTTGTATTTAATTGTTTCTATTATTTCTTTGACATGTTTTTTTGAAAGGACCCAAAAAAATCTTTCACACTATTGATGACTTTTACTCACTTATTTATTTCAGTCATCTTGTCACCTGCTTTACAGCTGCTAGCTTGGTTATTTTTTGCATTTCAGTATACAAAAGTGTCATCAGCATACATTTGCAGTTATGTCTCTTGACACTGATGTGGAAGTTCTTTAAGATATAAGCTAAATAGCAGGGGAACTAACATTGATCCCTGGGGTATACCTGTTGTCTTAAATTGATTTTTCCTTTGCTCCCAGTTGAAGAAATGTAAATTTCATTTTAAAAAACAGATTTAGCTGATGCCAGTTCTTGATTTTCTGTTTCTGGAGACTTTATAAATCAATATATCTCTACATTTAATCACATTCTCTGTTCTTCATCAGTTTCCACAGATTTCTATTAAAACAGCTGATTTAATGGGGATTTTATTTTCTTATCTTCACAGCAACTCCTTTGCAGAGTTGTACTTGTAAATGTGTTACAGCCGTTTATAAAATCAGTACTGAGTAGCTGCATCCCATTTGTAGTGCTCAAGTAACTGAGAAATATTGTAAATGTAGATTTTGCAAATTTTAAAAATTCTATTATATCTGATCATCAAACCAAAGAACAGTGCCTTATTGTTGTACTTAAAATGTTTAAGCATGACTAATCCATCAAAGCAGACATCCATGTGTTATGAAATCTGCTCCTATTCTGTCATGGTGGCTCAATGTTGACATTTATAATTACACCTCCACGGTATTTTGTTTATTATGATTTGAATCTCTTAGCACACTCATTGCTGCAGGGTGTAAATTTAGCAGCGCCAAGCACCTGTCAGGGACCACCTTATGAGTTTTATTAAACATTTGCTTTTATTATTTTTCAATGATGATTTCTGTTATCAAGTAGTGTTTGTGTAATTAAGATTATTCATTAAATGGTTGCAATTACCTCCACCTCCATCTCAACTCAGTGAAACCTCTTGAGCCTCCAGTGTTTATGCTGCCAGAGTGCAGTATTGACGAATAAACGTGGTATTTTGCCTCTCAATTTACTTTATTGCACTTGTCTTGTGTCCAAGGATAGCATTTCTTAACTGCACTGTAACTACACATACACACACACGCACATACACACACACATGCACACACACACACAAAGCACACCTGGGGAAACATTCCTCGAGGGAAGTCATCAATCAGTTTTATGGCTTTCTCTGGGAAAGTTTCCTCCTCTCCAATCAAGCGTCTTCCTCCCTCCCTCTACCTCAATTCTCTTTCTTATATTTCCATCTGTATCAGTTTTGCTTCACATCTGAGAACGATCCACTCCAGCCAATTAACTTTAACTATTTTTCCTATTCCACTGAGGGATAATTGGAGCAAAGTGGGGAGTGAGATCTTTGCCTAGACAATACGAGATAAGACTACTGCAACTTTCCTCCTTGTCCTCAATTTGCCCACCAGTGGTAATAAACCTTAGGCAGAGGATCTGTACAGTGTAAAAAAATGTTCTAAACAAGCCATGAAATGCTCAATTGAGCCTGAAAACTGTAGTTCTCTCTTAAAGATGAAAAAGTTTCCAAGGCTGAGAAGATTCCACTTGTCTCAAACAGATGAACCTGTTTCAAGAAAGTTCATTTTCTCATTCTAGTGATCAGTCTGATTTTTTTCTTTTCTCCAAACCATGTAACCAATTCAACAAATAAATACTAATTTCAGATAAAAAAAAACAAAAAACAAAACTAAATCATCAAACTGATGACTGTTATTTGCCACCAGTACTGAAATATGTATTAACAGTCTTTAATTATGTAAAAGTAATGTGTTTTAGAAATAAAAGTTTTTTAGAAAAATGTACCGCCTACAAATGTGAAATGTTAAAGCACTCAGTATGCAGAATGGGCCTTTTCAATGTGTTGCATTTTTATGATTATTGAAGTATGAAGTCAGAGCAGCATCTTAACTCTATAGTTGGTCAAGCCGGAGGGTAATTTTATCCTGCTGGGTAGTTTAATCTGCAACAGTGCATCATATTTTACAAGCTGACAGTGGTGGAGAAAGTATTCGGATCCAGTAAAAGTAGAAATACTACACTGTAAAAATACTCCACGACAAGTAAAAATTCTTACATTGAAAATAATACAAAATAATAGTACATAAGTGTAATTTGGAGAATGTACTTTAAATTATAATCTTTTTTAGGCTATACGAATATTAAAAAGAATAATAACTTTAAAGTATCAAAAGTAAAAGTGCTCAATGCATGAAAAATGGCTGCTGTAATGTATCTTTTTTAGAAACAGATCAAATGTTTTGTGTGTAAAACCATTTAAAGTATAAATTAAAGTATGAAAAAGTTTTTTTTAAAGGGCAAAAAGCATAAAAGTAAGAAACATAAAGTGGTAATAGCCCACTCATGTCAAACACTAATATCCCACAAGTGTAATTAATAATAGTGCTTCAGTAAATATATATATACACACTCTACTCTCTAGCCTGAAGTGCCAATGAGTTTCAGAACAATGTAAAATGTTTTCTGTATAATCAATATCTAATTAACTCCAAGTTTCCTTGGAGGAGATCCAGTGGAAACAGACATGGCTCGGGCAACATGTCACATTATTTACTACTCGTTTAAAGGCAGAAGGTCACTTAGAAAAAATAAGGTCTATAGGATAGTAGGTGTCAACATTAGTAGGCCAAGAAAATGTTTTCAAAAAAAACATTTTAACCCCGAAATCAACAAAATATTAAACTCTAAAAAGATTTTGGGGCCCTATTCGTCAATATTGAAACCTAAAAACCGTGTTGAGTTTGAGTTTGATGGATATATATTTGCCATATGAGCCAGTTTGGCAGATGTGCGCCGTGCGTCAAGCAGGATGTGACTGCTCTCGAGGTGGGAGCTCTTGGCTCAGTTCAGTTACTATAAGGAGAGACGCACCTCCCCACAGATCCCGTTAATTTGCCCCCCTCCTCCTCCTCCTCAGTCCCCGGTGTGTTGCCCCCTCTCGGCAGGTCTGTCTTCTGCTCCTCTCCAGACGCGCCGGAGCTGGATGTCCGGACACTTGCTGCGCTGCTCTTAATGATCAGGAGGGACCGCAGGAGCAGGAGAAGTAAGGAGAAGGGAAATCACTTGGAGGCACATGGTGAGCTCGTATGATTAACTTCTTTTATAAAAATGTCTTTCGCTGATATTTCAGGGTTGTGTGAGGTTTTGACTTGTCCTCTGTTGAAGTCGCGCGTAATGGACGGCAAGTCCGATCTTGCCATTTTCTGGCTCTGCAAGGAGGAGCAAAGATAAGAAATACATTCACAGAAATATGAGCTAAAATTTGCAGCAGATGAGCAGGTAGCACGAGGCTGCGTTTTTCTCTAATAATTTACCAAAACAGACTAAATATCCTGACATTTTGTCGCTTAACGCTGCTCAACTTATTCTTAGAAAATCAAGTGATGAAGAAAAGTTTCAGGATGTTTTGATTTTTATTCTTCAATATAAATTTATATTATAAAATTGTATAGGCCAGGGCCTGCAGAGGCTTTGATTATTGGGGTTTATTTTACTGTATTTGACGGACTTTTGGTGGATAAATCTTTTAGACGACAGCAGGCCGAAAAGATAAATTGACTGCTATCTTAACTATGGTTTTATTAATTATTTTACCTTCAACTTCTGTCAGCATAAAACCCAATGATTTTAGCTTTAGCTCTTTTTTTGCTCACAAATATGCTTGTTGTAGCATGTTGCCGCTGGGACAATCCTCCCGTTGTTATAATATAATTTTAAGCATTGAGGTGAGATTTTTGTGTCATTTTAGTCTAAAGATCCAGATAAAATTAAATATAAAAATATGAACATAACACGCCAATGAAGCTATTTTTCAATTAATTGAACTTTATTGAAATAATTTCCTCCAAAAAGCCAAACAAACATGTAAGACAAGCTTCCTTTTTTTCTTTCTTTTTTTTTTAAGCCCTCTGAATCTTGTATGCTTATTTGAAAAGCTGACTGATCAAGCTGCGATAGAGTAACACTGTAAATATTATTGTTCCTATCGGGGAGATAAAGCTAATTGACTGCAGCCAATTTCTGCTTAACAAGTGCAATTAGCTCTGCAGAATTGGGGCAATTAGGCTCCGGGCTTCACTGTGGGCTCTTGCCAAAGTAATCAGGCTAAATATGATAAACATTTATGTTGAGTGAACCGTGGCGTGTGAATCATTATTCTTAGGGTCCATTTAATGCAACGCCTGCATCATGCATGTGACTGCAGGCTGTTTGCCTTGTAAGGTTCGTCTGTAGTAAATTTGTTTTTCCTAAAATCCCTTTACAGGATTGTATCCGAGAGAAAATATACCGTATTTGCTTTAATAGACATATAGGATGTATTGTTAGGATATAAGGGCGTAAATTTCTGTATAAACGTCAGCACAATTTTACAGTTGAGGCCTTTTTGGCATTGGTGATAATTAATTACAACAGGCTGCTGTGTATTTCTTTTCATAATCTGATAATCATTTAAATAATAAATTATCTGACATGAATCATGGGTGTTTTTATTTGTTTTTGTGCTCATAAAGGGTGCAACTCTGGGCAAAATATTGCGTTTTTGTTTTACCGCCTGCTCCTCATTATTAAATCGGCTGTATGGCACCTTGTGGATTTAATTGACACGCAATTACAACCATAGGGCCTTACTTTTTTTCCATCTTGCCCGAGGTTGTCTTTGGCGTGACTGCAACATGGAATCACAGTGATTTCATTTCCATCTGTTTTTCAATATCAACATGTGAAGCCTCCATGGAAAGCGCCTTGCCAACTTGTATGAGAGCCTGTAAAGGGGAGGGGGAGGATTGACAGGAAACTTTAAATATCAAGTGGGTAACGTGTTTTTTTATTCAAAAGTGAAGCAAGCAGGGCTCATACGGGTCAACGCACAGGCCGAGGCACCCTCCGTGTGCCTGTTGAGGTACACTTGGCCCCTGGGGGCCCCTCGCACATTCACTGGATTGGCAGTTTGTTGGAGGTGCAAACGTGAATGACAGAGGCCTTTAGCTAAAGATACAAGCAGTGATAATCCATTTTGTGCTGTCTGTTGCTTCCACCTCCTGGACTGCCCCACTAAAATTAGATTATTACACCAAAAACAGAACTCCTGGAATCCGCTCCGTGTGGAATAACACACACATGGGCTTCAACTGTGCAGGCAGGAATGTAGTTTGGGAATACAGGCCGCATACGTAGCCTTTCTCTTCTCACCCAGTGTTGTATTTCTGACCGGCTGAGGACAATTGCAAATTAACAAAGGTGTCAGTGTGGTAACATGCTCCAACAGGTGCCTTGGTTCAGCTTCAAACATGCAGGCTATAAGAGCGGGCTTATATAATTGATCATATTTATTTAAAGGCTCCATGTCTTATAGTAGGGCAATGTAGAAGCCTGGGAAATCTTCCCGGCGACTATCGCCTTGGTCTCTTTTAACTGTGCAGTCTCCTGTTTATTTACAAAAAAAAAAACGCCATTTAGACTTGTTGAACTGATCAGAACACAGCAGAGCAATTTGAATTTAAAACGTTTTCCTCCGTTGGCTGTCCAGAGCTGCTGCCCATGACGAGGAATGTTAAAATGTGTGAGACACGCCAAATCCAGCTCATCTGCTCACCAGAACAGCTCCACACCCAGACACACTCTAAAGTGTGAACAGGCCAAAGCGAGTTAACAGGTAGCAAGAGACAAAGTCCCACACAACCTCCAGAGGCCCCCCCCACCCCCCCGCTTTATTGCAGGAACCTGCTGTGGTGCTCATTTCCTGCAAATCGCGGGAAATGTTTATGCGGCAGAATAAAGTTTAAAAGTGGCATTTTATGGGTCAAAATGCTGAAAAATGTCCAAGTTACAACTCATGTGATAATGTTCTTCTGACGTTTCTCTCCGTACTAGTTTCTATTTCTTACATTGGGCACTAAAATACAATACAACAGACGATATGAAGTATATAAAGTGTATATGCAAAATGTAGAAATAGGCACAAACCAAATACTGATCAAAATAATCAAAAGGACTTTGACAGACAAAAAAATCTCCTTCAAATTTCCTCTTGCATTTTTCTCTAACAGATCATTGTTCATCATTCATATGTCCCTCTGATAACCCTACTATTCTCTTAAATGCAGTCCTAAGTACTGACTTTGCAGACTTGCAAACAATTCCTTTGTATTTTATGGTTGCACTGTTGATTAGGGTAGAAAAACACATGAAATCTAATTTGATTCAATGTTGAAAGACAATAAAATATGAAAACTTATAAGAGGGGTGTATACTTTTTATAGGCACTGTTTATGCACAAATTCTTCCTACTACAGCTTTTATGGTTTTTACCATAAAACAATGCACTTGTGTTTTTCCTTATATTAACCTTTTTGGCTTCTTCAAGTTTATCAGACGCTTACATTTCAGCGTAATGCAAAACGAAGGAAGGAAAATTACATTAGGAAATAAATACGGACTGCAGCTTGTTGCTCCGGGCTTCGAGCACGCACAAGAGCGGTGGTCTCCTTGCTCTCGCTGTTCAACTTTGCTGTAAACATGCCCCCAGGTTGTCAGCAAGTATTTTTCCAGCCCCTTCCCAGCCAAGCATAGCTGCTTCTAAAGATCACCCGCCAGAGATGTTGTTGATCTCATCATACCACTATTTGGCTGTATAAGCTTTTTGAAAGACAGACATTACTGCCAAGTCATTTCAAAACTATGTTGGTGATACATTATGCTTCCAAATTCCTTGCAGATTTGTATCTTTAAAGGTTATTGTTAGCATTTAGACTTTATTTTGCAGTTGCAGGAAAGAATGAAAAGTGTATGATCTTCAAACCGAGGTTGCAACTATTTGTTGCCAATATGCAGCGATACCAAACTGGTGTAAAATACCCATGATGAGATGTTATTCTCATCGAAAGGAATATTAATAGGGAACGTCGCTCATCTTGAACGTGTTCTTCCGACACACTGGCCGTGTGAATTTATGGAAAGCAGTAGAGAAAAAACGTTGAAACTATATCCGGTTGGGTTACGTTGGTGGTGCCAGACAGATGATCTGGTTTCGGAAGAGGAGAGAGTCTGGATTTGGCCTAGAGGGGCGCATTAAAAACCTCAGGGGCCTCTCTCAGATGAGCATCCATTTATCAAAGTGGTTGTAATGGGCCGATGTTTAATTAGTCATGTAATGTGACAAAGACAAGAACAAGTGCATGTCATGGGAATGTTAAACAACCGCCCCCTTTCTCTCAGTGCCTCATGTGTTTCACTCGTCCAACCCGCCCCACCGCTGAACCCCCACCCGCCTACACTCACTCTTCATTCCTCACCCAGAGGGATTTCTTCCACCACTTCCCTGAATCCTCCAATAACCTTTACCCTGTTCATAGTCTCCTTAACTCCGTCTTCCCTTCTCTTGCAGCAAAGACATCAACACTGTAGGAAACCAGAGACCCAATTAATCACCCAATCAGTCCTGCTTTTTATCAGTGTTTCAGGTTCCCATGGGGCACGTCTTGACTCGTAAGGAATGCCCTGCCGATTCTGGACCCCAGGAATGTGTCTCGGTGGCACCGGGGTCACAGCCAGACCGCTCATCACTGCACACGTTTCTTGTTGCGTTTCCAGTAGCAACACCACAAAACATAGTCACCTAATACGCCTGATCTTCCCTTTTGTCCTAAGCAAGTTTGGTTGATCCACTTTCTAGCATGTCTTTGCTTTCGGAGGTCAGGAGCGGAGCAGTTTGCCCGAGGCGGCCGAGGGAGTGACATGGCCTCCTCGCAGGCCCTTAGAGCTGTGTGGTCCCTGAGGGAAGCCTCATATTTCGGTCGTTGGCTAATTGAGCGGGATGACGAGGCCGGAGAGGCTCTCAGCCCCGTCCTCTCCTACGGGTTTGGTTTATGCAGCCCTGCTGACTTTGCTGTCAGTGTCAAACGCTTGTTAGGACGTCATGAATCTCACAGCAGTTAAGAATATTCCCAGAACAGAATGAAGGGGGCAGGTGATAGATGGGCAATAAGACGGAAGAGCAAAGGGAAAGTCGTTTGAAAATATGGAAGAAAGGAAGTTATTAATGAGTAAATGACACCTTTTTAAGAAGAAGAGGAAACAGAATGACCCAAAAGTGAAAGTTGAAGAACTTCTTAGACAGAAGCATGCAGAAGAGGTGCTTGTCGGGAATGTGCTTCTGGGCTTCGGGTGAGCGTTAACAATAAATCACTAGTTCCAGAAAGTAGATTCATTGTTCATTTTGTCCACATGCCAGAATTAAAGCTCTTGGGTATCAAATCGTGACAGAGGAATAAATTATAGTGATCACCAGTTGTATGAGACGGGAAGGGATTTGTTCACACTGCGGACGTACACAAGTCCGTGTTTGTCTTTACCACGGAAGTATTCAAGTAGGGGCTCAAGCTGAACACACATTTCAATCTATAAATCATTTCCTACCATCTTCAAGACTAATCTGACACTGCTTCTTCCCTCTCCTCCGTTCTTTCTCCTGCGTTTTTTTTTCATAACTTCTTCTCCGCTCAATAACACCTCATCCTGCTCAGGCTCAGGCTTCTTGCTCGTCTGCAGTACTGACCGACGGTAAAGGATTTGAAAAGGGGGGCCATAAACGTGATGGATGTTGTCCAGCTTGGGGTTTAGCCCCAGCTGTTGGGCATGTTTTTTGTCATTCCAGACAGACCCGCTGGGTGCGCGCCCTTCTTCACCCGCACTCATCCACTCTTTTTGGGGTTGAGGGGAGTTATAAGACTGATATGTTCTCAAAGTCTGTTAAGGTCATGGGTTCAAAACAGTGGCTGACACTACGTTGAAGATTGGAGATTACATTTTTACAGGATGAGATCTTTACTGGCTTCTACCAAAAGCCAAGAAGGTGCAGTTTGAAGTGATGCAGGGAGCTGGTATCATGTGTTTTCTATAAAGGCACAGGTGGTCTATCTTGGATTTCCTTCTTTGGCTTAAAATGCATGTCATATAAATCAATCAGTTTGTGTTTATTTTTCCTTTTATGATCTAGCTCCCATGGTTTTCTCTTAAAATCATCTTTTTTTTTCTTCCATAGGCTCGATGACATGATGTTCCAACCCTTTTCCCCTCCCCCCTCCACCTCTCTCTTCCCCGTTTTCCTTCTACTCCTCCTTTGCCTTCCTCCGTCCCTCATCTCCTCTTCCCTCTCTCACGTCCCGCTGAGCTGGACTTCACCTCATGATCCCTGCTACCACCTAGATGGCCGTCCACGACACTGCATATCAGAGTTCATCAACGCCGCCTATGGGATCCCGGTCAATGCTAGCCATTCCCTCCAAGGGTCTGAATATGATGACAACATCACCACCTTGACCGACCTCCATAATCCTCACAACCTCACCTGCTGGACGGCTCACAGGGGTCCTGAAACCGGGGAGTGGGTCTTCACCTTGCCCCTGGGACGCCGTTTTGAAATCACTTATATAAGTTTGCAGTTCTGCCATCATGGGGAGCCATCAGACCCCATCTCCATCTCCATCCTGAAGTCGATGGACTATGGGCGCACTTGGAGACCAATGCAGCATTACTCCAGCGACTGCCTCGAGAACTTTGGGCTGCCATCCCAGACCGAAGCCCAGACCAGGCATCAAGAGACAGAGCCCCTCTGCTCAGATCCTCGACCCTTACAAAGGCAGCGGGGTGGCATGGTTCTGGCCTTCTCCACCCTGGACGGACGACCATCCTCTCCTGATTTCGACTACAGCCCCACCCTCCAGGACTGGGTCACGGCCACAGACATCCGTGTTGTCTTTCACAAAGTGTCCAAAGAGGCTAAAGGGGGTAGCTCAGATAAGAAGGAACAAGCACGATGGCGTGATGGTACCGAGGAAGAAAGAGGGACTGGGTTTCTGGGCTGGAGATCGGGCTACAAGGGAAACACTGGAGATCAGGTCGACAAGACAGATAATACACTGGCATTTTTTAACAGAGAGACAAAAAACTCAGAGATCAGAGTGAGGAACAGAGGGGAGAAAATGGACAAACCTGGACAGAAGGGTCATTCTAAAGGGTCAGGTCAAGATGAAGATGGACACAATGTGACCAGCAAGGAAGGTGGGGACAGTTTCAGCTCGGCCACGCTCACGTCTTCAAAGAAAGGCGACAAAGGCAGGGGGCGTGGCCGCAAGAAGGAGAATAGTCATTGGCCACCTTGCCAAAATGACGTTTGTAATTGGACAGTTGATGGGCGGAGCAGGAGCAGCAAAGGGCGGGAACTGAGGAAGCGTAGAAACAATAATCTCAACACGAGACAAAGCTCCAGAAATTTGCAGGTGGCTCCGCCATCTCCTTTTATCTCTCCAGGCCGAGCTCCTCTGGCCCTCTCTGACCTTCAAGTTGGAGGCAGATGTAAATGTAATGGACACGCTTCTAGATGCCGCCGTGACGACTCAGGGCGGGCAGTGTGTGTGTGCGAGCATCACACAGCGGGGCCTGACTGTGATGTGTGTGAGGATTTCTACTTCGACAGACCCTGGCATCGAGCTACACCTACTCACCCAAACCCCTGTGTTGGTGAGTCAAAAATAGTGTAAAAAATCACATGAAGTTATTATTCCCTGTATGTTTTTTTCTAATTGTTTTTTTTAAAAGAGATTTTTGAAATATACAGCCCAATACATAACAATACACAACAGAGCATACTTCTAGTTCTACTTCTACTACTGCTACCACTACATGAACACTTGAGAGGTTGTGGGTACAAGCAATTGGGATATAAGTGTGTTAGTTACACATACAAATAGTGAATATTTTATTTTATTTTTTGCTTTATTCACATATTTTTTCCCTATTTTTTCTCTTTCCAAACACTTCTAAAAGTACAAAAAACAATAAAATACTGATCTAAAAATATATTTACACATATAATATAGCTGGAAATAGTAGATATGTTTAATAAAAGATTTATACATTTTTGTAAAATTGTAAACCAATGCAATACTATTTTGGGTTGCTGAAAACATTAAAGCTAGAAATTCTGTTTGCAGCTTTAACATTTAAACTATCTAATATACAGTATATAAGTAGCAGGTCACAAGTTGTAATTATAGCTAACATTTTAACTTTTATAATGAATGTGAATATGTCAAAATATTTGAATGTGTCTGTGTGTAACTAGTGTTATCTGTGTAATGTCGATTAGTACTATTAGTGCTATTGTACTATTCTCCTGTGGTAGAGGAGCTGGAGCAGGAAATTGTATTATTGCATTATCTGTTCCAGTCAAAATAAAGAGATTAGCACCAAACACAACACAGATGCCACCAGTTACATTAACATTCCTCTTATTTTTCACCACCCTTTAAAAAAAGAACAAATAGAAAACATCTGATTTTGTTCATTGATATTCAATTATTTGTCTCCTTTGTTCAGCCTGTGAGTGCAACGGCCACTCAAACAAGTGCCGCTTCAGCATGGAGGTGTTTCAACAGTCGGGACGGCGCAGCGGAGGTGTGTGTCAGAAGTGTCGCCACCACACTGCCGGACGCCACTGCCAATACTGCCAGAATGGATACACCCGCGACCACAGCAAGCCGCTGCACCACCGCAAGGCCTGCCAACGTCAGTCACTAGAAGTGTGTGTGTTTGTGTGTCGGGCTGGGTCAAGGGGAAAGTGGAATAGCTTTCTTCTTTGTGTATGTTTGCACATGCATGAGTACAGATAACTTTTTTGTATTTGTGGAAGATCAACAGAAAAGCGGAGTGTGACCGATAGTGTTTATGTTTGACTGTCTGAATGCTCTCTGTGTGTGTTTACACGCTCACTCTGTCTCCGTCCGAGCGTACAGAAGTGTTTATGGGGTGGTTACATTGTGAGAGTGGATAGCTATTCCTGTTAGTGATACACACACACACATACAAAAAAAACTACACACAAACCCCATTGAGCTGCCACCTGTATCCTCATCGTTACCACCGGTTGGCATCTACCGTGACCCCTGACCTTTGACTGGTCACATGTCCTAAGTAACTGTGACACTCTGGCATGCTTGTGTGAAAGCTTGACCACGGGACTAATATATCCAGAGTTAATGGGGCTTTCTGGGAGCTAGACACATGTGCAGGGATGAAAAAAGATATGATCTAGTATCAAACATGACTACATTTTATCACTTTTTTTATAGCAAACTGTATTTTTTTATTCATCTACCACACAGTCTTACATTTCAGCTTCAATTTATTGATGCTATATTTCATTGAATTACCCCTTAGAGGCCAATTACTCATTTTCTCCAGTCAGATTGTTTGGATTTGTTGTAAAGATTTGTTTAAACATTATTGGAGTGTGAACAGAGCCGCTGAAGTGTGGCTTCCTCTGCCTCTATCTGTCTTCTCTCATTGGGTCTTATCCTGTGATAGTAGTGGTAAATAAAAAGCTTTGCAATGTAAATCTCAGCAAATCCAGGCAGTAATCATTATACAACATCATAGCAGCTACTATCAAGGAAAAGAAACAACTGAAAACCAATTACTTTAGCTTTTGTCTGCTTTTATGATCAACTTTTCCTTTCTTGACGGCACATTTATCATGTTTCTCTGTCTTGATAAAGGTTGGTTGGTTCGCTTAACATGTAAATACATATGAATTTTATCAGAAAAACAAACCAAACCATCTCTGCCATGACATGAAATTCTGTTAAAACACTACTGAGGAATCTGTCTTTGTTTACCCATGAGAGGAGCTATAAAATAGCTTTTCTGGTGTCGGTAGAGGTCTTGTGTCTTGCTCAAGGACACAGACAGGGAGAAGGACAGATGCCTGCTGTCATGCAGGATTAAACCTGAGATCTGTCACTGATTGATGGTCTTCTTAATCCTGCCTGTTGCCCAGTCATGTCTTTTGTTCAACAGACTTTGATTTTAAGATCAGGTTTTTTCATAGACCAGAGGTTTTCAAAGTGGGAGGCAGGCCTCCCAAGGGAGGCTCCAAGCAGTTTCAGGGGAGGCTTGTTGAATGGAAGTGAAAAAATATTACATCTGTTATTACATTAGTTATCAAAAGGAGATCAGGTAGAATAGCCTAAATGGATTTGGTTAAAGAGATAGTTCAGAAATAATAGGTTTTTGGGAATTTTAGTTAGTATGAGTCAAAGACAAATAAATGCTTCAGACAGACATTTTTTATGCATTTGGTGTAGTTTGAAATGTGTCAAACAGCAATATTGGGCTATCTTGGCTCAATCATTGAGTGTCTATGTGATCAAGTAACATAACTGTTATCCCAAAGGCATCCAGGAATTGAGTGAAACTAAGTAAATAAAGTAATGGGTGGTGAGGGGGCGCCTTTTTCCAAGCTTTGTCTGAGGGGACGCCTACAGTCTGAGACTTTGAAAACCCCTGCCATAGACAAAATGAAATTGAGACTATAATTAGTATGTATGAATATTGATTCTTACCAAAACAGTCAAAGTAATCTCTCCCTTCTGCTCAAACAGATTAAACAGACTGTCTATTCAATTGTTTTACAGTTTAATAAAAAAAAAAAAACATATATTTAAATTCTGTTACATCTTGGCACACCATCTTTTCAACAAAACTAGGGCAACTCATCTCGACATGCTTATTTCCAGACTAGCTTCATAGCCTAGAGAACATATACTGTAGTTCTCCTCAAGTCTAAAGAGACCTTTAGTGTATTCTAGCTCATTGTTTTGATTAGCCCAGTCCCCAACTGTATTGTTTTGTTTCACTCTCAGTGCTCTCATCAGCGTCATTTCCAGTAATAGCAGACAATATAAAAAGCTGTGATAAATGTACTGTACACTTCCCTCCCAGCTTCAGGCTGCAGATGGATGACGTTAGCAACTAGCTAGCGAACATAATCGAGATATTAGCAACTAAAGAGCCAGATATTTTTCAGAGTTGTTGGAGACAAAAAACAGAGCTACAAGAAGAGTAAATATTGGACTTAAATTTGTCAGGTTGTTTGAAACATGAGTCCAAGTTAATGCTAATGTTGCTGCATGTCAACTAAATATGTAAATAGGCGTCTGATTGATAACATGTTCACCATAGCAACTTTACAAAACGGTGATTAGCTTGTGCCACTGCCCGTAACTGACCAAAAATATAAATTATTCTTGCTTTAACATCAATGTCGTGAATAAGTTCTGTTCTCATTATCTTTTCCAGCGTGTCAGTGCCATGCTTTGGGAGCGGTGGGTCGATGGTGCAACCAGACTTCAGGTCAGTGTCTGTGTCGAGAAGGAGTGACCGGCCTCAGGTGTAACCGCTGTGCTCCGGGATTCAAACAGGGCAGGTCTCCCCTACGGCCCTGCATACGTAAGTCTCTTGTCTCACAGCTCAAAGATGTTGTCACCCCATATACAGGGCAGATGATGTTTGGCACTAATGGGCATGTCAATAGGTAGAATGGATTACATTTATATAGCACTTTATCTTGATTTGCTTCACAGTAAAGGGGGAAAACTCACTTCAACCACCACCAATTTGTAGCACGCACCTGGGTGATGCACTGCAGCCATTTTGCACCAGAACGTTCACCACACATCAGCACACACATTGAGGTACAGAAGGAGGAAATCACTGAGCCAGTTACGCTGGGGGATGATTAACTGGCCAGATGGAAAGAGCCAGGTTGGGAATTTTGCCAGGACACCAGGGAACCCCCTACTCTTTGCCATGGGATCTTTAATTACCACACTGAGTCAGGACCTCCGTATAACATCTCATCCGATCATATGATCCTCCCCACCATCAAAAAACTCAATGAAATCACACCAGGACTGAAGCCCTTCAACAAAATATAACATTGTGAAATAAACACCACCCAAATGAAACCTGTATTCCATTATTTGTGTAGAATTAGGGATTTAACACAAAAACACTAGTAATGTTTGGAACCAGGGCAAGAAGCCACCTTTTCACACAATAATATATATTGATTTTCAGAATCGAAAGCGTCTCTTATTTACCTTCATAGAGAGCTGAAGTCCTGATGTCATATCTGGGACAGCTGCTGTCTCTATAACTCAATGCCATCTCTAATTACATTACATTATACATCATGTTCCTTAAATTTGGTTTTAATTACATTGAACAATGGACTTTGGACAACGGACTTTCCATGTTTGCTTGGTTTTCAGGCACTTCCGTATTATTAGATGCCAAGTGGGATGGAAAAATCTCAGTTTCCCAGTTGTAATTATGTTTTGGAGCTTGACATGAACGCTATTTACAAGCCAAACTGGTAATTGTGGTAACTCCCATATTACATGAACGCAGAAGAATGCTGCATTCATGTGCTCCTCGGATGGTCCCATTTCCTGAGTCATTCTCTTGACTTCGGTGTGTTCATGAGCTTTTAGGTCGTAATGTGGAAACAACATGGATGCTACAAAAAAGATGTGTTGTATTTTGTACCAGACTTGTTGCTGCATCAGAACATTCCCCAAAACCACAAAATCGACTTTTTTCACCGTCTTTCCAAGTTGTTTCCAACGTGACATTGGCGTTCACATGAATTTTCCCCATCGGGAACTCATTTTTCCAATTATGCCAACACCACATGAATGCTACACCACTCTAAGTGGCTTTGGGCTTGAAGGAAATGGTGTTCATTAAAGGCATCTAAAATGCTTTCTAATAGTTTCACATAATTTCAAAAAATTTACAACCCTTTCAAGACAATAGGAGTTAATCGCACGAAGGTTATATTGCAAGGCTGTATTTTTTGTAATTTGTGATGTCATGAATGTCAGTAAGATTTGTAAAGAAGAAAAGATTTTACTTCTGCTTTCTGTATGAATAGTAAGAGTCTTTCTGCAGATCTATCATTCTGCATTTGTATGCCGCCTGCTCTTTTAATCCCAGACTTTGAGTTTGTTGTCAGTCATGACAAAGTGACCTCTTTAAAGTCTCCTTCAAACTCATTTGCTCGTGGCCTAAATGGATTAAACCTCCTATCAAACACTCTAAGCCTTTATAAAATACTATCTCAGTTTAAAAGGGGCCGCTGCTGTCTGGACTAATTTGGCCCAATCTCCCAGCATGTCCTCTTTTCATCATCCCTAGAGACAGTTTCCATAGCAGCGTTAACATGAGATGACCACTACAGGGAAACCTCATCTCCATCTGATCTGGGATCAGCGTCAGATCAAGTACATTGTCGCTACTCATATCTCTGTGCCCAGGCAGCACCGAACTTCAGCCGTGAGCGTTAATCCACGTGTACTTCCACGGCTAATTGCACGAGTGCCGACAACTACATAGGCACTGACGCTGTGTAAGCCCGGAGCCAGCAGTGGCGAGCTTCACACCTGTTGCAAGGCTCCAAACACCCCCATCGCAGGGCCCAGATTCATAACTCCCAGTGAAAGGAGCGAGTGAAAGAAAACCTTGTTTGTTTTTACTGCCAGACCATCTCAGGCTATGTATAGCATCTATACTGTACCCCCACCACCACCACCGCCGCCGCCGCCACCTCGCCTCCTCTCCTCTCATCAGACTAAAAGGCACGCGGCAGCCAGGCTAAACTTAAAGTTATCTCCAAATGAACCCTTCGTCTGCACCTTGAGCAGCACAGGAAGTTCACAGGATTAAATATGTGTTTCTGCTGTCTCGTCTTACAAAAGCAAAAATAAAGTAATAACACATGTAATCAAAATTCAGACACTGAGAATAAATGATATACTTTACTTACAGTTATCCTTAAATGAAAAACACCCATTTTATGAACTCACTCATTTACTTCTTGATTATCCCTCATAACTAAATGAGGCAGGAGCAAAATCCAACCATGACGGAGAAAAAAACTCAGCTAAACACCTGCTTAAGCTAACGTAACTACATTAGCAGATGTCAACACCTCAGTTTTGGATTAGTGGGATTTATGTCATTTAAAAGCTTTACATATTTAGATAATAATTTGTTTCAATATAAAAGCATATATTAAATGAATAGACACCTAGAAAAACAGAGACATGTTTAATTCCCACTAGCTACACATAGAATAATCAAAATAAAGTTTATGTTCCTAAACAAACTACTTAGCATTTTGTTTGTAGCTACTGTATTGTCCCCTGCACTCAAAGGCAGAGTATAGTATCTTTATTTAATCTTTTTTTTAGTATTATTTAGGTTCTATTGCAGTGATTTTTGGGGAGTAAAAAATTAAAAAGCATCAAAATGAAGGCTTTCCAACCTTTCTGTTCCAGCTTTCTAGCCTGAAAACTTTAACTTTTTTCTCAACTTCACTGCTTCTCTAGTTACTGCTATCTGAGTCCATGTCAGTGAGCAAATGTTCGGCACAAATGCAAAATCCTTGCACCGATTTGTAGCTAAATCTGATCTCTGACGTCTGACCGAGCAAGTGAGAGGAACCTTTCTCTCTCAAAAAAAAAAAGGCGTAAAGGTATTTGTACAATTGCTTGTGTTCAACATTTGAGAACTTTAGCTTCTTTTTTTGTTGTTGAATGAAAATAGAGTTTGAAGTAAAACATCCATAAGTCAGATGTCGAAAGAAATATAGTTTTGGCATCAGTGCTGAACTTAATTTGGCACTAGTATAAAAAAAAATGATACCCAGCCTTCATTTCCCTGACTGGACCTCTCACTTATACTGTATGTGCATCACCTTCCTGTCTTTAAGAAGGGGGACAGTCAGCTGGGTGGGGGTGTAGGATGTCACTGGCCCAGTTGTGTCACACAGGACAGGACATGGACGGGGAACAGAGTGTGTGAGCTTGGTAATATATGGCCGCACTGTCACACACGCACACACACTTTTACAAGAGGCCTGGATAACGTATGAGCAGACCAGCAAGTTCACGGACACATACATGCAGTCACGGAGCAAAACTTTATTAGACTCTCTGTTTAATGTTTGAGACAAAACTATACAAGAAATGATGGTTCGACCTTATTAAACTTTAAAAGTGAAGCTTGTATATTGGTGTGTGTGTGTGTGTGTGTGTGTGTGTGTCCAAGTGAGTGTCAAGGAGTGTGTTTCTAGACCATAAAAGGACCACACACACACGCAGTCATTTTGACACTTGCTTATCTTCGGAGCAAGCATGCCTCACACACCAGGAGGTATTCAGACATAGCATACATAACACGCACACACACACACACACACACGCATGCAACCTGACAGCCCATTTAGGTATGAAGAAGCTTCTCAGTGTATCTGCTCTTGTCACTTGTGTGAAACTGTATTTATGTTTGCAGGAATTCAAGAAGCTGCTCCGACTCCAGTATATCAGCCTCAATACAGCATAGGTGAGTAGAAAATGCATTTCATATGAAGTGACCCTTTGGGCTGTATCTCAGTACATTTACTCAAGGACTATATTTTAGTATAATTCTGATAAATATGCTTTTATCCACTACATTTATTTAACAGTCATAGTTTCACAGCATATTATATTTTATCGATCCTATAAAATATGATATATCATGTATGTTTGGTAATATAAGTACATTAAACTACTTGTTTTTCTGATAACACTCATATAAGTAATATTTTGAATGCAGGATTTCCTTCTTTTCTTTATTTCCTTCACTTCTTCACTTATTTTAAAGCTTTATTTTATGCATTTTAAAGCTTTAAAATCATCTTGTTCATGTGTATGTCTATTTTAGATTGCCATGTAGTTCATGGTATGCTTCACATATTATCCTGAATTTTTCTTTTAGGTTAAACTTGATTGAATCTATTTTCATGGTCTTTTTGCATTTTTCCCTTTTTTTTAGCTCTGCTGTTGTCTTTTTGCAACTTGTTTTACTTCAAGAAAAAACGGATTCAAAACTTGAACATTTGGCGCAAATTTCACTTGTGAGAAAATAAGACATCAATACTACACCAAATGTTGCATGTAATGTGGAGACAAGACAGTTCTATCAGCTCTACTCTAATGAAGTTGAATTTTCACTGCCTACAGTAGGCTTTTCACTCTCCACCCTTTTAATGTCACCTCATCAGTTCTGACGTCCTCCACTGGATCAAATCTCACAACAAAAATATACCTACAGTATAACTCTATACTAAGTAGCTGTGTTCACGCAGTAGCTAACCACTCCCTCCTAGTGGCGACTTGAGGAATGTCCCACCTGCTGCAGCCGGGAGTCATCTGTTAGACACAGGATACTGTGATGACAAATACAAGCAGCCATATTGTAATTAGGGGAAAAGACATGTGCTGATATGCTTGCTATGAAATGATACCCTCTCATTTGATGCATTCTCCCTCTCTCTCTCTCTCTCTCTCTCTCTCTCTCGCATGTAGCAGAGGAGTGTGTTTCCTACTGCCAGCCTTCCCAGGTTAAAGTCAAGATGAACTTGGAGACTTATTGTTTTAAGGACTACGGTTGGTGTCTTTAAATTCATTTATTCTTATTTATATTCATGTTACAACATATTATAATTCATGTTCAGGCAATACTAACAAAATTATTTACACAGAAAATGGAAATAACTGTAAATTTTAAATTTGATGATTTGGTGAATCATATTAGTCAAATAAAAATGACAATTAGTAATCAAAAATGAGATGAATGTAACAATAATAAAAAAATAAATACATTTCCACTCTCTGTTTTTCAGTGCTGAAGGTGCAGGTGAGAGGGATGGAGCGTTCAGGTCCCTGGTGGCAGTTCTCCATCTCGGTGCAAACCGTGTTCCGCACGGGGGCCAACTCCCGTGTTCGCAGAGGTCCCCAGTCCCTCTGGGTCCCCGACCGTGACCTCTCCTGCGGCTGCCCGGCCCTCCACGTGGGCCGGACCTTCCTCTTGATCGGCGCTGAGGAGGGAGAGCGGGGCTGGAGCCCTGGGGAGAGTCGCCTGGTGGCCGACCGCTCCACTCTGGCCCTCCAGTGGCGGGAACACTGGAGCCCCAAACTCAGGGGCTTCCGGGGGCAGGACAAGAGGGGACGCTGTCCGGAAAAAAACTCCTCCAACAACAGGGAGCACTCAAAACCCCAGTCTGGGTACATCCCCCCTCATCTGCTGACTGAGAAAGACAGAGAGCCTGATGGTGCGAACACACATTCTGTGAAAGAGGAAGACACTCAAACCTCAGTGGCGCCGCACACACACTTTCACACACAGAGCGAGATTAAATCCACAGAGGCGACTCCCTCGACCTCTATGTTCACTCCTGTGTGTTCTACTCAAAGTCCTACATGAAAAAAAGACAATATAAAAATAACAGGTTGACTGAGATTTGGATGTTTATCATTCATGTCTCTGGACATTTGGAAGAATGTGCTCCTTACAGACTTTTTACCTTTTTGTTCCTGAAGCTCTCAGGAGAAACAGGAGTGAATGTGCTTCTGCAGCCAAGAGGATGCTCATATAAATACAATAAAAACTCCACAAAACACACACACACACACACGTTGTTATGTGACGTTCAAATGCTCATCTAACAATGTGAAGAAACACTAGTGCCCATATTTAACTTAAATTAGTTGCACTGAGTTCTGCAGTTCGATGATGATGAAAATATTCATATATGTATGTGAAATGCTAGTTATGAGAATTTTAATATTTTCTACCAAAGAAAATTAAAGTCTGACTAAACTCTTACTGAAATGCCATGAAGTATTTTTGTCTTATAAATATATTTTTGAAATATTGTTTGAATCATATTTATTCTTTCATTACTTTGTGTAAAATACACACATACACAAAGAGAAAACTGACAGTCTAAATAATAAAGATGATACAGAATGTGCTTTTTTGTGCATAAAAATATCTATATTTTTGTCCTATTTTCTAAAAAACACCATTTTTCCTCTCTCTCACACACACACACACACACTCCCACATACTTGCGTGTGCATTTACACGGCATACAATATTTGGGAAAATTGACACTATCTACAATCTGCTCTCTCATTGGACAGCTGACACGGAGACCAAACTAACCTCAGCCTCATTTTCTAACCATGTAGGAATCCTCAGATAGAGGATCAGGAGCTCAGATATGGATCTAAAAAGCATCGGCCCGACCTGTCGTCATGACTTGTGTTTCCATTTGGGAGATGTGGCGTCATAGCCCAGGGGAAATGGTGTTGTTGGGGGTGCATTAAGACAGATGGAAGAGCTCCTATTTGTTGAGCAGCCATGTTGTTTTGGTGGTGGCGGTGCCAGTGATTGGCCGTGCCGTTGTGTTGAAGCCCGCGATTGAAAATAAAGAGAGAAAAATAGACTCGCTGACTGATGACCTCTCAGTGGGACTGATCACACAGTACACTGCAGAGAAGGCTGCACTTCTTTTTCTACTCTATTGAGGTCCAAACATCCTCACAAAGATTTATTGGACCACTCAACCAAAAGTCTACCTAACAAGCAGATCACAAAATCCTTTGTTGCACACTGTTTATATTTGCCCCTTCCTTGCACCAGCCTTTTGTTCATGTTTTATTTTAAAATCAATACATCATTTTTTTTTTTAAATGTAGGTGTTCAACAAGTAGAATTAGCATTAAAATATATCTAAATGATCACAAACACAGATTAATGTGAAAAGGGTCAATCACAGTGACAAATCCACAGAGAATTACCACCTGATTTCCATTCAGATCTATGCTGTGTTTTTGGTGTCTTTCAGCAAGTTTGGGGGTTTTTTTTGGCCGATAACATTATTGTTTTGGTTGAGTCTCACCGCTCTCATGATGTTGCCGACAAAGCTCCAAAAACCCATGATGGACTTCCTACCAAGCACCAAACAGCAGGCAAAGTTGGCGACTAGCTGGTTGAGAATTTAGCAGCTAAAAAGACGTATTTCCTTCACGAGTTGGTGGAGACGAAAAACAGAGCTAAAAAGTGAGTGAATTAGACTCTCAAGGTCTAATAGACAATACTCTCATCCAAATTGTTGCAACAAAAAAGTTTTCCCATTCACTTTCCCTTAATGTGGCATCTGAGCAAGGTTTATGAAAGCGGTAGGGTAAAGCTAGCATCAGAATTGTTTTAGATAAAGAAAGTATAATGAAATGGCAACAACAACTGGCGAAAGTTCAGCCCTTCAAGAAACAAAATATATAGTTTTAAAAAATTAGCTGACCACTGAGATGAAGAAATTCACCATTTTTTCTGCACAAGGAAACAAAAACAAACTCATTACAACAGCCGGGACTCAGCGGTTCTATGTAGAGCGTAGGGTTACAGGTCACTTCCACACAAGTATAATAATACAAACGTGTGTGTGTGTCAGAGGACAAGAGAGAGGAGAAGACAGACAAATGAGAATGTGTGTGCGTATGTGTGTCAGTACATGCACAATCATGTCTTGAAGGCAAAGTATCCTGCCCTTGTGTGTGTGTGTGTGTGTGTGTGTGTGTGTGTGTGTGTGAAATCAAAGCACCTGCTGCGTTGCTACAGGAAGCACCTGTCAGCGGCCGTCTCCTCGGTGCAGCCTCTGTCGACATCAGGGTTTGATCCCAAAACTCCCCAAACACACACACTTACACAGACACTAACAGACAGCTTAAGCCTGCAGCTCGTTGTGCTGCAGGCGGAGCACGTTGTCTGCGGCTTTGTTCACGTTAAACCGACAACACTCACTTTTTCTGAGGCGCTGTGGACGAAAGCAGGCTTAATGTTTTGGTTGCATGTGGAAAAATGCAGATCTGTGAGTGTGTGTGTGTGAGTATGTGATATTATGTTTACAACCTGCTGAGGGTACGTTTTACGAGAGGTGACGTCTCGTGCACTGCTGCCGGAGCCAAAGTTCAACTAGACTTCTTGCAAATACACACACACTTTTTTTTTTTTTTAATACATTCTCATTTCCTTTTCCTCACACACACACACTTAAAAGTTCACTTTACTCTCTTCTCAGGCTTGTATATTTCTCCTCACACCCAATCTGTCATTGCAAGGAGCTCAAGTCCAAGTTCAGCAAGTTTCACCGTCACACTGTTTTTGGGACACACACACACACACACTCACACACACATAGGGCTTCTGTTAACCTGAGAGGCAGAGGGTCAATCCCTGTGATCCGCTGCCTGCATGCCTTCCATACAGACACGCCGCCGACACAGCAACCTGACTCCCAGCTAGATTAGGACTAATCAAGCATGGCGCAGCTCCGGGCAGCAACGCCACGACACACACACACATAGCTACACTACAACACTGATATGCTAGAAAACATGTGCACACCAGCAGTTTGTGTTTTCATACAAATTGATGCCAAATGTATCATAGTGAAATGCTTTTATCAAGAGTAGAAATCACTGCCTCAGTCCTCACAGCTTTCACCCACATTCCTGTCACTCTTCATTCACTCAAAACTCAGAATCATATACTGCAGCAGCTCCAATTAAGTGTTTGATGAAGCAGATAAAGAATTGATACTATCATGCAATGTTGGAAGGCTGGAAAAAGATGTAATTTAAATAAAGTTAATGGTACTTTTAAAAGAAAATTCAAGAGTTAAGAGGTTAAAAGATAAGGAAATGAACTCATATGTTAAATCTGGAGTTTCTTTCTTACTTTAATTATCAAAACAGGTTTATAAAAACAACTCAACCACAATATATAGTAAAGAATTTCCATATATATGAAGTAACTATATAATGCTTGTAAATGAGACAGTCTGTCACGCAGCAAGAATCTGACTTCTCCCCTTAAACATTTTCCCACCAGCCCCAGGTGTCGACCAGTCGTCTGGTCCAGTCTTTGGTCACAAGTGTCTGAGACGTCTCAGGCCTTCCTCGGTTCTGTTCCCTTTGTAGTCTGCAATGGGAACCTCATTTTGTCTTTGTTGTCGTCAAGCGGAACCCTATTTTGGCAGCCGCTGTGTTAGAGGGGACAGGTGATTTATGACGCCAGGGGCACCCGGGTGATCCCATGTTTTTTTTTTTTTTTTTTTTAGCGGGGACTTATTCTGGATGTTGTTATGGCGTCCACACACACAGCAGAGTCTGTTAGCACTGGGAAAGTTGGACTTGGGGTCCAGGATTAGCGATCAAAAGATTGAGAGGGGGTTTTGGGGTAAAAAGGTTGGAGGTAACACTAACCCAGCCCGTCCAGGTGGTGCGGTTGAAAAGAAACTCCCATCTGTTGTGCGGATGGGTCGAACATGGGCCGTATGTGTGCGTTTGATTCCAACATGCTATATGACTGAGTGTGTATGACTTTTATGGAGGCGTACACTTTGTGGTGAACTCCGTCTTGTTGGAACTGAACCATAACCGATTGGATTTCAGGCTTGGGGAGGTGACCCCTGACCTTTTTACAACATCTGCAACCCCTTTTTTTTTGCTCAACTTCACATTATTTTCTGTTCCACCAAATCAGTCAAATACCAAGAACACCACAGTACCAAAAGCATTTTTACTTTCCGACCAGTTTTATTGAGAGATGATTAAACATTTTTCCACTTTTCACCACTTATGCCGGAGGTGAAACTCAAATCATACGGTAAAGTTTAGGAAAGGGACAGAAATCTTAGTGTACTGTTGAGTTTATGAGATTTAAATTGAACTGTTCACACATATGATAGATATCTACAGAAGATATCTACAGAAACATTAGATTGTAAAATACAAATAGTTCTCTCTTAGCGTATTGATTTACAATGTGGGGGAAGTGTGGAATGAGTTTAAGTCATTTTAAATCACCTGCTGTACCAGATTCATTAAAAAGCACAAAATTCTACTCTAAAAAGAAAAAGGACAATGTCAGTCCATATTTCATCAATAAATAACTTTATTGTCCTAGAATCCTTATTCATATTTTGTACACATACACACACACACATACTCTCTCTCACTATTTGAATTTCCTAACAGCGAGACACAGATGGTGGTCTCACATGTGGGTGGTCTCATCTTCAGCATCTGTGTCATGTGGCAGAGAGATCTGGGCTTCAGGGAGGCTGCTGCACTGCAGGTAGCTAAAAACCACTTGGACCTGAACACAAAACAAACACAGAATGTAGGACAGGTTTATAAAAGTATCACTTAACCTTTGCACCACAGCTAAAAAGATATGTAGGTGAAAAGTAACAGCTTTCGATACATGAGCTGTTGTTACTTCAAAATGCTTTGCAAGAGAGAGAGAAATTTTCTTTTATTACAATATATTATTGTGCAGAATTTTTTAACAATTTACATCTTTCAAGTAGTTTATTTCAGGGCAGAAGCTTACAGTAAGTAAATAGAAGTAAATGAGCCAACTACATGTCTTAAAAGAAGAGGTAACTGTTGCTTTTTAATCATTTATTTATGGGCTGTTGCTGAGTTCATGTCCCCTGTATTTATTTGAGGGAACTGTTTTTCTAGTTGCCTGGGAGAGTTTATCTTCCGCAATTCAAAAAGCAAAGCTTGGTGGATTATTTTATAAGCTGACTCCACATATAAATATATTCATATTCAGTATTCCCAATGAGAATTGTATTCCTGTCAATGTGGAGAAGGCTTCCAAAGACATTCAGAGTTTCCTGTTAGGAACATTTTCTGTGTTTTTTGGGGTTTTTTTCTAAATTCCTGGCTACAGCCCTGATCGAATGCTGAAAGTTATATTTTATTTTCCCATTTGCAGCTGTTTTGAAAGCAATGAGTTTACTTTGATACAAAATGTGTTGAAGGCTCTCAATACTATACCAAACACTGCTCCATGCCTACCTGTATCTCCACCTCCTTGGAGATATCCATAGTGGGGCCGCTGTCCCCCAGTCCAGCCACAGGGGGGCGTATGAGGCTCGGCCCAAACACTGTTGCCAGGTTCATCAGAGTCATCTTGTTCACGTTTTGCCTCTCCGAGACTCTAGAGACAGTGGATTTTTAAAAAATGATTTAAAAACTGTCAATTTGTATTTTGTTGCAGCCATGCACACATTTATGGTGCTGCATTTCAGTTTTGTTGAGTAAAATAAGTCGTGTCAGTTATGGACTGCAGAGCAAATAATGATGGGAGATTATATCGTGAGGAAATTAATAATCATGCACAATGGTGCACAGAGAACAAGCTATTGCTCAACGTCAACAAAACCAAGGAGTCGATTTTAGTAAAAAGGAGGCAAAGACACACACATCCTGGTTTACATCAGGGGAGCTGAGGTGGAGCAGGTGGACAGTTTTAAGTTCAGAAATAACTGCACTTCTTAAGGAAACTTAAGAAGACAAAATCCCAAGTTCTTGTTAACTTTTAGAGAAGAGCAATAGACAACATCCTGACTGGAAACATCATAAACTAACAAATAAAGTATCCGTTGTCATACCAGCAGAGTACAGAACAGTGCGAGACAACTCCAATATGAACTCCAATATGAAAAACAGTTTTATTGATGTTTTTGTGAGTAGCATGAAGGGACTACAAACTACATTTCGTTATGCAACCGTGTGTTGCAAAATTATAATAAATTCATCTTGAAGTTATTTCAGAGAACATAAGTTGTCAATTTTACCTACCTCCAAGTGAAAACACTGAAATTACAGTCTGATTAGAGTACAATGGCGTACACAGGAGTGGTGATGTGGTGTTGTCTGATTCTGACCGTTTGAGGTGGTGCAGCAGGTAGAGGAAGGTGTGGCGGTTGGCGTCAGGACAGGACTGCAGCAGGGACAGCATGGAGACCAGCCGCGAGTTCAAGTCCTGGATGTCTACGGAGGAAACAATTCACATACATGTACAGCAGTTCAGTTTAGTTGACTTTACTGTTTTGAAATATGGATGGATGTGAAAATAAAGTTTCTAAAGGTGAGTGTTTGTATGTATAAAAGTGCACATACCTAATGTACAAATGAGAAAAAGCCTAAAGTGGAAACCTTTATAATTGTTTTATCATGTGCTGGCAGTCTGTGCGTCTTACCCAGCATGCTGGCCAGACTCTGAAACAGCTCAGCGGGTATGAGAGGCTCAGGCAGCTCTCTGAAGTAAAGTTTGAGGACACCGGAGACGGCGTTCACTTCTGCTCTTCTCAATCTGGTTACTGCCTCGCGCAGATCTGAACAAGGACAGACACATGGTGATCAGCATCATAATCATGTTTATTGGCCGAGTATGTTCACACACAGAACAAGATGACAATCTTCAGAAATACACACAAGGAATGACTAATATACTAGTGAAACCATTTCTGTGAACTGCAAACAGGATTCAAATAGATATATGCAGATCATATATATATATATATATATATATATATATATATATATATATATATATATATGTGTGTGTGTGTGTGTGTGTGTGTGTGTTTAAATATATATATTTATTATGTGTGTGTGTAGTATGTATTATGATCTGCATTTGTTTAAACCTCCTTCCTCATTATACAGGAAAACGCCTGTGGCTGATAGTTGACTGAATGTAGCCACAATTGTTACAGTGGCGACACATGCACAAAACTTTGTTGTCTTTTTGTTGACCTTTTTGTTATGACCAAAAAAAAAAAAAAAAAAGATCTAGAGCTTTATAAAGCACTTTTTTGAGGAAGTCGAAGTCGTCAGTTGAAGTTAAAATGAAAATGATTTTGAGCCGTCTGCCCGAGCTGATGTTTAGCTGTGTGTTTTCTTACTGCTGTTGAACACTCCCTTGAGCGTGCTGATGTCACTGGCGGTCCCAGAAACTCTGTAGATGCCCACCTCACCCAGTCCTCTCCTCTCTACCTCCTCTGCGCAGCATCGCACCACATGGGGGACCAGCACTCCCTCCAGTCTGGCAGAAGATTCAAAGTATTCAAAAAAAAACAAAAAAACAAAACACCTCACATGTTTGATGATGCATGGTTTGTTTCATTTTATTTCAGACTCCCACATATGCCGTACTTCCTCTTCTAAGCCACACTCTCCCGTAACATAAACCGCCTCACATCCTGAAACTAGCTGCACAAAACACAAAAAAAAAAAAAAAAAAAAAAAAAACAGGGGGGAAATAAAACTCTACACCCAACTCTCAGTTTCGACCCTTCGTGAGGCCAGAAACACTGTTAGCACTTACTGTGCCACGGTTTCAATCGGGACACCGAAGACAAGCTGCTGCTGAGCCGTGGAGCTGGGCGGGTCAAGCGGGTGGGGCGAGTACTTCAGGGAGAGGGTCACCTCCACCTGGCCCAGGTGTAGAGTCTGTCTTTTCCATCGCTTGTTCAAGCTTTTAGATTCCAACTAACAGGCAAAGACAAGATATGTAAAAATCAATTTGCATTCATTGATTTTTTTTTTAGCCACCGTGCTGCCAACAAAACAAGCTTTAAACACAAATAAAAAAAGTCTCTATGGAGATTTCTTATAAACAAACAAAATCTCTTTATAATCAGTGTTATAAAAAACACATTATGTGTTTCCTTCACATCTAGCAAATGTGCTGAATGCATTTACTTCCTCATAAAACCTTTGCAAAGCTGATATCGTGAAAAGTATTTCAAACCCTGCATTTTTTTTACATCTATGTTTACTAGGTAACAGTCTTCCTCTCTGCCTTTTCTGCCGCTTTGCTGAGTTTCGTGGCACATTACCACCACCTGGACATCATTGGAATAGTGTGAAACCTTTGGCAAGACTATCGCATCAACCACATGCGCACCACAGTTTCAAGGTCAGAAACTCCTCTGGGTGTCTTTAAAGCTGTTATAGGAAACTTGTTAGCAAATAGTTTCTTATTTATCCGTCAACCAGACACAGAGCATCATTAGCATTTATTAGGAGTCATGTTGCCAACCGCCTCATGAACCTAAGTCCAATATTTACTCTCCTTTAAGCTGTTTTCGTCTCCACCAACTCCCGAAAGAAATATGTGGCTCTTTAGCTGCTAAATGCTCCACTGTGTTCACCATCTGTCTGCTGTTTGGTGCTGGACAGGTAATGAATAATTTATCGGAGCTTTTTTGCCTGCTGCTGCAGGAAAACAAGACTGAGAACCAAAACAGCGAAGTCCTAAAACCAAAACTATCAGCTGAAAGAAGCTAAAATGCTCCACAAAGCTGAGAAGAACTCAAGAGCTGAGTGATAACTTTCTGTGGATTCATCACTACAAACAACCACTTTCACATTACACATTATTACTTGAACCCTTATTGATATAAAAATATTGATTAGTGCAGCTTTAATATGTAACAGATTTAGATATTTTACAGGATTTTTACGCTTTGACTCTAGATTGTCATTGACGCACTTCTGTGATATGTTTTCCTTACAGATGATAGATAATACAGCTGATGTTATCCGTCTTTGTACCTTTACAGAAGTTTTTCCTAGGACAGTATCGTCCCCTCCGTCACACTGACTCACACAGAGCAACCTCAGGTTCTGTGCCTCGTCCACCTGTAGAGTCAGCTCCTGTTTGAAAGAAAAGACGGCGGCTTTAACGCTGACAATGGCAGCAGTGTTCCCGAAGCTTACAACAAGAGCATTGATGTCTTATTTTAAGCCTCTCTGTCCTGGCTACCGGTCGGGTTTAGTGTCAGTTTTTTACTGCCACCTATCATGTTTAAAGCATGGCTCTGGCCACACTGCAGGTTTTTTTAATCCCTTGTGAGTTGTAGCAACAGGCTGACATGTAGGATGCTGTCTAGACATGAAGACAAGTCATTTAACCACCCTGTGCTGCTCAGCAAATCATCTGCCTGCTATAGTATGTCTGTCGAACCTTCAGGAACATATGTCAGACAGCCAGAGTCAATGAAACGTCACTGAAACACTTGATCTACATCCATATTTTTCCTGCTTTGAGGTTTTCGGGTTTATACAAAATCGATCAAAGTTGAATTATTTGAGTTAAGAGGAGGTCGAGTCTAACCTGGTCCCAGTGCGGGTTCAAACTGTTGACTGAGGAGTGTGTCTTTGCCTGTTTATCGTAAAAGTCGTAGCCATCTACTTCCACACACACATACACACCTGTAAGAAAAAGAGAGACAAAAACTGAGTGAGCCATTGACCTCTAGTCCATCGTTCAGACAGATGATCTGCCTTTTTTTCCTAAACTGACAATGAACGTACATTACAGTTGACTCTGAAACCATAGTTATCCCGTTACATCTCTTATTTTTAACTAATAATAATACCGGTATCAAACATACAAGCTGGTTGCTGCAGGCCGCAGGCGGAGTCGATCGCCACACTCAGCGTCCCACACAACGATTCCTTGTCCTCTCCTGGAGAGAAAGGGACAAGACTATTTTTAATTTAACCGCCCTGGACAGAAGTGAAACATGAAGAAAAGACATGAAGTACTGAAAAGGTTTGAGGTCAGCATGGAAAGTTCAAACAGTTAAACCTCACTGAGTCAGTGTGTCGTATTTCAGACACAGGATGTGATTCTGTGGTGAGGAAGAGAGGACAAATGGATAAATAGAGAGAAATGGCGGTCGTACCGGCAATGGTGGTGTGTAGTGGCGGCTGCTGGGTCATTCTCAGCTTCACACATGCGCTGGTGAGGGTGAGCAGGTCTGGAGGGATAGTCTCTATATCTGACAAACCACAAGTGGCAAATAAAAAAAAGGCACCAATTAGATTGCAGAACCTTAATAAAAAGAATTCAACTGAAACCCACAGACGAAATATTCTAGTTATTAAAGGGGCAAATGTTTACTTGTCTACCAGAAAAATTAAAATCCAGAAACAGCAGAGCTTCTATCGCTGGCCTGAGGCAGAAATAAACTCTATTGTATGAATACGTAGAAAAATGCTTGTGTGAACTTGTGAAAAGGTTAAAATACTTTGTGAAATTCAAAAGAAATGATGTTTGTGAGTCGGAACGGTGCGTTCCTGTGTGAAAGAGAAAACAAAGAACATCTGTTCATTGTGAAACAGATCCTGCCACGTCTGTCTGGGTATAATCATGAGTAGAGTTTAGTCACAACAAGTCCTGGAGGTCGGTGTGAAACAGATTAAGGAGCATTCGCCTCATTGTTCGGCTCTCATTCCTTTACAACAGCTCGTACGCCTGTATCAAGTGTTAGTGAGTCATTCGCTGAGCGCTGTGTGAAAACGCGACTGTACTGCATTGATAACAGCAATCACGTTTACCGGTCTGTGGAGAGTAGGTCAGTGTAAGGAAGACACCCACGCACACACACACACACACACACACACGCACATGAGGTTTGTCACCTCAAGTTTGTACAACACTTTCAGTTAATGTGCGAAACTAATGACATGCCTGTTTAAAATGATTTGGCAAATGCTAAATGAAATGTTTCTATACTACAGTACGTTTTATTATGGTGGCTTCCCAGTACAGTATTGTTTTGACAAACTGTGAATGTATTCTGTAAGACGAGAGGTCTGCACCGCGCATCATTATCAATTATTTCCTGTATGAAGTAACGCAACATTTCCTCAGTAGGCTGACAGCATTGTTACAAAACCTGAAAGAGAAGATCCGCTCGAATTGGAAGCACACTGTACAAGCTCTAAAAGTTTAAGGTGATTTGCGCTGCGAGGACATTTCAACCGTTTTCTTTCCTCTCACTTATGCAGACGGTGACGTGTGTCACAGCCACCACGTCGCACATTTCATCCCACTCGACCCACTACCACTCACTACTTCTCAGAAACGAGCAGGGGTGTTAAGGTTTTTATGCTACCACACGTTGTGAATTCATACGTCATAGTCAATCGTGTTGACTTTCCGATGTGTTTGTTAAATGAATGAAAGAAAAGAAAACTGGCGCGAGACAGGTGATGCGTAAATTGTATTTTGGTGTGAAGCCGGTTTTTATTGCATCCAGTTCATATGAAGTTCAAAAGTTTGTTTTTCAGTATTTCAAAGAGCCACAAAATGAGTAGCAGATAGTTTTGCATCTAGCAATTTGATTATATTTAGTAATTCTACTCACAGCCTCATCAATCATCAATCAAGTTTTGAACTTACTGTCTGTGGTGAGTTTGTAGATGGCTTCCCTCCATTCTTCAAGTTCATACAAAGAGCAGAAGAGGAGAGTGTGACTCTGTGGTGAGACAAAACGTTTCTCTTTGATTTTAGTCTGTATTATTGATGACCGCGGCTGTACTCACATATTTAGATGTGTGCGTGTGTGTGTGTGTGTGTGTGTGTCTACCTTGTCACTCGGGCTGTGTAGCTCCAGCCTGTAAACAGGAGAGTGTGTGAGCAGCATTATCTCCAATTGCTCCAGTTTCTTCTTGTTGCGAGCTCCGATGACCGAACTCCTGGATCCCTTCTTCGAAACGCACACACACACACACACACACACACACACACACACAGATACACATTTTATTTCGTCATTTCTCTGTGAAAAGACTTGTCTGACTCTTTTCTCTCTGCGTTTCTGTCCGTTTCACATACACACCGAGTGTTGCTGTAGCTGCTGTCGGAGGAAGTACATCTTAGTTCTTATGGTGTTTAAGCGGAGTTGTGCTTCGGCGGTTTGTTCCTGATCTTCAACCCAGCGAAGTTTGAGACCAGCGAGAGGCAGATACCAGCAGAATCTGTACTGTTCCTGTTTCCTAGAAAGAAACACACACACAAAAAACATTGAGGAACATGCAATACAAGCACAGACAGACACTTTAAAAACACAAAGACATGGCAATATACATTCATACATGACATGATTGCTGTTGCTTTGACTGTATTTCTCTTTACAAAAAAAGACGCCATTAATATGTGTTTTTCTAGCCTCTGAAAACATTGACCACAATCCCCACAAACCCTAGTGGTCTCTCACGCTACACTCACCCTCTGCTCGCAGGTTTTAATCTGGTGCACAGCAGAAGATCGGTGTAAAGAAACAGGTGACGCAGAGTACGTTCCCCCTCGTTCACCACAAAGCCATCACGCATCAGCTGACGTCTCTGAAGCGAACACACACACCACACACACACACACACACACACACACACACACACACACACACACACACAGAAATGTTACATTGTGAGGTGCATTTTAATGCTTCTATATCCTATATTGGTAAGAATGTGGAGGGGGTTCAGCAGCGAGGATCAGGCGCACGGGCAGCTTTTACCCAGATGTTTGTACTGTGTGAGTTCTCACCATGCCTTGACTGAGCGTCACCTCACGTTTGCACTGTGAACTCTCGTTGACGCCAGACAGGAAGCTGCGTGATAACCTCAGAGCTTCCTGTAAGACTACGTAATCCCCATGCTCCACTGGGGTCACCTTCCAGAGGTCCTACAAGGTCAAAAAAAAAAAAAAAAAAAAAAAAAGTTTTATCAGTGTGGTGTCTAAACACAAAAGCTCCAGTGTTAGATAAAGAAATATACAAATAAAATTACGGTAAATGAATTAAAGGGTTTTCTCACACGTAAGACTAGTGTGGTCTTGGTTACTCTGTCCAAAGGTTTGTACAGTAGAGCTGGAAAGAGAAAGACAGCAATCAGACACAATGACAGCCAACAAGTTATTTAGCAAATGCATACATTTGAGTTTAAACGTGTACCTTCAAACGTGTATTTGGTTTTGTCTGAGCCGTTGTTTGACATCATGCTCTGGAAAAAGCAGCAGAAGTGACACAGCTTGTTAGGGGAGCATTTATTCGTTGACTCTGTTTCTCATAAAGAGCTGCAGAGCGTTGAGTTTGTCGTACCTCGGCCAGCGTTCGAAAGAGAGGGTCTGATTGTGTGCACTTCCTCACAATTTCCACCGCTTTCTCGTAGTTTTGGATGAAACCACCGTACAGACCGATCTGGTTCACCTGCATGAGCAAGATAGATGCAATGGAGGGAGGAGGGTGATTAGCTGAGCGATTTATTTATTTTAAAACAGCAGAAGCAAGAAATTGAACATTTAAGAGAATTATGAAATGTTATTTAGCGGTTAGACAAGCAGTTTATATTTAAGTCACAAAAATTTGTAGATGTCAACATTCCTTTGAACAGCGGTTCTCAAAACAGGAAGGGGGGAAGCTCCTCTAGAAGAAAAAACGTGAAACGAAACTAAAAATTTAACAGACCTGAGTTGCTAAAAATAGAGCTGTCATTTGTTGTTTCTTTCACTTGTGCATTTTCAGCTGTTACAAGTGAAAGTATGAATGTTGCGATGCTACCAAACCTTTATTCAGAAACATGTAAAAGGTGAAAATTTCCTTGTGCTTGACTGACATCTTTCTCACTCTTCTGAAAGTTTTGTTGTGGCTTTCTTTCACAGCTTTTCGGGCTGATCGACTATTTTTCTTTACATAGTGCGTGTAGCTCGTTCAGCCTCACGTGGTCCCAGTGTCGTTCCACCCAGCTGAGGCTTGTTTCTGAAAGCAGGTTCAGTGAAAACTCTGTGTCTGTTCACCCTGAAACTCTGGGTTTTCAGTTTCAGAAAGAGAGCTAACTTAAACTTAGGGTCAGTTACCGCAGTTACTGACTCTGTGAAGCTAACCTGTTCGCTGGCAGGTTTTCTCTCTGTTTCCTCCCTCTTACAGAACCAGAAATGCTGTTTCATTTCCTCATCATTCAGTCCGTATCAAAGCACATTCACTAGCAGAGAGTCTAGTAAATGATGAATTAATGGACGACACTGAAAAAAACTGTCTTAACTTATTGATATTTTTCGCACACACATGAATTCATATCTCTACATCCACTTGATTAAAATGGAGGCTCTGCCTTTTGTTTACCTGTTGCCATGGTGATCAGTGGAGTATCAGTATCGTAGTATTCTGAGTTTCTCATCTTGTGGTTCAATGACTCAGAGTTCAGGGTTAGACTCAGTGTTTCCTGAGCCAGCTTTCTGAAACAGTTTCCTGATCAGAGGTCTGATCAGCCAAACTTACTAAGAACACCTACGCAGGTCCTTTTAGGCGGCGATTATATTGAAAAAAAGAAAAAAAAAAAAAAAAAAAAAAAGGATATGAAGGATTCAATCCTTTAAAAAAAATACATATGAATCCATTTCGGAAAATATTAAGCTGCTTTAAATTCATCAAGAAATATTTTGTCATTCAGTCATCAGAGTTGACATGAATGAGTGGCACTAAAAGAAAAGACAGTATTTATGTTTACATGCTTGTATAAAGTTCTGTTACTAATTTTGTATAAATCAAAAAAAAATGCAGACATATTGTGAAAATAAACAGAAGTAATTCAAAGCTTTGGGAACATAATGTGCCGATGTGACTCTGTATTAACTGTGTGTTTGTTTGGGGAAGTTACACATTGGTTCCAAAAGTGAGAGGTGCATAAAACTGCTTTATTCATATTTATTTGTTATTTCTTATTTGTTTCCCCTGGCAACTGTGCACCCACCAACACCTGCCTATGTCAGCTCTGGAAATACACATCCTTGTTTACATCTAGCTGTCCTTTAACAGGCGCCTCAATGTCTAACCACACAGAGGCTTTCTTATTCTGGTCTAGAGGAAGTTCTGGGGTGTCAGAAGGCTGAAGGACACCTGCCTTATAAGGTATAAATGTGTCGAATTCAAAGGTAAAGCTGAGCATGTGCTCCCTGATATGCATCATGTCCCTTTACTCACAAGAAACACGTTAATAAGGAAAACAGCCACTATACATGAACACACACTTATGTGGAGTTCAATCAAGATTGCTGCCTGAGCACAGGTGTTTTATAGGTCATTAGGGCGTCACTCACCAGCTCCAAGCCATCGTTAATGTCATTAATTATTAATTGTGTTCCCTGCTGTGGTAAGTAAAAACTTTGGTTTGGTTTTGTTCATATAAAACGATATATATGTATATGTTTTGTTCATATAAAAACTACATTCTGTAGTCGCAAAAATGTACACATTAGATTAGTTAGTTAGTGTATGAGATATGGATCTGTGAGCTTACTGTGGTCCCACTCAGAAGGTAGTGGCATAATCATCTAGATTTTAAACATGTTTGAAATGATAAGGGAGGCCCTTATGTGATTTGATCTGTAAACTCCTCACATTTCCTGATAATCTGGGCTGAACATCGATACTGACAAAGTTCCCAGACCAGATTTCTCCTCTGATTGTCAGAAGGGGTGAATCAGGGATATATAAATCAGCCCAAAACTCCTGTAGTCTAATACTATTTGCTAGCTAAGCACAAAGCTAATGCTAATGCAGACATCCTACTTTCATCAATGGTTGATAGTGTACAAGGGAAACTCATGGACAAACATATAAGCAGAAAGCTTTCAACAGCAATAGTTAAATGTGTGGCTGCACCTTGCAGGCCAGTCAGACGACGGTCTGCGTGAAATAATTCGGATCACATCCAACAACTGCAATTATGAATTGCTATCAAGAGCCACCACCGAATCAAAGACACACAACCTGCATGATGACCATAGACTTTTCTTATAGTCCTTTCCTTTGGTTGAAACAGTTCCCCATGTCGATACAAGTATTACCAATTGACAAATGTCCCTTTTACAGTAAATTTTGAACAGATAAAAAAATGTGCAATTAATCGCATTAAATATTTTAATCAATTGAAAGCCCTAAAAAATATTGATATGTGCAACTTTAAAGTTACTTAATAAAAGAGGGAAACTGCTTTTAAGGATTTAAGGGCACAAAGCAGACAAGGTGTTTCAAGCTTGGCACACTTTCCCAGAGGTTGATCTACAAGTGGTTTGGTAAAACTACTTTGTGGATTTCAAAAACCGAAGCATGACACAGGATAAAAACACCAAAACAACAACAAACTCACCATTTTCAGAAATAAATCTCCCACAATCAGCTTAAAGCCTCTGTGTTTCAACTCTGTCTCCTCACTAAAACATCTCTGCCTCTCTGGACCCGACTCCTGCTGTGGACAGAGGTCTGGACTGAGTTCAGTCTGGCACTGTTCGCTCAGTCTGTCCTTCAGACCTGAGTAGAAGACTTGGTGCATGGCCCTGAGTTCAGGCACCTGGTAGAACACAGTTTGGACCTGCTGACTGGAGAGAACCGGCTGGGAGGTCCCGGCTGTGGCCCGCAGAGCCTTCATGGGCTAAAAAGAAAAAAGGAGTAAGACAGAATGATTGATGGAGAGGACGAGGAATACAAAAGTCAGAGAAGAGAGAAGCAGAGAAGCTAAAGGCTATAAAGAAGTATTCAGATCATTTACTTAAATAAATCTACAAATACAGCAATGTAAAAATACTCTATTACAAGTAAAAGTCCTGCATGAAATATACTACTTAAGTAAAAGTACAGTATCATCAGCTTGATGTAGTTAAAGTATTGCAGTAAAAGTAGTGGTTTGGTTCCTCTGACTGATATATTATTATATATGACATCATTAGATTATTAATACTGAAGCATCAGTGTTAGAGCAGCATGTTACTGTTGTAGCTGCTGCAGGTGGAGCTTGTTTCAACTACTTTATATAAAGTTAGCTAGTTTAGTCTAGTGGTTCCCAACCTAGGGGTCGGGGCCCCTCCAAAGGGTCAGCAGATAAATCTGAGGGGTCATGAGATGATTAATGGGAGAGAAAAGAAGAAAAACAAAGCTCTGATACACAAATCTGTTTTAAGTTTTTGGACTTTTTCTCTAATCTTTGATTTTTGATGAGTTGGATCATTTGAACTTTTATTGATATGAAACCATGTGAGAAGTTTAGAGGGAAAAACCACTATTTGGTGGAGCTGTTAACAACTCATAGACATCTGAAATGTGACTCTGACTACACACTGCTTTATGTAAGACGTCATAAGCCAAAAAGGTTGGAAACCACTGGTTTCATCTTTAGCAATGTGTTGTATTTTAAAAGCTTGTTATATTATCTATCGTGTCAAATCTTTCATCTGAAAAGTAACTAAAGCTGTCAAATAAATGTAGTGAAGTAGAGGGATAACATAGCAGAAAATGGAAATACTCAAGTAAAGTACAAGTGCCTCAAAATTGTACAAAAGTACATTACTTGCGTAAATGTACTTAGTTACTTTCCACCACTGCTAATGTGGGTGAGAGGAACAAGTTGGCGAGGAGAAGAAGAAGATGTAGAGAAAAGTAAACAGAAACAAGCTGTGGCGAGGTGAGAAAAATGAGAATGTGCGAACATACTGACTTGAGTGCACATTTCACATTTCCCCCAAAGCTTCACTCACAGTTCAGCGGCCTCTCAGCTCAGACAAAAGCACATACGCACATATGCAAACTACCACCACTTAATGACAAGAATACACAACATGAAACCTAGACACACCCATACGATGATGCATACCCACTGCTGAGCTGCAAGAGTACAGATTAAAAATAAAAAATGCAGCATTCCCAGACAAAACATCAACTTTTTGATTAATTTCCCACATTTCTTCTTCCTTTTTTTCCAGTCTAATGAGTCATAACATGTAAGAATGTGGAAACAAGGGGTTGCTGTTACTGTTTATAGCAGAGAGCAAAGGAGGAAGAAACTACCCAGGGAAGTACCCAGTCACTCACGATGGCACCATCACTTCCTTCCTTTCTGCTATGGATTTTGGCCCATCATCACTTACACTGAACGCACATTTGAAGGGGAACAGAACAGGAGGAATGATTACAGCGAGGTAAAAAAAAAAATCTCTTTCAGTGCCCATACGGACACATGTTGTTTTAAGACACACTTGTAAAATTGTGAACTTGTCCTTTATCGCTACATCTGTACGGTTGATCAAATCTGCCAACCTGCACCTCTAAAGCTCCCTAATGAAAACATCACATCTCATTTGTTTAAAACATACCCACCTTGGCCAGGACCAGTTGCTAGGCAACCAGTGGACACTGCAGGAAGTTATCGCCCATCTTCTTTTTTTTTTTTTTTATTAAATAAACAAGGAGGCTTCACATTAACTGTACAAATATTAAATCAATCTTCTCATCTGGCTCTGCAAGATAGCAGATTGCTATTCTTTAAAATATAAAGTAGCACATGTTGCAGAGAAAAAAGGGGAACCTCATCTCTGACAGAAGAACAATGGAATCGCTATTTGTGGTTAAACAAGGAAGCTCAACAGTGAAGACGTTGGATGTGAGAGCTGCACATGTATGACACAGTGTTAACCGCACGCAACAGAACACGCTGCTCGCAGACAGATACAGTGTGTATCACCTACTGTGTGTTCATGAAAAGCATGTTTAATGTCATGAACACTGTGGTGATAACAGAGGAGAAAGGGGAACTTAAACGGTGATGCTGATAATAATAATAATAATAATAATAATAATGACATCAACAGGCTTTTAAATCGCTCTGCCAAGCGAATGTCATGAAATGACATCCCAGAGATAAAAACAAGAGAAGAAAAATTATTTTTTATGTTTGTGTGTGTGTGTGTGTGTGTGTGTTACCATAAGCAACGTCTCGAGCTCTCTGAGGTAGACCTCCTCGCTGTCCAGGATGCCTTTCAGGACCACAAGTCTCCTGTCGAACATTTCCTCCAAGCTGCATGACGTCTGAATCGCACACATTCAAAAAAAAAAAAAAAAGCCACATCGAAAACACATCAAAGTCGATCCCATAGTCATATTTTTTAAGAGAGTAAATACTGAATGTGCTGGTTTCAGGGGTCCTTGAGACTCAAGGTCCACTATGGAAAATTACACATTTTAGAGACCCCATCTGTGTCACGTTTAGCCCCCCAAATCACAAATGCATTTGTCTTTTATTCATGTAAAGCTTATATAACATAATATATTAAATATTTCCTCATTTAGTGTAATAAACAGTGATTTATGGCTTTTTTATTATTACCTTAATCAACTCTGCACAGTTTGTGTGTGGTAAACTGATTTTTCTGTAGGAAAATTTTGCTATCTTTTGTATCTTTATAGATACAGAAGCGGAGTCCAATGAAGAAGTAAAGCCAGCGTCAACAAAACACAACAGTGCAATGTTTTATCAGTTCTATTCTCTGTCTTTTTTGCCACAGACAGTGAGACACGTGGCTCTATGAATTTGTTTTCGTTTTGCATAGGTAGTATTCAAAACATAATAAAATCTAGGTAGATGACGAGGACCTGTTTATAGTCTTGAGATGTTTTAGGATGAGCATCTTTATTTGCATCTGAAACCACATTTATGTCCCTAAAGGCTTCTCTGTTTTCTTCTTTGCAGTATAAAAATGAAACTATTAAAGGAGTCGATTGACCACTAGTATATACAGAGAAGAATTTTTTTTTTTTTTTAATTTGAGGAGGAAATGTGAACTCACAGGAGTGTCTGGGAAGTCTAAGTTTGCTGCTTGCAGAGGGGAGAGGAGGCAGGACACCTCCTCCTCTTGAAAAACATCCTCCTCCAGGACGTCGGGCTCTGGTTCCACTTCAACTGCACCACACAAATGTACGATATTCAGGATGTCTTTCATTCATTCATTTTGACCAAAGACAATGACGAGTCTCTAGACAATATAAACAGCACACAGCATGGCTAATATAGAACAAATGTTACTTAAGACATCAAATGACTTCCTATCTCTGCTTCCCTTCTGAAACGTGTAAACATTAGTTTATGTTCCCATATTGCATAAAGTGGCTTCTACTCTACAAAAAAGTCAAAGATGTGGTGTAACTCTCTACCATGCACACTTAAAAAGACACACACTCTCTCTCCCTGGCCCACCTGGTATATCCTGTGACCTCAGATAATCCACAGCCTCTCGGTAGATGTCCATCGGAGCTCTTGAGGTCTTGTCACTTGCAGCTCAGGCTGAGCTCTAAAGCTTTAGAGAGGCAGCTTGCGAACACACTCAACCAGTGACCAAAAACTTCCTCTTTCTACTGATGATGCACAAAAAGGGGAAAGTGCAACTTCCTGTCTGTGTTAGAACCGATGAGAACAGGCACCTGATGTTTCATCCATTCCCACACACTTGGACTTCACTTTCTGCAAGTGTGTTGATTATAATTTCAGTATATTTATTTTGACTAGAAGTCTATATCATGATCAGCTTGTACAAGTTGTACATGTATCTAAAATGTCAAATATAAACTTTGTAATAAGTCACAATGCATAATAGTCAACAACAGAGCAACAACCACGCTTTATATTAACCGGTGATGCAATTTAAATAATGGGTAATGAGTCGATAGCTAAATATTCATATTCGTGTATCATATTTAAATTCTATATCTGCTAGTTTATAAGAGTAAGCTGTAGAGATCAAAGTAGTACTTGTATGAAATGTAATGAGTGAACACAAGTATAGTAGCAGCTAATTATAAATAAAGGTTTAGTGGTTTTTAAGGAACGATCAGTGACCATGACATATGTCAAGTCAAGTCAGTGGAAGACTACTTAATTTATATAATCCAAACTCATATCAGTTATTGATAAATGAAAGAGACTGATGGTCCTCCATTTAACAAAGAGGCTCTTTGTTTAGTCCAACACTGCCCTCTACAGTCATACAGCTCTTAGCACAGCCTCAGATGTCTTCTTTCATTCTTATTTTGCATCTGTCCGACCAGTGGTGGTAGAAAAAGTACTCAGATCCTTTACTTATGGAAAAAAAAAACACAAAAAAAACCAAACACCACTACAGGTAAAAGTCCTGCATTTAAAGTCCCACTTAAGTAAAAATGTTCAGGTACTGTAGCTGGTTGAGGTGATGATGATTTATCTATTTCAGGTAGTTTAATCCAGTGGTGCCCAAGATAAGGTTATTGATTGGTAAGAAAAGGCAGAGCATTTTTAAAGCAAAGACAGATTTTAAGAATAAGATAGAACAGAAGTTCTGTTCGGGCAACGCAAAACAAGCCTGGGAGGGATTAAATGTCATGATAGGCAGGAAACAGAATAAGCAAAGTATAAATATAACAGACTGCAGCAAATTTGTCAATGATTTCAACACTTTTTATGGTAGGTTTGATGTGAGAGACCCCAAAGTAGGCTGTGTCACTGTCTGTGATCAGACAGGAAACTATGAACCTATTAAGCTCTCTGAGGAGGAAGTGGGCAGATGTCTCTCAAGAATTAAACCCTACACTACTGGACAGATGCACCTTTCCTAATCAATGGAAAACATCCATAATAATACCTGTACCCAGAGCAGGGGCTCTTAAGGACTTTAGACCAGTGGCTCTCACTCCGCTTTTGGCCAAATGCATGGAAAGAGTGGTCAGCACTCATCTCAGAATCTACGTCAGTGACCAGCTTGACCCCTGCCAGTTTGCCTACAGACCACACAGGGGCACAGAGGATGTTACTGTTACCCTGGTGAACTGTGTGGCAAAGCATCTACAACTGCCAAAATCAATGGCCCAAGTTCTTTTTATTGATTTTAGTTCTGCTTGTAACACTATGCAAATTGACACTCTTTTAGAACGTCTTTTTATGATGAATGTGAATGGTGGATTGATTCACTGGATTAGATGTTTTCTCTCAGAGGAGCTGGTTTTAAACACTGGTGCTCCACAAGGCTGTGCACTGTCGCCACTGCTTTTTTCAATTTATGCGAATATCATGACTGTGGACACAAACAATGTGAAATTGTTTAAATATGCAGACAATATGTCTTTGGTTGCACTATTATCAGAAAATAATCCCACATATGAGGAAACTTATTTTAGACAAGTCTCCAAAAGTCCAGTTACCTGGAGATTAATGTGGCCAAAACAAAAGAACTTGTAATACATACAAAGAGAAATGAGGATGTCATCCCTCTTACTCTCAATAACTAGACTGTAGAGATTGTTGATCATTTTAAGTATTTGGGAACAATCATTGATGACAACTTGAGTTTTAACCAGCACTCAGAGAGTCTTTTTAAGAGAGTTAACCAGCAATTGTTTTTAATTAGGAAACTAAAGAGCTTTGGGGTAAGTAGTCACATTCTGGAAATGACCTACAGAGGACTTGTTGAGAGCATTTTACAGTTCAATATAGCTGCTTGGTACGGCAACCTGAAGGTGCAGAAAAAAAGAGGCTTTCCTCCATAGTTAAGATTTGTGGGAAGCTGGTTGGGAAACAGCAACTGGGCGAGCTGTTCAGGTCTGCTGTTGTCAGGAAGGCCAGACAGATATCTGTGGATGTTTGTCACCCCCTAAATTCTGAATTTGAACTCCTCCCTTCTGGTAGAAGATTCAGAGTTCCCAGGGTGAGTTGGGACATTTTTAAGAAATCTTTTATTCCACAGGTCATACAAGCCCTGAACATGTTGTGACTGCACCTGGAAAAGCCCCTAGGGGGGCAGTAGTCCACAATGCTGTTGCCATTTTTACACAACAAAAATATTGCTTGTTTTTATGTTTGTCTTTATGCTTGTTACCCTGTTTTATGTTGATGAATGTGCTTGCTGCCTGAGAGAGGCTGAAGACAGTTTTCCACCACAGTGGACAATAAAGCCATTCTATCTATCTATCTATCTATCTATCTATCTAAAAGAAGATAAATGTTTTTATATTCATTTATTATATGATCATTTTTTAATCTTTTCTCACATTTTGCAATTTTGGGGAATATTGGATAAGTGTACCTCTTTGGGCCTTGAACAGTTATTTAAAATATATATATATATATATATATCTGAGAAGTTTAGTTGAGAAATGTTTCTTCAGTGGAACTGCAAACAACTAAAACAAAAAGCATCGCGTGGGTCGGTCCCCTTGTCATATTTCCGATGTATGAAAGGAGTCACAAGCATTTGACCACACGCACGCATTTGCACAGTGGTAGAATAGGTCACTGTACTGCTGCTGGTTGTGGTTTGTAGTGCAAACATCATCACAGCTTCACCTTTCTGTCTGCAGAAAATATAAACATATCTTTTTCACCACACAAATTTGACACCAACTCACACATATGATTGAAAAGAGTTAGAGTTACAAACTTGAATTTTATGTTTTTAATTTTAAAAAGCTTGTTTTACTTCTATATCTAAAACACATCATTAATGTAAACAAATCATTAGTGACTTTATAATTTAGACATAGTTGTCTGGTGTTAAACCCTATATATTAAAAATGATAGTCGATTTGGGAGTGCTAGCATGCTCCAACCATCCGGCTAGCCCTTAACTTATATTTGCATCAAGGATTGTGCTTTAATTTGAGACATACACTACAAAAAATCTTATTAAAACATCTTGCAAATGCACCAAATGCACCAAATGCATCAAAAGTAAGGTAAATTAAGGTTGCAAAAAAAGAAAAACTTTTGCCTTTATGTGTCCTATCCCTAAATGTCAAAAAATATATCAAAATGATCATTCGTAGTCCGGTTGTACCTCTTTGTCAAGCATTCATACAATATTTCGAAGGGCACTTGAAAGCAACACAACTGTGACCACATTTTTCCTCCTACAGGTGGCACTGCAGTCCCAACATGATATCCTACCCTACCACGATGAAACAGTCTAACACTTTGTCACCGTGCTCAGGGGGCAACCAAGGATCTCATGCCCCATGAACAGTCATCACGTGAGGCCCGAACACCCCACAACCACAGGCCACGTCAATCCTGCGCAACTGCTGTCACCACACGTGCAAAACCCAATCAACCCCAAATGACTCTACTTTTGCAGGCTTGCAACACTCTCTTTACTGACACTGAGCTGTGAAAACACATGCATGCAACAGGCTGCATTATGCGCAATTCACTGTCTGATGCAAGACTGATGCGATCTATAAGAAAAATGTGTTAAAGGTCATATTTTACAGTCTACATGGTAAAATTCTTGAATGGAAAATTCTCTGAACATTAAAGAATAACTTAGATGTACCTTAGTCATATGACTTGAAGGTATTATTTTAACATTGGCTGTCACTTTAATAGCCTATAAACACTCAAAGCTTCATCTGTCCAGCATCCAATACATTATAAGTTGTTTTTGCCTCATATAATGATCATTATGTCGAAAAAATAGTGTTGGAATTCTTATCATTGAAAGGGTTTTAATCATTTTTTTCCTTTTTTTCATAGTGTTAAAAAAGAAATTCCCCCTGCAAGAACGCCAAGTGATATGTCAATCAACACAATGCTGTTCACCTCCTCCTGCAGGTAGGAGAAGTGCAGGTTCACTGGTGGGAGGATGAGGAGGAGGCAGGGCTACTGAGCCTGAAGCTGCGGGTCCTGGCACCAGGCAGGGACTGGGACAAATGATCTAACATGAATAGGTTATTAAAAGTTTGCCTGCATTGATTAAAAAGCGTGAAAAGCGGAGATAAATGTAAACACTCGAAGATATGTTCAAAAGTAGCCTGTTTCACTAAGCTAACAGGCTAATTTCCACCTCTCACGGACTACACGCACCTTTCTTTGTGAAAAATTGGAAGACATGCTGACGCCCTTTCTTTTCTCTCCCTTATCTGTCTTTTCTATGTTCCTGTTTTTAAGAGCAATGGTTTCCTCTTGGAAGTTGAAACAGTGTGCTCCACTAAAAACAAAAGTTTGACCTCAGGACTAGAGAGGACCCGCCATACTCTGCCTCTGATTGGCTGACTCTGATATTCTGTCCCTAATTCTAAACAATCCAACCAACGGAGGCAACGAGTACTAGCCAATCAGAGGCAGAGAACGGTGGGTCATGGCCGCCCTGTGAATTTCTCTCTCCTCCAGACACACACACAAACTTCAGCGCTCCCACTCCTTGGTTTATCTCTCCGCAATTTCCAGTAAAAAGAAACTAAATCCTATCTGGAAACTTAAGGAAAGGAAACAAGGAGTTTCCCGAACTCAAGGCCACTGGGCCCGCTTTTTTTCTTGTTATCATGAACTCATCAGTTGAGTCATTATATCTTCCAAGTTCTGGCTTGACTATTTGGTGAAATGAAACTTAATGCATTTGAAATTTCCAGTGAAACACAAAATAAGACATGTACAGGCAGAGAGAAGAAAACAGAGGCAATCAATAAAATGTAGTAGAGTGGTAAAACTTCAAACAGCAGCTTTTATAACAATATCAATAAAAACAGTGATAGTGAATATATTAATGCATTAATTATAACTAGAATTTGTATTAGTGGTATTAAACTGGATAGGATTCCACAAGAGGAGCTCAAACAGATGTGATAAGCATCTTCAGTTTCTTTCAGATGCACTTTTGAATGCTTCAGCTGCATTTTGCACCCACTGTGGTCGATGGAAAGATCAGTATAAACTCTTTAGTGACTGTATGTGCATCATCATACTTGGAAATGTTTCTCAACTGGCTGAAGCTAAGATTGAGCAACCATGAGGTCAAACAACACACCCAAATTGTATATTTGCTTGACTTCCGCTTCCATAATTTATATAAGTAAAACAAATAGAGGGACTAAATAAGAGAATCTCACATTTGTCTTCACTTAACTGAGGAAACTCAGAGATGACCAGTGACTCTTTTTTCCCCTGTATTTAGTACCAAATTACATATTTCTCATATCAAATTATGAGATTATGAACCGTGATTATAAAGCGTTATCCCTGAGTTTATTGGTCAGTAACCAAATACTGATCCTGTGAATGTAACCTTAATTAAAGTGCTTGTGCTTCACTGCTCTGATGACCCCTGATTGAACAAAACCATATTCATCATAAAGCCATTGTTTAAAGAATGCAATGAAAGCAATTCCTGCAGAAAAACAGCTGTTGTTACCAGGTATTTTACACTGCATTGTTCCTTTTATTCTCTTGTTTTATCTGTCTTATTCTCTTTTTAGCTTCATTTTATTTTGAAATGTGACACTTTTTCATTGTTTTTATATGTCTTTTTACTTGTGTTGCTTTTATATTCTGTTTCAGTGCCTTTTATGCTCTATGTAAAGCACTTTGAATTGCCTTGTTGTTGAAATGTGTTGTACAAATAAACCAGTCTTGTCTTGCCTTACAAAGTTTGCAATGGGTTATTGCAAAACAATAAATAGCTTTGTCAGCAGTGCATAAAGAAGATGAACATGCAAGTGAAATGCATTAAATCTTGTTTGCTTTTTACTTTTTCATTTTGCAGTTTACATGTGAAAATCATAAAAACTTCTGCAGAGGCGTGAGTGGTTTGCAACACTGGCATTCAGATGACAGAGTGTTGCGATTTGAAACGACCACAAGCAGCCCACCTTTTTCTCAGCTTCATGTAGAACGTTTATATCTGTGCCTTGGATGAGTGTTCACGATGTCAGATTTAAAAAGAGAGTAAAGAAACAGATAAACAGTATTTAAACCAACCTCTCAGTGCTACTTGTCAAACAGGAAATTCCTGTCTCAAATGTTTTTCCCAGAGATTAGTTGGATGATATTCAAACTGTATATGTGTGTCCAGCCAAAATTTTGCATCACTCTGTTCACTGTTTGTCTTTCAGAGATATGTTCCAGTTTCATTTGGGGTTTTTTCTCCCCTCAGTTCCAGCTGCAACACTCATCACTGTTTTGAACATTTAAAAAAAAAAAACTTTATAGAAAAATGAGAGAAGACTATTAAAGTCTGTTTTTCTTCTTGTTCCTTCAGTTATATGTTTGAGCTTCACTGTGCAGAATGACGTAAATGCAGAGTTTGACACTAAAATTCTGTTTTTACATTCATCTGCTGAAAGTGTAAAGTTTCTCTGTGCTCACTGATATCATTTTAAGGCGTGGGCCTAAGAGTTTGATTTGTGAGTCACTTATTATCTTTACACTAGTGCGATGGCGAAACTCGAAGCCTCTAGTGCACAAACACTGAGACTGGATTTTACAATGAAGTAGGAAACATCTTGTGTCCAGTAGTTAAACTTCTAAGATCAGACATATTTATATATTCGTAGATTCTTGAATTTTTAATGAGAGCAAAGGAGGAGATGTCATTTTAAGGATTTTAACGAAGTAGTCATACTTTTTTGTATCAGACACACATTGTCAATCCAAGCAGAGTATTTTAGATGTCTTAATATATGTCTGGAGGACATCTTTAAATCAACTCAGCCACTAATGACACGTCATCATTATAACTATTGCGACAGGGGAAGGAACACACAAAAACTGTGTTGGGACTACATGTGGGCCACAGTTTACCACATGTTTCAAGACCCCAAGAAACCTGAGCCCTGGTATAATGTTTGCCACGTTCACCATAGTTTCTCATAATTGTTAATTAGCACAATGTACAGCTGCTTTGAATCCTACACGTTTGGCAGGTATTTAGTCATAGTCAAGGATTGAACAAACTAAAATTTTGATCTGATTGTGTGCTACAGAGGAGGACATGAATGTTTGTACAAATGTCATAGCAGTCCATCCAATAGTTGGTGAGATATTTCCCTCAAAACCACAAATGTCAACCTGCTGGTGGTACAAGATTAGAAACAACAGGGTCATCAAACTCATTAGACTTCATGAGCTGGGGATCATGAATGTCTATGGCCAGTCAGTCCAGTGATTGTTGAGATTTTTCAGTCTGGACCAAAATGGTGGACTAACCATCAGAGTGACATTGCCATCGCTGATAGTGTGGCTAAAAAGTACCAAAGATTAGGTACCAATAAAAAAAGATAAAGTATTGCTCACACACATCCAAATGTATTAATGATTAGATGACATGAGATTAGATGAGAACTTGGATGAAGCAAGTCCTTGATTATGTTGGTTCCCTTCACTAATCGGTGAGCACTAACAGAAGTCGACGAGCTTCCTCCTAAAATAGTGAAGGTGCTGCTTTATACCTAAGAGAGAGAGAGAAAAAAAATTTTTTGTTTCCATTTGTCTTTTTTATGTTGATGGTCAGGAAGTGGTGTAAGGTGCACCTCCATCCTGTACTTGTTTGTCATTGTACCAACCCTTTCACTAGCAAGGACCACACCATCAACAGATACGTTTGAGTGATTTATTGAAGGAACAATTAATATGTGTAGTTCTTCTGGTTACTAGCTGCGTTGTGGGGAAGCTTATAGGGAATCTGCCGCAGTGCCCGGGCAAATGGCAGACCCCCTCTGGGCCCTAGGAAGGAGAAGAGGAGCAAAATTAGAGAAAAACGGTGGGGGGAGGGGTGCAGAGGACGCGAGCGGAAAGGGAGCAGAGGGTTGGATGGTATTTATAGGATTGCCGGATGTTGCAAAGTTGAGGTGTGGTCCTGCTCCCGAAACTATGCTAATTAGCTTCGATTGTGGGGCGATGTGTAGGCAGGATGTGCGCAGTGGGCTCAGGACATATCATTATGGTACCCTGCTGTTCAAGATTAAAGTATAGATTGATTGTCTGATTTTTTGGTACTAAAAAGTCTTTCAGCTCTCCAGCATATCTGATACAGATCAAATGACTTCTCACGTGTGTCATGGGTTAGTTTTGTTGAAATGGTCCTCAAATCTATAGCGCGCTTTTGCTTGGTGGTTTTGATTCGGCTCTTGAGGTTTCTCCTGGCTTCTTTGCGTGCTGCATTGCCATCAGATTTGAAGGCAGGACAGTTCTTTCAAACCTCACATTTCTCTTGTGTCGACTTGTGTAATGCTTTGGTGCAAACCCCAATATCCAGTTTGTCCATGTATTGATCCATAATAATAGAACTTGCATATCAACATGTCTCCAGGTCTCTTTTATATCTGAGAAACTATTCATATCACTGAAAAAGTATTTACTTTACAGCTACTGAAATCACTAAGATTCTCTCAGGATGAAGCTGTTTGTGTGAACATAGAGCTGACATGGTGCTCATATAGAGCAGCATGTACATAGAGAGCATTGATTAAATATCTCACAAAAACAGTTTAGTTTCTTGCCTGTGGTCTGAACACAGCAGTGCAACCAGTGCATGACTCAAATCGACAATTCCAAGTATCAAAAACCGTTTTATTCTCTCATAACATGAGAAAAGACAGAAGTGAGAAACCGTTTACAGTTTGTGATGCACGTTCAGTATAAAGGCTAAAATGGGTGACGGAAAAGATGCTAGTTGGTCTGTCAATATTATATAAAATATGATATATCATATGTATAAAAATTGTTTATCTTTTCACTCAGGTCAGGAAACATGCTGCGATAGAAGCTTGTTATCTTAAATGTTTATTGGCTGCATGGAGTGAAAAAATACATATAGAAGAATTAAGATAAGATTTGGCATTACAAACTACAGAACTATAGTTTCTATTTACATTCTAGATGATTAAAGCAGGTATGCATGTGATGTGATGGTTAATTCATTTCATTCATCATTAGAACACAAACAAAAATAACGAATCAGCCATAGTTGTTTGGTCAACATTTATCATCCTAGCCCCTGATGACCTGTGTGGTGACCACTGCAGTGGGCTGGTCGGCCCTGAGCTTCAGCTCCCGATGCATCTGGCACCAAACGCACTCGTAACACCAAAACAAATGACAGCAGTCTTCACAGCACGAACCCTGCAGGGAGGAGAGGAGAGGAGGATAAGTGTCAGAAATGGAGAGAGATGAAAAGACTGCCAACTTCAACTTCAACTCCTGAGGGACATGCAGCCACCTGCTGCATCTGAAAACTCTCTGATAAAAAGAGAAATTGTGGTTCAGATACATTTCTCAGAACATTACAGCTGCAACAATGACGCAGATTCAGAAGGTATTTGAATAAATGAATGTTTCCTCCTCCTCCTCCTCCCATTTTGATCCCAGGGCCTAAGTTGTTTTGTCTATAACTGGAAAAGTCCAAAAAGCCCAAAATATTCAACTTACTATAATATATGAGAAGGAGAACCACCAAAAACCCATTTTAGCATTCAATTAATCAACTCATCGTTGATTAATTGATTAAATTTCACTTAACTTTAACAGACAAGTTACTAGAAGACTGTTGGTTGAATTAATGTTCAATTTCATGATATTCTCATTTAATAATGTTGTTTTCTTCATCTCAGTTTTACAGAAATAAGGATCAGCTTATTTAATTAAGTGAGTCTATTATTCATTCATTTTCTAACTCTCTAATTGAGAGGACAAACAATTTATGTTAACCGTCAGCTGTTTTGAGACGGCTTCATGACGAGCCTGTGAAATATTGAAATATTGGATAAAATTATATTTGTTTATTCAGGTAAACCAAGACTGCTGTTTTATTTTTGGTTTTTTTTGATAACTATGACAATATTTGGATGCTCTGAACGCATCAGCTGTCCATAGTGGTCCACATTATGTGCAGTACACTGTTCCTCGTTTGACTAACATCACCACATCACCACTATTTTTGCATTTGGCACAAGTCCAGAAATTGGTATACAATACATGTAGTGATCTGCTTAAACAGATAGAGACCATGATTTTATGATGAAACTTAAGGAAATACTCAGGAATACACATGCAGCGGTGCATAAGGCACATTATCTCTTCATCTCTTATCAGATAAACATCAATATTGTATGAAGCACTTGTCAGATTTTGTAACGGGAATTTGAATTTCTTCTTATTTCACAGGTAAGCAAAAGATATGAACATAACATAAAGTGTAGTTAATGTAAACGTTGCCCATTTCTTTAATAAGGTGAAAAAAAAGAGACTCTTACAGGGATGTTGTATTTCTCTCTAATAGAGGAGCGCAGAAGGCAGGATACCACGCAGCAGACGTCCAGAAGTGGCATGGCGCAGCACCAGCCATGCTTACTGGCTGTCTGGCACTGCATGCAAGGGAAACACCAAAGACCGCAGCAACCTTGAGGGCAAGAGAGACAAAAAAAAAAAAGAATATACAAACTTTGACTTTATCAAACAAGACATAACAAATAAGCTACAGTTCCAGGCAAAAGTTTGGACACACCTTCCTAGTGTTTCCTCTAGAATTGTACAGGCTCAGTGGGCCACTGGGCCAACGAGAACCCCCCACCAGGCCAAAAAAATCTTTTTTTGAAAGCCAAAAACAACACCAAATATCCATTCATTCGGAAGTCAATGAAAACTCTTGATGTGATTCGAGTGCTACTGCTATCAGATTAGCAGGTTAGCTAACGTGAATATGGCGCGGCCTAAGTAGAGAAAAAGCTCTAACACAGGTGACGGACAAACACAAACATTTTTCTCTCAAATTTTGGAGTCAAGCAAGAAACACAGACAGGGAAGAAGTGAGAGGGGCAGTTCATTCAGTCGTCCTCTCCTTGTGACCACAAGTCTTGAATGTACCGAGCAAACAAAAATTTGAACGCAAATATAAATTGCAGACTGCCTGCTGCATCGCCTGACTGAAGTTGACCGCACAAACACGCCATCCCAGGTGCCTCAGGTTTTTTTGGTGTGTACCATGAAATCTTCTGGTACACAACAAAAAAATAGAACTATGTTTGAACTGAATTGAAAGAGGAACTACACTGATTTCACAATTTTGTTTCTGTGGCTGTAGACGCTTCATCAGGTCTGAGAAAAATAACTAACAAGAATATAACAAGATGTTATATGTTGTATATTTTTCTTATTGTCTACAAATCCCACTTGATGGTTTTGGTCTATCTCCCTCTCAAGAGTCTCTAACTTAATGGAAATTCAATACTATATTTCTGGACGCCTTGAGGTTTGTTAACCTCTCTGCTACTATTCATTGGACGTTGAGAGATAAGGGGGAGAAGAAATAACTTCTGAGGATGTTGTGGTTATGTGGCATGTGTCTTAACCAGTTGGCTAAAGAAGACTTGGTCAAAACCTCATATATGTCTGGACCCACTGTGTATGGTCAGTGTTTGTAACTGTGGTCAGTTTGTTACAGGAATAGTCAGTTGTCGTGTCTATAATGTGAATTTTTGAATATCAAATGTTCTGTGGACACAGTAATATTTGTTGTTAAAGTGTACTGAAGGTGCACATCACACGACAAGGTTAGGCAACATTTGAGTCAAAAAACAAGGTTACAAATGCAGTTGCAGGAATAATGTTGCACTCATGTCTTGGGAGTTAATTATAACTACTTTAATTATATGTTAACACCACCTGTTCTTTCATTTGCTTCTATTTGCAAATGTCTATAAATAGATGGTCTCATATATATTTACATAGATTAGCATGCTAGGCTAACCATCCATCAGCCCTTTGAGTTCTCCATGACAACTCACAGCTCTCCATGAGCACACAAACACCATTAACTCATCTGTAACCTGCCCATCACAGTGCTGAACTCGTGCCTACACCTTTTTTTTTAATACTATCACCTATACACGGCACGGCATGGCTATACTAACAAAGCTAGAAATGCTAACTAATTGCTAGCTGGCATGCAGGCTAGTAAAATGGATCTGTCATGCCTCTTTGTATCTGCGAGTTGGTGCTCCTGTAAGTGTCAGAGCCTCCATGTGAGATGCGTCAGTCAGTAAATGAGTGTTTTTAAAACTAATTTGCGCTGTAAATGCCCCCTGAGGACGTAACTCAAACTGTTTGCAAGAGCAAAGGCCACTAGGCCATCTGACCAATGGTATAACTTCATCACTCAGTGAGTCAGTCAGTCAGTGACCATCAAGATCATATGGCTGGACTGGCCACAAAGTTTCATTTTCAAAGCCAACCTGGAAAATAAATCCATAAAGTGCTCAGAAAAATTTCAATTTTGGAGCATCTGCTGATGATCATGTGATATTTCTGAAAGCTTCAGAACAGCTGCTTAATGGATCTTGTGATGAGATTGTTCTCTCAACAGTTTATCCAGGAAAAGGTTTGGTGGTAGTTTGAAACCATGAAGCACAGCGCCACTATTTTATATGCACTGTGCTCCTCCTACGTTCCTCATAGTAGTCATATAGCTACTGACATTTTATAACCTTTTGGTTTATTCATTGGGTTGGAGAAATTCTTTGTAATGATAAATGTCATGTAAATGGTAAGCAACTTTAAGAATGTTTGTTGGTTTGACTTACAGGTGCCCATGTCACTGCAGCAATCGCAAAGGCCAGTGCTCCATAGGCCAGGGCTTTGGGTGGTGGTGTGGGTCACTTGCACCACCTGGGCTGGCTGCTGGAAGACGGCCATGGCTGGAGGATACAAAAGTTGACAGATGTTGAGAAAATGATTAAGAGGACAAGGGACTGCTTTATGCACAGTAAGTGCTGGATTATGATCAAGGCTTGTCTATGTTTTGTTAATCCAGGAAACAAAATACAAGAAAATAATCAACAGATTATTCGATAATGAAAATAATTGATAGTTGCAAACAGTAAAAGATTAATACCATGGAGTTTTCACTTTGGTATCACTTTAATATCTTTGAATGCATTTGGTCATTGTGCTTTAGGGCAGTTTACATTATTTCTGTAGCAATGTGATGAAGTATCTTGATTTCTTCACTGGTTTTTTCCATTAGCATCACATATATGTTGATGTAGGATTTTATCCACACTGCCCATTCCTAATATTTGGTAATGTTCAGGTGTTTGCATATTTTGGCACATCTACTGAAGTCTTTGACTTTAAATGTGGGCTAACGCTACAAATTTCACTAACGTTACCAAAACTAAACGTAGGTTAACTTTTACCTTTAGCTAGCTTTACTAAGTAGAGCAGTAACGTCAGTTTGAAGACTCAAATACACACATTCAACAGCCATGTTTTATATATAATTTCTTCTCAGATTGTTTTTTTGTTTTGTTTTGTTTTGTTTTGTTTTTTAATCCCATATCACAAAAACCACTGCTGCAGCGATTCAGCTAGTTAGTTGCATATGTTAGCTTAACGGTTAAGATAACTGTTAACTGTTTTCTGCTTTAAAATAACACGTTTAAATTGAGCATTTTCCTCATTTTGTTCTAACTGACTGCTTAGTTTCAAGATATCTTACTTAAAAGAGCTTTTGCATTATAGCTTCATTAGCTAACGTTCATCTACCATATAGCTTTAGTTTAACGCATAAATGTTTTATCAGTCTGAGGAAAATATTCAAATATAGGTGAAAAGGAGCTTATTGTCACGGAACAGGAGGAACAGGTTTAGTTACTTCACCTACGGGAACTTCTACCTGAATGTTGCAGAAACAAAAATAAATCAAATGTTATATGTTGGTTAGTGTGTAAAAGGCTCAAATACAACCTGTTGCTGCTGTTAATGTTTGATGTGGTTTCAAGTTTGCTCTGAAAGTAGGACACGACTCATTGCATTTACTGTTCGCTCTACTTCAAGTTAGAAGTATTTTATCACCGCTATAACTGCAAAAAACAACAACAACAAAAAAAAAAGCCAGCTGAAGTGAATTAGAGTGAAATACACCGAAAGTAACTATTATCTGGCTGAAATAATAGGATTTATAGCAGACCACTAAACGTTACAAGGTTGAACATCATCCACTAACGTTAATTAACTTAATTAACTTAAAATATTACAAATAATCGTATTTTGGACAGATACACTATCTTTCCTTACCTTTTTTCTGGGGTCCGTAAGCTCAGAAAGAATAAAAATATTAATAAATAATCATAAAAAAGAGAGTGTGTGGTTGGCGCAGCACGATGTGTGAGCACTGAGGAATGATCTTAGTTCTCAGTTTCCTCTAGCATTTCTAAAGAAATGAGACTGTTACTGTTACTGCACTATTAACCCATTAGAGGGCAACCTCTTTTCTTTCCTTCTTTTTTTTTTTTTTTTTTTTTTTTTTTTACATTTGGTGATTTTACTGCTAAATGAAAGCGTATTTGTTTCATATAATAGGGTTAGGTTAGTTGCTATCTAATTATTATGGTTTAAGAACAATGACCCATCAAAAAAAGTTGGTCCTATAGCACAACTTAGCCCAAGGCAGGGGCAAAGTGAGCATAGGGATGGGGTAAAGCTCTCTACAAGAAAATAGTGCTACCATTACATACTAATATAAAAATAGCACAAAATCGACAAATTAATTATAAAATTTAAAATAATTTTGAACTTTATTAATGCCATCAATTTAACAAGAGCAAAAACATGTACTTTTAAGTAAAACCATATGTTTGCGTCTTGTTGTTCAACATGTGACCTAAACATTATCAGTAAAGATTAAAGTGTGATCTTTGTGTTTTAGTTATAGAAAGAATGTGTGTGTAAATGTGCTTTTGTGTGTACAGACAGGTGACTGGTCCAGGTCTGAATGCTTGACCCCTACAGTGAGGGCATCTGGAGGCTCTGTTATGCTTTGGGGGGCATTTTGCTGGCATGGTTTGGGTCCACTTGTCCTTAGAGGTGAAGGGTCACTGCAAATCAATACAAAGTTGTTGTGAGTGATCACCTTTATCCTGTGATGAAACATTTCTACCCTGATGGGAGTGGTCTCTTCCAGGATGACAATGCCTCCATCCATAGAGCACAAGAGGTCACTGAATGGTTTGATAAGTATGAAAATGATGTGAATCATATGTTATGGCCTTCACAGTCACCAGATCTCAACTCAGCTGAACCTATGGAAGATTATGGACTGACATGTTAGACAGCGCTCTCCACCACCATCATCAAAACACCAAAAGAGGAAATGTGTTTTTGGAGAATGATGTTCATCCCTCCAGAAGAGTTTCAGAGACTGTAGAATCAATGCCAAGGTGTATTGATGCTGGTCAGGTGGTCCAACACCTTACTCAGACACTTTATGTTGGTTTTTCCCTTAATACCTGTCTTTATGTACAGCATGTTTGTGTGTGGCTTAAATTTAACATTAATTAACAATCAGGTATTTATTCATCAACATTATTGCACTTGTAACATGGATCAAACACGAACAGCACCTCTAGTCTCTAGAATATCAGAAAACAATTTTTAGGGGTAAATTGTTCCATTGACTCAACTTGCCCCAACATCACTGGCACGTTTTACCCCACAACCTCCATTTTGACAAAACTGTTTCACACAGTGGCTCAGATCCACAGTTATGCTAAGTTCATGACCTTGTTTTATAGCTTACTCGGACTTAAATTAACATGTAATAATGCAATAAAGATACAAGACTGATAACTTTAGTAACATGATAAATTCACTTTGCATGACAAAAATCTTTTTTTTTTGGCTCGTTTTATTTACCACTCTCTCCACGTGCATGAGCCCAAGATGGATTGAGTAATATGAAGTATACTTTATTAATTTGTGGTCACATGATTACTTTTGCTTATGGTTACCTAGATACAGGGGGTGGCTCATTTTACTCACTGGCTCTATTTACCCTGTTCTCCCTTACAAGTGAAATCATTCATGCAGGTTAGTGTCCAATGTGCCACCAGTTCAGTTGATTTCAACCAGTATAAAATGTAACAGTCAAACAAACTCTATATTGAGAGATGTAAGATTACATGTGAATATAAATTTTTAAAAAAAGACAAAACAACTAAAATGCGTGAACATTAGTGCAGATGTAATGCACCAAAAACTACTCTCTGTGTAAAAATGATTTTTAAATGTTATAAAGTCCCTCTTGGATTATTATAGGCAGGCTATAGGCATGGATTAAGAAGTGATAGTATAAAGTTAACAGGAAGTGTGGTTTTGGTGGTATTGATGTAGTGTGATTGGTGTGTCATTTTTTTGGCCTGTTTATTTAGAGTATAATTATTTATTATTGAGTTTCTGAGAACAAACAGCCTGAACATGTGCAATATTCTCTACAGAGATGAGTAGAGAAGTTTTGCATGCCAAATGGAAAACAGTTCACTATATGACTCAAGTCAGTTAGGCGAGCTCTTCTGGTTATGCATCACCATAGTCTACCTGGATAGGTGGGTGGCAATGTGCGATGCTATTACAAGAACTTGCAAAGATTACAGTTTGCTGCCACATTGGTGCCACACTTTGATCCCCACATATGTAGGTTTGCATAGGAAAATGACTGCACTGCCATGAGAAATGCCACACAATAGCGACCCTGTGAGGCTTTTAATGATCATTACATCAGAATTTTTTTTAAAAACTGTTGAATGGATGAACCCACAAAGGGGATTTTAATATTGCCTGATTAGGACAGTGTAGGTGTAAACACCTGTGTGAGTGCAGTAGCTTTAACATTTCCTTTTAGGGAGTCAGAGGGATCAGTGGAAATTCCTGCGAATCTTCATTTTGAACGTGTTATCATCATGACGTCCCAAGGTGGGGGGTTGCCAACCACCAGGCCTCAGGACATACCAAGCCACAAAGAAAAAGCAAGCAAAAAAGCTAAATGGTAATAATTTTATTTTATCATAGGCTTTTTTTAGTAATAAATACCTTTAACCTGGTGCAGTCTGGAATGCCCTTCTTTCTCTCTCTTGTGCACATTCTCTGTCTGCCCCTCATCACAGGTTGATGGGAACACATTTCACTTCCCAGATAGGACACATCCTGGGCTCCTACATGAGCTCAGGTGCATTTAATAACATTAATGATGGCTGGATACCATTTAGTTTTTGCATGGGGGTTCACCAGTAAGTCATTGCTTGAGGACACGTGAATGAAAACTGAGCCATAAGTTCCACCTGTGCTTTTCATCTCAAAATTTTCAGTTTCAGTTTTCAGTCAAGGTCCCATTTGTACCAGAGTCTGTGAACATTCAGCCTCTTTCACTGAAGTACATGCAACCCAAAGAAAAGCCAACCCAGTCGCCAGAACAAAACGTTGGCATCAAATGTTTCTGCAAACCACAGAAATGTTGAATATATTCGTTTCAATACATGCAATACATATCATATCAACATTTCTACAAATGTAGCATATTAACATTTGAATAATGATGTTTTATGGTGTAACAACGTTGTGGTTAAGGTCTGGTTTGGTTTAGGCACAAAGACCACTTGGTTAGGGTTAGGGAAAGATCATGCTTTGGGTTAAAGTAAAATAAAAAATAAATAAAAAATGGCTGATGTCTCACTAAAAACAAAAAAAGTTATTAACGTTATAAACGTTAATGCTATGTTTTGTTGAAATGCTGAGTTGATACGCTTGTTGACATTTTGATATGATGCATATTGTTGAAATGTTAATATGCTACGTATTACACATGTTGAAACGTATATATTCAACATTTCTGTGGTTTGCAGAAACGTAAACTGCCAACATTTTATTCCGGTGACCAGGCTGCAACAGCAACATGGCCTAGTATATAAGATGGGATAGTATATAAGATGATGCATTTAAAGGGTAGGTTCACAATTTTTCAAGTCTGTCTTAAAACAACAGTCAGATGTCTATATGAACACTGAAAGAGGTTTTCTTCACTGTAATCATTCCTCCTGTTCAAAGATTGCCTTCTAATGTGATTTCAATATAAGTGATGGGGGACAAAATCCACAGTGTCCACACAGTCATTTTGAGCAAAAATGCATTTAAAAGTTGATCTGAAGCTTATTTGAGGCTTCATCAGTCTGAGTTATTCATATCAAGTGGATATCTGACACATTTACAGTTTTGTTTAGCATCAAATTCCCTCTTTGTGTTTCCTCTGACAGTTTTTCACTGTTGATCTGCAGTGGAAGTTCAGTAACAAAAAGAGGAAACTTGGCACTAAACGGACTGTAACATTGATAGATATCTTTTTGGGTGTCATAGAAATTCTAATTATATTCTTCTAACATTGTTCTCTGCAAGTGTGTGAGGACGTTGTAGACTGTTGTGTTCTCAAAATATACAGCCAATCATCTTCTGCAGTATTCACACCTAGTTCAGCTTTACATAAAGTGCTGTGTTTCCTCTTCTCTCCATTAGGTGCTGATATTGTGTTGATATTATTCTGTATTTCTTTGAATTGTAACTCCAACAATGGTTCTAAGTATTCCATTTTCATCTAACTTTACATTATGCCACATTGTGTCATAAAAGTTCCTTAATTGCAGATTTCTAAAGAAGTCCTGTTTATTCAATGTACAGTTTTGTTTCAGCTCCTGGAAACTCATGACAGTCCCATCTTTCATTACTGCATAATGCTGTTATATCATTTGGAATCAATTGTTTGAACCTCTGATAAAGAGTGCCTGGGATAAAATGTCTGTCATTGGCATAGAGGTAGTCTGAGCTCTTTCTCTAATCTGTATTTTCATACTAGATTAAACCACAACTCCAATGTAAATCAAGTGTCACTGTCTACCTGTTCAAGTAAATCTTTTCCTGCCTCTTTGTCTTCAATGAGGCTTTGAATTTACCTTCCTTGTACTCACTCACTCTGGATTTTTCAATTTGGCTTCATAGTCTTTAATACAAAAGTAAATTACTGATCTAATTTGTGCTGTATAGTAACATTCCCTAAGGTTTGGCGCTGCCATAACCCCTTTATGTTTCCCAAACTGTAACATTTCATGTTGACTCTTTGCCTTTGACCATTTCATATAAAACTTAAAATAATTTCCAGGCTCTGAATTGTTTCTCAGGTATCTCAATTGGTGTTGACTGAAATATGTAGAGGAGCCATGGAGGTATATTCATTTTTATTATAGCATCTTTAATTGCTCTAATTGGTTAAATTAATATACAGAGGCATGTGTTCAGGACCTCTAAATAACAGATTGCATCGTCAGCAAAGAGCCCAATGATATGGTCCTCGTTCCCAACCTTCATTCCTTTAAGGTCTTTAGTCTGCCTAAATACTTGTGCTAAAAGTTCTATAAAAATTGCATATAAGGTTGGTGAAAGATTGTAACCCTGCCGCTCTAATATACCATCAGTCAGACTGGCCATTTACAGTATTTTTATCCTTGCAGTTGGTTTAGTCTTTTAATACATTGGATGGCCTTGCCATTTAGTACCTGATGCACAAATGTCCAGTTGACACTGTTAAATGCCTTTTCTGAATGAGGACATATCAAGGCTACATCAATATTTTTGTGTTTAACATGTTTGATGATTTCTCCTTATGTAATCTTGTGTTTGGTATCCCTCAATAAAGCCTGTCTGATCTATGTCACTCATGAAGTGTTCATATCTTTTTAAGGAATACAGTTTCTGATCTATTGATTTGAGTCTGTAACCCAAGCAGGTCTCACTGTTCTTTCTCAAAGAAATCATTGATATTATTGCTTCCTGGTGGGAGTTCATCATGTTCAAGTGTATAACTAATGAAGGGTAGTAGTATGAGTTGTTCACTGAATCTTTTATACGACTCAGATGGTAGCCTGTCGCTGCCAGGGGACTTGAGGGTTTTTAGTCTACTTATTGTTTTCTCTACTTCTGACTATGTAACAGGTGAAGTCAAAAGGTCTTCCTGGTCTTCTACAGTTGCTGGTAAGTCCAGTGCCTCTAGAAAAGCTTTCATTTGGTCAACGTCAGCAGACAGATGCTGGCTATACAAATATTCATAATAGTTCCAGATTTTCTTTTTTGTTTCTCTTATGAATGATCCTATCCGCCTGTTGTTTTCAGTCTTTTTGCTAGTTATCTAGTTGCTGTAGGCTCCATCTCATAGTGGGATTGTTTTGTTTGTTCATATTTTCTTTTCTATCTCTATGGCTTGTCAATAGTATCCCTAATTTCTTAAAATTTTGGTAGTAGCATGGAGTCTGGTGTATTCATATATTGTTCAATTTCAAGATGCTGTCTTAGTAATAAGATTCCCTCTGATGACTGTTTTAAAAAACATCCCACCCTATCTTTTTCTAGCTTTTTATCTCTTCAATCATCGACCCACGTTTAACCTCAAAAATGTTTTTTCCCCCCGCAGTTTTATTTATAACTTGAATTTCAGATGAACTGCACAGTGATCTAATACACCTGTTTCTTCAATTTCATATTGCTTACTCTGTATATTCATAAAGAAAAAAATAGTCAGTTCTGGCATAGCTTTTATTAGCTGAGTGTCTCATCCCTTTTAGAGGAATACAGTTCTATCCAAAAAAGTTTTTTTTACTGTTAAGTGGGCCATAAATATGAACTAATGTCACTTTTTAATTTCCCAATTTTCCCAATATCTTCCCTTCTCATCACTTAATCAAGACCGGTAGTGAGTCTGCATCCGTTGGGAATAGGGAGGTTGTGTTATGCTTATTTCTTCAGAGATCTAGGCTCTGATTTATAGATTGTGTACACATGGCTCACCACTGAAATATTCTATTTTCACTTTATTTTATCTAATATTATCAAGTGGGTTTTATTTCCCATCATATGTTACATTAATAGTGTTGTGTTGTTGTTGTTTTTTACATGTTTTATATTAACTTTATGTCTTTTTTCATGTGAAGCACTCGTGAATGTAATTTCTTTTGTTGTAAAGCATTGAGCATGAGTATGGTCACAGCTCTTCTACAACCATGACAGAATGAACTGGAGATGGTATTTGCATAAGCAAACCACTTAACCTTCTCATTTCTCTGCCTACATAAATGTGTTTCCTATAAACATATGATCTCATCACATTCAACGCCAGTATCTTCGTATTATTCTCTTTTACTCGTATTTATGAAGTCTGGGTGTTGCTTGAAGATTAACTTGAAAGATTGTGATCCTTTAATTGAACTCTGGCTGAACTGAACAAACGACTCCTGCCAGCTGCTTGTTATTCCTGCAGACAACAGAGGGTGGCAGCAACATGCAATCATGACAGGCATGTTTAACAAAACTTGTCTTTTTAAAATAATTTTTTACAACTCCAAAAAAAAAGCAATAATTTCTTTGTTTTAAAGATTAAAAAAAAAGATCACAATTAATCATTTACTTGATTGACTGTACAAGACTGTGCAGTAGTAGTGGTAATAGTACTAGTGTGTGTGTGTGTGTGTGTGTGTGAGTGAGTGAGAGAGAGAGAGAGAGAGCGTGAGAGACAGAAGTGAGACGTGAGCGGCTGATCGTATTGAGTCAGTCTTCAGTGGGACAGCAGTGAGAGAGGATCATGTGGCGGACAAACTTTCTCTCCCATCAGCACCACTTCCATCATCACTATCCCGTAAATCCAACCAAACCCAGCTGAAGAACGATGTCAGCGAACAACACGACTCTACCGGACTACACCTGCGTGCGCTTTTACGTCTCCACCGTGTCCTTCTCGGTGCTGCTTTTCTTCAACCTCATCATCAACTGGACCATAGTTCGCGAGGAGCGGCTACGCACTCATGCCCGCTTCGTGCTGGTTTTCCACCTGCTGGTCTCCGCCCTGGTTTACATGGGTATGAGCAGCATCTTTTACTATCAGATCCACCTGAACGCGAAGCCGGGGCGCTCCGCCTGCATGGCCATGATCACCATTTTGATCAGCAGCGCCTCCAACATCCTCCTGACGCTCACTGTGATGGCTTTTGACCGCTACTGCGCGGTTTGCCACCCCATGCGCTACAGCTCTTTCAGCACCAAGGCGCACTGGCCCTGGCTGGTGGGTCTGCTCACCTGGTTCGTGGCACTGATCATCCCTTTCAGTCTGCTGTTCAGCCCGACCACCTATGACGGGCAGTGCAACCGGGACCAGCTGAAGAAAGGTGACCTGCAAAAGGTTTTATTCATCGGCTTGTGCACGCTGTTCATACTGTACAGCTATGCGAGGATACTTGTGGAGGGACGGCGCTTAGGGGTGCTCAATCGGCGCAACCGGGCCGGTCGCAGGACCATCGCGTTGCACGGCACACAGTTGGCCGTTTACATCCTCCCAAACTTTGTGAACTTCATCCTAACAAAGCTGTACAAACAGAAGTCCATCGAGGCAGAGACCAAAGAGCTGTCAGCCGTGGTGGTGTTTGCTTTCTTCAGCTTGGCGCAGTGCATCGCGCCGGTTGTTTACGGCCTGCGTAAAGAGGAGCTGCTGGAGCAGTTGAGTCACAGGTTCCCCTGCTGTTCCCGATACTTAAAGCGTGTCCTCGGCTGGACTGTGCGTGGCAACTGGCCACACACCGAACACATGGCACGGTATGTCCTAATGGATTTACATATATCTCTTCTTAAAGTATAGAAAGTCTGAAAGGGAGCCCTTTTTTTTGTTTAATAAATCATTTACTAATTATCAATCAGCGAGGATAAGAGCAACTTTTGGGTTGACTTGTGAAAATTCTCTGCTTCTGGAGAATCATTAACAATGAAGTCATTAACGAAAGGTCATGATTTTCCTACTTTCCAAGGCTTATGTCATCCAGACACTTATAAATGTCATGAGTCTGACAAAGTGGGTCTCCCTTCAAACAAAGCTTGGATGCTTATTATGTTATTTGATCCCATAGACACTCAACTATTGAGTCAAGACAGCCTAATATTGTTGTTTGGATAACAGATTACACCAAATACATCAAAAAAAGTTTATTTATTTATTTCTGATTCTGGGAATCTGGAAAAGCAGCAAAATACCCCCCTCCCCCCCCAGACTACTGTATATCTGAACCATCTCTTTAATCAAATCACACACTGGCTATTCTATGTGATTTTGTGTGATAAATAATCTGTTTTCACTTCCACTCACTGAGCTTCCCCTGAAACTGTTTGGAGCCCCCCTAGAGACGCCAGTCTCTCACAATGAAAAGTTCTGCTATAAGTCATTCACAAAGGGCAACAAGTTCTGCAGTAACACAAAGTCGTTAATAAAGGGTCTTGACCTTTGAACAGGTCATCAGCAAAAGGTAGTAAGTGATCTGGAATTAGAAATGTATCATTGATAAGTTATTGATCAGGAGTTTTTACAGTAACTGATCGTGTTTTAAACATTAATAAAATGTCAATAAATTAATTTCAGAAGGTCAGAGCTAATAAGACAAAGTCCTGCTAGAGGAGGATAAACACCAGCCAGAGATGTTTCATAACCTGACTGCTCTCATTATTGGCTTATAACTGAACTATAAAACATTAGTAAACCATTTATTAACCAACGCTAAAGCCATTCATTAAAAATGGTACCAAAATTGAATGTGAAAACCACTGAATTCCAAAAACGCATGCAGATTTTTATGTAAACACTTGAATATGGAAAAAAAAAAGACTGATAGAGGGGAAAATTAAACTCAACACTGAATTAAACACTGTCACGTGAACTCACATGATGTGAGAAAACAGTGTGGAAGAAGTGTTCATCCAAAATGAACACGTGGTTTTACATCTTTGTGCAGGGTTTCATATATGACTTTATTTTACATAAGGGAAACCAAGCCATAAGCCACACATAAGAGATTATAATCAGCAGTGTAGGTAGGAATTTTGGACCTGCTGCTTCTCTATTTGCTGCTTGATTAACCTCCATTTCTGTCGGTTCACAGCTCAAACCCACATATTAGTGTTTTGGTGTTTGTTTTCTAATCACACTAATGGTCTTTCTCTAGCACGTCAAGATGTGTCAAGAAAGGACATAAGGCACACATACACAGGAAAACCAATAATATGCTGTGGCACGTTTCAGAGAATGAGTGCTCATTTCAACCAAAATATATTTGAAACCAAAGTCAACCAGGAGACATTTTGGTTTTCAAAGTTAAGCAGAAGAGAGCTGAAGAAAAGATTTTAGAGATACAGATGTCATGATGCAATCCCGCTAACCGAAACCCTTAGAGATATTGACCAGACACTAAAAAGAAAGTCTTGATTTTTTTCCCCCTCAACATGAAGGTCTAAATATTTCCAATCCAATCACACTGAGCTGAATCCTTTCTTTATTTTTGTTGGCTTGAAAGTCATCAAATTGAAATAAACTGGGTATAAAAAAGGTCATCCAATCAGATCTGACGCCAGGACTACAAACACCTGTTATGTGCCACTTTAAGCCAACTCATCGCAAGAGCATCGACTTAAGCTTTAACTGCCGTGTCCTTACTAGAAGTAGAGAAGCATTCGATGAGCAGGAACATCACTTTAATCTTGCAGAAGTTACTGTTAAGTGGGGGAAAGTGTTGAGCACAAACTGTTAGGTGAAAAACACGAGCGGATTCTGTGAAGAGGTACGATCACAAAGAGCATTATGGTGACTCAGATTTGCATAAGGTTCAATATTACTATGACAAGTACTATTGTCACTAGATGAGTAAATAAAATGGACGTGAGTTGAAGATCAAACCGCAGCTCAAAGGCAAACACTTCCCTTTTAAGTGTTTTGGAAACTTGAGCGTGTTTAGACGTTTCGCCACGTGACACCACAAACTGGGCATGAGTTCATTACTTAACGTAGAGTTATTTAAGGTTGTTTTTTTTCCCTCCCCCAACCTCAGGGAACGAACGCTGACAGCCCAGACCATCATCTCCTTAGAGACCCCGCAAGTCCCGGAGGAGAGGGATGAAGGACAGGAGGAGGAGGAGGAAGAGGAGGAGGAAACTGGGCCAGTTATAGTCAGGAGTTCCTCACATGACCTACACTCATGTCAAGGTGATACGGACAATGCCTGACAGGGGAAGGAAAAAGCAAGTCAGCATAAGGATCCCGGCCGCCACAGGAACACATCATCTGGATGCGTGGCTGGTGTTCTCGACTAAAGAAACCACCGTGGACATAAATAGTGGTCTGACGAATCACCCTGAGCACATTTAGACCTGCATGTACAGCAACAAAGGACAGAAGCATATTTATATTTTGCTCTATTTTTGACATTAAAAAAAAAAAAAAAAAAGGGAAGTACACTTGTTGTGCTCTACAGCAGAAGACAATGTGGTTTCAAGAAAAATGGACGTTTTCCTGGCTGGACCAGGAACCAAAAACCTTTACGTTGAAGGATACAAACAGTCCTTTCCCGTCCTGGATTAAAACTGGGACTGAGGATATACTAAAGCTTCTCGATACTCTGGTGAATGTCGTTTTGTTTTTTTTTTTAAATCAACTGTGAACTTTGTGGATATTTAAAATCAGGAGTAGAAATGATTTTTGATTCACATGAATACTTTGAGCACCTTGAAGTCATGTACATGTCTGCTTTATATCACTTTAGCATGGTGTACATTAGCAGTAGGCAAACTTGTACATCGTGGGCTGATTCTCGCCCTTGTACTTCTATAGTTTATATTAAACTTTTACATATTTTTTTCCACAAATCTACTGTAGAGACCAAAAGAAATAAAAAAAAAACTCATCTAAATCTCATTAAAATGTCAGCTTGTTGTATCTTAACACTGCCCTCACAGAAGGAGACGCATTCAAACCACAACTGCATTATTGCTATTTGAACACTGCATGATGCTAAAGTTAAGTCTAAATCACCTTCCAGAAATAAACATTTTCACGTGTGACTTTTAACACCATTTTAATCCTACGTCATCAGCCTCTCGGACAAGAATAGAAGTGTTCTTCGTGAACATAAACGGGTAGAAGTCGTCACAGAAACTGTATGCAGATGCCTTTTTCTTTTGGTTTTCTACAAGGGTGCTAATTACACATGCAACACACATACATACATACATACATACATACTCTATATATGCATGAGTCATTTCCAGTTAGACGTTTATTAAAATAAGCTGTTGCTACTAACTTCCTCTAATTATGGTGCACATGCAATTCTACAATCCTAAACAGTGTTATAAAGCAACAAGGAATTCATTTAAGAATATACTTTTGGGCCAATGTTGCCCTTTTAAATACACTATGAGGCTGAATGTATTTAATAAAACCTCCTTAAAAGAGGAATACACGGTTCTGAGCTAAACATCCTTTACAGAGAAAGAACTAAGGACACAGAAAACCCCCCCCATCTTTCAGAAAGCAATGTTTGCTTTAATGCTTCCTCTCAATATTTACCACTACTAAATAAGGGGAAACTATATAATCAGCGAGGAGTGTCTACAGGTAGGTAATGACTGTTGCTGAGCTCGTTGGTTACTTTCTTCCTTTCCTCAGTCATAGAGGCACACATGCAGGGGAAATTCTCAACGTTTAACCACAGCCCTCAGCGTGTCTCTGTCTGGCACCCACAGCGCAAACAATTGTCAAGAGTCAATGTGTGTGTGTACATATATATATAAGGGCAGGAAGAGGTTCCTGTTTTTATTTGACAGCAGCATTTATGCACCGACAGGCATCTAGTGGCGAAGAACTTACTGGCACCCCTGTTCTGTGCTTTGTCTTGAGGCTGCAGAAGTGAAACCGAAGTTGCAGGTTATTTAAAATACAACAGAAATAGGAAGCAGCTTTGGCGGGAAGAGGGTAGAAGATAATGCGCTGATGGAATTTTTTTTTTTTTTATTTTTTGCTGAGCTTACAACATGTAATTGTTTTTTTTAAATACAGGTTACAAAAGCTTTTACAAGAAGAGTTTAAGGAAACCTGAAAGTAGAGTTTAGCTTGTTTATAAAGCTACATTCACAGATATGGTGACAAAATGTTTTAAGGATCTGGATTTAACAGAGGCAACAGCTGTACTGCAATAATATTCAGGCAGACGGTTTGTTTAAAGACAGAAAAATGGGCGGCACAAATAAATTAAAGTAATATGGACATCCATTGCTTTCACCGGTGCTGGCTAGACAGATAAAACGGCTAGACAGTAGAACAGGTTTATCTCAGTCAGTAACTGCTTTATTCAACCAAGAAAAAGATCTGCAAAAAAAAAAGCCACTGTCATTCTACCAAAACATACTGTATATTCCCTTTAAAGTCATGTTATCATATAACCTGCTACTAAATCACCAAACATGCACATTCAGCATTTCAGACAACCGGTTACTGACTGAGCAGCAGGCGTAGTTTGTCATAACACAAATCATGACGAGGCAAAAAAAAAAAAAAAGTGCAGACATGATGATTTGAGTTTTACGGATGTTTTAACACAGTTTAAACCTTCCCGAGTATATATTTACCTGTTTATTAAAAGTACCACCATTATATGTACACAACCCTGATGTCTGTAAGAAATTACAGCTTGTTCAAAATATTTAAAAAAAAAAAAAGTTTGCAGGACTGCTGGTTAATTTGGTACAATTACAGTTAATGATGCCTGCTACCTTGTAGCAGAGAAAATACATCTCTTAGGTTGTTAATGTGACAGCTATTAGTTAAGAATGAGTTGACCTGCACACTGGTGTTTGTGTTATGACTAAAAAGTCGCAGCATGAACTCTGAACAGCATCTGCGGATCCGTTTCTAAGGCAAAAGTTAAATGTCAGCGTGATGAGCACCGAGAGAGCTTGACATGCAAGAAAAAAAAAAAGGCATCAAGTATATAAACACCACACTATTATATACATTTGAACAGGATGTAGATATGTGAGGAATATTACAGGGAAATATCAGTCCTTTGAAATACTTTGTGAATAAATTCAAAATCACAAATTTGTTCATTAACTGGCATTTCGATTGTTGCATTGATGTCGTTGTTTTTATGCTTGATCAACAGAAAAAAAAAAAAAATAATACCATAATTTAGTAGAGTTTCAACATATTAAATCAAAAGATCATTAAAGACATTCAGTCATCAATGGTTGTTAAATGCAGGTGATAGATGGGTTGAACAATTTGAGGAAATAGTGATTTTTTTTTTTTTTTTTTTTTAAACCCATTGACCAATTTTGAACGATTTTTACTTTCCATTCGACTCAATCTTATAATTCACTTTGAGGTTTTTCAATGCTTCAAGTTTAAAAACGATGAGATTCTGACAGATCCCACCTCGTCGTCAGCATTAAAATAAATAAACCAAGTGAATGAAAAACAGCTTTCATCGACACGGGCAGCGAAATCACTCATCAATCAGAGTTCACGCATGGAAAGCTTAAACAGAGCAGATAAAAAAGGGCACCGATGTGCAACGGAGCTGTAAAGTGGATGAATAATAAATGTATGATGAGTTTCGGCGAATGTGACCAAGAACCAGACTGAAGAGTGAAAAGGAAAATGGAAAGAGAAGAACAGACATCAGGATACAGGAGGGCGTCGGTGTGTTTAGAAACCCAGAGGGTGAGGAGAGACCACCGCTCCGTTCTCCACCACAGCTGTAGAGATGGCCCGCAGGTTGTTGAAGAGCTGTTTGGACTCACTGGAGCGCAGAGTCTTGATGTCTCGTAAGACTCTCTCATGGGCCTGAAAGATGGAGGTTTGAACAAAAAAAAAAAAAAAATCAAGCTCAGAAGGTTTCTCTCTTAAAACTGGTACATCTCTAAATAATTCATAGAGAGCTGACGCAGTGCGGAATAAAACTTTAAAAAAAAAAAAGTTTGAAATGTTTTTTGAAGACTGGCACGCCATCCGGTCGAGTATAATCACAACATCAAACCACATCAAACAATTACTGTGAGGAAATGTGTAAGATTGTACACCAGGAAAAAAAAAAAAAACAACAACAAATAAATAAAATCAGAGAAAGGTCAACGTGTTTGTTGAGGTTGTGAAATGTAAATGCATCACGTTCTGATGCCACTTCTGCAAAGATGGTTTTTGGTTTGACTATGCGAGATACATTCAAATGACTTATTATGGGGTGTTAGTAGTTTGAATATGTTTGAACTTTTCAGAAAGGTCAAAGCTGCACATGAACTGAAACTGGATGGGATTAAACGGATATCAGAAGAATCTTCATTAGTAAAAAAAGTGCAGCGGTTTCTGAGAAATAAGCTACTTAAAAATGAAAAACTTGATGTCGTTCATGTTGAGTTGAGCCTTTTTCTCCATGCTGGCCATCTCATTTCTTATTGAGAAATAGAACTGCCCCTCCCTGATGAGTAGCGAAACAGACAACTTGAGATGAGACACAAGTCAAGGAATATGTCGCTAGTTCACTCGAATGTTTGAGCAACTCTTTGTGCCCGCAAACCTGTTTTTGAACTTTCTTCTGCTGAAAGAGGAAAGTTTGTTATGAATGAGGAAGAAGAAGAGGTCAGTTCAAGGATTTTAAAGAGGAAATAGAACATATTAGATGCAAATCACTATTCAAATCGAAGCATTTTATTTTTTTTTAATTTTGAAACATTTTATATTGTTTTTCTGATCTTAAAAAAGTAATTTCACCTTCATTTAACGGTCTTAAGCTGTACGTATTATTTTCATATTTAATACTTGGCTACCTAGTATCCACGGTAACGATGCAGCTATAAAACCCATCACCGGGGCAACAAGTCAGACCGGGCTTGTATCCTCCAGGTGAGCGTGTGACTGTTAAATGGAAACCTGTAAATAATAATGTACAGCTGATCCGAGTGAGAATTCATCACTAATCATAATCATATTGACATTCAGAGTGATTATGAACTGATTCATCTGGATCAATATAGTAAGTCTTTGATCCTGGTCAAGGTCAGACCGTTGACCTTGTAGTTTGTTATTTAACGGTTATTAAGCTTCGACACAGAAATTATTTATTAGTATCGTAAGTTTCCTTTGATCATGATTTTATTTTTACTGAATAGTTTTACTGAGACTTGAGCGCGTCTTTGTCTGAGTCAACTATTAACTGTCAACTGTTAGTCCATCATCATCACCATCATCATAACACATGGCTGTCACCGTTATCAGCCACATAACGGGGGCGTTATAAACTGTGAGGTTAATATAGTCAGAGAAGATATTACTGTTACACAGACATAAAATTATTGTCATATTTTACTCTTTTTAATATCAACCCACCGTATTTATGAGAAAGTTATTTGATCTGATATATTTTATCTGATATTAATGTCAAGAAAACACTTAATTAACTTTAAATCTTAAATTTAAAAAGATATTTGTGTCTGTGTGTGTGTCTCTGTGTGTGTGTGTGTGTGTGTGTGTGTGTGTGTGTGTGTGTGTGTGTGTGTGTGTGTGTGGTTTTTGAAGAGGATCTTACCTCCATACACCAGGTCTCACACAGCATCTTCTCATGCTGAGCTGCAGCGTGGCCTTGACTCAGAGAACGTGAAGCCCTGCAAAGGACAAGAAGAAGAAGAAGAAGAAGAAGAAGAGGAGAAAAAAGAAAGAAAAGAAAAGAAAAGAAAAGAAAAGAAAAGAAAAGAAGTCTCTTTAGTCTGTGTAGGTGTATGAATGTGGAATAAAAGCAGACGAATGAGAGCAAGTGAGTGGGGAATGTGTGACTTGAGAGGAAGTGGATGAGAGTGTGTGTGTGTGTGTGTGTGTGTGTGTGTGTGTGTGTGTGTGTGTGTGTGTGTGTGTGTGTGTGTGGGGAGGCCGACTGAAATAAGGTCAGAGAAAACAGAGCATGATATTTTTTTAACAGTTGCATACCTGGAGAGGACGACGATCATGGCGTACAGATCGATAGCGCAGTCTGCAACTCTCTTCAAGACAAACTGCTCATCTACAAAAAGGAAATGATGGAATCACATGATCACAAACACATCGCTAATAAAACATACAAAGTGATGTAAGAGGCTGAAACTAACAATTCCTTTCATTATTGATGAATTTGCAGATTATTCTTTCAATCAAAAATCAGTTGTTGAAAAATCTGAACGATTAAATGTGATAAATCCTCTCAGCTCGACATGAAACGTCTCGTTTTGTTCGATTAAAGCCAGAAATATTCTGCTTATCATCAAAGAAGACGAAGAAAACCACAAAATTCTCACATTTGACAGTATTTTTTAGGTGTTCTTGCTTTAAACAAATGACAAAAACGATTTGGTTATCAAAGTAGTTGCTGATTCATTATCAATTAATCATTGCAGCTGTAAAAGACATGTCATATAGTTGGTGATAAACCCCAACTTTCTGTTGACACGTCATAATTTTCCTCTATTATAAGCGACCAAGTTCGATTTTTGCTCTTCAAGACTCAAAAAGAAAAATCACTGATGTTTGAAATGACTCAACGTGCCGTCCATCTCACCCTAAAAATAAAAACTTTAAAAAAAAGGGTGCCAACTGGGGGATTTTTTTTTTTCTTTCCCCCACTTCACGTGTTCACACTCACCAATAATCTTCTTTCCATGTTTGATCAGCAGCTCCTCGATGACCGCTCCGAACTGTTCGATGGCTTTAACCGTCTACAAAGCAAGAAACTCAAGTCAAGAGGGCGGTAAGTGTCGTTCAAAAGATATACATAAATAATCTAAATCTAATCTTAAAAAAAAAAAAAAAAAGAAAGTACCATAGCAAACTCTCACACCCACTCATTCGGCCTAAGCTGCTTTGGGCAAGCCCCTAAAATAAACGGCTAAAGTGGAAAGTGTATTATTAAAAAAAAAAAAAAAAAAAAAAAAAACATTCAACACACCAGTTCTCCGCTGTGTGCCAGCTCAGGGTGAACAGTTCCCTGCAGCGTCAGACCTGTGCTCATACCAGCCTTCCTGTAAGTCACAACAGAGAGGACACTGTTAGCGCTCCATGACTGAGGAAGTAGAAATAAAATAAATAACCAACGTCCTCCATTAGCGTCTAAACTTGATCCGTTTAGCCTCCGTTTTGGTGCACGATTAGAGGCGTTTTTACCAGTGTTAATGGTCCAAAACAATTACATGGCAGATATTTTGAAATCCAAAACCTCTTTTTTTTCCCCCTCTTTTTTCCTTTTTATAAAATTGTATTTGTGAGGCAGGATGGAGCTGCTTCTGCTGAGACTAAGTGGCATCACGAGGGAGATAAGTGACATTTCAAAATTATGTGGCTCAGAAGGCGAAAGTGGGTCGATTCCCGGCTTCTCTGCATGTGGAAGCGTCTTCGGGGCGAGATACTGAACCTCTGATTTGCTCCCGGAGCTTGCGCCTTAAGCATGTGAATCTGTGTGTGAATCAGTGAATGTGGCTCGTAGGGCGAAGCGATAAGAGCGGTCAGAAAACGACAATCAGCTGCATCCATCACGTATTCAAGGGAAGTCCCACAGTCAGCTACAGCAGTTTAGAGCTTCCTGTAACCCAGACGGAAGGAGACAGAAAGAGAAGTGTCTCTCTCTCTCTGTCTCTCTATGTGTGTGTGGTGTGTGTGTGTGGTGTGTGGTGTGCGTGTATGTTTTGCAACCTTTTGGCTCTCTTGGTGATCTCTCCTGCGAGCAGACCAGCGTTGCCGAGAGGGTTCTTCAGGGCCTTTTGTAAACCCTTCAGCTGGTTACCTGCATTCTGGAGAAGAAGAAGAAGACGACAACAACAATGACAGATGTATTATTATCAATCACAAAGTGTAAACGTCGAGTTCCTTCAGTGGCAGGCTGCCTCACTTGTGGTGCATGAAGGAGAGATAACCACAGGTCCCACCTTGCTGCTGCTGAACGCCGCTCCCAGTAGACCACAAGCACCAACGTGACAAATTCACTCATGCAGTGTCGGTGGATGGCAGCGTTCACCACAGCAACTCACTCTGTTTATTTATTTTTTTAATTTTTTTTAAACTGACACTTCTTGTAACTTAAAATTTCCCTCCGCTTCTGTTGGATTAATGAAACATTCTCTCATCTCAAGTACAAAGAGATCTGACTTCCTCTCTACAGTGAGGGTGTGCTGAGTGTGAGAGGGGAGTTTTTAACCTGGAAACCGTTGAGGGCCACAAAAAGCCTGAGGATGTCGTTGGTGCCCTCAAAGATGCGGAAAATCCTCAGATCCCTCATGACTCTCTCCACTCCAGAGTCCTGCAGAAAGAAACATGATACAGACGTATGATGAGTTTCTACCAGCGTTAACCAACGCAATGTTATCATATCTGACACATATAAGACATTTTCATCTTGATCTTCTCTGATAAAGTTCAAATAAGGTAGTGAAAACGGCAGAAGGAAACCGGAACAGAGATGTTCAAGATTTTAAATTCTGCATATATAAAGACTGCACACATGACACGTTCTGACCAGAAGAGCAGAAATGAAAATGTAGAGAGGAACACTTCTGTCTAGAGCAGACTGTGAAAAAAAAAAAAAAAGGTCTAATTGCAATTATTGACACTGATCTTGTGATATAATGTGATGTATTTAGAGGGAAAAATCATTTTTAAATCATTAATCTCATTTTAATTGAAAAAAAACAAACCCACTAAAATGATAAACATTTGATTTTTATGTGGATCTGTACCAAAAAAAGATTTTTTTTCTTACGTCTATAGAACATGATGTGTAGGCCAGGATATTTCTGACAATAGTTAATTTTAAAAAACGGTATTTTCACTGAACAGTGCGCGACACGCAATTTGACGGTATGTCAAAGTTCAATTTCGTTAAAATTTCCATGAATTGTTCAGCCCTTCTTCTGAATTTTCTCCTTCGGTGATATGAAACGCTGAGTCAAAATGCAGAATGAGAGCAGAACTTATCAGAGTCCGTTATAAACGATCTTCCTTTAAAAACAACTCATTGCTAATATGAAATTGACTTGTAGAAACACAGCAGAAGATGATAAAATGACAAAAAAACATCTGCAAAATCTCAGTGCAGTGCAGCAGCCTAAGATAAGTACATGTGTGGAGCTTTAAAAAAAAAAAAAAAAAAAAAAAAAGTCATACTGAGTGCTGCTGTTAAACTGAGTTTTATTGTACAGGTAACCTTTAAAAAAACAACTTGCAGAGGAGAATCTGCACCACAGTTTCCACCTCTGCAGTTAAGAGCTTCAAAGTATCGTTCCATGACCGGACATACTTTCCACTGTATTAGCTGCCTGGTTGTGAAACACATCCGCCTAAGAAGTGGTATATTCTCTGGTTTATTTTAAGAAGAGCAACATTATTGTTTACATAGCTTCACATCGCCCCCATATATTCTGCTTATGCAGGTCTATTCTTGTGAACTTCGGGGTTGATTTTCTTCCCTGAGAAAACCATCAGTGCGGTTTCATAACGCTGCGCACAAGCGTCTCGCATGCACTGGCTATGTGACTCAATACCACACCGACAAAGTAAACTGCTACATACATTGTATTGTACATGACATTTTCTGCGAAACAACAGTAGGATTAAAAGGTATTGTGTATCGCTGGCTTATGTCATCACTTATTATTTGATTAAGATCGCTTGCTACTGATCCATTTAACTAATGTAGAAATAAGCTTCTAAGTAAATATCAAGCTCAAGTCAGTATTGGCTGCAAATATTGTTCAAATATAATCTAGAACTGTGATGAGCAAGAAAAACAATAGTGCAAGGAACTAAGAAGCTCCAGAAAACAAACCAGGAACAAAAAGTTTCTTTTGCATGTTAGTTTGAGTGTCGGCCAAAAACTGTGGAACCATGAAGACTATGCAAAGACTATTGCAACATGAAGACTGTTTCTCTTTACCTTTTTGCTCTTGCTCGCTTTAAAGTCAATAAAAAAAAGAAGAAGAAGAAGAAGAAAAAGAAGAAGAAATGTTCACTTCTACATCTCACATAGACACTTCCGGCACGCATCGTTAGCCGACAGTGTGATTGAATGTTGTAATACAAGTTGTTGCGGACTTGTATTTTAGTGAGCCACATTCAGCACCACAACCTCAAACCCAAATAGTTCCTTGAATGTGTACTATCTTCTAGGAAGGGACGTATTTAGAGGCAGGAAATATTAAAACCCTGAAACCTTTATTAACACAAGTTACATTTACAAATTTCTAAAAATGGTTCCGGCGTTTTCTGGAAACGTTTACTGTGTGGAGAACTCTTTATAAACAGAAGAGGGACTCTTTTTGGGACCAGGGACTACAGTGATATAGCTTATATATTTTATACGTTTCATTTGTACATCACTTTGGACAAAATCATCCGCTAAAATCAATAAATGGAAACAGCTCAGGAACTTTAGACCCTGTTTCCTACAGTTGAAATCCAGATCAGGTACCAAAAAAAGTTCCCAGTTTGCTAGAAAAGTGTACAGATTAGCAGGTGTTCATTTATACCTGTTTTTATACCACAACATAAACAATTTACACTGTCAATTCATTTGTGGACACTGTAAATGGCAGAACCATCACATAATAATACCTGCAGGCAGTAATGCAACCTGTTTTGTTTGTTTGTAACAGGATGCCGACTGCGCCGAACTCACCTTCATGAAACCCATGCCTCCCATGACCTGAATGCACTCGTCTGTCACAGTCCATGCTGCTTCCTATTGCGATTTTAGAAATGACAAAAAAAAAAAAAAAAAGAAAAGGTGGAAATGAGATTTCAATCTGCTCAGTCATCTTATTTCAACAAAACGGGGCCTTGAGAAATCTACTTCCTGTGTCTTGTCTTCAGACTTCCACAGAATGAGGAACATCATTAATGTTGTGAAAGCAGCTGAAAATCATATTTCTGTATGACACGCCATCATATGGATTTGCATTAACACTACACACATAAAGCCTCCTTTACTCTCATGAATGTGACGGCGGTTGTTATCATTCATGTACTGGTTATATAGTGTAATATAGTTATAAAGACTGATATTAGGTTCACATACAGTCCTGCATCCAACTGTGGAGCGTGTAAAAGTTATTAATTATAAGAATAAAACCCAAAGAATGCTACATTTTCAAAAAAGGCTCACCGCTTAAAATTCAACACAATCAACCAGACATTATATTTGCACCTCTGGAGCATTAAAATCAAAGTGTGCTATTAAAAAGTTCTTACAGATGCAAAGATCTTGCTGATGGCAGCTTCTATCTGGAACTCAGTTGCACCGCTGTCCATGTTGCCGCTGATCATATATGCCATTGACTGCAAGAAGACACAGAAGAATTTCATTTTTTATTTTTTTTTAAATTAATGTCAACATGAATTCAGGACCTTTTTCATCTGTGCTGCTGAAAGTTTCAGTATTACTATTAATATTGAAGTAGTAATAAAAAAAGGTAGCAGTAATAATAGTGAAATTTGTGCTTAAAACGCTTCACTGGATTGATAAAAAAGCATCTGTGAGGCAGGAAATCACCGATCTTCAACTTCAAAAAGACATGTTTTTGCGTGCCACATGTCAACCAGCGAGATGACATGAGTGATTACGCTGTTGCAGCTGTGAGCATACAAGAGGAAATAACGACTTTTTGTCCTATATATTGTAAGATACTATCGATGTTTAGCTTGATGCTATTTTGACTGGAACCAACTCTAGTGATTTGTGTGTGTGGCTGAAATAAAATGTGAATCAGAGCTGGGTTACAAGGTAGAAAAAAAAAAAATCTCACTAAATCTGACCTCGGTGACATATTGCAGCATCGCCATGCGAGCCATTTTCTCCTGGATGGCTCCATAGTTGTGGATCTTGTTCCCAAACTGGGTCCTGTTAGCTGCATGATCCACCTGGTGATGAAAAAAAGAAAAGAAAAAAACAGGTGTGTAAGCTGCTATCACATCGTTCATTAAACATCGTGTTAACATTGCTAAACTGATTCTGTTGCAGGTTGTTTATTATAGATTTGGAGTCCTTGTTGAAATGTTGTGGTTGTCTCGCTCTTGCAAAAAAGGAGGAAGTCTGGTGAAATTGTGGGTCAGTATGCTGAAGGGGCTGAAACAATGACAACGACCACACGGCTGCTTCTGCTGGAAATGAAACGTGTAAAAAAAAAAGTGTAAAAACTCAAGTGAAACTCTGCTGATTTTAAACTAAACCTCCTAAAATATAAAAACAAGCTCAACCGCTGAACAAACCGCATTGCACCAGTTATCAATATCATCAATTACTCTGCACAGAACAGAAAAGATTGTCCTCTTCTGACTAACACTTACGTCACATGTGCAATACAAAAACAAACAAACAAACAAACAAACAAACAAGAAAAAAAACACAGAAATGTCCAGATTGATAATGAACGGTAAAATCTGTCGCACGTGTTTGGAAGTGTTTTCATCACACTTTTCTGATGATGAAACCATCCAACAGGTTGACTCATGTTTCACGGCACATGAGGCAAGTCCGTCCCTGTTGTGTTAAATACTGATCACATTTAAATTTCTTATATATATAAAAAAAAAAAAACAACAACAACAACACCTCATTCAATTCATCTGACACGGACCTGACAAAACAGATGTTTAGCGATGTTAACTAAATGCTGATCTTGAGAAATGTTCGGAGAAAAACAGACATCTGACTCTGCAGCAGGAAGTCAAAGACACAGGCCAGATTGAACTATCAGATAGGGAATTTCCCACTACCGATAATGAAATAGTGAAAGATGATTGATAGAGAGGGTGTAAGAAAGACAGTACAGATAAGACGCAGTGGGAAACATACAGCTCTACGTGGAAGCTATACGGTTCAAATCACAAGAAGAGCTCACACAAACGTTACCCTCTTCCTGTTTACATTTGTTGATCTTAAAAGGTGGCGTTTAAACTCACGGCTTTGGTGATGACACCTTTCATGGTGCCGGAAAGGGCGGCCGCCATGCCAAACCGCCCGTTGTTCAGGATGTTCATGGCCACTTTGAAACCGCCGCCCACTTCGCCCAGCACGCAGTCGGCTGGCACGCGAACGTTATCGAAGTAGACCTCGGCCGTGTTGGAGGCCTTGATGCCCATCTTCTTCTCAGGAGGACCGCTGCGAGGGAGGAGGAAGTAAAAAAAAGTGAAAAGAGTTAAGAAAAAGGAAAAAAAAGGAAAAAAGGATTTAGGAAAGGAAAAAAAAAAAAAAGCATCCTCACTGTGTCACTCCGCCGAAGCTCCTCTCCACGATGAACGCTGTGATCTTGTCCTTCATCTCCCCAGTCTTGGGGTCCTTCATGGGGGTCTTGGCGAACACTGTGAAGATCTCAGCCAGACCTCCATTGCTGACGGGAAGAGGAAAAACAAAACGATTAGGGAAGAGAAGTCGCTGCTGTTAACAGTGTCGACATATTGTGCAACGCTGCCCACTTGTGGTCAAAGCACCAAAAAGCTTCCTTCAAATATATTTGAGCTGTGTCCCCCTCACCTGATCCAGATCTTGCTTCCGTTGAGAGTAAAGTACTTTCCACAGGGCGACTCCACCGCTGTGGTTTTGATGGAGGCGGCGTCCGAACCGCTGGCCGGTTCAGTCAGGCAAAAGGCGGCGATGTTTTCACCTGGATGGATCACATCAACTCAAGTCAAGAGACGTAGTTTCTTTCCTTCATGATACAATCAATGTTTCTGTTTGTACTTTGATTGTTTTTTTTTTTGTTTTTTTTAATAAGCGTGTTTGGCTGATGCGTGTCGGTCCTGATTACCTGTGGCGAGCTTAGGCAGGTACTTCTCCTTCTGAGCCGGGTTCCCGAAAAGCAGAATGCCCTTGAAGCCGATGGACTGGTGGGCGCCAAGAGTGATGCCGACACCCAGGTCGTGACTGCCGACGATCTCGACCAGTCGGGCGTACTGTGATGTAGATGGATGTTATCGCATTAGACCGGTTGCATTCGCAGCAGTTTCTCACACACTGAACAAATAAAAAGTGTTTACTGAAGGCGTTTTTTTTTTTGGGGGGGGGGGGGGGGCGGTGGAGGAAGTCGCCCCGAGCCATGCTGGCAACAGACTGTTTCTGCTTGTGCATTTCCTCCTGGCATGATTTATAACTGATTTGCTGAAGAAATAGCTCTAAACAATCTCCACATCTTGTTGTGTCGGCCTGTTGTTATTGTTAATGAAGCTCCACTAATTCGGTTACAAAAACACGTTTCATTATCTGTAAATTCTTCGCATTTTCATTATTTTAAATGTTGTGACTTGACGCAGCTGCAAGTGATCAGCAAACAGTAAAAATGAAGGCGGATATTTGAATGTGCAAACCACAAAAATTCAGTTAGAAGCTACAAAAGTAACCAGGAGGTAAACAAAGGCTTTTAAAAACATCTCTCTGTCTGGTCTCTGGGTAATTATCCCTCAAGCTAATCAAGCGGACGTACCTGTGTGTTCGAGAGGCCGAGGCCGCCCAGATCAGCCGGCACCTGCAGTCCGAAGGCACCCATCTCCTTCATGCCCTCCATGGTGTGATCCTCCACCTTCTCCAACGCGTCGTTCTTGGCAGGATCATTCACTTCCTGCCAACAGGAAGCAGAGGATGACGGGTGATTAAGAGAAAAGGTTACACGTATTTATCATAAAAAAAGGTTTCAAAGAGGTTTATAATTCACCTCGAAGAACTTGCTAACAGGTCCCACGAGCTCTCTGAGAAACTGCTCCTGCTCGTCGCTCAGAACTACGGCACAGACAAGAGAAATTTCAGATCAATTAATGAAATATTGGCAAATACTTTAATGGACACTCATATCCTCAGACCTACCTGAGGGGTAGGGGAACACTTGGGGAGTAGAGATCTGCCCCTTGAAAATGCTGACAGCAAACGACTTGGATTCCTGCGGAAAACAAAGTCAAGCACAGTTAAAGCTTTGTGTTTACGGCACGCAGCGTATCCACATGTTATAGAAGAGAAATGACAACATCGTCGTCAAATATAATGATTAAAAACATATTTAGAGAAATAACGTACAGCAGCGGCCGCCGCCTTCTCCACTTTAGAGGCAGCGTCACTGCCGACCGCTGCTGGCTTATCCAGCACCGCCTAAAGAGAGCAAGACAGAGACATTCAACAACTTAACATTCAATGGAAGTCTTGTTTTTGCTGACCTCTAGTGGTTTAACTTTACAACAAAAAAAGGTGAACTGTACATTGCTTCAATAAACATGATGGCTGGGACAAAATATCAGATTAAAAGTAGAAAAAAAACAAACACTTCAGGGTAGATATTTCACCTCTCCGCTACTTTCAGTGCTCTATCTGAAGAAAGATGATACATAACATAAAAAAAGTACAAAAGGACAAAAGGTAAACATGCAGACAACGTGCTCTCCGTCCTTCACATTCAGTGATCTAAAGCCAGTTTAAGAGCCAAAGAAAACATGAGTCGAAGTTTTTCCTACTCCAGTAAGGGCATCGGCTTGGTGAGAAGCCCAAAGGAATGATCTCAAAGGCCCAAATAGGTGAGAGGTGACACTGAGGGCGCAGCCAGCAAGCTGAGTCACCCAGCAGCAGCGAGTGGGAGAGTTTACTTATTTTATTACTTACACTGGGATGATTAACAAAAGGTTTCCAACAGTTTAAATCACACAAATCAGCTTACAGCCTTACAGCCAGTCACGTGTTACTTTCAGCTGCAAACACATTCAATGTTAAGTGTATATTTTTCTAGATTAACGCATGTATTATTCTTTTTTTTTGGTATTAAGATGTTCTTATTATGTGTTTTACTGTTGCAGTTGCAAGTGATAAGGAAACAGTGCGAAAGCTGATCATCCCTCATAAACGCTGTGTAGCAAATCAATACAGAACTGCCAATAAAATCATTAGAGCTGCAACCATCAGTGGATTTAAGGGTTTGTTCTCAAATGTTCTTTAGTCTTCTATGACAGTAAACTGAATATCTTTGTGTGTTGTAGACAAAACAAAACATTTGAGGAAGTCATCTTGAGCTTTGGGAAACAGTGATTTTTCACCATTTTCTGATATTTTAATGGACCAAACATCATTAATGAAAATAGACCTAAAAAAATCATTACTTCATGATCATGACATCATCAGTAAATTATTACATTATAAGTACAGCAACAAAGCAGCTGTTACATCATATGTAACCATATAGTACAGGTCAAAGGTTTGGACACACTTGCACATTTCCTTTAATGGGAAAGTGTGTCCAAAATCTAGACTGGTGCTGTATGCTGCCAACTTATTATTATGCAATATCATAATAATAGGCATAATAATAATAATAATAATAATAATAATAATAATAGGCATAGCAATAGGCATAATAATAATAATAATAATAATAATAATAATAATAATAATAATAATAATAATATAAAAATCAAACGGGCTATAACAGAATAAATAATTCACTTTTGATGGAGATGCACAAAGACTGAGTTAGCTAAGTTTATATATAGAACATGTAAATTAGCCAGATACTTGGAGAAAGCCTGAGAGAAGAGATAAACTGTATGTATGCAATAGTCCTTTTTTTTCTGCTAACAGTTCATGTGTGGGTTTTGTTTCGTTTCATTTTGTTTGTGTTTTCTTTTTTTTCCACATGCTTCTCTATTTGTTACATGTTACCGGAAGATGCATGTTTTGTAATCCCGTGTGGGACGGGCCAACTGTTTGGCATGACAGAAATAAATAATAAATAATAACATAATAATCAGCTGACTCAAACATATGCTCCACTTCTGAAATTTAAGAATCCATCTAGATTATAAGACATTACATAAATGACATCTTCCGTTTAAATATATCTGTCCTTAACAACACATTCATGGTGTCACCTTTATGGCACAGTCATGTGACCAGTGAACTTTACCCTACTTCCAGCTGGAGGGGTTGCCGACGTTATGTCAGCCCGCCCCTAAATACTAAACATACCCTAAAGATAGTAGCAAAACCCCAGCATGAAACAAACCAACCTGACAAAAAGCAAATTTATAATTTAAGTATTATATTGTATAATATGAACGTACCTGTGCGGCTGGGCTGGCGTAGAGACGTGTGTTTTGCACAGCGGCTACAGCCTGACGCTGACCTCTGTAGCCAAAATAAGAAATGACACATGATTAAAAACATATTTAAGGCAAAATATCACATCTGGGTTAAGAGACAATCATGTTCAATAATGACATTAAACGTTACCTACCCAGACAGCACCGGAGGCATCCTGAGGATGGTGCCGCACAGAGAGGAAGACTTGCTCACTTTACGAAGCAGCATGATTATATTTGTTCTATAAAGAAATAAAAAGAAAATAATACATCGTTAATAGCTAAAATGACACAAAACAAACGACAAAACATAGACAGAAAAAAGGGAGAACGTAGCTAACAGTTAACGTCGCGGGTTGTTAGCAGCTACGTAACGACGTCGGTTTGTTTTGCAACTAATCAGTTTTAACTCTTCATACAGAAAGTAGTAACTAATATTTGGATTCCTTCTATTGAAAATCAAATTATGTCACAGACCTTTGCAAGTTTTATTAATACACGTCCCCAACGTCCGGCTAATAGACGACAGCTCCTCCAAGTGACCCACTAAACTGATTCTTTTTTTTCTCCCGTCGGTTTTCTTCTTCTGCTGCTTCTTTTCCGGTTGAATGGCGCGTGGCAACCAGCGTTAAGGCGCATTACCGCCACCTACTGTTAGACTGCTATTATTACTGCAGGTCTACGTTTTGTCATGACCCGGCTCCTAGGCCATGACATATAGTGAAAGGACGTGGGATGAGAATAAAGAAAAGTATTTATTATAACAAAACAAACTACAAAAATGATTGACAAAAGTATGGAGTGTGGAAGTCAGTAACATCAGTAATGTAAGTGTGAGTGTGTGGATAATGAAATGTATGTGTTGTAGTGCAAAACAAAACCAGAACAGAACAGAACAAAACAGAAGGCCTGCGGCTGCTGGCTGCTAGGATGGGGATCAGAGAGCGTGTCACGCTGCAAGTTGGCCTTTTTATCCTCAACAGCATAATGCCCAGGTGTTTCCGACTCCGCCTGCTGCCACACCCACACTCGTCCAGGCACCTTCGACAGACAAATATAAACAAACACCACACCAGCACAGTGACCCATAGATGGTTAGGCAGGGGCCGTCACACCCCCCCCCTCAAGTCGGTGTCCCACGGGGGTCACCGACACACTGCCAACCCACCCAGAACATAAGTCACAATTACACAAAAACAAGAAACAAAATTCCAAAACACCATCTTCCTCCCGGATACTCAAACTGCAGCTTGGTCCACACATCCTCAGCAACTCGGCGCCTGAGAAGCAGATTAAGAGGAGAAGCAGAACAAGAACAGTTGAACACACAGGACAAGACAGCATATGAAAGTCAAGACATTAGGGCTGAGGAGCACGTGACAATGCATCGGCCAATACATTGTCTGCACCTTTAATATGTTTTATGTCGAGGTCATAGGCCTGCAGAAACAGTGCCCACCTAATTAGCCTCTGGTTTGGACACCTAAGTGAATGCAGAAATGTCAGTGGATTGTGGTCCGTGTAGACCACCGTCGGTCCTCCTGCTCCAACATACACACTAAAATGCTGTAGCGCCCAAATAAGTGACAAAGCCTCCTTCTCAATAACCGAATAATTACGCTGGTAATTATTAAATTTTTTCGAGAAGAAACTGACTGGCCTCACCACCCCTTGGTCGTCAGTCTGGAGCAAGACAGCACCTGCTCCCACCTGGCTGGCATCTACTTGGAGCATGAATGCTCGATCGAAACAAGGAGCAGCTAGAACAGGGGAAGAGCACAAGACAGATTTTACACTTTCAAATGCTAACTGACATTCAGAGGACCAGATGAATTTCGCCTTAGCTTTAAGAAGCTCTGTGAGGGGGAACACAACAGTGGAGAAGTTTTTACAGAAACTTCTGTAGTAACCCACTAAGCCCAAAAACTTCTGAAGTTCCTTTTTTGTTGTTGGTTGTGGATATTTTGATACAGCCATAACCTTGGCCTGGACTGGAGCTACACGACCCTGCCCCACTATACGGCCGAGGTATGTTACTGTAGCCATCGCAAACTCACATTTAGCCAGATTAACAGTTAGCCGCGCTTCAGCCAAGCGTTCAAACAGTGCCCGAATGCGCTGAAGATGCGAGTGCCAGGTGTCACTGTAAACAACCAAATCATCCAAATACACTGCACAACCTTGCAAACCTGCCACTACACGGTTCATCAAACGCTGAAATGTTGCAGGAGCGTTCTTCAACCCAAAAGGCATCACCTTATAGGAATAAAGGCCAGATGGAGTAACGAAGGCAGAGATTTCTTGTGCACGCTTAGACAGCGGCACTTGCCAATATCCTTTAAGCAAATCAAACTTGCTGACAAACTTTGCTGACCCCACCTGATCAATACAATCATCCATACGCGGTAATGGAAATGAATCAGATTTTGTGACCGCATTTACCTTACGCATATCGGTGCAAAACCGAGGTGTGCCATCCTGTTTTGGTACCAAAATGCAAGGAGAAGCCCAACTAGACGAAGACGGAGCAGCAATGTCATTTTGTAGCATATACGAGACCTCTGCTTCCAAATAATCACGTTTACCTGGTGCTATACGGTAAAACTGTTGTTTAATTGGTCGAGCATCTCCCACATCGATATCATGCTCAATCCAGTCAGTCTGCGAGGGAATGTCGCCAAACAAGCAAGGAAACTTATGCAGCAACTGTGACAGCTCCTCACGCTTGGATTCTGGTAAATGAGATAACAAGTTGTCCAAATTACTAAGTGACTCTGAATTTTTTAATCTCCCACGCAACAAGCTCTCATCAGGTTCTGGCACCCCATCTCCATCCTGCACCAAAGCCTCTGAAGCCACAGCAAGAGCTGGATGCACACCGTCCTTCAAGCTGCAACCCAGATCTTCAACTTCACGCTTGTAATATGGCTTCAGGAGATTCACGTGACAGAGACGCTTAGTCTTCCTCCGTCCAGGTGTTGCAACAACATAGTTTAAATCGGAGACCTTCTCAGTGACTGTATATGGACCTGTATACTTAGCCTGGAAGGGTGAACCAACTATCGGCATAAGTGCAAGAACCTGGTCCCCTGGATTGAACTCCTGGTGCACTGTGCGACGGTCGTACAATTCTTTCATCTTTCTCTGAGACTTGCCCAGCTTTTCTCTTGCCATACAACCAGCCATAAACAAGCGATGTCTGAACCCATCCACATATTCTGTCAAGGTAGTAGGTGGATGCATATCCACACAGTCTCCCTTTAACACAGACAGAGGGCCACGCACAGCATGTCCAAAAACCAATTCATTAGGGCTCAAGCCTGTACTCTCCTGTACTGCCTCCCGAGCAGCCAACAGAAGCCACGGCAAGCCCTCCTCCCAGTCTCTATCCAATTCTGTACAATACGCCCGAAGAAGAGACTTAAGAGTCTGGTGGAACCGCTCCAAAGCACCCTGGCTTTGCGCATGATAAGCTGAAGATTGGTTCTGCGTTATATGCAAGAGCTTCAATACTTGGCGGAACATTTTCGATGAAAAGTTTGACCCTTGGTCACTCTGGACCACCTGAGGAATGCCAAATATTGAGATGAACTGCGCTAATGCCTTAACCACAGCCTTCGTTGTTATTGACCTCAAGGGATACGCTGCCGGATATCTGGTGCTCTGACACATCACAGTGAGAAGATATTTACAACCAGACTTTGAAGATGGCAACGGGCCCACACAATCCACAATGAGGTGTGTAAACGGTTCAGTCACAACAGAAATAGGCTGCAATGGTGCAGGCTTGATCTTCTGATTGGGTTTTCCTGTAAGCTGACACACATGACAAGTTTTAATATATACTGAAACATCACGCTTAACACGCGGCCAAAAGAAGTGTTTGAGGATGTTCAAGTACGTCTTGCGCACACCAAAATGTCCACACTCGTCATGTGCCACTTTCAAAACAAGAGGGCGGAATTTAGCTGGCACAACAATCTGGAAAACATCAGACTCTACACAATTTTCATTCACAGGAACCCATTTTCTAAACAATAAGCCATTATGCAAAAAGTACCCATTTGCAGCACTACTTATGTCAGAAGCCGGCAAAACATGCTCAAACAGTTCTTTCAAAGAGGAATCATTTTTCTGCTCCTGCACCATCTCACTGTGTGACAGCGACACAGGAAGCTCTGACAGAGATGGAACCTCCAACACCATATCACTGTCACCGTCAGGTGACGCGTCAGAGTCCGACTTGCTCATAGCGCGCGTAATTACGCATGATGGCAAAACTTCTGGACTGTAACCGGAGCTCTCAGATACAAAATCAGATGGACAAGATGAAACCACAGGTGAGGGAGGAGTGTCAGTCCAAACTCTGCCACCAGCCAGACCGTTGCCCAAGATGAAATGCACACCTTCAATAGGCAATGCTGGTCGCACCCCAACACTCACCTCACCATTAACCAGCTCGCAGTTCAAGATCATCTTGTGCACAGGCACAGGAAGAATTTTCAGCCCCATCCCACGACTGAGAACACAGCCACCAGTATCAGTTTCTCCAGACAAAGGTAAGACAGAGTCAACAATGTAGGAATCGTAAGCCCCCGTATCCCTCAGGATTTTTATCGGGACCTTTACCTCACTTCCTACAAGTGACACAAACCCATCCCGAATGAAAGGAGCATAAGCCGCCAAAAAAACAGGTTCACAGACATGGGAAGTAGGCACTTGCGAAACGCAACATCGTTTAACAGGCGCAGCAAAAGCCGCGGGCTTAACTTTAATTCCCCTAGTTTTAGCCTTAAGCACAGGGCAGTCTGCCTTCCAGTGCCCTTTCTCATGACAATAATGACAAAGGTTAATATTATCTGATTTGTCACCTGCTTTAAAGTAGTCATGCTTTGAAACAACTTTCCTTGAACGTTGCATCTCACCTGAAACCGTATCAGAAATATTATTTCCTCGTACACCAAAAGCGTCTCGCCCCACAGAGCGCTCTCTGAAACTGCTCTTATGAAGCAACACATACTCATCTGCTGATACTGCAGCATCAGCAGCAGTAGTGACTTTCTGTTCAGTGATGTATTTTGCAATGCGCTCTGGAAGAGTGTTCTTCAGCTGCTCCAGGATCATTAAATCACACAGATTATCAAACGTAGTGACATCAAGCGCAGATAACCACCGCTTAAAGTGAGTTGACAGGTCCCTGACAAACTCTACATATGTTTGGCCATGTTTCCTCTCCCAAAACCTAAAACGCTGACGGTATGCCTCAGGCACGAGCTCATATGCCTTAAGCACCGCTGATTTTATTTTAGAATAGCTAGAGCTATCCTCGAGACTCAAAGATGAATAAGCCTCTTGCGCTTTCCCTGAGAGGACGCACTGCAGCATGAGGGCGCAGTCTGCATCAGGCCAGTTTCGAGCATTAGCCACACGTTCAAATAGAAGAAAAAAGGTGTCCGGATCCTTTTCATTAAACTGAGGTAGCAAACGCAAGTTATTTATATCAAAGCGATGAGCAGAAGAGCTGGTCACCTGTCTGCCCTGATCCTCACCAGACAACGTGCCATCTCTGACCAAAACCAAGCGCTGCCTCTCCAAGTCTAATTTTGCCTTCTCGGACTCCTGGCGGATTCTCTCAACTTCTATTTGCTTTTTCACCTCCAATTCATGTTTCATTTTTTCATGTTCCATTTGCAACATCAAGATCTCTTTTTGCTGCTCAAAAGTTAATCCCTGTGTCTGAAACGGTAAAGCAGCAGGACTTGGAGACTCCGTTTTCTCTCCAGGCATTAGTCCCTCCTCAACTAATTTTGTTTTTATAGCTGCTTTAATGTTTTCTTTAAGCCGTTTATCTCCGACAATCACCACTGAAAAATGCTCAGCAACTATGAGCAACTGCTCTTTTGTAAGCACATCCAATAACTCCTGAGATGGAGCAGCAATAAAGTCTTTAATTTGAGACATTTTCAATGTACACAAAGCTAAGAAACTGAGCAAAACAAACTTTACGCACACAGCCGGACCCAACAGACACAGCGCTCACCCGTGCGCACCAAGAGGAGTAATCCTCAACCCGGTTCGGAGTGCCCCGCTAACTAAACAACAGTCCAACTAACTAAGCTCCCCCCTAGTCTTCATGTAGCTACTTATGGTGGGTACTTATGCACTGAAGACCGCTGGATTAGAAGAGCGACTAGCGAACTAGCAACTCTCCCAAAACCACGGACATGCTCCCAAGCAAAGCTTCACCCATGTTCGCCACAACACTATCCCAAAACCAGCTCAACGAACTCAAAGGAGAACGTCGCTACAGCCTACAAGGGAAAACTCCTTACCAGTTCACACAACCACGCATAGGGCAACACAGTATCTTCAGGATCCGCTGCTACCAGCGTAAACAATGAGCAAACAAACTAGTCTCTCTGCCAAATCAGGTAATTGACAACACAAATGTTTCACAAAACTAATACCAGACACAGTTGTTTAACTTACCCTGCAAAGCCATCCCAGATGAATAGTCCTTTCCCTCGAACCCATACACACTCACACGCGAGCAGACAATAGCTTACCTGCACAGGTAAACAAAAGAACAAAGGCCCTGAACGCGCTGCGCGCGCCTAGGCGCTGGGGGAACAAAGGATCAGAGCGTGCCACGAGCGCTCCAAACTTTACGCATAAGCGCAACAAAATCTCAAAGTCTGCCGCACAAACTAAACTCACAATGCCTGCCCTATAGGCCATAAGCAATACATATTGCTTCGTTTTTAACTGAACCAAAGCTGCAAACAAACAAAACAAAGCGCACAACTAGGTACAAAATACCTAAAAATACCAAAACAACAAACTCACAAATCTTACCCAGAAAGTGCAAACAGAACGGGAAAAAACGACCGGAGAGCCCCCAATATGTCATGACCCGGCTCCTAGGCCATGACATATAGTGAAAGGACGTGGGATGAGAATAAAGAAAAGTATTTATTATAACAAAACAAACTACAAAAATGATTGACAAAAGTATGGAGTGTGGAAGTCAGTAACATCAGTAATGTAAGTGTGAGTGTGTGGATAATGAAATGTATGTGTTGTAGTGCAAAACAAAACCAGAACAGAACAGAACAAAACAGAAGGCCTGCGGCTGCTGGCTGCTAGGATGGGGATCAGAGAGCGTGTCACGCTGCAAGTTGGCCTTTTTATCCTCAACAGCATAATGCCCAGGTGTTTCCGACTCCGCCTGCTGCCACACCCACACTCGTCCAGGCACCTTCGACAGACAAATATAAACAAACACCACACCAGCACAGTGACCCATAGATGGTTAGGCAGGGGCCGTCACAGTTTATTATTACACAATTTGACAGTTTTGTTTCTGAGTAGTTAAGTGTTACGTCCTAGTTTCTCATACCTTAAAAAGTAAATAAAATGGTTTTTACTCCCTTCAAACTTTGTATTTGTGACCTTGACAGTGATATGTTGAAGTTTCCAATGGGAAAACCGGCAAACTGTCACAGATACGCAGGCAAGTGGCCCTAAATGCAGAGACAACAAGCAGGCAACAGGGACTGAAGAAAATAAGTATTTATTTACCAGACAGACTCTGGTTACTGGCAAATAAAGACAACTGGCTGGCCTAAAACATGGGGAGCCAACCAAAAGAGGAGAAGAGGAAAAAAAAAAACAGCTGCAAACACTGGGGTACATTGACCACAAACTAGAACAAGAACTCAACAGACAGGTATAAATACACAAAGAACTAATCCCAGAACAAGAAACAGCTGGAATGGGGGCAGACACTGGAGACAGAGGGGAACATAAGGATTGGTTAATGATGAAGAAAATGAATGTGTGGCAGACAACAACCAGGGCAAGGCTTACGAGACTAAACACTGAACAGGTGTGCAGGGGGAAACAGCCTGAGCAGGACTACAGCAGCACATAAGAAACACAAGGAATAAAACCAAAGCCAAGATAGATATAAAACTAACGGAGCCCTGGACTCAAAGGAAAAACAATACCAAGCTCAAGCACTAAAAGAAGAAACACAGATGGCAAATGCGGTTATCATGAACCAAACCAAATTCACATAAGTCAGAAAAAATGACATGAATTAGAATTAACAGGTATTTATACTAAAGTGACCACAAAAGATTTAAAAGTGAGTAGTTTTTCGAGATTTATGATTATACTGTGTCTCCCGTCATCGTAACCAATGACTCATATGCTGTTTTTTCTGACTTTATGTGAATGAAAATGTGCAAAGTCGCCCTTTTTCCCACTAGAAATTGGAAAATGTGAAAATATCACTGTTCTGGCCACAAAAGCAAAGTTTGAAGGGAATAACTTTTAGTCATTTTTAGTTAAATGACTAACTGACGGCACCAGTTAAACCCCCCACCCCCCTAATCAGCATTAAGGCTTTTTGCTACGACGTTTAACATTTTCTCATAAGTCTAAGTGGTTCAAAAATGGAGAATCAGCCACTAAATATCATTATTTATGTTGCTCTCCCCTGCCACCAGCACACATCCATACTCTCATTACATGATAACTTTCTCGTTTGAATCCTTTACATGTTGTTATGACATATGTTCCTCATTATTACTAGATTCCAAATTATTCCAGTTTCATAAGAAACCTTTCTTGTTACATAACTACAAAAACTTTGTTTATTTGAGACAACACAAACAGTCAGAGCTGAAAGGAAAACAAATATTATTTACTCAGTGTGTCAAAGTCAAATATTCCTCTTGTAGTGTATAAATACAAATATTTACAAATACTCAATACAGGTGCTTAACATTGTATTTAGGTGACTTGTGTGGATGTTTATTTTGGTGCCTACATATTGATAATAAAATTATTGATAAAGCTGGAAATAACTATCGGTGCTTTCATGTGATATTTGATCTAATTATCGGTGGTTAAGTCACATGGATACGATGGTCCGGCATTGTTCGTTTCACTCAGCTGAAGAAGTCAGAAACGGTTTATATAATTGTACTACTGAAAGGACACGTTCACAATTTCTCAAGTATGTCCTGAAACAACATTCATGAGCCAAATGAACATTGAAACATGTTTTTCTTGCTGTAATCATTCTTCATGTTCATACTGATCATAAAGAACTTACTATATAAGTGATGGAGGACAAAATCCACAGTCCTGCTTCTTTATTTAAAAGTTTATCCAAAGCTAATATGAATCTTCAGCCATCCAAATGACTCAAATCAAGTAGATATCTTTCAACGTTACAGCCTCTTTTTATTACTATTCTTCCATCGCAGCTCAACACAGAAACACAAAGAAGGAATTTGATGCTAAACATACAGTGAATGTGACAGATATCCAGTTGATTCGACTCATTCAGGCTGCTGAAGCCTCAGATCAACTATTCAAAACATTTTTGCACAAAATAACTTGTGTGGACACATTGTGGATTTGAAGGGGATCTTTTAATATCCAGTATGAACAGAAGGAATGATTACAGAGACGAAAACCTCTTTCAATATTCATTTGGACACCTGACTGATGTTTTAAGACACACTTGGAAAAAATGGTGAACCTGTCCTTTAACTGCAGCATCTTCTATACTATCCAAAATCCAAGATATCTACAGTATATTAAGATCAACACACAGTATCAACTACAAAGTCTGAGCCAAAGCACGTCAAGGCCCTCGAAAACAAACCAATTTTTGATTATGTAGCTGTGTGAGAATAAAAATAATCAAGTCGGAACAGTATGTAAGTATCAAATTTATTCTCAAATACACAAACAAAGGTGGCAATATGAAATCAAACAATGTGACACTGTCAATGCCATTCTTTTTGAAACGTTGACTCTTCATTTAGCACCTTAGTAGTTCGGTTATACATGATTTTATATAGTCACTCATACAAAAAAAAAAAAAAAAAAATGAAATGGGTGAATAATGCAAGTCAGTAACATAAAAATAAGCATGAGGAGCTGGGGCATTTGGATCACAGTTACTTAAGATAGACACTGCATGTAAATCAAGAAGTACCGCTCTCAGCATCTTCTCTCTTTTTTTTTTTTCTGCCTACTTGTACCGTTAAGCCTCTACAGTCCCACACTGAAAACCATGGTACTCCTCACAATTAAGAGTTATTTGACGACTAGGCCTAGACAGTGATCACTAAACACAAGTTGCCTGACAATATTTGGACCTATTTTTCTTTTCACATTAGAGCTTCTTGCTGTTCTGGTACTTTTGCATTTTTTCTTTCCTTTCTTTTTTTTTTTTTTTAATATATATACGAGTAGTAGATATATACAGAGAAGTTCATTGTCAGACAATGCTGATGTGTTGTTTCATGTACCTGGAGTGTGAAAATGTCTCTTTAAAAAAAAAAAAAAAAATGCAAAAAGTAAGGCACTCAATATGCTCCTGTACTGCAGACGGATCTGGTTGATGATCCAGATGTGTACATACAGGACTGTATCCTTTTCAAGTACACAGTGCATCCTTTAGTGTTTAAAATAAAATTAAAAAAACATGGTCTGTGCGCTTCCCGTGTTGAACAGCTCTGAGATAAGTAGCTGATTTGGGAATGTGCTTCCCCTCCTATAAAGATTGTATTTCAGTTTTTGGGGGATACCAAAAACCAGAGAGCTCATCAGTTTGCTTTTTTGATAAAAAGCAAACAAATGAGGTGTAAAGTTTGGAATGAGCACTGTCCTACAGAGTGGAAGTGCCAAGAGCCAAACATAAACAAATACACAGTATGACTATGGTCATATTCTGTATTAGATGCAGTTGCTCACTGCCAACACCAGAAAGAAGTGGATTGAAAAAGTGACTGTTATGTAGTGACTTTGAATAGAAGAAACTTTGTAGACACATTTAGTGTAGTGGGATCATCTCCCACCTTCATTTGTGTTTGAATCTTATTTTCTTTGCCAATGTTTTAACCCTGTTCTCACCAAATTTTGTAACAAGTGCCCTCAATCCAATAGGCCCTTGTGAGCTCAGAAAGCTACCGTCAGATCCTCGTCAAAACAAGAAGTGGGAATCGTACGCTAACTTCACATGAATGGTCACTCAACACCAAGACAGGAAGAAAAAAAACAAATAAAAAAAAAAAGAAAAACTACATGACATCCACAAAGAACTCGCTGGGGTTGCCCATGGCCAGGTGGAAGGACTGGCGTGATGCAGTCAGCTCTGGGGGTACGGAGCCCAGGTCACGGGTAGGTGGGGCGCCTGGAGGTCCCCCTGGAGTGGAGGAAGGGGGCGGGGGTAGAGCAGGGTGCATGGGGGCTGTGGCCAGCTGCTGTGCGTGAGGGAGAGCGTGAGCGGTCGCCATGGCCGGGTGCGGGTGCTGGGGTACCATCATTACCATCATGGGGTTGTAAGGCAGGATACCCGGCGGGTAGGGGGACATGTGGGGCGGCTGGGCTATGCGGTGATGATGCGAGCGCTGGGAGGAGGCGTGGCTGTGCTCGCTGGGGGCGGCCGAACCGTGGCCGCGCCTCAGGCTGCTGCGAGTGGAGTATTCTGATTCGCTGCCGCTGCCGGAGCGAGAGTCGGCCCCTCCGGCTTCCACACCCCCGCCAGAGGGGGATTTCTCTCCTCCGCCCACGGTGCTGCCAGGGCCTTTACTGTTGCGGCGTCGCTCACCCTCGCTTCTTGTCGATCCACTGCTTCGGCTCCCTGGAGGCAGAAAGACAAAGCTGTTAGATAAATACTGTCGATACGAGCGGTTAAGCTTCTGTCCTGCTCAACCAAAGAACCAAGCACACCTAAAGAAAGAACAGCATCACAGGTGAGTGTCTACACTAGTGCTGCAACTAATGCTTATTTTTATTATTGATTAAACTGTCGATTAATTTCTCAATTAATAGATTAGTTGTGAAAAATATTGATCACTGATTCCCAAAGCGAACCAACCCAAAGATGTTCAGTTTGTCATCATAGAAGATTAAAGAAACATGAAAATATTCAGATTTTAGACGCCAGAATCTGGATTTGGATGTAAAAACACTGAATCCTACATTTCCCATAATGCAACTCAACAGCATCTTTTACTAATAATCCTGATGACATCATCCATGGCCACAGAGGATGAGTAGTACTCCTCATGATGAGTTAGTGAACTGAACTTCATCATCATCACCATCTCACTATGACAGATAAATAAATAACTAAATAAATGTCAAACATGCTGGTTTACACAAGTACTGTATTTGGAATAAACTGAGTAAATGTCAGAAAATAATCAATCAGTCAATCAATCAATGCTCACCTTCACTGTGCTGGCTGCCGGTGCTGCCGGGGGTGTAGCTGTAGCTGGTGAGCTCGTGGTACGGAGGGGGCTGGCTGGAGTAGGGATGCGTAGGGTAGGGCTGATAGGGGAAGGTGTGCATCATGGGCCATGGAGAGGCCCCGGGGAGAGGCAGTGGGGCCAAGGTGTCCTGGTCTGAGGCCCCGCTGGAGCCATCATTGTCATTGAGGGACAGGTTGGCCATGTCTGTGAGGGAGATAAGAGGGAGGAGATGAACAAAGGGAGGAAAACAAGTTGTTTGTGGAACTCGTTGAGGCTGATGTGGAGATGACTTGAACAAGCTGAACGACTGATGCTGATATAAAATGTTCCTTAAAAAAGATCTTTAACAGATAAATTCATTACACATAATCGACTTTATCTCTGTATGTCTTCACATGTTACACATTTACATGAGTACATTTATCTTTGTTTCATGCAGATAAAACCCAGAAGAAAAAAAAAAAAAAAAATGTCAGACTGCACCCCGAGAGAATGATCAAGGACAGACATGCAATAGCTGGTTGTTATTCTGCAGCACAGCAGCAGGATATCATAAAACTGTTTCCATGACTGAAACATCACATGCTCGACCCAACACAACCGCCAGTGTGTCCACAAAAGGCCTCTGTGCCAAATGCTATTAAGCGTAACATTCAAGTCGAGCCTGTGATGTTTTTGCCAGTCAGTTACTTACAGTTCTCGCAGTCGCTTAAGTCCCCGAAGACGTAGTAGCACTGTTCGGAGAAGGTGATCTTGTTGACGGTGTGTCGAATGAAGCCGGCCTTCAGCAGGTTGCTGGCGTACTTCCTGGCTTCGCGGCGGTCCTGGAATCCCTCGATGTGGTGGAAAAGCCACTCCACGACATCTGAGCCTAAGGGGAGGATGCAGAGACGAAATAAGAACTAAAATAAATACACACATGTAAAATAAATGACAATAAAACACGTTACCCTTCATTTTCTTTCTCTTAGTTCAGAAAGGTTTGTAAGGTAAGGCAGAGTATGAATGGAGAGAAAAGTATTAACTGTAATGGTAGATTGAGTTCAGGTATATACACATCAGAATCAGGCCAGTCCTCACATGCAAACTGATGTCATGCTGCATTGGCCAATCACAGCCAGCGATAAGACTGATCAGAGCTGTAAAACTCTGCCACAAATATGTTACTAGGATAGAGGGGGGGGGGGGACGACATTTCTCTTCCTTCCTTCTTTCTCTCCTCTTGCCTTCCCGACTCATTAAAAAAAAGGAAGAAGAGAGAGAGAGAGCGAGCTGGGTAGAGAAGCTGTGGTCGAGTGAGCTAGAGAGTGAATGAAGAGAGGGAGCGGTGGCAGCAAGAAAGCTGGTGAATCAGATCAATAAAATGTTATTTTCTGATTGTTTCACAGCGGTTGCATTCTTGAGCACAAATAAACACGCCCCCCCCCTCTTACACACACACACACACACACACACGTCACCGCTCGACTCTGCAGCGGTGCACCACGACGCCTGATTTGGTCTGAATACGACTGAAATCAGAGTTTAAAAATATATGCATGAATGTTTTACCCCAAAACTGTCTTTTAAGTGGCTAAAACAACATTATTTCTATGTACCATGAGACCATTTAGGGCGCTTTCACACAGATGTTTCTTTGGTTTGGTCTGAATCAGTTGACGAGTCGCTACTTTGTTGTGTTTTCCTCTTCGGTTTCCGTTTGGTTTACACACGGGAAAAAATGTCAAGCGGGCCAAAACGCACCGACAAAAGCAACGTGGGAGATGTCACCCCCCGTTCACTGGTCAGAAATCTCCTGGGGTTTGCGGGTGGAGAAAAGGAACATTTGTTTGTCTATCCAAAGTGGACCGTTGGCAGAATCTCATCAGCATTTTTTCATAATGGCGGTCATCGTTTAGGCCGCGTACCCACGCCAAAATATGCGAGAAGATTGGCACATTTGAACGCACTTCAAGGCAACGTCTAGAGAATAATGTGTTGCTCAGCGTTACGCAAAGAAGACATGCTGCTTTCAGTCGGCTAAAGAGGAGAGGGGAGCACATATTGAGCGCATACCACACATACAAACACACAAACACACACACACACAAGAGCGCAGCTGGCTACGGGAGCTGATTTAATCCAAAAAATGTGCAATGCTTCCTGTAGTTGGGTCGCATCTAGGTCAGATCACGTTCATACCACAAACGAACCATATCAGGCCTGAGACCACCACCTTCTCCAACAAAAAGGTCACGGTCTGGTTGTTTTGGTTTTTTTTTTGTACGGCACCCAAGTGTGATAACGCCGCGTTCACACCTGCGCAAGAAGGGGTTAAAAAACGCACCAGGAGGTTCGATTCAACCCGACTAAACAAGGCAGGTGTGAAGACGCCGTCAGTCTATTTGTTCCCGTGACAGGATTTCAACTAAATACTTTAATTATGTTGTGACAATAAAGAGTCAGTAATGTCTGTGCCAAAGAGGAATTTAGCAGCATTACTATTTTTACAACACTACAAACTACAGCCTCAAAAATGACCACGAACGTATCAACATTCTCCAAACAAAAAAAAAAAAAAAAAGAAAGAAAGAAAAGGAAGGTATTTACTGCAGGGAAAAGGTGTAATTTTGTCCGTCCCCTGTGGCTGTGCATTATGTTTGGATTTTAGGCATTTGAAAATGAGTGAATACAGGCTGCTTGTAAATGTTAAAGTGCAGTACAGTAGTTCAGCTCTAAATGCCTGATGATGTGCTGGATTTATAGATTATTAAATGGAAATTGGGAAAAAAAATAAATTGAAGGAAATCAGAAACTGATACAACCCTGAAATTTTCATTTAAAAAAAAAAAAAAAAAAAGCACAAAAATGGACAAACATGTTGTTTATGTAATTACTCCTTGTGATTCAGTTGCAGGTGATTCCAATTTAACAGATGTTTTCAGTCAGAACAGGCACTCACGTTAGTACTTTGAGGGATTTTTTTTTTCTCTCCCTCCCACAAGTCACACGGTTTTAATTCTGGGAACATAATGCCTGCCCTGTAAGGTCCTGTGAGACATTTATGAAACTAATGTGCTCTTTTTTTTTTTTTTTGCCTTGTTTCCACATCTTTTTTTCTTACCAAGGAAAGCGTTGGGGATGGTGATTTTAAGCCACATGCGGTCCCGGACCTCTAGGCCCGACTCTGGTGAGGCCATGGCCTTGGCAACCGATGCCATATCGGAGTGTAGTGATAAGCTGAAGTCGTCAAAACCTGGACAGAAAGAGAGAGAGAGAGATTGAAGAGCACTTTAGGGAAACCGGAAGAGGGAGAATTGTAGACATGCAAGGATAAATTAAAAGAATGACGGGCAGATGAAAGAAGAACTGGGTCAAAAACAAGAAGGCAAGGAGGGGAACTTGGAAGAGGAGATCAAAGGCAGGAAAGCAGGAGACATCATTTGTCACATCGCATAACAGCAGCAACAAAAAGCAGAAAGACAGATGTGAAAGATGATTCTTGTGCCAATGTCGTTATGAGAGATAGATGGAGAGAGACTGTAACAGGAAAGATACTTTACAGTAATGAACGTCATTCAGGCTTCGAATGTCTGCTGACAGAATCTGGGCGAGTTTAGGAAGTAGGAGGTGGATAAAGTTTTGTGAGAGGATAGAAAAGGAGCTGAAAATAAAAAGACTAGAGCACAAAAGGTGAGGTAATTATAGAGACGTTGAGAAAAAAAAGATTCTCACGTTCGGTCTCGGTGACGGAGGAGGAGGAGGTGATGGTGCTGAGGGAGGAGCTGCCTGGGAAGGGAGGGTAGGCCCCAGTCATGGCCACAGAGTGGCTGACCCATGCCGCTGGGTCAATGGGTCGGATCGGTTCGTCTACTCGTATGGAGAAAAAGGAAACTGTTATAGACACTGACGTCACATCAATAGATAAAATTGACATGGGAGTTATTGAAAAAAAAAGAAAAAAAAAAAAGGCCAGACGCTGGAAGTCTGGTACTTACTGCGCGGCAGAGTGAAGTAGCCCTGAGGAGAGGGGTCCCAGCATTTGGCCACTGTGAGGATGATGGGTCTGGAAAACACCAGAAGGAGAGAAATCGTTATTACTGATTAAAAAGATCTGTTAGCTCAAAAAAAAAAAAAATACACAACAGAAAAAAAAACCCCTCTGTCTGATCTGATCCAGACTGAGAGAACAACAACAACAACAACAACAACAACTACTCACCCTGGCTTGTGTACAATCTCTCTCAGCACCCGCACTGCATCGTCGTTGCTCATGTTCTCAAAGTTGATGTCGTTCACCTTGGTGAGTATTAAAGTATTAAAAACACATTCATTTAGAAGCGGTGAAGAGACATGTCATCTAAACCACAGTTTATTTCATATTTATTTGGTTATAATGAACAAATTGTCAGCATATTAAACAAAAGTGTTTCAGCACACAGAAGGAATTTTTACAACTGAATCAACGTCAGGTTGGGTAACGCTGTATTTTACAGTAGTTTACACTCATTTCCTGGAAATTTTCAAGTATGTAACAGTTTATTTTTAGGACATGTTACAAAAAGGGGGCGGGGGTGCAAATTATATGAAAAAATGCGGAAAAAAACCAAAAAACTGCAGTTGGTTTAGTTTGTAACTCAATGTATTTGGCTTCATGTATAGTTGTTAATTTGCAAAAATCTAAATAAATAAGATTCAACAATTCTTAAACAAATTATTTGTACAAAATTGCAAAATGTCTTAAAAAGTATTTGTTTGGTAAAACTGCAACTTACCCAGAAAGCTTTAAGGAAACTAAGATTAAAGGAACTGTAAAATAAAGCGTTGCTAAGCAGGACGATGAACTAAGAAAAGATCCTGTAATGAACCTGAGAACGTCTGAAACTGAAAACGCTACATCAGCAGATCTGCAGCAAAACGTTCATCTAAACAGTCGTTTGAAAAGAAAAAAAAGAAAGCGCTCCCTTTGATTTAGGATTAAACCTTTATCCCTCCTCACCTGCAGCAGCATGTCACCGGGTTCAATGCGTCCGTCTGCAGCCACGGCTCCTCCTTTCATGATGGAGCCGATGTAGATGCCTCCATCTCCCCTTTCGTTGCTCTGGCCCACGATGCTGATGCCCAGGAAGTTGTACTTCTCTGTAGTGTAAAGTAATAGGATTACAGTGTTACAGTGATATCTGGCAAAGCAGTGTATTTAATATTTCATTAAACGACCCAGACAGGGTGAAGGTCAAAGACAAGAGCACATGAGGAAGAGTACAAACCCATGTTGAGAGTGACGGTGATGATGTTCAAGGACATAGTGGAGTCTGTCACGCTGCTGAAGGAGGAAGCCTGGAGGTGAAAACAACAAAATGACACATTTAACTACAAATATACAACAACTCAAACAATGTTAAATCAGCAAAGCCATAAGAAAACCAGAAGAAACTGTAAAGCAAAAAAACAACAGGAGAAGTCATGTACGTACCCTCTCCAGACGTGGAGGGCGCTGTTTCCTGCGTCGGCGGTGCCGTTTTAGGAGCCTAGAGGCCGTGCTCTGCTCTGTTGCACTGCTGAACCTGCGAGTCGCAAAAGGTCAAAAAGAGGTGACGGGTCAGTGGAGAAACATGCGGTCATAAACCTTTAACGGGCTCCTTAATAGTCTCCTCTTTACTGTCGCATTTCTGTGTCTGGAACCCAAAAATATACGGTCAGCTGAGGGAGACACTTTTAAACCACTTAGCGTCTTTTAAAAGAGAGAAATGGTCACTGTGGTAAACTACTGTGGAGAAAAAAGCATTAAAATATCAAAGTTAATGATAATATCCTGCAAACTAAAGTGAATATAAAGTGATAATAAGCATTTGAGTTGAGGTTTAGGTGCATGGAGAGTAAATAAAAACAGCAAAAATGCAAAATAGTGTCAAATTAAAAGATGAAATTGCTCTAAAAGTTATTTAAAAGAGTGACGCCGGCTTTTTCAAACTCTCCTCCTTCATCCGTTCATCTATTTCTCACCTGCTCATGGTGTCGTCGTCCTCGGAGTCGCAGAAGCTGGTGGTTTCTAGCTCGCTGCTCATCACTGTGCTGGAGCTCTCGTATCCTGCCAGGTGGCGCTCCAGCCGACTCTGGCCGTTCATGCGAGGCCCTGGGACACGGGGAAGGGGGGGGAAGAGGGGAGGGGGAGCGGAGGGGGAGGGAGAAGCCACAGAGACGAGAGAGAAGACATTCAATTTTCATGTTTGCTCAAGTCAAGCTTTTTTTTTTTTTTTTTTTTTTTTTCTTTCCTTCCCCTCTCTCCTCCTTTCTTTCTCCAACATGCCTCGCTTCTCGTCATTCCTCGATTATATCGCGATCTATTCACTGTTTTGGGGAAGATGGCGGCGTGCCAGATCTTGATAGGGCACACAGCACATCGTAGCAGAGTTATGTTTCCTCACCGTGTTGCTCCATGCTCTCTCTGTGCCGCGGTCTCTCTCTCCTGAAGGAAACCACAGACTCGGTTTCAGTCTGGTCATCCAAGGTCTCCACGCTGCCTGTAGCGTTGGGGCTGGAAAAGAAGAAGCGAGATCGCAGCTGGAATTAGAGCATGACTGAACTTCAATTTTTATTTAACTAATCCAATATAACCGTTTTTCCAAAAGGTCTAAAGTGTGACTATTTTTCCAGATATTACTAATAATATACTAATAATATTTTTTATGAGTTAAGGGATATTGTAAAGTAATCATCTTAATGATATTTTAATGGCTTCAAATGATTCAGTGGTACCAAAATTATTACCTTGATCTAGTCTGGTCAGTCACTCTGATTGTTTGGCAACTAAACTTTTTTAAATAGTTTGGCTAAATGTTTTATCTTCTGCAAACTGTGAAACTTTTCTGTGACGTATTGAGTAACTATGTTCAGCCAGCTGTGATGTCTTTGTGTGAGGCTGTAAACGCTTCCATTCTCCTTCAGGGTTCAGTTTTATTGCGTAAAACAATATGATTCAGTCACACTTCAATTGAGCTTTTGACATGAGATTAAAAACGAAGAAGCAACAGCATGAAACTGATTGTAAAACTGAAACCTTCATCTGCGTAAGTCTTCACGCACAATATCAGACGACATAAAACCGTTCGATTTTATGTCAACTAGATGACCTGGAAGATCAAGACACTTAGTGCAGGAACCAGAAGGAAGTAATGTGCAAAATGTTTGATCCACTTGAGCAAATCCATCATTCTGGGGCGCAATGCTACGCTTACTTTACGTCTAGACAAGAGAAAAAAAACTATCCCATGAAGACTTCTTTTCATAAAGACAGTAAAAAGAGACCCTAATTTTCCAGCATGAGCGACGCGGTTGTTCCAACTCCAGATGAAGTATGGAAAGAGAAAAAAAAACAAAAAAAAAACGAACGCGGTTGATTCTCCAACAGCTGCGAGCCCGCACATTAAGCAAAGTTCAAAAAAAAAGAAAAAAAGAAATTGTTTAATTTGAAACTGGATGCAAACACACCATCAGCATCAGACAAGGACGACGTCCAATTAGAAGTAATGAAGGGAGGGGCGCTGCAGAGCATGATGGGAGGTTGGACCCATGGGTGCGAACTCCGTTTGACCTCTAAACCAAACTTAAAGAGCTCCAGACAACGTATTGGTCCAGGAAGTGAAGAGCGATGGTCAGAAGTTATTGAAGTGAAGGATACTTCAGTTTGTTTTGGACGCTACAGACTTGATTCACATTACTGTGATGGTTTTCTCACATTTTAAACAGGATAACATGAAACACTACAGACAGCGGTGAAGAAGAAAGAAAAACTATCACTATTCAGAGGATCTTTTATTTCGTTCTTCTCTTTTCACACTTTTTAAAACCAATTTGCTTAAACTTTGGACCAAACACAGCCTGTGTAATAAGAACGGACACAAGCTCTCTCTCATATTTCACAGTCTTGATATATTATCACTTACAGAATTGAAACGACATAGACGTTAGCAAACAGTATCACATCCAGATGACACAGAAACATTAGCGTTCATTTGGAGTCGTGTTTCCATCCTTCCCGCTAATTTAATTCCAATATTCTCCTTTCAGCTCTCTTCTCGTCTTCTCCTCCTCCTCCTCTCCGTGGAAGTATGCGACTCTTTTCAGCTGCTAAACGCTCCGCTGTGTTCACCAGATAGTTGCTAACTTTGTTTGTCTGCTGCTCGGTGCTGGGCAGGAAGCGCACAGTAGGTTTAATCAGAGATTTTTTTTTTTTTAGCTGAAAACAGCTGCTTGTTACAGCTGGAAGTGAGGTTGATGAGAGTGAATCAAACTGTAAAAATGCGGGCAGGAAATCCTAAACAATTAGCTGAAAGAGGCTGAAAGATTTTTTTGTAGAGCTGAGGGGGGAAAGTGAAGTGTCGAGTGATAATTCACTGTGGCTTCATGACTGCCACAGTCATCTTACTCAGTTATATTATCCTTTCTTAAAATAAAATACTGACAAGTGCAGCTTTAAAATCAGAAAACAAGACAATATAGTCGCACTTTAATGCTGAAAAACCTGCTCAAACTCTGTAGAAGAGCAGATGTTTACAGCACCAGCTTGAGGTTCTCTGTATTGGAAGCTTTTCCCAGAGCTGGTCTGGTAAATAACAAGGGCGGCCCCAGCTAAGATCAGGTTTAAATGAGCTGTAGTATTCTTGCTATTCTTGTAGTAACGTGACACCGGGAGTGTGTGAGATATTCAGGAAAAGATACAGTATCGGCATTTCTGTTATGGGACAAACACGGGTGTATGTTCAAGCTTTTAAGTTTTTTTTTTTTCCTCCCCATCCTCTTACAGCAGATATGCAGGAAATGTTTCCAAAAAAACAAACAAACAAAAAAGTGCTTTTGCTTACTGGAAGGACGGAGGTCTGGAATCTCCGATGCCCCCGGTCCTCTCTGCAGGTGGGGGTGGTAGGGGTGGCGGAGGGGGCGAAGGCTGGGTAGATGTTTCCACAGGGGGGACCACCGCCACCGGAGGCTCTGCTGCAGGAGTGTCTGAAGATACCAACTGATAAAAAAAAAAGGGGGGGGATAGAGAGAAAGAATCCAAAGTAAAAAGACAGACAGAGACAAAAGTGGTACAAAACAGGAGATGAAGTGGTATAAATGGAGAGAGAGAGAGGGTGAGAAAAGGAGAGGAATGAAAGGAGGAAAGAGGTGGAGGGAAAAAAAAAAGAAGGGTAAAATGTCAATTACTTTGACACACAAACACTGTGCTCTTTTCAGATGGACGTCTCAAGGGCATACTGAAACGCTATCCTACACTTAACCTGTCTCTCTTCATTATATAACAAAAGTGGCCGCGCACACACACACACACACACACACACACACACACACACACACACACACACACACACACACACACAGTAACACACACATCAACAATTAGGATTGAATGCCATTCAGCATCCAATTACCTACACTGTAAAAAAAAAAAAAAAAAAACAGACAGAAGGGAAATGTGATGTCGTTATGAGCAGCTGGTTAACAAATATGCGTCTATTGGTCTCAAAAATAAAAAACATGTATCCAGTTAAAGGCTGGAAATATGCAGGATTCATACATTTTTAACACAAAATCACTTCAGAATATTTATTTTATACTTTATTTTCCATTCACATTCACATCAATGAGCTCCGCGTCCTCTGTCACAATGATTCAACCAAATGGAGTCCGTCCAGTCTGACACCCTCCCCCTCCCCCCCTCCTCCTCCCCCCTCGTCCCTCCCTCCTTCTTCCCAGAGTCACTCCCTACTCTTCCCTCCTCACTAATGGCTATGCGACTGTGAAACACTCGTCTTCTGGGATCCCTCCATCCATCTTGGCTCGCAGATCACATATCAGTCCCTCTGGTATCCTCGCTTTGTCCCCCCCCCCTCCTCTCTCCCTCTCTCTCTCCCTCTCTTAATGCTTTCTCTCATTCTTATGCACTTAACAGATGCTTCGGCCTCAAACCTGCTTATCTGGGCCAAGTCCCGATGTTTTGTCTTTGTTCGAATGTAACCTGCAGGGTGGGGTAACAGCAGAGTCCGTCTGGAGAAATGGAAAGTATGAAAACCTGTACCTGGAAACTGTGGCTGCGCTCTAAGTGGTAATACGCCGCTGCTCGCTCGGAGCTCGCAAACTCCATGAACGACGGAGGGGAAACATTTTGCTTTTTTTTCTCTCATAATTTCTTCAGAAAACTGAAAAACGCCCTTTTTGGTGTCCTGTCATCAGATAATCACTGTAAAATGTGTGGATTTGTTAAGATAATGTCACGTATCTGCAGACTTTTAAGACCAGTGAGGTGACTTAGTGGCTCCAGTCTCGCTTTTTCTTACACTCAGTATAAAAATTATGAAACAGGACAAGATATATTCTTCCATTACAAGTTATTAGATCCGGATCTGCTTCACTGCAACCAACGAGGACGCCATAGACGACCATAGCTTGGCTCTCATGGCAAAAAAAAAAAAAAAAGAAGAACCGATTTAAAAAGATATGGCGCCATATCTTCAATACCTCCGTGCAGAGTCAAACCAACAGTGATTTAATCTACTTCTAAGTATTATGTGTGTATCCAAAGTCTGATATTTGGTGTTGCTCTGTGCTGCAGACCTCTGCTCTTGTCCAAAAACTATTAAAAACACATCAATGGAGGCAAACAGCTGCACCGGGTGCCTTCAAGAGGTTGTGATATTTGGATTTGGGGATATTTGTTTGAGGATTGGCACAGTTGTTTATTAACTGTATATATGTTTATAGATTTGGAGTTTATGGTTGAATAGTTGAGAAAAGAGTTGGAGTTAATTAAGTTTATATTTCCTCTTATTCCTTTTTTGAACATATAATATTTAACTTGAGTTGTTTATGATCATTTGTTTGAGTTGTTGTAGGTTTATTGTTCATTTCATGTCATTGTTATTCTTGTTTTGTATTTTTTTTTTTTTACATGTTCAAAATAAAAAAAAATTTGACTGTAGCACAACAAGCTAGCAGAGCTCTATAAACAGAACCGCGTTCCTGCACATTACGCAGTGGCGCCTGCCGTACACGCAACTACTCTCCAGAGACTGAAAATGTTATCACTGTTATTAGACTTTGGAGTCGTTTCTAAACAAACTATGAAAAACTGCAATCGTCGAGGGGCGAAGGAAACATGTCGCCGAGTGCAGCTGCGTGACTCATTGATGTGATTTTAATAGTTTCTGGACGACGACCGAGGACGCAGAATGATACGATGCATCAGGCTCATGGCTTGATGAGGATGAGTTCATTGTTGGTGGAGACTTGTTGAAGAAAAAAAAAACTGCCAGTCATGTCCTTTAAGAAAGTCATTCAAATATGTTGTAGTGGAATGAAGTAAAACTACAAGGACGACAAGAGTTTTAAATGGATGCTAAGATGAACATTTTTCAGTCTAACTAGACTACATGTTATTGGCTCTAGTGAGTCAGTCTGCGGCTGAAGCCCCGAGTAGATTTTTACTCAGATCTGTTGAGTCTGTTTCCTCCTGTTTAACCTGGCAGGACAGTTAATCTGGTTCAGGTTTCTTTCTCTTTCCAGCAGATCATTTCTAAGATATTTTTCACCACACTCACCAAAAGCGCAAACGCCTAAACGAGATCTGGGAAGCCTACGATGTTGCAACGTGATATACAATCACGACAAAGTTAATAAGTCAAATCTGAAATTAGATTACTTGCTTTTATTGCTGCTTGTTAGACAGACTCATTAGTCAGAGGGGGTCTTAAGGAATGCACAGGAAAAGGAAAAGTGGTTTGTGAAAACAGCCTGTGGCTGATAATGTTGGCTGACTTTTGAGACTAAAGCCAAATCTTGACATTTTCAGAGAAGCCTTAGAGGAAAATTATTAAACCTGGGTCATTTATGGATTTAGAGCGATGGTTAGCAGTGAAATCTGAAGAGCTCTCGCACTCGGTTTGATTATAAATATGCAGCAGGTTTATTATTTCTTACCCATGACACCACTCTGCCGTTGAAACATGGCAGCTTGGCACTGTCATCGGAAATCTCTTCCTTCACCACCCTGAAAAAAAAAAGAAAAAAAAAAAAAAAGAGAGAGAGAGAAACAGTGTGAGGGGTATAAATTTTTCTGTCATCATAACATTATAGCGTGGTATGTGCTGTCTGGATGGTAGAGCTGCGTGATATTGGAACGATATGGGGGTGAGGGAGGGTGAAGGGGGGTTATGGGGGGTGGTAGGAGGGTGGGGGGACTCGGGAGAGACTCAGAAGCCAGACATTTCTTTCCGTTCTCTGTTTAGGAGCAGCTGAGATTGTTACTAAAAATGAGATTAGCCGGTCCACCTTAAAGGTCAGTCCACCTTAAGTGAACTTGGTGAGGTTCCAATAGGCACCAGGTGTAGCTCATATATGCTTCATCACAAGAGGTCAACTCCGCTCGCTAACCTCCCTGCATTCAGAAACAGGATACTTGGCTTGAGTGTTGAGTCGTCGTAGCTTTTTATTCATCGTCAAATAGCGTAAACGGAACACACACACCCACACACACACCCACACCACTACGTTCACAGCTAACCTGCTCACATTAAGGCACAGACGAGACTCGTGTCAGCAACTTTTAAAAATAACCAGGACGAGATGTCGCTCCACACGTCAAAAGCCGCCGCCTCATAACTGCACGCCTGCCCTCCAGCATCCAAGCCACATGAAGGTTCACTCGAACGCTTTATCAAACGACAAAAAACACAGGGTGGCGCTCGTTTTCAGGTCGTAGTAGGCGACTAGTGGAGCCCGCTATGGTTGTTTGATAAACTGATGACCCCTTCACCAGAGAAGGCAAGACAAAAAACAAACAAACAAAAAAAACACTAAAAAGGCATTAAGACAGAATATAAAAAGCAAGACAAGCTGATGTAAAAAAAAACAAAAAAAAAAACATTTAAACATATTAAAAAGTGTTAAACTGGAAATAAAAGAAGCTAAAACAGAATAAGACAGACAATCCATCATGCAGCTCTACTGGGCGGTGCAGCGAGGTGGAGAAACGGGAGGTTGAAAACTACACCGAAGCTTTTAGCAGAGTCATAAAGAAGAAAAGTGAAACTGCAACGGATTTAAATAGTTTATATTACTGACACGTTACATGAAATATATTCGGCTATGACAACAACACAGCTGAACTAAATCAAATGCTCGAGCTTTGATTTCAAATAAATTACCCAAATATGTTTTGACAAGCTGTTTTTGTTCGCCTGCCATTTTCCTTTTTACTCGTTTCACCAGGTGTTTTGTTGATCCGTCAGCGACTCGCTCAAGCGGGCGATACTTATGCTCCGTGGCGTGTATGAAAACGCTGAGCAGGCGCGGTCGACTCGGATTTTGTGTCGAGATGAAAAGATGTAAGTGATTTTGAAAGGAGGGTTTTGTTTGCGTGGAGCGGATTGCAGGAGCTTCAGGTTTATGGGAAAGACATCAGCGGAGAGGGTCGGAAATTGTGGCGGAAAGCGCGCGTTTAACGCCGTATGAGAGGAAAAACAGAGGAGCGACTGTTCCTCAGGTGACTGAGAACGTCGACGCGACTGTGTGATCAGACTGTCAGCGAGAACAGACAATTACACAGAGAGAGGGATGTTATAGCAGGGTGGCAGCACATAAACCTCTCATTACAAAAGATGAATACACATCAGAGAGTTCAGTGATGCAAAAAACACAGACGCTGGTCTACAGAGACGTGGAACAAAAAAAAAGCGATATGGTCAGATGAGTCATCTTTAACGCAGTGCATATGTGGCGTTTCAACAAGAGGGACGGTACAGGTCTGAATGCTGGACCCCTACAGCGAGCAGGTCTGGTGGTTCTGTTATGCTTTGGGTCCTCTGAGAGGGAACAAAACACAGAATGAGGGAATATCTGTTGGAAGAAGAGTGTTCATCCCTCCAGTAGAGACACTTGATGTTGGTTTTCCTTTCATTTGCCACCCGTCTGTACGTCACCATCATCTCTAGAGCTGCAACAATTAGTCGATTTATTGTTTCTGGCCTTTTTCAAGAAGAAAAAATAAATACTTCCAGCTTCTCAAAAGTGAAGATGTGCTGTTCTTGCTTTTTCATATATATCAGTTTAATGGATTTTCACATTTTAGACTGTTAGTTAGACAAAACAAGCAATCTGAAGACATATCTGTGACTTATGATGACGTGTGAGTGCCATTTTTTCAACATTTTTCACATTTCATACTCAATTGACTGACTAATCGAGAAAATAATCAACAGATATAATCAAAAATGAAAAGAAATGTTAGTTGCAGACTTAATCGTCTCACTTTATATATCAGGGAATTTTAATTCTATCGATTCTGATTCTGCTCATTGATTCCCGGTTTTAATTCCAATATGGTAAAACAACAAATGTTTAGATAAAAAAAATATTTTTATTCTTTTAATCTCTTACTTGACTCCTATTGTTTCATCAAAGTAAATTCAACATTTTTTAAGTGAACATTCTGCTTTTGTTTTCAGTAATTTCTGTTTCATCTTTCCCTTGAAATGAAATAGTGTGCTGTCACTGGAAAGGCCGATTCATGCCGGACAGCTGTGGACTTGCATGCGGACATGCTTCTTTTTTTTTTTCTTAGAGGTCCGTGGACACAGACACGTTCCACATGTGTGCACTAACAAACAGACTTGCAGCGTGATAACTTTCCAGAGTTGTAAAATCCAGTCTGTGATTATTATAAACCGCTGTGCTGTGTTTTTCTGATCAGCCTTTAAACGCAATAATCTTTTACTCCAACCGGAATTTCTGGATTACATTTCATTGTCTTTACCGGCACTTAAAACAACACACACACACACCCACAACACCACAGCTCCAAGTATTACTTTACACAAGACTGTTTTCAGTCTGAACGCAGCTCAGGAGGAATACAGTACATGCACGCTGGGCGTGTCGTGGCCTCGTATTTTTGGCGCTTACAGGAGGTGCTAGCGCTGGCTGATATACAACCAGGCTAACAGACCACAAGACATCAAACACTCGACATCGTTTTAGATCAACGGCGTGCTGCCGCGGCCCATCTTTCACTACTGATGTGACGTTAGCCGTGCGTGCCCGTATCTAAACAAATCAACACGCTGTCACGTTGATGCATGACATAGACAGGTCCTGCCAGATATGTAGCCTTGCAATACTAGACAGTTAGCATGTTTAGGAACTGATAAGCAGAACCAAAATCTCATATTGGTTCAAATTTGGAACCGTTTTTTTCGGTTCTCAACCAGAGTAGATGTTGCCATTTTTCCTTATTTGTACCTGTTTTCCCATCTTATCTCATATCTTGTTTGTTGTGAAAATGAGTCTTTTTGGCTTTACAATGTTTTTATAGTTCATCACCTCAATTTCCCGAGTAACTTTGTACACACACCAGGTGCCAAATGTGAGTATATTTTCTGTTTGGTGAGTAAAGGAGGGCTATCTGCCACACTGGGAGATGAATGTTTGTACCAAAGTAGTCATGTAATGAAATATCTGACATGATGGATCGGAAATTAGGATGTTTGTCCTTTTACAGTGTAGACACACACATGAGGGTTTTTTTTCCGTCCCTAAACAGTGCTGTGAAATTGTAGCAGTGGTCGAGACAGTCTGAAGGCGAAGGAGTGCCACCCACAGATCGTCTCGAGCGCTCCTAGTTCTGCGGCAGGACGTCAGCTACTCGACATCACAGCTCTCCACTAAACTGTCACTTAACCACCAGTCTGCTGCTAGTTACCGTTCATTAAATAACTATTATATGGCGACATTTCCAAGGAATAAACCAACTTTTAATGTATATGTGACAGAAAAAGGCAATTCATTATTTTGACTGGTAAAAAATGACCAGTGTTTTTTTTTTTTCCATCTTTCACTCCCCTTGTTGAGTGAAAAAAAAAAAAGTCCATTTCAGACACAGTTTGCAGTGTTGCAGTGATTATGTGTCCATTAAAAGCAACCATCCAGTCATTAGGCTTCAGTTTCCCTTCATCAGTACAAATTTCACTCCTAATGGAAGTAATATTGTATTACCGGGATTACACTCTGCTCTAATCTTATTAACAAAAATACCACCCAAGCCATGAAGCCGTGAATCAGCAGCTGATTTCACAGCAAAGAACAAACAATCCTGATGTACTTCCTTCTGCGAGTGAGAGACGCTACGGAATGTCTTCTGTCACAGCGACGAGCTTAAGTGCCTTCTTGTAAATTCAACAATGGACTGGTCGACTACGTGTGCATGAAAATCCGACAGTAAGCTTTCCATAACAGCCACTACTAGAACCCCGATGTCCACATGTCCAAAGCTCTTTCGAGGCAACACATCTGTTTGGCCGTTCTTCCCTCCTCCATACTCTTCCTCCATGATTGTCAGAAAGGCAAACATTCGGCTTCAGCTGTGTAATTTCCCGCCAGCAGCATACCACTATGTTATTATTACAGTAGTTTACTGGGACAGGGGCTGGGCACGAGTGCTACATAGAGGACACTTGACTGCTCCAACTCCTTCGTTTTTTTTTTTTTTGTTTTTTTTTCCCCCCAGCTTTATCTGCCAATGTGCCTCCTCTTATGTGTTCGAGACTTGGTCAGGCTCCACTGGGCTTTCGTAAGCAGCTGTTGAGAGCTGGTTTTGTGGGCGAGTGTTAGCATACGGCCAGATTATTGTGGGCACTGGCGGGGAACTGTTGCAGGAAGCCTTAGCTTGTGAGAGACGTGTGAGTGTGTGTGTGTGTGTGTGTGTGTGGCTACTGAATGTTAGTTAACAAATGAATGTTTCCTATATCTCATTTATTTAACTTTTCCCCCTACGCACACGCTGCGAGGACCAGAAAGCAGATGAACAGATGCAACATTCTTCTCCTGAGAGTGTAATTGTCTTCATTCCTCAGCCCTACAAACAAACAAGTGACCACAGTCAAGAGTCATCTCACACACACTCGAAAATGCCTCCAATAATGGCACAAACAGTCCTGAAATATGCTGAGTTGTGTTTCTAAAACCTGAAGTTTTTTTTTCCCCCCCAACTTCCATTAAATTCCTCTCACCAAACACAGCATCTCTTTTCTAACAATTCATCCTACAATAACAGCCTCTGCCCCTCCTCCTCCTCCTACCAGCACATGTACAGAATATCCAGTACCTCCAAGTCCATAACACCCCACTCTTCTCTCCCCTTTCCTCTCCCTGTGGACATCCCCCCAGACTGCGGCATGAGCTTAAAAAAAGGACAGCCCAAAAGGGACAGCGTCGTCCCTGAAGGGTTTCCCTTCTGCAGCATGGCTGGAGGAAAGCACGGCCGGTTAGCCTCCCCTGGCCTCCCAGCTAGCCCTGGCTCTCCATGTGGATCAAACTGGAGCACGGAGCCTCGGTTTGTTATTGAGGTTAAAAGTGGGAGGAAGCGGCGGGTCTGTCGGGCAGCTGAGTGAAGTGAAGCACCGGGAGCGTCAGGGTGAGGCGCAGTCAGGCAGCGCAGGAGAGCGCAACAAATTAGTTATACCAGGCTGATGCCGATATTTCATCTTAAAGCCTTTATCGGCCGATACCGACGACGTGTCGATGTTATGTAGCATCACTAGTTTTGTCAGTGCAGCACTTAGCTGTAGCATGCTCATGTGGATGTCCCACACTGGTCGGCTTAGCCAAGTTACCCTGGTTAATCATGCTCATGTAGTGTCACTCCCATCATTATCATTAAAATATGCACCGTTATCCTCTTATTAAAATAATATGGAGTCTCCTGTGTCGTCCTCCCCTCTCTGTGACAGTAATCCAGAGAGCTACGCATGTACTCACAGAAGTGGAGTTACAATCAGGTAACTATTTATATTTAACAGGGGTGAACGTTATATAACAGGCACCAGGAGTTTATCTACTCTAGTTTTTTTTTTTGTTCGACCACAACCAAGGCTATTATCAGAGACCGGCCACTATTAGAGGTTAATAACATTAGCTAGACCCCAGATGTAGCTTTATGTCTCACACAACCTGCAAACTACAGAAGGTTCATGCACATTTTTTTTAAAACTGTACCAATTTTATGCTGTTTGTAAAGTTGCAATGCTAAGTGTTTAGTGCGTTAGCATGTTAGCTCTCAATGAGGCATGACTGTGTACTAATGTGTCCCAGTATTGTTAAATTAGCTGAGAAAGTTAAAGCTACATCAGTATGATGAAACAGTCCATGAGATTTGGGTTTGTCAAAGTGATGAAGGAGGGAGACGTTTGTAGTCTTTAGACATAGACGACTATTAACTTGTTTTATCAGGATCTGTTTTATAATTACCACAGTTTAAAGCTTTCTGCTCCTTGAAAACAGTTTATTTCATCCACTTCCCCTCGCTATCAAGACTCTTTTGTTTGTGTTGAGACTGATTTACCTCTAATCTCTAATCTAATCTTTTCAGATGAATATAAATAAAAAGGTTGATGATTGATCATCTTATAATTTTGTATGCTGTTTTATTTATGTGAAAGGTCACTTTGAGTGATTTGAACTAACGATAATGTAGAAAAACACGAGATTTTAAATCCGCGGCGCTTCCAGGAGGATGGTGAAATAAGTTAGTTAAGAGCCCTGCCCGCCCCAGACACCCCAGCAAATGGCCTCCGTCCAGCCCCAGGTTCCCAGCGCCAGCCCTGGTCTGCTCTGCTCTGCTCCACGGATCTCCCCCACTGCCACACACACAGCTCTGGTCGACAGCTGGCCTCGTACCAGAACAAATGAAAACACACACTATTACACACTCCTCTCCTGGGTCGGAGAGGGGGAGAGGGGGGGGGGGGAGAGAAAATGTCCCTGCTTTGATTGGACAGCTGACTCGGAGCTATGTTTGAAATTTTTCATCTGAACTCAGTTGGAGATATTGAAATGAGAGAGTGTGATGCCAGGCGGCGTAATTTCACTTAAAAAAACCTTAAGAGTTTTTCTGCAAAATTCTCTTTGAAAGACTTCCCACACTCTGCTGAGAGAGTTTGGCGTGGGTGGCTCTTTTGAAATTTTTTTTTTTTTTTTTTTTTTTTTTTGCCTTTGGAAAAACACGAACATTGTGCGCTCACTTACAAGCACACAAGGGTCTAAATGTAATCACGCTCTGTCCAGTTAAACAGGGACAAGCTCCTAATTTGACAGAAACCTTGGAAATTACACTGGTGATTGTGGTGAGGCTAGTCAAGTTAAAATAATTGATGGGGACCATTACAGGGTATAAAGTGGAGCTCTACAAATATTACTCTGGCCATAATAATAGCTTTTCACAGTTTTAAGTGTACACTCTCAGTTGCCTGTAAAACTATTGCAGTCTGATTCAACAGCGCTGCGATAAATCCTTCCTTCATGAAGGGTTCTAATGTTGCGTTTTTTTGATTAAACGGTTTCGCAGAGGTGTAAATTCAACTTTATGGTCGGTTTTCTGAAGCTCTACTTGTACTTCGTTATCCTGAGAAGTGTTTTTAATGTTTAGTCTATTTACATTGATACCAGTGACGATGGCAATAAAATAAATGACGTGATTTGAAAAAGTTAAACTCAGATGCGTCGTGTCCAGTTCAGGGCGGCAACAACTTATTTTCATCGTCTACTGTGAGGCTGCAACTAATGATTATTCTCATTACCGGTTAATCTGCAGATCATTTCCTCTACTGGTCGTTTTGTCTATAAAAGTGACAGAAAACTGTGAAGCGTGACAGTTCTCCAGAGTCAACGGTGACGTCTTCAGATGTCTTGTTTTGTTCGACCAACAGTCCGAAATCCAAAGAGATTCAGTTTACTGTCAAATATGACAAAGAACAGCATGAAATCCTCACATTTAAGAAACTGAAAACAAATGTTTGGTATTTTTGCTTCAGAAATTACTAAAATGATTAATTGATTATCAAAACAGAGTTACTTTCTGTCGATCAACTTATAAATTAATTGCTTCATCGTTGCAGCTCTAATCTGCCTAGCCTTTATTATAAATCATTTATTTAATAAGTCTATAACTTAGTTAATAACTGATTTATTAACTAAGTCATCAACTGTCAGAAAGATGGCAGCCGCCATGTTTATGCTGTTAATGCTGTTAATGCTGTGTTCTCTCACACTGCTTTGATGTTGGTTTGTCTGCTTTTTGGTTTCTTTTCTCTGAGCTTCTTTTTCCTTCAGGCAAACTGACATACATCATTTTAATGTGTGTTCACGCTGCTAAATAAATGAATATAGCAGAGTAAATAAACATAATTTTATGTACCCCAAAGGGATGTCGTAACATCACTTACAAAAGGCGTACTGTGTGGAAAAATACGAAGCTCGCCACATTCTGGAAACTGCATTTGCACTTAATAAATGGCTAGAAGGACAAATCAATTATCAAAACTGCTTTTTTTATATATAGATTGAGAAAACAATTACTAAACTTATCATTTGAACACCTCAAAGTCAGAATTCAAGAATTTCGAAGGGTCTTTATGGCTTAAACTACAATCTCTTCAACTCACTGACTGATGTTGTGTATTAATATTCAAATTATCTGCGTCTGCGGAGCGGCTCTATCGCTGAAGCTCTGTCCAGGCTTAATGAAAAAACAATACCGTTCATCTCATGCTGGAGATTTGGCGATCAGTCAGGACACGTCCCTTCCAATATCAAGGTACTGCTATAATATATACAATATTTTTACTGATCTTAAACAATCTATCCGCTTTAACTCTGCGTAATGTTAACAGTAAGATCTCTGCACAGTTGCCAGGTTTGTCTGTTTTCTGTGCTATCATGATAAAGAGTGAAGGAGCAGGATATGGGGGATACTGAACCTGATGATCTGGAAACCCTCAACTTCAAGCTGTGGATTAACAGCTGCAGCAGCAGCACAGTCAGTGATGTAGAGAATGTGAAGCAGGTTATTATTTATACTTCAAATGTTTTAAACGTCACCGAATTGGAAAAAAAAACTTCAGTGTCCAAAATTAAGGTAATTTAATATTATATTTAATTTCAGATTCAAGATCCTTTTCAAAAGATTACCCAGTGTCGATAATAGTTGAGCTCAGTTAATAAAAATGATCTGAAATCAATCCAAACATTAATCTTTGAAATAAGTGGGAGAAATATTTACGATTAAATGCCATCACTCCACTTTTCCACAAGTGGATAAAGAGCAGAGTTGTTCTCGCACACGAGTCATTAAGCCATGAACATTATTAATGAGCTAAATTAGCCACAGCTTGTCCGACTGATCTGTTTGCGACTGTAGTTCTGTAAATCCTGTCAGCAGCATCCTGAGCAGCACAGAGACACACAGACAGGTGAGCTGCAGCCTCTCAGGTGAACCCTGATGTCCGAGCGTGTAAGATGTAGCCGCAAGTTCAGGAGCTGAATCGATTTGAAGGCGGGTTTGAGCTTATTGTAGCATTTATTTACATTATTAAAATTACTTCTGGTTGCAGATTTGTAGTTAAGTAGTTAGTAAATAGAATAAAATGTATGAATCAGATTTTTTTTTAAAAATCATGATACAAATCCAGTTTCAGGCAAGTCAGCAACTTTTTGCAGATCAGACTCTTGATATGTGTATGAGAGCAAGTACACACACACACTTATATTGGCTGTCCGACAAAAAAAAAAAATGCCCCCAACCAAAAAAAAATAAAATTAAAACCAAACCTAGCAGATACTGCAGCTCCTCTGGCACGGAGCTGCGACGGTGCCATCCAAAGAGGAAAAAGAGGCAAATAGCCCAGCGCCTCACTCAATACCCATCCAAGACTACAATGCTTTTAACAGAAGCCCTAAGGGTCTCACTGGGTGAATAAACCACAAACATGCATTCCTCTGCAGGAAAACGAACAACAGCCACACACACACACACACACACATATATATATATTCACACAGACACACACTCACACACAGAAAAAGATTAATTGATAGAGGAGAGGAGACAGCTCTCCCTCTCTCTAGAGGAGTGGGGTTAGGAGAAAGGGGAGAGGAAGGGAGGAAGCCAGGGAATGAAAGGATGGCTGGCAGGCCAAAGTGTTAAAGAGGGGAGACAAAACCCTGGCTTCAGTCCCTAAAAGAAAGAAAAGGCGAGGATTTCACAAGATGATGGACTCAAGCAGGGTGGGAGGGATGAGGATTAGGGGTAAAGAAAAGCAGCAGGGACAGGGAATGCCTCCCCATTGTAATGATGATGTTTTCTGAGAAATGTGTCCCCCCCCCCCCCCCGGCCTACGTAACACTTAGTATTTATTTATAGAGCCAATTGGACTTTCTTTTATTAAAAAAATATATCTAGTGCAGTTTGTGATGTGCTTAGTGAATGGCGAGCTAACTAGCTGGCTTCATTCAAGTTTATTCTACCCTCTAACATCCCCTGTGACAAATATCGGTCACAAGATAGGATTGCGTGACTTTTTGACACGCAAACAGGCCCAACTTTTCATTAAATATAGCCTTTTCTTTAAGTCAACAAGCATTTCTGCTCAGTGTTAACTTATGCTAGGTCAAAGCTCACCCACTCTGTACAGAACTGCACATTAAAAAGCTTTGCTTGCTAACTTTTTTAGCAACATTTATTTTGCATCTTTACTCTTACTACCTACAACTTTTTTTGTATCACTCCTCATTTTGCATGCAAACCACATAAGTTCTTCTTTTTCTGCTAAGTTACAGAAGAAGAGGAGAAGGAAAAAAACAGCAGCAACTCACCCGAAGTCCTGGTCCATAGACTTGAAGAAGAATTTGTAGTTTGGCTTGTTCAAGACTTGTTTAAAATCCAGCAAAGTGATATTTTCGGCAGCAATGGGTATCTTCACCAAATACGGCGTCTCTTCTTCGTCGATATGATAAATTATTTTGGTTTCCGCCATCTCAACGGTTGCTTTTTTTTCCTCCAACAACCCCTTAAAAAGTTACCACAAGAAACACACAAGTGAGGCGAGGTAGCGTTAACTTTGTTGGGTATAGCTCGGGCTGGCGGCGGAGCTAGCTAGGTGGCTAACGAGACGGCAGAGGTGAAACGATGATGGCCACTGAGATTTTTTTTCAGCCCGAGCCGGAGGACGTTAAAGCGTTAACCGCCGCTTTTAAAGCTCGCTCTCCGGGTTTAAAACGGTACAAACGCGCATTTCCGCCTGTTACCGAGGGGCGAAAAACGACGGACACGCTACATTCACACGAACTAACTACCAACAACTTTTCCCCCAACAAAAACATACAGGGGAGGGGGGGGGCTGAAAACTTTTCACCACCTTTTGCGAGCCAACGCGGCGTGTGACGTAGATACGTACAACCCCCCCTTTGCCCCCCCTCTTTTTTTTCTTTACGTACTCTCCCAGCCACCCTACCACACACACACACACACACACACACACACACACATTTTATAATTACTGAGAAAAAACCTCAAAGTTATATATGACTAATCAACAGTACATTCATATTGTTTTAACCAATGATGTTGTCAATATGCAAGCATATAGTCTGTACTTATATGTATATTCTGCCTTATTACACACACATAGCTATATCATGTCATTATGCATCCACATAGTCTTTATACTTCTATATATATTCTGTTTTTTTGGACACATACATAGTTTTATCATGCAAGTACGCATGCACCTAGTCTACACTTCTATGTGTGTTTTGCTTTTTTACACATACTTTTAATAATGTCAATATGCATGCCTATAATCGTTATACTTTTATGTATGTTTTGCTTTTTTGCACACACATAGTTTTAGTGTCACTACGTATGCACATAGTATTTATGCTTCTGTGTATATTCTACTTTTTTGAACACACATAGTGTATCATGTCAATATGCATGCACATAGTTCACCCCCACTACACCAAATTTTTGTAAATGACTGTCTCTCTCTTTCTTACACTGTTATGTTTGTGTTTATTGTTTATTGTTCATGTTCATTGTTTTTCCTGTTGACATCTGGTCCACAATGCATTACTTCTACTTGCTACTTGTCAAAGAAATTATATTAAAACACTGCCCGTTGGTTTATAAAGCACTGAATGGCTTTTAGGGCCAAAATACATTTCTGATGTGCTGCTACATTATGAACTGTCCAGACCTCTCAGATCGTCTGGGACAGGTCTGCTTTCTGTCCCCAGAGTCAAAACTGAACGTGGAGAAGCAGAGTTCACTTTTTATGCTCCACATATCTGGAACAAACTCCCAGAAAATTTGAGGTCTGCTGCAGCTCTCAGTTCTTTTAAATCATTGCTGAAGACTTTTCCGTTTGCTGCTGCCTTTTATTAGATCAAATCTGAGGCTTCTGATTCATTTCTTACATTGCACGGTAACTTTTATTCTCCTGTTTTATTGGCCTTGTTCGATTTTAGCTTATTCTTATTTTCTATTTAACTATTTTTCGTTGTATTAAAATATCTTCTCATATTGTTTCTTTTATATTTTTCTTCATGCACTTTGAATTGCTTGCACATTGTTGTAATGTGCTATATAAATCAACATGTGTTGCATAACAAATAAATCTGAGTCTGATATGATTTGATGGATATTTGTTTTCTATGTTCTGTTGATACGAATGGGAATATTGTGATTTCCATGATTTTACAAATGAATAAACATAATTTTAAAACATGAGCACATAAAATACAGCATTGGAATAATTCAATCATTATACAGAAGAATATCAATGATTTAAAAAAAAAAAAAGAAGAAGAAGAAATCACATCCTGTCCTTCTATGGTGGCCAGTTTTTTTTTTTTTTTATAAAAAAAAAAAAAAACTGTAACAAATCAGAAAACACAACAGCATTTCACAAAACATACCTAACTTTATTAAGAGTTTTAAATGCTTGTAAAACTTTCAAATAAATGTAGTGGAGTAAAAACTGCCCCAGATTTAGGTAGCGCCACTAAATCAGTATCACTGTAAAAGTCTCATTTAACTGTGTATGTGCCCTAATTCATTTGTGTTTAACCAAATTTCTATAAACATGGGCTCAATAGGGGTCACTAGCAGGATTATCAGGATCTGAATCTGTTTTATTAGTTATGTAAGCATACAAAGAATGTGTCTTTGTGTTTGCTCCCACAAACACAACAAAGAAGAATAAAAAGAATAAAAATAGAACAAAAGTAAGATAATAATAAATACTGAAATACAACAAAATAGTATCAAAGTTAAGTTTCAGATCTATTTACCAAATAGAATAATACTAGGTGTGAAATAGGATATAAAGTTTGAAATAATATGTAGACTGTGCAAAAGAACTACGGACTCTGTTATGGAGAAAGACATGAAATATATGAAGGTGTCAAGAGCAAAAATGAAATCTGACATGCGCAATAAATAAATAATTTAACAGTGGAGGTGAAATGCAATGTAAAATGTCCAGTGTGGTGAAATATATCAAAGTGACAAGTGCAGGGATTTAAATGAGGGATGTGAAATGTCCATTTTGATAACAGCAGAGCAACAGCTGCTCCTGTGTCTGCTGGTGGACGTTTTTATGGATCTATGGTCTATCAGGCCAATGTTGAGTTCAACAATATGATTACAGATCCACTTGAACTCATGAAAAGGGTTAAATCCATGAATCCATCAACATTAACAAGTAAAAAAAAAGATCCACACAGTCCAATCAAGAAAGTATACACACAGAAGCAATGAGATTAGAAAGCTCTTACAATTGTTTTGCATCGTTAGTCTATTAAATGCCACCATTAAAGCTAATAAATCACTTAATTTAACCTATTGCGCCCTCTCAGCCAGACTCACCATCATCAAAAACTGCTATCCACAGAAGACACCATTGTTTTGAATGAGGACTTCTGGAGGTAATTGAATTCCTTATTCAATAAAAAAGTTTCTTGGATAAGAAAATCAAATTCCTTATCATAGAAATAGTCTTTAAATATCCAGCGGCACCGATAAGATTTAACAGAAGAAGAAGAAGGAGAAGGGTAGAAGCAGTGTTTCATGAAAAATATTTTTACATTTGTGATCGGTTTTCTGCAACAAACAAGACAAAGAAGGCAAATGTATCCGCAAAGATGAAACAATTACACACTTTCTAAATATATACACACACCTGACACTGTCTAATAGTGTTGCGTAAGACGGCTTTATTGAATTTATTCATTGGCAGGACAGTCTGCAGCTGTACAACAACATTATCAAGCAGGCTGGGAGAGAAAAACGGGTAACAGCATGACTGTGAAAGAAAAACCTATGCAACAAAAGAAAGAAAATGTATGTTTGTTTGTTTTTTAAAAAAAATCTTTAATTTAGTTTTAAGTTCAGTTCATTTCCAAATAATCCACTAGAGGGAACTCTTCATCAGGCTATCATTAATGAAAGACCAAGTCAATGTTATGCAGTAAATAGTTGTTTTCTAGTAAATAAGTTATTACAAGGTGAATAACCACCATAGTGGTGAAAATATATGTTATTTTTCTAAAAGACTATATACAGTGTCAAATTCATACTATTTACAGTGCTTTCATGTGGCATATCATAACTTTAGATCAAGATCTATATCTGCGATGAAGACATGGAGATAAGTTAAAACTTCCTGTTTAAGAAATGTGGTCCAAACACCACTCCGACCACACAGGTGATCACAAACAGCACCCAGAAGATAACAGCCAGCAGCTGCACACAGAACAGTGTCTTTTTGCTCTGCTCTATGACTTCCTCTTCCCCTACAAGGCCTGGCGCCGTGCCGTAAGGCCTCTCCGGGTGCATCTGCTGCACCCGGAGGCTGACAGTGGGCAGGATGATGAAGCGGGTGTCCCTGCTGTCCCCCTCCAGGGAAAGCACCACCCTCTGGGTGACGGTGGCCAGGCGAGTTGCCATAGCCACAGGTAGGTGGAAGGCCACGGGGGGCAGCCTGGCCAGGATGCGGGAGTTGCAGGGTAAGGAGAGGGCGTCCCCGGCCTCCAGAGGGGTGAGGTGGCGGCAGAGGGGGCAAGGGATGGCTGGGGGGCTGCGGGCGTCGGGGGGCTCTGAGGGGCATAGCTGGATCCTCTGGAGGCACTCGGTGCAGAAGACATGAAGACACTCCAGCATCCGGGGGCATTTGTTGTATTGGTTGTACTCCTGGTAGCAGATGGGACATTCCACATCCATGGGTTCCCCTGGGGAAGTACCGGGGCCGGGTGCTGCAGCAGCTGGGTCCCCCTGCTGGGGGGCTGAGACAGCATCCCCTATCATGCTGGAAATGAGGAGGGTGTGGGTTTGGAGTTTCAGGGAAGGCTGGGTTAAACTCGACTGATTTTTTTTCTCTATCAGAAGATGATATAATCTGTAGAGAGGAAAAAACAACAACATCAACCACTTACAAGCTCTTAAGTATACAACTTGAAAAACACTATGTGTGGCGTCAAACTCCGGCTCCTTCAGGGATGCTGCTGTGTTTCATTTTTGTGTGGTTTTTTTCTGTGTTTTATGAACAGATTCCACAGCCCATGACTCATTTCATTCATCCATTTAACCACTCAACCATCCGCCTTCCCCAAATCTTCCCCAATCATCCGGGCTCCATGTAGTGAGTGCTGGCCTGCACGACCCACACTCAGAGCACGTCCAGGAAGTTAAGAAACAAAAACAAGCAAAGCAGCAGAAGGGCAGTAAAAGGATGTAATAAGTCACTGAAATGATACTCTCTGTATACGTGCATGTGTGAATGTGTACACATCACTTTTTCTCCACTCAGGCTTGTGTAATTTAAGGGAGACTTCTTCTTTTTGAAGACAGTTATGTCTTCTGTGGCTCTGGAAGGAATTTTTTAAGTTCCCTCCAGAGTTTCATTTTTAAGTGTCTTCTTATTAAATCCTTATTTTTGTTAACTTTGTTGAACACTTAACGAATCAAATCAGAAGTGATATACCACAATGACAATCACAACAAATAAATACATGAATAAAGTACATAAATGCAGCGTTTTACAAGCTTTTATGTATTTAGAGTATAAATGGGTTTAATGTACTACTTGAAAGTGGTTTCAAAGGCTAAAAATGAAGGTTTACCCTCCAAAGTCTTTCAAAAAAGAGAAGATAACACTGATGATGTCTAACAAAAGACACCATTGAGTTGCAGTAATGGAAATATAGGATCCAATGCTTTGGAGACTTAATAATATTTGTTTTTTAAATCTGTATTTTGTAATTCTGCTTACTGTGAAATACAAAACTAACTAAACTTTAACAGCTAAACTCAACTCAACTCAACTCAACTTTTGTTGGAGTGGCCCTTTAACACTAAGGGACAATTGAAAGGGCATGACACTAACTCCAAGCCTCAGGCTCAAGAAGTAAATGCAAACTTCTGATCTTTGTAGCCAAGGAATTTGCCACCATAAAAATGTGTCAGCGTGATTCAAATAAACGTTCAGTTTGGGTGTAAATTCCTCTGATATTATCCAGTTATGATCCACTTTTCTCTTGGCATTCAAGCCACATTTTTGGTCTTCTGTATGAAAACCTTCATTTATCAAACAAAGCTTCTGATTTGCTTTGGGTTTAGTGCTGATGCTTTTTTTTTTTTATTATTCGGCGCCGTCCTTATTGCTGTCACATGGGACAAGAAACAAGGCAACCCAAGTTCACTCATGGGGGGATTGTTGCTTAGCAGATGGGGTCTCCTTTGTATTGGTCCATGGCAACAGATCACCTGAACTCATGTTTACACATAATTCCATGCAATCAGAGCTAAAATAGGGGTTAAAATATAATTTGCACCAACAATAAGCATTTTAATTGACTCCAAAATGACAACACATGTAATGACAAACCTGCTATTAAAGAGAAATGTTGACAACAGTTGTAAATGGTTGCTTTGTGTAAGTAAATGAGCCCTTCTGTATCTATTGCAGGCCATCATTTGTCAGTGAGGAGAGAACCTGGCAACGCACCATCATTACACACTAAGAAGCGGATAAGAGATCCACTTACCCTCCACACACCCCTTTGATCAGAGCACACTTTGATGCCCACCTCCGACCCGGGTACTTTCCCTCAAACAATCCGAAAAACTTCCTCTCATGTTGGTACAGATCTCATCCGGGAAGAACGTCCTCCTCCTCCACCTCCCTTTTCTGTGCAGGATGAAAAACTCAAATTTCTTCTTAATATTCTGTACGTGTCTGAACTGGCTCACTGGCAACCTGTTTTTCACTCCGTCTCACCTGATTTTACTCGTCCTCGTCTCTCTGTCTAGTCCCCCCATGAGGCATCTCTGTGGTTTGCACAGCAGTAATTAAACCCCTTGGTGATGTGAAGGTAACCAGGACACACAAGACAGAAAATGACAGATTGGAGCCTCTTTATCCAGACTTACTCTACTCTCTTACTTGCACATTATGCGATTAAGCTTCCTCGCAGTCAGCATATAGGAGTTTTGAAATAGCAAAGTGTGGATTGTTCCTGTAATTATTAACATCTGCACATTTTTCCAAGTCAGGAGGGATTTTTTTTTTTTTGAAAGTAAACCGTAAAAGTCAAAAAGTTGCAGGTACAAAACAGTTAATGTGTGTGTGCAGAGCAGGGCAAGCGTTCTTCTGAAGTGCAAACAATCAAATTATTGGCAGATAAATAAAGTAACATGAGTCATATTCTATGGTACAATGATTGTTGCAGGTTGACTGATTTCCTTGATGCCAATCTGCTATTTTCTCAGTGAAATAACTCGTGAACTCACGCTATCTGTCCGACAAAATGATTAAAAACACATTTGAGTTTTCTTTTTACTACCTGACTCAAAACAGATGAAAACAACACTTAAAGTGGTAAAGCGATTAGTCTTAACTACTTAAAATTTGAAATAATGCCAATAATCTGGGGAGGAAAAATGATTTTTCAGCTTTCATTGGCAAGAGGGTACTACCATGAATAGACAGAGCACTGTAAAAAAAAAAAACAACAACAACAACAACAAAAGTTTTACAGTCTCTGAACCTACAAAAGCAAATAATCGTTCAAAACTGACAAATAAGTAAATAAATAACTTTATTTATTTAGAACCTTTCAAGAGCAGAGACATCCCGAAGTGCTTCACAGAGGAAATAAAGCATAAACATTCATGAAAAAACAGAATAAGTAGAAAATAGAAAAAAATACACAAAGGCAAATTTGAACAAATGGGTCTTTTTAAAAGGTGTCCACAGATCTTAAATCAAGAGAGAGAGAGTTCCAAGGTTTAGGAGTCACAACCTCAAAAAAAAGAGTCTCCTTTAAGCTTCACTCTAGGAACAACCAGCAAACCCTGATTCAATTTTTTTCAATTCAATTATATTTATACAGCACCAAATCATAACAAAAGTTATCTCCGGGCACTTTTCACATAAAGCAGGTCAAGACCAAACTGTTTAACTTAGAAAGAGTCAACAATGAGCAAGCACTTGGCAAGAGTGGCGAGAAAAAAACTCCCCTTTTAAAAGGAAGAAACCTCAAGCAGAACCGGGTTCAAGGTGGGCAGCCATCTGATTTGAATGGTTGGGTAGAGAGAGAGAGACACAGATAAGCATAACAACAACAAAAATAACAATAACAATGATTATAATAGAGATATGACTAATAATAACGATAATACCACGCCACCGTCTCTGCTCCAATCCCGGCAGCCAAGGTTCACATTTGTGATCCTGGAGTTTCCTGTGAGATAAGCAATTACAAAAACCCCTGGGGAAGAAGCCAAATTGGTAACATGCATTAGTGGTACTTGAATGCGTACTGATAGGATGATCGCAGGAAGTCCCCTGGCAGTCTAGGCCTATAGCAGCATAACTAAGGGCTGATCCAAGGTAAGCCTGGTCGGCCCTAACTATAAGCTTTATCAATAAAGAGGGTGTCTGCTCCCTTAGACCTTAGAGACCTGCTGATAAGAGGACCTTGGAGACTTAGAGCTTTATAGGTGATCTCAAGGATCTTGAACTGGATTCTGAATTTGATGGAGAGCCAGTGAGGAGCAATCGGAATCAGTGTCACGTGTGACCTCTTGGAGGACCTGGTCAAGAGCTGCAGCTGCATTTCGGATCACTTGTAAACAATAAAGGGATGTTTTGCTGAGGCACAAGAAAAGGGAGTCAAGATGGGATGATATAAAAGCATGACCTAACATTTCCGCTTCTGCTTGAGATACAACGTGGCCTGAGTTTTGCAATGTTTCTGAGCCAGGAAAAACAAGAGTGAATCAGACACTTATTATTCAGAGTCAGAGCCTGGTCCATTAAAATATAGTTTGTAAACAACATGGAAGTGCATTTAAAAGGTTATTGCTGAATTTTTTTGATGCCTTTGAGGGTCATTTTTCTCTTTGCTGTACTTATAAATGCATGGTTTTTATTTTGAAAATGTTCCTCTTCAACACAGAAACCTTTAGTACCTTTTCTGGGCATTAAGCTTAGTTCCATAAACATGATATTTAAATACTGTTTAAGAACATTTCTATGCAATTTTTACTTTCTTACATATCATCTATCATAGTAAAACGATTATACTGTTTATACAGGATAGTGCCCATGTCGCAAACTGTTTGTTTTTTCTATGTAAAATAAAATAAACAACTTTTACAAGTTCTATCCTTTCTAATCATCAACCATTATTAGTGAACACAATCTAAAAACCCTAATAGATGACATGTTGCTTATTACTACCAGCAATATAATGTCTAAAATGCACATTTAGGCTGTTGGAAAACACAAGAAGTGGAAACAAAATCGATCAAATTCTTCGCAGGGAGTGTTTTTGGCATATAACCATAAGCGATACTTGGCAGAGACCTGTTAGACCTCTGCGTAGTCGTATGTGGGCGTGTCACCAAGCAATAAACACAAAACACATATTTTAGAATGTCACAGGCATTGATGGACACATTGGTAAAGGTTTCCCTCAGAACAAACATCTTTTCTTTTACGGTCAGTCAAGTATAACATGTTTGTGTACTGTGTGACTAAGCAACCTAACAGTAACTACAACACCAGAGGCAGAAGTGAGAAGGTCTGTAAAATATTAAACTAAAGACAGTAAAATCTGTATACGCACACATACGCAAACAACTCTGATAGCTTGTGATTGTTGGCCAAGACTTACGGAAATGACTATCTATGGAGTTCAGGTTAGGACAGTTGATAGGAGGTGAATTCTTTGGGGAATACCATGTAGGCGGAAATGACATGACATCACACACACAAAAACACACTAACACCTGTGTCCTTGGTCACTTTCGAGGATATTACATGGACTTACATTCATTTCCTGGAGACTTACCGTAACCACTGACCCATAAAACAGCATTTTACCATCAGGGGACGAGGTTTTTGTCCCTCAAACTCAAGCTCAAACACATTTTTTATTTGACTTTTAACCAAATATAAACACTTTGAGCCTGGGTGGGTCCTTTAAATCTAACATTACGTGACCAATGAATTCATTATTTTGGCTTTAAATACTGTATTGTACAAACGGGGTGATTCACTGTCAGATTCAGTGGGGAAAAAAGTTAGAGTTAAACAAACACTGTCCATTTTATGCTCCAATTGTTGGGATTAAACATTTGGAGGTGTGTGAAGTTGCACGTCATAGTCATCAGGTTACGTGGATATGAGCTTGGTGACTCATACATTTGGCTCAAACTTTCACTAGGCCTGTCTGTGTCTGGCAAGTCCCTCCGCCCACACACTTCCTCACTAGATATAAACGTAGTGTGAGCGAGTGTGAGGTCACCTCTTTCTCTCATTCACACTTGGAGGTAAATCCCCGAGACCAGCGGATCAGAAAGCAAGATGTATTCAGAGCTTGAGTGCGGAATTTGTTACCAGACCTACAACGCAGGTCTGCGGTGTCCCCGGGAACTCCACTGCAAACACAGCTTCTGTGAGAGCTGCCTGCTGGCCCTTTCACGACCCCACGGACCCGAGGAGGCGCGTCTGGGAGCCGCCAGACTCATCGTGTGCCCGCTGTGCCGGCACAACACCTCCATCTCCGGCGAGGGGAAGGTGAGAGCGGATCTCAGGGTTGACGAGCACGTCCTGGAGCGGTTAGTGGACGCGGGAGTCCTCGAGGAGGACGAGCCACAGAAAGAGGAGGAGGAGGAGGAGGACGGTCAAGTTCAGGACGGCTGTGACGACGGCGAGGAGGCGACGCTCACAGAGAATGACGCCGAGGAGGGCGACTCCTCAGCGGGATCCAGTGGTGGGAGGCACCGGCAGTTCTGGTTGAAAGTTTGGAGGAAGATTAACGGGAAGAAGAGCCGAAAGAGGACCGGAGAAAGTAAGTACACGGACGACTGTAGTTCATAAAACGTAGTTCATAACACGTTTTACAAGTTATCATGTTCTTGGCTGATATGTAACATGAGTGTGAATGTTTTGGACGAGACAAGAGGAGGGGCCGTTTCAGAGTAGGGTTTAGTGGTTGTGAGTCACAACAAGGAGACAGTAGTCTTCATTCAGTGGTTCTCATGGTTAGACCATGGACCCCCATTTTTTAAGATAAGATAATTTGCTTTTAGAAAGTGTGAGACCCATGACCAAAACAGTCATCCAGTCTGTCAAAGTGTTACTTATGGATGTAATTATGGTTAAAATAAATTATTCTTCCTCAAGGACCCCTGGGGGTCCCTGGACCCCACTTTGAGAACCACTTATTTAGGCTTTTGATTATGTTTGAAGCTGTAAAGTTGTCAGACTAGACCAAAAGTGGTAGTTTCAGGTTTATACTGTAAACCCACATCTCATAGAGACATCCATCATGTACATTATCTTGCCAATTTCTGTCTTATTCTCAGAATTTATTTCTAACAAACAGCCTTGAGCTCAAAAGAACAAGCCTTGATATGTAATTCTAACTTTTAATCTCTAAATTAAACTAAATATAGATCGTAATTGTTTTATTTATTATTGTCATGTTTCTAATGTCTCTTCTTTTCCTTCAACAGGCTTTTTGTCCAATGATGACTTAAAGAACTTCGCCATGATGTCCTGCCACATGTTTTGAAGAAGCACCTTCAGATGCCCTGGATAATGTGATACTGTGTATATATTTCAATTTTCTGCATGGATGGGTGATTATGATGCAAGAAAGATACACAAACAAAATGATCTAAGTCAGCTTTCTGATTCTCTGTTTAAGCATTGACCACTATAATGTAGCTGTTTCACCCAAATAAGAAAAAATGTGAAGCCCATGAGTTGGCAATTTTAAGCCTAGTAATGTGTGTGTTTGTGATATTTATTTGTTTCATGAATGTATTTATTTTTTTATGTATTTGTTACATATTTAAGGAAAATAAATAATCTTGTTTTGAATCTTTCTGTGACTGGATGCTGTGTTTTGGATGATTGGATCAGTGTGTGTATTATAAAATGAAATACACTTTTGGTTTTGTTATGACCTGTGAGTGTGTGTGTGTAGTTTAAATATCACATTGCATGAAGTTTAAGCCTAAATAAAAGCTGACTTTACAAAGTGAAATTCAAGGAGGATGAAAATATCAACATATTGTCAAAAAATGCACACGGTTGAAGATAAACGCACAAGACAAAAAATTGAAAAAATGATAAAGTATTCTAGATAAAACAGTCTAACCCCTCCCCAAAAAAACTACTGTTCACTGACAGTTTCAGGAAGTGGGTTCCCTGAAGCCAGGTGAACAGCATTGCCTCCAATCAGACACACAACCTGCAGCAGAGTGTCAAAGCTCCTACATGACTCATTTGTTTGACAAGTGAAACACATGGATTGACAACAGCGCTGCAGCTTATTGTAAAAGTCAATCTCATAAACCGAGGAGGAAGCTGTCCATCATGTTAGACACTTTTTCTTTCTGCCCGAGGTAAATATCAGAGTTTCCCATCTTTCTGCGCACATAATCATAAAACAAGAAACATGTTTAGAGATTATTTTTGATTGACAGTTTCCACAAGTTGCAACAATACTCCTGTGAGTGTGTTTTTCCCCCCCCTCTTCTCTGCAGACTCCTATTTGTCCTTGTGCTGGTCTGTGCAGCTGTCATGTCATTTATCATGACTTCAGATGCTGCAAGAAGTGAGTAAACAGGCTGGTATCTGTCAGGCCAGCACTGCAGCATGTGCACTTTAAAAGTCAACTAATGCTTATCGTAACAGTTCTCTAAATAATATCATAAGGCATGCATTGGCTCAGATGGAGATTGATATAGCTTTAATAAAGCTGCTGCAGATTGTTTTAATAACAGAATAAGTTTTGTTTGGCATGTCTTAAACAGAGCAAACTAGGATTAGGCTTTAATCATAGTAATTCCAGGGGCATAAAATTACATTATATTATCAAAGTGTGGTACAAAATATAAGGCCATTTCATTAATTCTCTTCTGAAACACATTTCTGAATGCACCAACTGACCCACATTCAAAAAATTACTCACATTTTTAATGTTAGATTTAATGTTCCCCTCTACTTCAAGTATTTTCAGTGTGTTTCCATGCTTTTTTTTAACTTATAGACGTGTTTCCTTCTGTGTAAAGAATGCTCTCTAAATAAAATGTGTTGTCATTACTATTATCAATCATTAATTCAGCTTGGACTTTGGGCTTTTTCTATTCATAGCTTTTATTATAGCAATGACGTGCTTACACACCTACCTGAGTGATGACATTTATAGGGGATTTTTAATTCCCAAGGCCTCTCAACACTTTCTCTACTAACTTAATAAAGAAAAACTACAATGTTTCAAGCCCAGATTCACTCTTCATCAGGTAATATAGAAAATATTATTAAAAGGGAGTATTCAACAGTCCTTGGGAAGCAGAAATCTTCATAATAGCCAACACTGAATTATTGTTTAACCGTATTAAAAAAAAATAAAACATTATTTCTTATTCTTTTCCATTTTTAGTCAGTCCCACAACAGTCCAAGTGGAAAATGGAGTGAAGTACATCACCCTGAGATCACTGTATACTCCATACAGCCAGGATCATCTCCTCTCTACTGGTCTGCTGTCAACAGAAACTGGACTTCCCACGTCATCTAAAAGTGAAACTGAGATGAGCTGGAAACTTTCTCATAAAGGGCCTTTGTCAATTATTGACCGTCAGTCGAAACCTCTGGGGTTTATCGAAAGTAGCTTTAGTTCCAATCAAAACCGCCCACACAACAAACAGCCCCAATTGGGAATAACTGGACTGCAGAGTGGTTACAACACAGGTGATGTGAGGCCAGCAAGCAGCACTTTCACCAGTCACTCACAGTACAGAGGGCAAAACTCCAGAGTAAATTACCCCCCTCTCTCTCAGGAAGCAGTCCAAACTGGAAGTCCTTATCATTTATCCCCAGATATAATCCAAAAGTCAACTCACATAGAAGCTGCCGTTCCCTTTCATCAACGCTCTAGTCTTCTGCAAAGTTGGGACCCCAAAGATGCCCAGAAGGCCTATGATGAAGGAAAAGTCATCAGAAGTGACTCCCCAAGGACGGCTGGTGAAGATAAAACTGTTTGGCAGTCCTCTGACTCTTCGCTTTTTTCATCCCAGGCTAGTAGATATCGGAGTGGTTCACTGCCAACTTCAAGAGGGCATTACGGTGGCTATAAGGAGACAAATGAGCGTGCTGTGGCCGGAGCGTGGAGTAGTGGCATTCAATCAAGCAAATTTCACAACTTTGCAACTCAAACTGCCCCTCATGCACCATCAGTCAGCAAAAGCTTAGACACCTCTGTTATTAGACGCAACCCTAGCCCAGAAAAACTGCCATCATCCGTCACGGATTTCTCCCAGGGTTTGTACTCTGTGAGTAACAGTGAGACACCAAGACACAAAAAGGTTCAGTCATATCTCTTCAAGGACTCTCAGGCCTCCATTGTTGGACGCCAGACGTTTAATACAGTCATGGAAGAAAATGCAAGTGGACTGATCAGTTTTTCCACAACTCCAATTACGCAAAGGGACTCAAGCGTTTTCAGCAGGCTTTCTTCAAATTTTAAACAGCAATCACACGGGAAAGATCCAACTAAGGAAGAACAGCACTTCTCTGATAATACTAACACTAAAGCTGCCCCGCATGGCAGTCAGACAGGTAGTTTTACTAAATATCAACCTGTCTCTAGCATTTATTCGCCCACCACAGCCCAAACTCCTGCTCATGGACCATTGACCATGGAAAGTTTTGTCCCTGTGCCTCTTGAAAATATCCAGGATAACTATGCCACTGGCAGCAAGAAATCTGTAGCAAGCAGCTTGCTTAATACAGCCGCCCAAGGGTCTGCACATGATTACAAACCTGGACGATCCACAAAAAGCATCTATGGCTTTAGAGGGTTCAAAAAGATAGATAAAAAGATTCTCTCCAACAGCAGCACTGATGAAAAAGCGGACTCTCGAGGGTACAGCTTTGATAAAGGAAAGGATTATACATTTAAAATTGCAAATATATATCCCTCTTTGTCACAGAAGTATAGCTTTGGTCAGAGAAGATCATCCAGTATGACTACTCCAGCGAAAACCGAGAGGACAACCACAGGTTTTTCTGTTTCACTTTCTCCTGGTAGGTTAGATGTTCTCCAAACAACAACTGTTTCTACACCAGCACCGTTCACATCAGGATTTAGTAAAGTCTGGCCTCAGTTACCTGAAAGCGACGCTGGTATGGACAACAACCCAGATGGCAGACAATTCAGAAGCTACAAAAGGGTATATGGTCTGAAAGGATTTGGCACTCGACCACTTAGCACTACCACTTTTAATCAGGTAGAGGGTGCCAAAACTTCAGTCAGAGAATCAGACAAGTCTGCAGTTCTTCCGGGTTTTAAAGATTTTAAGCTTAGCAATGCACAGATGTGGCAACGCAAAAGCAGCAGGATTCACAGATGGCACAATCAAACAGTTGAAAGCAATGTGACAGCTACACACAGAGGAAATGAGCTCAGCGGGGAAGACCTTAAACCACTTCTAAGGACATCAGGAAGCGCTGAATCAGCCCCCAGATTTATGCCTGACAAATACAAGGAGAACCACAAAATCTATACTCTCCAGGGGTTTCAGTCCATTCAAAACCGCATTGGAAATGCACGTAACAAACCACAGTGGAACCACCAGAAAGAGCAAAACCCAACACCCAGAGTCTCCTCAGCTAATCTCAGATCAACAGGGGACCCTATGGAAGCTGTTGCAATGAAGACGAGCCTCCTCGACAGTTCAACCAGCAGCACTGTGAGAGGCAAACGTGTGAAGGGAAAACACACCAATGGCAAAAAGCTGAATGACTCTACATCTCTGACGAACGACACTGGAATTTTAGCTATAGTCAGGGTGCCCAAGCGGCCTGCCAGGGTCAAAGCCGTCACATATGCTGATATTCTTGGAAGCGCTTCATTCAGCGGTGTCAGAGCTACAACACAGACGCCTATCACAGCAGCTGATAAGGCTTTTTTTCCATACACTACAGCTGCAACCAAGCAAAAAGGAGATACATTAAGTGATGACAGACTGTGGGCGGTTGATGAATCCATGGGAGAAAAAGATCAGACGAACTCTGAGGTTGCTGTGCATAGCAGGGAGAACACCAAAGCACCTGCTGAAGATGAGGTAGATTTCATCAGTGTTGAGGGAAGCAAGTTAGGCGATCGAAAGAAAGTTGACAGTGAGGTGAAAACATCTAATTTATTCCTGGATACTGAGGGAAGTGGAAGTGCAGCTTTTGATCTGTCTGATATTTTGTCAACTGATTCTACAGGAAGTCAGGCACTCGGTGAAGATCTATTAGAATTAGATTACCTACGAATTTCTACAGGGAACATCTCCTTCAAGTCGATGAAACTGTCCCGTTCAGATAAATGAAAGAAAAAAACAAAAGTGTTGTATTATTTTGTGCAAGAAGAACAATTCCAATAAAGGTTGATCCGATAAAGTATTTGTTATTTTCTTGGTCAAAAAAAGGTTAAAAATTATTATAATTTAGTAAAATGACCTGCAGTTAATATTGTGGTGAATAATACCCTTAATTTGGCTTTCTGCAACAAACTGTGTCAAAAACAACATGTAACAAGTTTTTGTGTTAATTAGTTTAAGTAGGAGGTTGGTGAGATGTAGAAGGAGTGGACACAACAGACCACTGTTACAACCTCAAAAATTACAGTGGTAATATGAAAAAATTTAATATTATGATTTAAAATATACTATTTATTGCAGGGCTATCATAATGAATTGCAATATATTGTTAATGAGTCCATGTGAGCTGAAACGACGGAAAACTAATAATTTTTCAAGCCAAAATGACATATTTACTGGTTCCTGCTTCTCATGTGATAATTTTCTGCTTTTCTTCGTTTTATATGATAGAAAGGTAAGTAGGTTTGGGGTTTTGGACTTTTAATTTGACAGACAGGATACTTGAAGACGTCACCTTGGACCCTTGGACGAAAATGATAATGAAATAATGAAATAAATCATTTATCTAAGCCCATCAAGTTCATCCTGGTTATTGTCAAGCAGCTCCAAGTAGTCTTGAAAATAAATAAATTGGCTTTCAGATGTTTTCCTTGATTATCTCATTTTTCTGTTATTCCCATTGTGTCGCTTGATGTTGCAGAGTACAAGAAATGCCAGGAATGAACGGAAAATACTATTTCTTATAAATCATGTCAGCATATTTTACTGACATCTTTAAACTGTGACTCCGAGTGAAAAGTCAAAAACGATGGCTTCAGCTCATCTCGTCTCCCGGGACAAACAGAACGCGAGCTTTATGCTCACTGGAAAAACCACAGAGGTCAAAACGTGACTTTCTGAGCATAACTTTTGCCTCATTTGGCAAATGATTTGCATAATGCAATGTCAAGCATGAAGAGGAGAAACGAAGGAAGGTCATTCATACTTGAGGCTTTTTATAAATTGATTGTATTCCCATTCCTTGTGTCCTCATTCCCATGCAGGCAGTGTGGTGTGGTGGCCATTCAGTGTGCTGACACAGATTTTCCATCTCCTCTTTTGAGCTTACAAGGAGGTTTTGGAGCATGCTGGTCTCTGGGTTAACACGCTACAAGACGGAAAAACTTGATCTCACCCTTTGTGAGAAAGCCTTTTTCTACCTCTGCCAAGCCATTAATGAGCATACAAAGACTATCGGGAGAAAACAAGTCATTATGTGGTTTTGTTCTCATTGATTTCAGCCACAAAAGAAGCTGTAATGAAGGTATTGTTTTAGCTGCTTGCTTATCTACATCGTCAACACTAACTGAGTTGACTTGAGGCTACGGCTTGACATACCTATGGTGACCTGATTGTGCGTTTGCAGGCAAGCGCAGGTGCCAGATTTTCCACTAGATGGCGTTACTCATCCATTTTATTATCACATGTGTGACCTTAAAGTGCTGGATGTTGCAGTTCTTGTGCCGTGGTGTCCTGTTGGGTTACTACATAACTTTTAAGCATAAGAAATGTACAAAAAAAAAGAATGTAGTAGCAGGCAAGAGAAATTGCAGATTTATTGTCTTTCTTGAGATGTCCCAAACATACAGCTGTCAGGGAGCCATTGCACTCTATTTCAGGGTCATTGGGTCCACGCTAAGCCCAGATCACAGCTCCTAACAGGTCCATTCACACCACCTGACCCTTCACCTTTTCCCAGTTGGCCACCTAAAATACCACTTCTACGCTTGTCCTCTGAGTCTACAGCTAGAAGGGGCCCCAAAGCGAGGAGAGGGTGGGAGGGTTTTTTGAGGGATCTGCCAGTCAAAGTTAAACACATTGTACATTGGATTAACGCCCCCCCCCCCACCGCCACCCGAGCAATACCCGTGGAAAGTGGGACTGTCCACTTTCCCATAGAGCTGAGAGGTATTAAGGTGATATGATGTTTTTGAGGTTTCAGTGTCCTGGCCGACATTAGAAGGTGTCGGCCTCCTTCAAAGTCGCCTCTTTCTGAGTGAGTGTCTGGTTCACACACTCTCTTCTTTCCAAGTGTGTGTACTCATCTATAATATTCCCTCTCTCTCTCTCTCTCGCTCTGTGTGTGTGTGTGTGTGTGTTTATCGCAGGCAGTGTGGTGTTCTCTTGCAAGCTGCCCCCCCCCTCCTCATTCTCCTCCTCCTCCTCCTCCTCCTCTTCATACTGTGAGGGGAATTCTGTACCATGTGTCTGCGGTTTTCAGGGAGCTTTCAAGGAAAATAAAGCACAGAGGCCTCACAGTCCCCCCCCTCACCACCACCACTCCCCCAAAACGCCCTCACCTCCCTCCCTCCCTCCTCCTCCTTCTTCCCCTTCTCCCTTTCCCTCACTCACTCCATGTGGCACTTTTTTTTTTTTTTTTTACAGTTTCAACCTCCCTTTTCCTCAATCCAGCCAGCAGCTACTCGGTAACAGAGCTAATTTCGTATGCAGCCTGTAATAAAGACAAATCCATAATCATGGCAAACGTTCTCTCATGAGGCGAGAGAGAGAGAGAGAGAGAGAGAGCGTTAGTGAGGGGGAGGAAAAGGGAGGGAGGGGAAAGACAGAGAAAGGCTTTTTGTTTGGCTAAGTACACTATGTGAAAGAGGGGGCGGTGAGGAAAGAGAGCTGGAAATACATTAGAAAACGGTTGCGTCGGCTGTGGCATTTGTGGATCAGATTACCTCACATGCCATGCAGCGGATCAGCCCAACCATCGGATCCATTCGGTTTGACCATGACTGTGTGTGTGTGTGTAAACTAACTTTATTGAGTCTACTGTGATTAACTTTGCCCTAAAACCTATATGGAAGGAGTGAGGAGGGGGGAAAATGAGGGAAAGTTGGGAGGATTAGCAGAAGCAGCTTGCAGTGTACAGACTGTAATCCAGGGCTTTATTAGCTCGGTCAACATACAGCGGGTTTACCTATAAGCTAAAACACCTGTAACATTACTTATGTGGTTTATTGCGACTACTTGTAAGGGGAAAATGATATCTCGCTAACTGTATAGCCTTTCCGTTTCTTTACCGGCACCAAACCCGTCATTGAATACGCGTGAATGCTGGGAAGGAAGCAGTATGGAAGCATGGAAAAGGCCCGACATTAACATTCCCACATCTGCTATGGGAGCAAAAAGCTATTTCCGTGTCCTACATCCAGCGAGCTTCCTGTGGTCTGCACTGTGGAGGAAGTCATAAAGACAGGAAGACTTCCTGTATTGTTGCCAGCACACAGCAGTACATGCTCGGTAAGGCTGAGGACCGCTGATGTAAACACCATAAAAATAGCACTCTCACCCCTCTGGAATAGGCCAAGACACACATGACGGGCGATTTATACCACTCCTTTGTACCAGTGCTTCTCACAAATTTAAGGCGTGTTTTTACTAGGCTCAGCAGATTTGGAAGTAGGGTGTTTTTATGAAACCAGTTGCATGTTTTCCATCACTGCATCATCAATGTAGAGCACTGTAACTCCAATAACTGTCACAGTAAGTAGAGTATTCTGCGGTAGATATTGCAGTACATGTGCAGGCCATCCGCAATGTTCAATCTGATCAATTTCGGGGCCACAGTCTGTGGAACTGTTGCATAATATTGTAGGACTGTCTGGCTCCCAACATTGAATTGTGCAACAGTCTAGGAAAAAGAGCAGGGGAGCAGTAACAAATGTGATATATGCACAGCGGTTCAAAGAGTGATTTTTTTCCCCCTTCTCGGACAGCTTTAAGGCTTTTTAGAGGCATGAAAAGTTCAAAGTGTCGAGTATTTCATAATAAAATGCGTAGTTTTAAGAAAAACCAAATCATTTTGTTTATCAGTGTAATCATCTAGCGAACCATTGAGAGGTCGTGACCCCATGCTGGGTGTTGACCATCTGTATAGAATGCAAAGTAGATTAGGGGAGATAATGCAAAACATATTTAAATACACATCCTCACAAACTACAGCGCCAGAGATCCTCACTGTGTTGAATCGACACCTCTCGCTCGGTTCATAGTTTATTCTTGAGCTTGGAAATTTCACCGTGTGCTCCAGTTAGTGGAGCTTTTGATCATATCGCGTGAACTTCCATCGGCAGGTGAAGAGTTCCCATTTGTTGAAGATTTTACCAACATGATGTTTGCAGTTGAAGATGATCAAAGTTAAATTTAAGGACTTCTCATCCATGTTGGCTGACAAAAGCTGACAATTTGACAAACTCCACCTGCTGAGGAAGACCACGATGACCTGGTCAAAAAGTCCAGAACAGCTACTAAATGGACTTTGACGTGAGGATACGCTAATCATCTGTTGCAGTTTTTGTGTTTGATTAACTGAGGTGTGTATATGTTTGTTAATGTGCTTTGGTGGTGTCCACATGATACTGAGCCGGGATCCAAAGATGCAGTATCATATAGGCCTAGACACACACACACACACACATAATGAAGTGATGACACACCCGCCCGCTCAGACACAACAGGTCCACCTGTTGGCCTCTATCCAGAGCACCTCTCTCATTTGAACTCTGTGTCCTCTTGCTTTGGCTCCCATCCAGTACCCCTCCTCCTCCTCCTCCTCCTCCTCCTCCTCCTCCTCCTCTTCTCTCTCTCTCTCTCTTCTTGACCGGAGATGTTGCCACCACAGCGGAGGCAAGCATTGTCGCTGCCTGTCGCCACGACAACCAGATGGCAGCTGTGCCCATTCGCCCGCCTCTGCCCCTCCATTCTCTCCTTATCCGAGAACAGCGCTGATACAGCTCTACATTTCCGTCTCGCTCTTTGTCCACACAGAATGTGGGTCAGATTTGACTTTCCTGACTTTATCTGCCTTCTCGCATCCACCAAAGAAGCAAGGTTTAGTCTCAGTGAGTGTAACTGTTGAGGATTTAGAGCTTTTCATTGCTTAAGGGTGCATCACAAGGACAAGGGGTTTTTTACTTTTTCAGGATCACTCATTCATGCCTCCCTGACTTTCTTTAAGAAAAATATATGACGAAGAGCATTCCAGGTAATAATGATTCAGCCAGTGAGTCAGGAACAAGTTCATCATATCTGCAGACAATAGCGAACAAACTAATGAGAAGTAGGGTTTGTATCCTCCTGGGACACACTTAGTTTAAGATGTAAGTCAACAGAAGTCGAGCGAACACGAGCCGTGCAAATATCTAACAAGGTCAGACAGTGTAGGTTACAGTAGCCCTTCAGGCATAGGTGTGAGGTCTCTTCTCTTCTTCTTTCGTACAGGTGCTGGCTGGCTTTTTATTGTGCACGTTAACCTTTTTTTTTTTTTTTTTTTTTTTTACACAGTAAGGGAAGTGAGAGCATGTGCAGGTGCAGGTTGAGACCGTATATGTGTGTGTGTTCTCATTTCTATTAATTCTTGCGGTGCCTCAGTCAGCGCACAATCACACCCGGCTAGGGTTGAGTTACTTGGCCATCTGTGGACGAGCCGGTGACGAGGATGATACAAGATCCCATACATGTTAACAATAAAGAAGAGGGAGAAGCATATATTCATCACGCCAAAAAAAGAGAGGCTTATTTAATTAAACTGAGTGCTGAGTGAGAGGGCCAGTATCAAATACGACAGAGAGGGAGGTCTTTGAGCTCACCCAGCAAACACCATGTTGGTCAAATTACCGGTAAGACAAGTGATTAACTCTGCCGGCAACCTGCCAACCTTGAGTGCAAATGATCTTATCAATGGGGAGTGGTGAATGTGACTAACACAGCAGAAAAAAAAAAGGCGTTGAGGGTAACAATCAGGCTATTTTCTTTTCCACATTACAGTGTGACATCTGTGCTGTGGTCACAGCTTCTATGAGCGAGCGTGTGAAGGGCATGAGCCCACCACTGTCTGTGGCATTTCAAGCAGATGTTCACCCTTGCCTCAGCCTGTAAATCGTCTTCCGCTCCTCTCTCACGAACCAGATCAGTAGCCTCTGCTGTTTTCTTTCTGTCTCAAGCCGCTTGTCGCTTTTTTAACACATTCATCCCCCAATTATCCCTTATTACATCACTCCAAAGAAAAGCAGCCAGTCTCAAGAAACAAAAGAAACCACAAGTCCATCTGTTGTTTGACTTTTTTTTTCTCCTTTTAGTCAGATTTTTTTTTTTCTCAAGCAACAGAAGTAAAACTTTCTACATCAATGGCAAATCTCACAATATTCCCATTCAGTACCATCCCTTAAGGGAACAGGAGGAAGAGATAAAAACAATTTAGAACAGCAGCAGCACTTTCCTGCCCATTTTATGAACATTTCTAAACTCATTAACAACCCATGAATGAAATCATACAGCCACTTAAACTGTTGAACCCTGTTCGCCTGAGCCGTCCTGAAGGAACTCGATATGTGGCGGTGACCATCATGCTCTTGTTCTTTGTGAACAGGATCGCCATGGGCCACCAAAAACCAAGAACTTTCTAGACTGCAGGCAGTTTGATAAAATAAAAAATAATAATAAAAAAAAAAAAGAAACATGGTTCATTCTAAATGGCAGGATAATAATGTCTGCTAGCCAGGATTGTGCGCTTTCTAAACTACAAGTACCTTCGAGCATTTGTGTTTTGGCTGAGAACTGATGAGTCCTTTACAACAAGAGATCATCCCCAAAAAGACATTACAAACATTTCAATCATCATGTGTTTGCCTGCGAGGCTGCGTGAAAGCAAAGGTCTCGGATTTATGTGTTGAATCTGGTATGAATCCAATTGTTGTTTTTTTTTTTAATTCACCCCCCCACCCGCCACCCCCCTCCCACTTTAGTCACCATTATTTGGGGCAATTCCAACCACAGATCCCATTCTGCTTGTAATAAAGCTGCATTGTTATGCTCTCAGCCCCCCGACAGTCATGTGACCAGAATGAGAAAGTTCATGAACTTCCCAGACAAGCAGACAAACACATGAGTACAATTTGTAACTATGCAGATACACATGTATTGAGATTTTAGGTTGTTTCTTTTTTGTTGTGTGTGTGTTTTTTTTTTTTATTTGTGTGTGTGTGTATGTGTGTGTGTAGTGTAGTGTAGTGTGTGGCCTTTTCTTTCTCCTCATGCATTTCTTTTTAATCCACCGATCAAAGTCATAGACAAGTTCAAGGTTAAAGCATACGCAAGTCCTCACAATGACCTTTATCTCACGAGTGTCACATAAGCAGACTGCGAGGCAAGATATGTCACAGTTCTTCCCCCCGCTGCAAAAAAAAAAAAAAAAAAAAAGAAAACAACGGGGGAACATAAAAGGTTACAGTTTAAAACAAAACAAAGCAATATGTCCAGACTTTGAGAGCTGAAGGTTGCTTCTTGAGGTGCTGTCGGAGAGGAGAACAGCGTAGTCTTTTTTGTTGTTGTTGTTGTTGTTGTTGTTGGTGTTGTTGTGTTTTGGCACTGACGGCCCTGTGACCATCACTGTGAGTCCTCCATTAACCGGCAAAGTGAAACAGTCCAAAACTCCTCCGATTAGGGCCGCGGCTGTCAGTCAAGTCATCTGATAGCTCATCATCACACCGAACAAACATAAACACATTATTTTTTGAGAACTGTACAGCCAAAAAGAGACAAAAATAGACACAAAAATAGACTTGATATATTCTGCTAGGACAGCCCTATTAGTGCTAGCTGCTAAGAAGGGGGCAGAGAGACAGACAGACAAATAGGACAGACAGGCACTTAAGTGCTGATGCATAGCGGAGATTAAAATAAGAGCCTATAGACAGAGAGGAGGGAGGAGATACGGAGACGGAAACAGACAGTCCTAAATGAGGATTAAGGGTCAAAGCACTTTCAACTCAACCAGTTTTAAAATTAAAAAGTGTAAAAACTGTCTTCTTAAAATGTTTTGTACCATAATATATAAAATAACAGATAACAAATTAACATTTTCATTAATTGTTAAATCCTGACTGAATTGAAATAAGAACTGACCCCCTTTCCTCTGCTAAAAGCAGTGTGCTGACCGCCACAAAGCTAGCATTAGTATGGCTATTGATAGGGTCTCTATCCACATCTGTGTGTACCGTATGTTATTTAGCATCCTGAGATGAAGGGGGATTACATGAGACACAAGTGTCTGGAGCTAATAGCATTAATGGGATTGCTTGGCTCTATATCAGGGGTCTCACCCTAAGCTGTAGTCAGCAGGATGGTGAATTTATGCCCTGGCGCAATGCTAATATGTTAATCTGACCTAGCTGGTTTTAGCTAGTAGGCAAGCTAAACTGTATCCCCTGCTACAAGTGCCTTTAGTTTCAAGCCTGTGTGTTTAATACTTTCAGGTGTATGGCTCTATTAAATGGTGGTGGAAAAAAAGTTAAGAGAAGAAGACAAAAAGGAGGGGGAGGGGGAGGGGGGGCTGACAGAAAAGAAGCGGCGTAAGTTATAATGAGCGGAAAGCTAACAGCAGCTATGCTTATATTTCTCACAGTAGACAGGAAGGCCAGCAGATTGCTAGTACCATTATCATTATTAATGTTAGCAGAAATGCCGCGTACACGTCATATCAGATTTATTGAGTTTACCAGATTACGACTTAAAAATACTGTCCGCGTCAACGTCTGAGTAATAATTGTGACCGGGGAATTCTGATATTTTTGAATGCTCAAAAATATCTAAAACCAATATGGCTGCCTCACTTCCACCAAAGTCATAATTAAACCCAAATTGAATTGATATAGTTGTATATTGACCATGCACAGTGTTTTTAACCCTCACATCACCAGCTCTTTAATCAGAGTTGGATGTTTGTGCGTCATAAACATTACACGCGGCAATGTTTCCGTTTGCTATGCTGTCCATCCAATATGACGTGAACGCGGCAAAAGCTCACACCAGTGCTATCCACTTATAGTTTCTGCTGCCATTTTTTGTAACTACATCAAATCAAGAAAGAAAAACAAAAACAAAAACAAAACCCAAAGCTTCATTTAGTCGAGGCTAAGTTGAAGATGGCTACAATCTGAAAATGAGGCACTTTTTGAGCAGGTATATAGTTCTATATATTTTCTTTTTCATACACTAAATACTCAGCCACCATTGTATTCTTTATGATTTGAGTGTTTCTCTTTTTCTCTTCTTTTTTTTTTTTTTTTTTTTTAAATTAATTTTTGTACCCTTCTCTGATTGGCTTTCACTCAGGGAATGAGAGCAGCAAATAGCTTTTCAAGAATGTCATTTGGCACACATCCCTGTTAGTTTTCACAACCAACAAGATGAAACAAAAAAGAAAAACAACTTTCTCCATCAAGTTTCTGTCAAAGTGCTTCGGGGCTTCAAGGGGGGGGGGGGGGGGGGTGCGGGTGGGGGGTGGGCGTGTCCTATCCAGCTGCTCTCCCAACGTGATTGGTTGTCACAGGACGAACAGGCAAAGCTTTGAAGCTCTCTGAGTGGTACCAGATTGTTTCCCCAAGGACGACACACTGACATCAGCACTCTGGAAGAAAAGAGAAAGAGGAAGTGGTTTGGTTAGATGCAGCATAAACAATAACTCAGATATGAAGATATGAAGAAGAAATAAATGTTATGACATGTATATACAGTGGCGCTTGCTTATCGGGTTAATTATAATATTTAATGTAAGATATCAGTGTCTGCTTATCGGCTCTGGAACATAGTGACCCTAAAACGAACAAAAGCAATACACAATACGGCCAAACAGGCTGGAAAAAGACTCCCAGATTCAGACAGGAAGACAGTGATAAAAGGAACAGAGCAGAAGGAGAAAGTAAGGATACCTACTGCTGCAGGCACAAAGTCAAGTGTGTGTATATGTGTGTGTATGAGTGCCAGCACAAGAGAGACGAGACATCCCAAAAAACATGTTTTTTAGGATCTCTGCTCACAGCCTTTTCTGGCAATTTTCAGTGCTTCACATCATCACAACGTAACATCATGAGGAAAATGTCACTACCGGAGTGATTCACAATGTCGAGTCTCACCAACACATACGTGTCTTTCAAGGCCTTGTTTTCGCACTGCTGATAGGATTAGCAGGAATGCAGACTTGATGATAATTCTGCTCCAGAGTGAAGCGAGCACAACAATACACCGACCCGGTCGATTTACTCTGGGATCAGGCTACATGATACCAGTCTGATAATAGTCTGACCCTGACACAGTCCTGACATAACGTTTCCCCCCTTTTCTCTCGCTTAGTTTGAACATCTTCGAAAACATCCTCTGTGATGTTCATGAGCGCTCTTCTGCATGCAGAAAATGATGGGGTTTTTTTTAAAGCAGGTGGAACAGCGAAGTTGGTCCTTTTCATCCACCTTTGTACGTCACTCGAGTTGTGAAAGACGTCAAGCGATGATTGGTGCTGTGCTACTTCTCTCGGGCAAGTCACGGCAAGAATTTATGACTCTCTGATCGCCCAATCTGACAGAGTGACGATCTCGTGAGGCAAAAAATATTGTGTATTAGAGCTTTGGCAACCGAAGACATTGCGTCAAAATTTAGGACCAAATTCTCACAATGTGAATGTCATGCTGTTTTGTACACACGTGGAATTTGCCATCCTGTTTTTCCATGCTGGATTTCTGTAATTTTGTTATCTGATCTAGTCTGAATACACAACATCTGCATGTCTGTCCGTCCTGGAAGACGGTTCCCTCCTCTGTTGCTCTTTTTTAGGATTTTTCCCTCGTTAAAGGTGTTTTTTTGGGAGGGGGAGTTTTCCATTTTTCTGAAACAAGAGTCTAAGGATAGATGATGTCGTACTGCCGTACAGACTGTAAAGCCGCCTTGAGGCAAATTTATGATTTGTCATATCAGGCTATCCAAATAAAATTGACTTGATTTGACTTGAATATGGCATGAAATGCTGCAGAATACACAGACTGAGGCATCTTTGTGCAAAATGTGACATGCCTCAAAACTGATATGACACAAACTGACACAAACTGTGACCAAGATTTTATTAAACCCGTCTCGTGCAGCGCTAGATATGCAATGAACCTGCAAAATTGCTGTCATCACACAGTAAGTGGGGCCCTTTAAATCAGTGACAGCTTCTATTCAGATAAGGATACTATTTGATTTTAACATATTATGAGTGGGGAAAAAAAAAAGTCTTGTGCGTTACAACTGTTTCAGTGAAAGAATGAATGCTAGGTGGCTACTACACATTTATTAGTCCATGCCCTTTTAACACGGTTACTTTCTGTTAAGTGATGACGATGACTCACACTAAAGGCACTCACGCTGCCGTCAGCCAAAACAACAAATGCACAAAGCCAGTTGAAGAGAACAGGCTTGGAGAGAGTTCCCTGCTGTCTCATTCCCTAAAATTTCCCAGCACTGCTTGACTCTCTAATTGCACGAGGGTACTCTATATTTACGCCCCTCCCTCTCTCTCTCTTTCTCTCTCTCTCTCTCTCTCTCTCTCTCTCTCCAGTTTGTCTTCTTCCTGGTGCAGTGAGCTATATTTAGTCCCCCCCCTCACCTCCTCCCTCCTCACCCTACCCCCCCCAGCACAGACGGTGCCCGCCAGCCGGCCAAGCCATGACGGCCCTAAAGCAGAGCAGAGCGGAGAGGAGCGCTGTGGTGCGGAGCAGCTCCCTCATTCAGCCGGGCCAGCCAGCTCAAAAACAGCAACACAAACAATCAAGCCAGCCAACCAAAGGGACCGGAGGAGACAGGCTGGACACGCACTGGTGCACTGCCATGGACACACACATGCAAACTCACATGAAGCCGGAGCGCACAAAGGCACACAGAGGAAGACACTATGATTATGCAGATAATGATGACCTTTCTCCAAAACACAGACATGCTAAATTATACACAGAAACATACTAAACATTTGTCCGCTGCCTGATGTTAATGCACTGACTCACATGCTCTCTCTTTCTCTCTCTCTCATATGCAACCACACAGAATATGTATCCTCTCCTGGGCACTTTAATCAGATATTTCCTTCCCCATCCATCTATCTATCTGTCTAACCTCCCCTTGGTGGTTTTCCTATTGATCTCATTCATTTCCTTGCATCGTTTCTTCATGTTGTGGGCTAATCGATGTAATAATGACCGCGGTAGCAATAGTGTGAGTGTATGTGTGTCCCTTCCCCTTTCTCTCCCAGACTGTTTAAATCAAGAGGTTAGACAGGGCTATCTGCCTCCGCAGTCCGTGTCTAGCCAATGACTGTTCTCTAGCCGCCTGTGTGTGTGTGTGTGTGTGTGTGTGTGTGTAATTAGGAGAGTCTGGGTCTATGTGATGTCTCAATCGAGGGCTGCCTAAAATTGAAAGCCACCCTGTTCTCTGGTCGTAAATCGAGTGTGTCAGTCTGTCATTTTCATGCCGCCCCACTCCCACAAGACACGGAGCCGGTCTGAGCAACGTGATGTGAGTCACTGAGTCCACTGGTCACTCAGTCAGCTCGGGTTAAATCTTTTCTTTCTTTCTTTTTTTTTAAATTTTATTTTAAAGGAGAGTCAGCAGACCTGCAGTAGAGCTATCAGACTTCCTCATATGGTTATAATAAATGAAAACAGAAGCTGGAAAAATGACAAAAAAACGATACAAAACAGCAGAAAAACATCATTACTGTTGGAAATCACCGGGCGCCAACTTGCATGGCGACGACAGCAGTGAGCGATGGTATGTTGTACGTACTTCACATGGGAAAAAAAAAATGAATGAGAATCGTTGGAAATCCCCGTGTCTTTTATCACTATCTCGTCTTTTTTTTTTTTTTTTTTTTTTACAAGCGCCTCTAAAGCCGCGGGGCAGAAAATATCTTACTTCTTCTTGGGATACGTCAATCTGTGATTTGCATTCAAGCAAATAATTGTGTGGTTCATGCGGTTCAAGCGCCATGTCAGCAAACATCCACTCTGCAGAGGTGTCTTTGTGCAAGATACCAAATTCCTTCTAACTGCGAGAACCCTTCTCCGTGACCTTTGACCTACACCCTGAGGGAAGAACTTTCTTCTTCTCTGGAGATCATAAAAGAATTATAACGATGTGAAAATCCCAACAATCCCACCCGAACTGTTTTTTCCACAATGGCAGCAATTTTTCATGCCAGCAGCTTTAGCTCCTGTGATCCTCCAGCGCTGTTATTATACTTGATTCCATTAAATCATCTATCCTACAAGCGGGTATGAGGTAGAACAGCGCAACATGAGCCGGGATTCGGCGTCAAGACAGCTGCAGATACGGGGAATGAACACTGGCAGACTGAGCCAGCGGGATAGCTCCTGTGTCACCTCATTTAATTTCTTCCAATGACGCCAGAAAGTCTGTCAGTTGTGAAGATATAATGTTCAGTCTGACCACAGTGTATGTGTCTGATTTCACAGCACTTATTTGTTAGTCATGTATCTGGCACATCCGCGGAAAGACAATTCGGTTAAAGCGGTACTCCACCCAAAATCTATGTATGAGTATCAAACACTTGCCTCCTGTGGGCTTCAAAGGTGGCTGTAAAGACTTTGTAAATTGCTTCTTCGCGGAGGGCGGCAGCTGTAGACAGCTTAAGATTCACGAACCGTTCCAATGGTGACTCAGTTTCACATCAAAACATCCATGGAAACTTATTAAACTGTATAATCCCCATTTCTGATTGCGCATCTTGATCCACACAAGTCATATTTTGTATTTTGAGAAAAACTGGATAAATACACTTTTTCCATTTCAATCATATCTTATAAGCTTCTTGAGCAATCACATGCTATCGTTTGCGTAGAAACCAGCTCCTTCTCCTTCAGTTACCAACGCCCATTGGTTGGACCAACTCAAGCCAAGCTCACTCATTGGCCAATGGGCTTGAAACAAACTAACTCGTCGAAAGACATATAAAGGGAGAAACCTTTATAACTTTTTTCCGAAAGCTACAAAAACTTTGTGAAGGTGAAAGGGTTTGAAACGCTGTTAGACAATCTGACTTAGGGTGTTTTTAAACCTTTGCTCTGGTCCGGATCAGTGTTGGTACATTTGTAGTGTTTTCCATTCACATTCGAGCCAACTTAAATGCATCACTACAAGCCACGTGAGATTATTCATTCAGTTCACATAGTGGTGAAATGTTATCATGTCCATGTGGAATTAAAAAGAAGATTTGGGAACAATTGGGCAGTGTGCGGGTGCATGTTTGCTCTTTTGTGTACAGATCAGCCCTAAAGAAATCACATCAAGAGGTAAAATGAACAAGAGTCCGATTCAACTGGACGAAACAAGGCAGGTTTGAAAACGTCTTTAGGAGCAGGAATCCTAACATGCGGGAAACAACTCGTGCAAACCAGAGAGCTCGAGAGATCGAGTGTGATGTCTGAAAAACTTCATCATTTGAGTTTACCGTAAACCTCATGATCTCATGAAAAATAAAGCAAACCTTTCTTAAATTACAGGATCTGAGTAATTGATAATCAGATGACTTTGGGTTGACTACTGCTTCGACGTTCACTCATGCTTGTTTTGGCTATCAAGGACTCTGACTCAGAGAGAATGAATTTCGTTTGCATGAATCTGTTCATAACAGGTTGAGAAAAAGTCGGGGGAAGAAAAATAAAAAAGAGAAAAAATATTTCTGCATAAATACATTATCTGTGAATAACATCCAACAGAGAATTTAAAACTCATGTGCATCATATTTAATCTGGTTTATGAGCTTTGAAAGAACGCTTGTTTTGATTGAAGATCTGAAGGTCTGTGGTTCAGTTCTGGCCATTTCCTCAAACTAGTCCGACCGTAATAATGTGATGATGAATGCTAATCGGCAGTACAGTATACTCACATGTATTTATGTAGTCCCGTGCTTATACTGTAATACAAATACCGCCACTGTAAGCCTTCTCACACACTGAATAGCTTTAGACCATCATAACGTACATACGGTCCATTTTCTGAGATGTCTTCAACCCCAAGTTCAAGCATCTGCTTAACTAACTAGATAAGAGTTAATAAAGAATGATAATCGGTTGCAAATACACAATATAATCATATAAAAATAAATGGTTCTTTGACTCTCTATATTTAGTCAATGAAAGCGTTAACATTTTTTTTGCACACAGTATGCAGCACAGGCCAGAGAAGGCCGGTGTTTCCAAGGAAAAGTCTTCTGGGACACTGGAAGCCTTTTATGTTCGCAGAAACACCAGCAGCAGTTTGTTTGGAGTACATACAAGAGGAACTGGCTGGAGGGTGAACATCGATCATCACCAAGGCCGAACACATCGACAGAAACATCCAAAGAAGAAGCCGTCACAGTAACGCCAACATCGCTTGATAGACGAGTGATTTCTGTTAAGTCACAGTACATAAACACATCCGCTTTAATAATATTAAAGAAAAATTAGGGTGATAACTGGCTAACCTCAGAGCACAACAGCATACCGAAATACTATCAATCATCTGACAGGCTTTTTATTGTTTTAAACGGCTGCATTATGGGAACAGTGAACGCAGCACATTTTCTCTTATGTTCAGCGGTAAATTTCCAAACAGTGTTCTATGCGGTTGGCAGAGGAGAGCAGGTTCGTGTAGGGTGGAAAGACAAGTGTGTGTGTGTGTGTGTGTGTGTACTTATTGCACTTTCACACATACTCTATGCTGCCTTTAACCCTGCCGCTGTCAATCACACTCACAGCAGCTATGCAGCAAGCTATTTATCCAGGTGTGTGTGCATATATGAGTGTATAGGAGGCTGTGGGGGTGTGCTGTCGGAAAAAAAAAAACGTGGACTGAGGATACTTACACACACACACACACACAGATGAAAGTACATGCAAACACACACCAGAGAGTAGTGACAAGGTGTTATGAAATCTTGAGAGAGAGAGAGAGAGAGAGAGGTGGAGAAAGTGTGTGAAAGGCAAGAAAAAGACATTTTTATTTGACACATTAAAAGGTTTAACTCATTAAAGTTGTCGTTTCAGTCTGTCAGAATTTTTTTAAGTGATTGTGTAGTGATTAAAGTATAAAATATATATATATATATATATATATATATATATATATGTGTGACAAGAGGCTCCAGGCTGGTTTTACTATGCAGCCACACAGTGGGAGCGACTGAGTGGGTGTGTTACGGCACACAGAGGAGATGGAATGTGTGGGGACAGGAAGAGACAGACAGAGACAGAGCAGCAGTGCTGAGTGGGGGAAAACGGAGGGAAAAAACCACATTTGTGGGGAGAACCACGTTCACTGCCTCGCGTGCAGCTTCACATCCGAGTATTTTTAGATCATCCTTGAGCAAAATCTCAACGTCCACTTTGCATTTGCTACCCTGTCAAGATCCTGGGTCCGGGACTTTACATACTTGACATTCATCAGATCCTTAAAAAAAAAAGCAAAAAAAAAAAAGCACAAGACTGTAATATTTGCATTTTTTTGTTTTTTTAATATAAAGAGAGGCTGATAGCGTTGTTGGAGAGTTAGCGGAACCCTATCTTGGTCTCTGTGTGCAGGCATGTGTGCAGGCATGTGTGTGTGTGTGTGTGTGTGTGTGTGTGTGTGTGTGTGTGTGTGTGTGCGTGCACCTGGAAGCTTTTGAAATTGTTCCCAATCATGCAGCGGGGCGGTCTACAGAGTGTCATAGACTTTAGAGCAAAGTTCAAACCACTGAGCTGCCTGTAAGTGTAGATACGACACTTTATATCAGAGCTATTTTGATAACTCTATTATCTTTTAAGTCATTCATTAGTTTTACAGCGTTGTTAATTGCATATTTTTTGTGCTTTGGACTGTTCGTCGGACTAAACAAGACATCCGAATGTGCCGGAAAAGGGTGATAAACTGTTAATAATCTGCAAATCGATAATGATGACAATACTTGGCTGCGGACCGACTTTTTATATCCCCGTATTTCCATGACAGTGACAGTTAATCCCAAAATAGTGGCAATGTCATATAAAACTGCAATCAGGTTTATAGGAACAACAAACATTTCCTAAGTCAGTGCCATGTATTTAAAATTCAGTCATCACCTTAACTACAGAAGATAAGAGCTGAATTGTTTTTAAAGTGCCAATAAAAACTTTAAATTTTCTCTAAATAGCTCATGCTGCAAAAACATTATGTCTTTCATAGTCAAGTGATTCCACTGCTGGTCCAAAAGCCAAATATCCACCGCAGGGAGAGAAGATATATTTTCATTTGAGCTACTTAAAAACATCTTCTGCGAAAGTTCCACTCTGTTGGAGCAGAAAACGTTTAGAGGTTGTAAATATAGCGTTTAAAATGTGGGTGTCCTTGTGTAACAGAAACTGGCCACTGGTCTGAAATGTGACATGGGACGTCCTGTCCCTGGACAGGACACACAGAGCTAAAGCCAATGGGAGTAAAGGGTTTTGGGGAATGTTATCTCATTCACTCTCTCGCTCTCTCTCTCTCTCTCTCTCTCAAACACACACACACACACACATTCTCATTGTTTGCTGACTCAGACCACCGATTTCTCTCTGTCTGCGTGTGTGTGTGTGTGCTGTGTCGCTCCACCAGTTCTTCCACTTTCCGCCAATGTGGACGGCCCTCCTAAACACAAACACACACACACACACGCACACATACACATGGGCAGTGTCTTGAGTGAAATGATATATAGAGTGATAGCACAAGCAGGTGGGGTCTTCACTTCTCAGTAAGGCTTTTCCCAGAATGCCAGGGACCGGCTCGCTCCGGCTCTCTGACGTGGACGGACAAACGAAATGAAACACAAGACGCTGTTGCACCATCTTTAAGAAAGAAAGGCAGCTGAGTGAAGGAGCTGCTGTTGAGACATTTTTTATTTTTTCGTCTTGCTTCACTGTTTCATATCAGTGTGGTTTCAATAACAGTCAGTGGGATAATTATTTACTTTTGTCATTAACATGTTGTTACTTTCAGGACTCTTACCAGATCTTGTGATAGTTGTAGATGTGAAGGTAAACTTAAACAGCTCAAGTGTGACAAAAAAGCTAAATAAGTCATTTGGCAAGATGGAGGTGTTACCCAGATGAAGTTTTCTAGGATTGAAATGCAATCCCTTAAATGCTAAATCAGGCAGGACAATATGGTTGAAATTAATATGACTAATAAGAATACTTTTGCTCCACTTTTTCTGATGTATTGCATCAAACAAAACAACAGGGAGAAAAAAAGTTGACTAATTTTGTTCTTATCAGTGTGTTTGCACCAAAAGCTGTTACAATATGGTTCATTTCTCCCTAAACGTGTGTTTAGACAGAAGGTTATGTAACATTTTGCCCTGATTCACATGGATTTGACTGCTGATCTGCTTCCTTTTTGTCATTTCTCTCTATTCTCTGTCTTTTCCCTCTCGTCTCTGTACGTTTAAAGCCTCGGGGGGTGTGCGCAAATTTTTTTTTTTTTTAAATCTCAAGTTGAAACTTGCACCGTCTCCTTTTGTATGCAATCGCGCCTTAAATTCTCCTTGCGTTTTGTCTAAACACGGTGGCACATTATCATTTTATTTGGAGTCGTGTTTCTGTCCACATGTTGAATGTAAGTCTCCTTTTAGCTCTGTTTTGGTCTCCACCGACTCCAGAGGGAAATATCTGGCTTTTTAGCTGCTGAAATGCTCCACTTTGCTCACCAGCAGCAACCAGCTGTGCCATGTTTGCCATTTTGGTGCTGAGCAGGGCGTGGGTACAGTTGGTTTTTAGAGCTTTTTCTCGGAAAACAGCTGTCTGCTGTGGCCAAAAAAGAACCCTATGAGAACAGTGAGAGTAAACCAAAACAGCTAAGCTGCAGCTGGACAGCTAAACAATGAGGTAAAATTCACCATAAAGCTCCGTAAATCCGAGGGGAGCTGCAGACTCTGGTGATAATTCTCTGTAGGTTCATCACAACAAGCGACGCCTCTCACGTTACAGACATGTCATTTGATACGTTGCTATTATGGAAAATATTGATTATAGCCGCTTAAAACAAAACAAAACAAAAAAAAAAAACAAAGACTGATTGCCAGGAAGAAAGTGAATCATAAATGTGTTCCTCATTTACCTAATAAACTAAATTCATGCTAAGCTGTTTCGCTGTCTCTGAATGTTTTGCCGAGTCAGAGGGTACACAGAACAATTGACAAACCTTTGGATCGTTACAAAGACGAGGGGGGCTGACAGTGTGGAATCTGGATTGCATTTGGAAATCACGTCCCGTGTGTTTAGAGGCCGGTGCCAATCTGTGTTTCACAGTGCCTCTGTGCGTGTGTCCACGTGCCAGCTCCTGGCCTCTGCTCCAGTCTGATGATGAATTGTGTAATTATTAATAGAGACACCCCTGACCCCTTACAACGCCAACACACCACGCAGAGGCCGAACCATATTAAGTTACTACAAGTTGCTTTATTAAGGCCGATGCAGCTATGTGTTTTGGGGGAATAACCAGGAGTGTAATTGTATATCAGTATGTGTGCAAACAGTGTAAGTGAGTGATAGACTGTGCAGGCATGCATATGAGCGTAGGTGAGACTGAGTGTTTGAAGTTGCATAAACCGGTGTGTGTGCGTGTGTGTGTGTGTGCGTGTGTGTGTGTCTGACTGTGGGTAGACAGCCAGACTTGGCCAACATGCACCACAAATATTTATCTACGAACCTTCTGGAGGCTCCGTTAGCGACGCTTCTCGCCTTCTCCTCGTCTCCACAGGAAGAAAAAATTACCTAAAAGAATTCTCTCCTTCTACTCTGCATCTCCGTCTGGTTTCAACCTCCTCGCCCTGCTCTATAACTCCTCTGTCCGCTGCCTCGTACATTTAGTATGAAGTTTGCCTACAAATACAGGACTTTTTGCAGCCTGAAACTATCTGGACAGTGACCTTTTCTATTATTTTATCTTCACTCCAGCAAATTGGATTTGACACAGCATAATGTGAAGTGCTGATCTTCACCTTAAAGGCTCCACTTGTCAATATATATATTTTATAATAACAATAAATCTATGTTTAAGGTGAAAGGGATCACTCATAGACAATCATCACCCAGCTCTGTAGCTCTACATGTAGCAGGCTAAAGACGCTCATATTTTTCTCAGGAGTTGTCAGAGACCAAAAAAAAAAAAAAGAGCTCAAAGGAGAGTAAATATTGGACTTTAATTTGTCCTGTGGCCACGGACACGACTCCAAATAAATGCTAATGTTGCTCTATGTGTGCTGGATGTGTAAATAGAGGAAAGTGTTAGCTAACACATTAGCAATAACACATTATAAGGTGATATTATGTCAGGGCAGGGGTGTGACTCTCAGTTTGTTTTGGAGTTCTTCTGCACCTGTCAAAAGAATTACATTAATATAGTTTTAAGGGTGTTTTTTACACATCTAGTACTCACCGACGAGGATGTTAACACCCTCATTAAAACTTTCAGACCCAATACGTAGGAGTAAACAACCAGAGACAACAAAAAAATGTGTCACCGTCATATAATCATTAGAAAACCAACATTTGCGCAGTATTACAATATGTAAGCATAATGTAGCTTTGTATAAAAGTATGCTAGCTTGGTGTTTACTGTGACTAAAGCGACCAAAGCAAGTTTAAAGAGTCTGATATTTGTTTTTTATATTGTTGCACTATAGTTAGCTGTGATGCTAAAATATGCTAAACCAGTAGTATGTTCCTTTAAGTCCTGCTCTGTATGCGTGGTTGGCTGTCTGACAAAGTCGGGCTTGAATGGAGACGGCGGAAAAACGGCAGAAAAACGGACAGACAGAGCATCTTAAATGAAGACACGGATGCAAGTGTCAGATGGTACAATAACAAGACACGCCGGTCGTGTGTGTAATGTATGAGTCAGTGGACCGCAAGCCGTTGGGAAATGAGTATGTGCGTGTGTTTATGTGTGTGTGGAGTAGAGCTGGGCAGCGAGGCGACAGTTGTGGCCGGCTTGGGTCATGGCTGCACAACTATATTACTGCAGCCAGTGACTGGACAAGAAACACACACACACACACACACACACACACACACACACATAAAGAAGACATCAAGTGGTATTTTTCACTCTATAACCATACTCCTTCTCACATGTGCATCAAGCGAAATCCTTGTGGACATACAGTCCCCACGTCATGTAAATGAGCAGCATGATGACGCATGGTCATCACAGCACATTGTGTGTGTGTGTGTGTGATTGAGTGTGAGGCCATGTGTTGTTTTGGACAGGAGGTGATGATTCATATTCAGATTTTGCTGGACTCCAAAAAGCCTTCAGCTCTACAATCTAACGTATCAGCTCCCAGCAGAAAGGAACACGCTGTCACCACCTCGTTCGGACACGGCGAGCAGACACACACACACACGCCGGTGACGACTGCACACAAATACAATCAACCGGCCGTCTACAACAGGGCACATGTTCACCAGAAGGAAAAAAAAACAACAACTCATACATGCAACATTACTCATGTCACGTTTCTTTCAGCTCCTCTGGACGACAACTGGTCATGAATACAAACAATTTCATTAACGGAAAATGAAATTCATCAGAAAACGTAAGCAGCAAACAGTGAGTGTGCGTGCACATATAGCGTGCGCCACCTCTCAATCATCCTCACGCTCATCCACTTTTCCTAACAGCCGCCTGACCCTCCATCTCTTCGACATGCAATTTCTACTTGTTTGTTCTTCACCAGGTATGACTAATGAGTAAACAGGAGAGTTGTGCGCCTTTCATTTCCTCTCCTGTCCTGATTCGAGGCTTTTAATGCTCTGGTTAAGGTTGCTGTGACGCCTGAAGCGCAGAAGAACATTGTGTTAATGGTTGTGGAGAGAAGCGGTGATGATGGTGGTGGTGATGATGGTAGTGGTGGGGGGTATAATTGAAGATTCCAGAGATGGTCCTTGTCTGGTCAATACTGGGAAGATGGGCAGGAAGAAAGAGAGCATCATGTTTGCGTCAAACATAAAAAAAAAGACACGCATGACCTTAAGACACACAGCTAGAAGCGTATAAACGTCTTGAGCCTACGCTGCAGGCGAAAACACGCCTGGACACATTGTGGATACAGCACAGTTTTTAAAATGCAAGTGTTGAAAAATACGAGCACAAGTGCAGACATTCACAGCCACAAAACCTTCAAGAGTCTGACCGACGCGGTGCCAGTTTGTGCCGGACGGGCGTGGTTTCCGCATCATTTGAATTTGGCACAGAAAGAGGCACATGGCAAATGCCGCGCGAGTGGCAAGGCAACAAATCCTGCCAAACATGGAGTAAATCTTGGCTTAGCTTCCAAATGAAAATGCACTTTCTTTGCCAACACCTGCAAAGTTGACGCAGCATGAAATTCAAATTTGGCCTTGATGATGATGAAATATAACAGCTGACAGTGTTTTAATATACTTTATATGTTGCCCTGGCTAATATATAGCTGTTGTACACATCTCTATTAAACTCATCTTCAACCGGGGAATGTTCACGCAGGTTCAGACGCCACTACCTGACAGTGTTTGATAATTAGCTGATCAGGATCCAATGTTAATCTCTGCTTCTAGCCTTCAGCGCGGTTTTCTCTCCTCTCCGCCTACAGCATTACCCTAAATAAAGTGTACACATGCATCACAACTGAACAGCGAGTGTAGTGTGATGTCTAAAACCGCAGCTCACTCCATGATTAATTCCTGTAAAGCGTTACGTCTGAAACTCTTTCTTTTCTACTATATTGATATACTGTATGTGTTTCAACATGTGGATAGGTAAATTCAATTGATATGATTCAAAGCCAAAGTTATTTAGTAGAAAGTCTTACAAGCAACTGTAAACTGATATCCAGATCTTGGATTTTGCTTATACCATTGTTTTTTTCTGCATATCTAAAAAATAAACCAAGCTAAGAGGCCAGCAAATAACAATCTATTTTGTCTAAAAAAAGACAGACAATGTGTGAAAAACAGTAAATATGGTTTCCCAGAGTGCGTTGCATAGCTACGCTAGCAGCTCTATGAAGATGTACTTAGCCACAGCGGTGCTTGGAGCTAAATGCTAACACTTAGCTTACACAAAGTACAGCTATGGCCGACAGGAATATCATGAGTTTCACAAGTCAGAGAACGTCTTAACTAAATTTCATGGCGAAACTTGCAATAGCTGAGACCTTTTACTAAAAATAAAACATGTCAACCTCGTGGTGACGCTAAAGGAAAAGTCTGATTTTCAGGGTCAATGAGCTTCATCCTCTGAGGAACACAGCATGTAGAGAATTTATGGCAATCAATTCAATGGTGATTCTGGACCAAAGATGTGGATGATGGACACGTCATGCTATTAACGTAGCCAAAAAAAAAAAATTCACATCTGCTGGAAGCGGAAAATATTAGGCATTTTGTTTGATTAATGACAAATAATTAATCTCTTATCACAACCATTGTTGATTAATTCTTTCTTGTCAGTTGACAAGAAAGAATTAATCAACAACATGTGCTCACACGTAACTGCCTCTGCCACACACACACACATACACACACACACACACACACACATCCTGTGCCCCACAGCAATTTGGGCAATTTAATAAAGAAAAAGCCCGCAGAGCACAGGAAGCTGTTAGCTCTATCGCTGAGGCCCGACTACGGTGCTGACGCTGAGGTGACGTGGAGGTGAGGCAGCACTCTAAAGGTTAACGACCGTTCTCCGGCCAATAATGGCAGCAGTGAGCAAACATCTCTGCTCCTTCATTCGATCTGCACTGATGAGTTACATAAGCCTGGTTGAGGGACTGTTTGTTCTCTCTCTCAATCACCTTATAGAAGATTTCAACAATCTTGTCTAAGTGGAGTCTTCGGCGTGGAGAGGAGGGGTGGGAGGGGGGTTTGAATGCGTAGACAGGCAAAGAGAGTGATTGACAGATGAAGTGTGTTTGTGTGTGTTAGGGGAACAGTCAGGGGTAAATCTAAAACTCTCCGTCCTCGTGTCCAAATTGGAAAATGTTCCGTTTCTCTGAGATGAAATCAGATTCTTGATTCTTGGTCAATTTGGCTTCTCGATCATAATGAGCCGCCTGCTAAAAGTCTGGCAGCCTGCAGAGTACATGGACCCTGGTCGATGTGTCAGGATTAGGTAACTGAGATGTAGACTGTGTGTGTTTTGCCTATAGTTTCCCTCTAGGCAGTCACAGTTGAGCAATCGTTATGAAGTTGAAAGGTGGCCCCACTGGTCCCATGATCTTTAGTTCATTGTTTCTAATTTGAAACACCCGATTTCCAAACTCAACTTCCAGACCCTGTGTGGCAGGACCAGCTTGCATTTTCACTTCTTGCTTTATACTTTACAAATCTTATTACATGTCATGTCTGCATTTATAAAGGAAATGCATCTTATTGGCTGGTTACTGCTGTCAAAAACTCAAAAACCTTCAGCTTGTCTGACCTTTTAACTATCATGACAGATAATTATGAAAACCTGGCAAACTTACTTTTACTTTAGTTAAAAACTCATTTTAAATAGATTTGGTCATAATTCCTGTTGGTTATTATTTTAAAAAACTGTCACTTTTGTTTTTTTTAATCACAATCTGAAAGAGTGTAAGAGCTGCAATTATGAACAATGTCATCTTAACAAATTTTAAGAGGCTTAGGTTTCGCCTGCTTAAATTACAACTGTCACAGGCCATTTTAATCTGTGGGTAGTTAACCTTAATTAACAGCAAGTTAAGCTGTGTTGTTTGGATACAGTTCGCTGTTTGCATGCTGTTTTATTTACAAGACGCAAACTGTTATAATGGTTTAAAGTTAGTATTATATAGTCTACAGTCTATATTGTCTATATAGTATTGTATAGCATTAGTCTTCACCTATGTGACCTGATTAGCTTTATGTTCTCTTCTCAGGACTACGTGGGCACGTTCATACACATCTCCTGCACTCTCCGGTTGCACCTGTTATTGACGCATTTATCTTATTATTATGATTGATACCACATATAATAGGTCCACCTAGATAACACTTTTACAACGGCCCTGCAATAACTTTTATAATGCTGTTGATTGAACTTTGTGGTCATTTAGGATGCTGCGTCACTGTTGAACTGAATTGCATTCAGGTGTGACCTACTTCTGATATTTTGTCCACCCTCATCAATATAAATGGGCTTTTTAGCTATTTGTACCTGATAATCTTCCAACTGAATACATTTACAGTATATTATTATATATCGTGTCAACTAGTGTCTTGAGATTTAACATCAGATAAAGTAATACAAGATTTAATGTGCACAGTAAAGCAGTTGTTTTAACAAATAAACATTATAATCGATGAGAAAGAAGAACTAAAAAAAAAAAATTTCATGATTTTAAGAAAATTTGTGAAATTTATTTTGAATGAAAACAAAAAGGAAAAAACAAAAATTGAGGTAAAAAGTGTTCGCTCTTCTTTGCTTCATTGCAAATCAGCTTCCCACTAGGGAGGTAAGCAGTTGCTCAAAAACTAGTCTAGTCTGAAATGTTTTAATTGGGCACAATTCAAACAGTCCAGTCAGATCAAGACTTCACCAGCGAAGCCCGAGTGGTTACAAAAAGAAAAAAAAAAAGAAAAAAAAAAAAAACGGATTTCATGGCGACTCCTCTGAGAATACCTTGACCCCTCTGCAGGAGTCTTAACTGGATTCCCACCCTGTTGTCACCGTCAGCACTTCAGCTGACCCCGAGTTCCCCCCTGACCCTCTCTCATCCCCCCCTGACCCTCCTCCACCTGATCCATCCGGGCTCGACATAGCTCAAGATGTAACATACACTCCCCCCACCCCCCCTCACACACACACAAACACATGCATACGAATATGTACACAAACCACCTAAATAAACAATACTACACCCAGACCCAAGTACACACACACTCCCGTACTAGGTCTCCATGTGAGAGGTGGCTCATTAGTAGACGGTAATCAGCTTAGTGCTCTCCAACACCCACCGGCGCTAAGCTCTTTACAGACAAACCCAGTTAGAGAAGTAGCAGCTGAGCGATGCCACGGTCCCGAATCGGACGAGACACACACACAGTCAGACGCACACAGATCATGATGGAGACATGGGGAGAAACGCTGTTGCTGTGTTGACAACAGGACAATCACCTGAGACGGAGAAGGGAAGTGCGTATGTGTGCGTGTGTGCGCGTGAGAGAAAATTTATATGTGAGACAGAGACAGACGGGAGAGACTGGGAAACAAATAAGGAGTGAGAAGAACACAAAAAAACTCAAATAAAGCAAAAAAGAGAAGCTCCTGGGAGAGAGTGTGAGGAGGGAGGAGGGGAAAAAAAAAAGTGAACAAATAAGAAGGAGTGTGTGAAAGGAGGGAAACAGTCCCTCCTCCTCCGCCTCCTCCTCCTCCTCCTCCTCCTCCTGTGCACTCAGTAACCCCAGTGGGTTGGTGGGTGGCTGCTCCGTTCTTTTAGGCAGCGCCCAACACTCCCCGGGCCCGGCATACATCCCATATCACAGCGCACAATCAACGCTCTGTAGCCAGGATCACACTTGTACAGGGAGTTGGCATGCCTCCATGCAAACACACACACACACACACACACACACACATACACACACACATATACACACAGGCATGCACATATACAGACAGAAACACACAGAGGATATATAAAGGAACATACAAGTCGATGTAACAGTAACCTGAAAAAACCTCAAAGTAGGGCAGCAACCAACAAGTATGTCAATTATCTTAAACTGTTTTTTATTAGCTGATTCTATCTTAGCCTGTAAGATGTCAGAAAATAGTGCCCTAACAATTTTGCAAATTGCTTGTTTTTAAGAGAAACAGCAAAAATCCCCCAAATATTTAATTTAAAATCATATAAAAAAAGAGACAAGCAGCAAAACTTCACAATTGAGCGGCTGAAAGCAGAGAATGTCAGTCATTTTTTGCTCTATTAAGGTAAATGCCTCTTAATAGAGCCTCTTGTCAGAATTGTTCAATAGTTTTCTGTTGATTATAACTAATTAATTAATGGGCAAATCATAAAGGAAGGGTTCGACATGTTGGGAAACAAGCTTAATCGCTTTCTTGCTGAGAATTAGACGAGAAGATCGATACCTCACTCACTCGACAGTCCTTTCAATGTGTCGCTGTAGCTAGAAGCCGGTTAGCTTAGCTTAGCATACAGAAGGGGAAACGGCTAGCAAAACCTGCCTACCAGCATGTGTAAACTCACTAATTAACATGTTATATCTTGCTTGTATAATCTGCACAAAAACATGCAAAAGTAGTAAAAATAAGTGCTGGACTATTTCTACAACGCCGATTTACTGGACATGAGAGTTGTATCAATCTTCTCATTGAATTCTGGGCGAGAAAGCAAATAAACATATTTCCAAAAGTGTTGAACTATTCCTTTAAGCTCTATTAATGCAGCGACACATTAACAGGTTGACAATAATCGAGCATTCAAACTAAGACAGGTACACGTACGTGTTCACAGAGTGCACATTATGCGTTACAGTAATGAGAGTTGCACACAAACAGACTTTGCTTCAACAGGCGCCTCACCTTTTGAGGGCAAGGCGCCGACTAAAAAACATGTTTGGCAATGATTTCAGACATACCCTTTTAAGTTATCTGAAATCTTTCCTCTGATCTAACCAAATCAAATCATGTACTGTGTATTATATCTGATGGATGACCTCGGCGCGCAGTGACCTCACAACAGGAGCCGCATTCATTCATTCGAGGCACAAACACTTCGTACACAAACAGCGCTCACACGAGCGGCGGAAAGCTCCTTAATCTGCGGAACATGATTATGAAAAAGAGAAAAAAAATAGAGAAAAGAAGCGTAGCGTGAAAATACAAAACAAAAACAAAAAGAAAGAGAGCAAACAAAAAGTCTACCAGGGCAACAAAAAGAAAAGAGAGAAAAGACAGGAAGAGGAAGGGAAGAAAGAGAGGCTTCGAGGCATGGCGGGGCATTGCGGCTTTGTTCAAAACAGAATGGATGTGTGTGTGTGTGTGTGTGTGTGTGTGTGTGTGTGTGTGTGTGGGGTTGTAGTCGAGTAGGCCATTAGTTGAGGAGCTTTTGGCTGATCCCTGCTTCCTGCGAGATGATTGGCTTGGATGATCTGTCTCGGCTTTTCCTATTAAGAGCAACACAGTCCTGAGACTTGTGTGTGTGTGTGTGTGTGTAGGTGTGTGTGCTCTTAAACCCCCCACAAAAATAAAAAAATAAAAAAATCAAGACTTTTAATGTAACTAAAGAACTCTGAATTGAAAGGCAAGCACGCACAGGTGTGGTAAAGGCTTTTCTGTCACATCTGATGATGAGCTGAATGGTGAAAGTCCTCAAAGCACCCACACACACACACACACACACACACTCACAAATACACACATTAGTCTGTCCAGCGGCGCCTCTTTGACTGACCAAGCTGCCAATACAATTCATTCCCCTGCCGCTGTGTTCTTGTGTGTGTTTGTGTGTGTGTGCCAAATGCATGTGAATAAGGCACTACTCGTCAGTCAAAACATGACCAGAGTACTGAGCCATTAGCTGAGGTTTTACTACCTAATTACCATTCGCTTGGACGGGCAGCTCACCAGAAAACACACACATGCACACAAAAAGGAAAAAGGAGTACAGCTCGAGCTCCTGCCGAGGAGCCCTTGAGCAAACCGCTTCACCTCGAACGGAACAAGTCGACACACAAGGGTAACTGAGGAGTGTGTTGTTGAAAAAGAGCAGCTTTTTAACGAAAAAATACACAAAAATATACGTGAAATTCTTCTAAGGAGAGTGAAGTAGAGTTACAGCTGACGGAAATAAAGAAAACATTCTCATTTCTGCTTAAAAAGATTTCAGATGTGTCTCTCAATTTGTCATTCGCTTGTCAATCTACTCATGGTTACTTCAAGTCTGCATGGGAACATGAGCTTCATGTATTGTTCAATCTTTTGGTCTGACTGGTTTGAAATTTTCAGTGTACACAGACATGTTTTTTTTTCACTCGAGTTTTCCTCCAAGAAAATGTATCTTCAAATCATTGTTGTCTTTGGTTTTCCTTTGTTTCTCTGCACAACATTGTATAAAAATAGCAGAGCGCATTCATTCTGACATTCAACTGGAGGACAGTTTGCATTACGGCTGTTGCAGTGAAGGAATTTCCCCCTGCGGTGATTTATGGTGGTTCAACAGCACAGTATGCAGCATTAGCACCATTTCTTTTTTTTTTTGAAAATTAAGGTATATTAGTCTGATTATGTGTCGGCCGAATTGAGCAGTTGCACCTGACGAACATAGATTTAAATCGTGTTGTGGCAGATAACAGCGTTGGCCTAAAGCCAAATCTCTTTAAAGCTGGGATTTATGATCGCAGTCTGGCTAGACGCGCCTTTATTGTATGACGGTGGAAAACTACTTTACCTCGCAGGTTAAATGGCAGCCTGCTTGGCGGTGAGGTGACCCGGGAGAACATAGAACCAAAACAAAGTATTAGTACAGACGTGTTTTTAACTACCAAGCATCTACCAACTGCTAGCTCACTCCGAGCCCAGCTCTGTTATGACAGCTTGATGCTAGGTTAGCTTTTTAGCCTGGATGCTAGCTGCAGGAGATGCAGCTGTGCGCGAGGGGTGGGATTCTCTGGAGCTGTGACATTGTACCAGAGGAGCCACCGTACATTCATTCATTTGTACACACACATTGAAGTGTAAAACAAGAAGAGCCTAGCCTCATGAAAAAAAGAAAAAACATGAACATAGCCTGTCAATAGTGTAGTATTGGAAAGTTGTTGGAAAGCCTTTGGAAAGTTAAATGTTTTATGTTTTATTAACTAGCTAAGAAATGTTTTTTACTGCCATGGCCGACTCCTTTTATCTCTTTTATTGAAATATGGATTTGTAGCCTTGCGCCATTAAAGAAGTTGATGTGCTATTTGAATCAAAAGTTGGAGACGTTATGAAGGACTTGGGATCCATTGTATTCAGTTTTGCAGACTTTGACAGTCTCCTTTCTTGGAACTAACGATTGTCCCTGACACTGACTTTACTAAGAAGATGTGACTGACCCACATTAAATAAAGTTTCTTACTTCATCTCATGATTCATTCAGTCACAGCAAGCTGCCGACTAAAGTTTTACTGCCATCATTTTGTCTCATTTATCTCAATGAGTTCCACACAATGAGTTAGCTGTTGTACAGATTTTTCATTTGAGAGAAAGATCGATGGTATCTGATTCAGTGTCCTGAGTTTAGGAAATTGAATCAGTGTTTCGAAAGAAAAAGTCAAATCAATGGGTGTTTATTATGTCTTGTATATCGTTTGTATTTTTATTAGTATTACCAAAATACAATTTAAAGCCATAAATCAATCAATTAGAACCCATATAATCCGCCAATTTTAGTTTTTCCACGAAAGAGTGCAGTACGGAAATGCCAAAAGAGAAGCAATAAATAATATTAGAACATAAAGATGAATTAGTCGTTGATAAGACTATTTTATTTTTTAGATTTTATTCACATATTTGCTTCTTCTTGCTTTAATGTTCATGTTTTATGGGCTGCAATTTTAAACAGTAGCCTTATATTTCTTTGTATCAACTTTAGTGTGTTTTTGTTTATTGTTGTGTTGATATTCATTTAATTTCTGGTGATTTCTAGTGTTGTATTTGCTGTACTTGTCTATTTTTCAACAGTTAAATTTCCCACTTGGTCACAACTCTTCTATATTCAAATTTAAAGGAAAATGTTAATGTTTCAACGCTGAAATCAGTCGGTGTGTTATCTACAGATCTGTTTTCGCCACATTCCTTCTACATCTCTCCGTTCTTGGTTTTCAATTGGATGACTTCCTGACACCTTATCGTCAAACTCTACCTTTGTTGAATTAACCTACATTGGCTCGACAGGAAGAGTGTGCGTCTGTGTTTACCCTTTACTTTGAATACAGTATGCGATAAGGAATTAATAGATACGGTGTGTGTGTGTGTGTGTGTTGTGTGAGAGTATATGTGTGTGTGTGTACTTGAGAATGTAAGTGATACCGATGAAGTCGAGGTTAAGATGGATGTTTATTACATTAATTCCCTGACATAAGATCCGACCATCATTGGGTGTGTGGAATTACTGGAATTATACACACACACACACACACACACACACACACACATATACACACCTCATCCTATCAGCTGATCTGTCCCTCTTCAGGCTTCATGTGACGAGCGCAAGAATGAAGCCACTCAGGTCTGCTGTTCTCACCCTGACCTCGTGGATATGCTGTCTAAGCAAGATCGCACCAAGCAGGAAGATTCAAGTGTGTGTGTGTGTGTGTGTGTGTGTGTGTGTGTGTGTGTGTGTGTGTGTGTGCTTTTTAAAAAAAATGGTGGCACACCCTGGTAGCCTACTGGTTAAGCACAAAGTCCATGGTTTGATTCCGGCAGCGGACCCTTGTTGCATGTAACTACCACATCTCTCCTTTCCCTTCATTTCCTGTTAACACTCTCCACTGCCGCTCTAATAAAGGTATAAAATGTCCCCTTGAAGTTGTTTTTTTTTTTCTTTTTCTTAGAAGGCATGTGTGGGAGAGGGGTAGCGTAGACTGGTCAAGGTCTTGGGAAGATGAGCGACCGAAAACAAAACTTGATAACATGGTGGGAGAAAGGCAAAGAGAGAAGGAGTGTGACAACGCATGAAGGGGTTTTCTTCGCTGGTGATCACAGCAGCAGCAGCAGCAGCAGACACATGGTTCAACTCTAACTTTTACCTTTTTTTATACTTTTTTTTGGTTTGTTGGAACATGTAGTGCCACATTATTCTGTCTTTTCCGCTAAATAGTGGGGCAAAACACTATATTTTATTTTCTTTTGAAGCTCAGAAATGATTGAAATGTTGCAGAGAGAGAGACACTCATGTTTGCCTCCTTAATTTTAAGATACTGTACAGTATGTTCATGTTATGGTGAAAAAGTTGTCACTATTTCAACTTGTTTTCTAAGAAATTGTGTTTTTTCACAGCAGTTTGGTTCAGCAAATGGCTCTAACTACTACGATACCCATGAGCCCACACAGTGGTATCACAGCAGCAGTAGTTGGGATTAAAACATCATGTTATAGTCGCCAAATTCATCCAAAATCAGCCCAATTTCCAAAAGGAGGAACTGATTTAAACAGCTGAATGAACAACAGCTTACTTAAAAACTTCTGCTTCTGCTTTTCCTGGAGGAGGCAACAGAAGGTGAAGCTCAGTGATTGGATGTTTCGTCGCGAAAGGGCTCCCCTCGGGTTGGGGGGGTCGTCGTTAACTTCCACTCTTTATGTACACAGACTTGTAACTTTGACACAGTCGCTCATCTTTTGTACTGATACGAGTCTCGGAAGAGCCCCGGCTGTCAGTCGCATACCGTTGTCTGTGTGCGGAAAATGAAAGGGAGGGAGTTTCTTTTGGACGCCCACAGTAATTCCGAATTCACTTCTCTCTAGCTTGTACCAAAAAAAAAAAGGAAAGAAAGAAAAACAGAAACAGGTGGGTTTTAGTTCAGGAATATCCTCCCACTTCTTCTTCGTATATTTTACACTCTTTTTTTGATTTCTACGTTCATTTAACTGTGTAATCTCAAATGTAAACTCCCAAATTCATGATTGAAATGTCAGTTATTCTTGTAGCATCTTAATTAAAATCAGTGTCTAAACTTGTCAGTTCATATCTACGCTGTTAATTGACCTCATCAATCATCTCTTTTCTTTCTCCAGTCATATTCCTCTCCTGTCTTTGCCCTCTTTTCTCCTCCTCAACACCCCATCTCCCCCTTTTCTCCCTCTTTGCTCTTGAAAAAAAAAAAGAAGCATCCTCATCCATTCTCCACGCTTCCCGCCGCGTCCGCCTCTAATGTTCGAGTGTCAACAACGCTTCATGAAAAGGTCTTTTGATGTCTGACGAAATGAGGCAAATACTAATAGTATGAAAGCAAATATGTGGGAGTGATGGCAAATATTACGCACGCACACACGCAACCGGGCAAACCGAGAAAATTTTCCATCCGAAGATGGGACGAGAAAGCTGGAAAAAAAAAAGAAAAAGTGAAGATTTAGAGCGTGGTTCAACTGATCAGCGTTATAGTTCAATACTGATGAAGGAGAATTGTGTGTGAAGGTTCAACAAGTGCTGCAAGACTGCACAATAACACACACACACACATACACACACACACACACACAGGAGATTCAGTCTCTATTCATCCTGCAGGACCAAATCCTACCATTTCCTCTCCTCCCTTGCACTGTAGTCAATGGGAGATTAGTCTGTGGCAGAGAGGACCTCAGGCAACATCTGAAACAACACAAGTCCTAACAGCACTTCCCTATGAAGGCAAACCTTTTTCTGGAAATGACACCAATAAATCACCCATCAATAAGATACCAAGAAGATAATTTTTTTTTGGTAGCCACACTGCTCTTTTTTTTTTTTTTTTTTTTTTTTTTTTACCGTTAACCTGGCGATTGTTGCCATGATGACTTTCCAGAACTGTAAAAATCCTTCTGGCGCAGCGTTTCAGCATCTGATAAACCTTCAAACTCTTGAATTTATTATTCAAACCGGCTTTCTTGGATAGTGTTTCACATCTCACTGATACCTGAATGCAACACACCCTTTTTTTTTTTTTTAAATGCCATGCTGTTTTCCAGAAACCACAGATTAAGAAAAGACATGCCAGGTAGTCGCATGATATTTTTACGGGAAGTGCTTGTCACGCCGCATCTAAAAATATGTGAATCGTGCCGGCGTCTTCAGATTTCACTGATTTATGACTCAAAGGAGGAGTGCAAGTTTCGACGCAAAAACTGCGGCTCACGTCTCCTCCCTCCTCCCGCCTCACTGTCTGAAAACCTCTGACCTGAACTGACTCTGCTCACTTTGCTTGCTGACTGAGTTTGCATGTGTTCCATGAAACCACTGAATGCTTTTCACGTTTATTACTTTAACACCACTGACAAGACTAAACCTTACCCCGCAGCACCTGTTTTCCAGGTGTCTGTCTTTTTAAACAGTGGGTGTTGTGTATTTAGCCGTTATTTGCACACGGTGAAAAAAAAAAAAAAAAAAAACCTCTCCAGTAGATCTCCATGACGGCGCCAGATGTGGCTGCAAAGAGATTTGCGCAGGCTGTTATTGTCCTCTATTCTTACACTCCAGACGTTTATTGGCTCGCAACGAGTTAGTGGAAAAGCTCGGCGCGCACACAGCTGATAAACGGGACCGGAGCAGAAAATATCCTGTGACAGTTTACAGCAGCGATAAGAGTTCACGGTTAAGAGCCGCTGCTCCATCTTCTTAAAGATTTGTACCGTGGAACTGACGGTGCTGACTGTTGCCGGCCTTTGCTGTGTCACACCGAATTCTGCACAGCAAGCAGCGGTGTATGTGTGTGTGTGTGTGTGTGTGTGTGTGTGACAGCTCGATCATCCATCACAAAGCTGTATATGTGGAGCTGTGTGTGTATGTGTGTTAGTATTCAACTCAGATTACTCCACTAGCCCTCGGATTCGCCTAATTGGACAGAGGGCCTGTAATGAGACGATCCTGCTGCCGCGGTGCACGCAGATGACCTCATCACATGGTCTGTGCTTGAAGGCAGTGGGAAAAAAAAAAAAGCCTTCGTCCTCTAATATACACGTTTGTGTGGGGACAGGACACACATGCGCACACACAGCCTTCAACACTCCCCGAAAACCCAAACAGAGGAGAGTTGTTGCTATGTGCGGTGCGAGTTTTGGTGACTCCCTGAACAGACCACCCAAACAAAGCAAACCGGACTTCAGAGAAACTGAACCTCCTTGACTTTTAACAAAAACAAACTATCCCCAAAAAAAGATCCACGGTCGGCTGTGCTTTTTTTTTTCTGATCTCCTCCATTTTGTGATATTATTCGAGGAAAAAACCTGTTTGAATGTGCGTGGAAAAAATATTAGATAAACAAAAGAATTACAGCTTTTGTTTACTCAAAGCAGAGAGGGATTTGAATTGGATTCAGGTTTTTCTGTCGTCTTTTTTTTCTGCAACTACGCAGGTTGTTTTGCATCTTCCCATGGGGGCAAATCAGTTGTGTAATGCTGTAATTAGTCTAATGAATGAAAGTTTGCAATCCGGAGAAATTTCAGCCAATTTCCACCTTAATATGGATTATGTAACCGTAAGATTCAGGGCCGTACCACCCACCTCGTCCTGTTTTTCATATCCATACGGTCGATTATACAACCGGAATAGAAAAACAGCAGAGTCTGGGAAGCCAATTAGAAATTAAAATCTTATATTTTTAAATTGCTTTCATCTACAGTTGATGTAAGAATCAAGAGGCCAAAAAAAATATTTGAATGTTCTTATTAACCAGGCTAATGAAGTGACAAGAAAGAGAATCGATTCGAGAGGTTTTTCGAGTAAAAATATCGACCTTGCAGTTGCCCCTCCACATGTTCGGCTCCTGCTATTTTGGCTCCACATCTGTGTGCATTTACGCTCTGCATAAGTATGAGCCGAGCCGTGCGTCAATGTGCTGAGAGAGATAGAGAGAGAGAGAGAGAGAGAGAGAGAGAGACTAACTGTACGCAGCAGACTGGAGCTCTGTCTGCCTCCAGCACATAGCGCAAACGAGGTTAAAAAAGCACAACAGATAAACAAGTAAGTGCACACACACACACACACACACACACATCACATCCGCACACTCTGCCCTGAGCCTCACCCTCTTGGGGGTCATGTCCCATCCACGTGGGTTATGTTTTACATAACACTACTAGTGCTGTTAGTCTAACCTAGTGTTGGCCTGGATTACACACCCAGCGATTCACGCCTGTCATCATGAGGAGCACTCTTGTCTGTCTGTGTATGTGTGTGTGTGTGTGTGTGTGTGTGTGTGTGTGTGTGTTGTTTGCTATAACGTAGACTGCAAAGTATAGTCTATGTATCCAGATAATGAGACCTAATAGCCATTTAGTTTCACTTCATTATTCAATCTAACATTGTGTTCATGGTAACTGTTTTCTGTTTTGGATAGAGGGGTATTTTTTTTTTTGTTAAGTAATTAGTAGTGACTGTCAGATCCATCAAGTTGAACATTTTTCCATTCTTATGTCAGTTGAAGTTGTTTTTAAATGTGACCATTTTCATGGAAATTTTCCGTTACATTTGTCTGGCAACAAATATGACACAAGATATGTTTGAATTGCTGTAAAACTAAGTAAATACTTAACTGGAAGAAACAAAGAGGAGGTTTAATGGTTGGACTGAAAGGTCAATATTTTTTAACAATGTATCACATGACATGTATGTGAAAGAGGTCGCCCATAGTGACGAACCCAGAGAGGATTATCACTTGACTCTGCAGCTTTACTGGGTCTTTCAGCTCATTATGTTGGTATTACTGCCTGAAACTTTACTATTTTGGTTGACTCTTATCGCTCTAATCTGTGTTTTCAGCGGAAAAGCTCTGATAAAGCAACTGTACGCTACAAAGTTAGCAACTAACTGACAAACAGAGTGGAGCATTTACCAGCTAAAAAGGCTGCTTTTTCCCCAAAAGAGGTGGTGGAGACCAAAAACAGAGTGAATATTAGTCTTAAATTGGCCAGCCGCCCAGAAACACAACATATCGACTGTGACATCAACAGTATGTGGCCTAAAAATCAGCTATTGCAGGTTTAATGATTTAATGTTCAGTTTGACAAGAAAAAAAAATCAATATGATTGGTCCCTGATACAAATAACTGCCAATCAATCCCCTTAAGATAGGTGCCGTCTTTCATTCCCAACAGCAAAGTGCTCTCCCAGACGCACCGAGAGGGGGAAAAAAAAGAGTCTATTAGAGTACACTTATATGTGTGTGTTCTAGGTCACTCCACTGACTGACTTTAAGTATGTTTACCTCTCTCTGGCCTACATGACATGGGACTTTGAGGAGGTGGGAATGTGCCAACCAGCTGCCAACCAGGCCAAGAAATCCAGCAGTGAGCTACCAATAAAACTAAATGCTACTGGGAAGGTCAGTGTCAATAAAGTTTCTGGTATTTTATTCAGATACAGTAAAGCGACAAAAGTTGTGAGCAGCAGTTTATATAAATCTTTGTTTTTATTGGAATATTAACAATTTTAACAATATTTACATCAATAAGTTTATATATGATTATGTTTCAGGTATTTTATTCACCAGATTAGCCAAAAACAGTCATTCCTGTCTGGTTATTTTATCTATAAACAAGTTATCAAAGCACTAAAATCCAACTAATGAGCAATTAAATCCTCAAGGCTGACTCCATGAGCGTCTATTTATAATATTTATCTGTGGGACAACTTGACAAGTGATAAAAACTGATAAAAGATACACTTGGAGTTACTGTATTTACAAATACTGACACTAAGTGTCTAGACATTAGGAGACAGTGTGCACACACACATACAGTAGATACTGATCCAGTTGGTCAGTTATGCATGAGTTTTGCCCAATTAGCCAACACTAAACAAATGTAAACAGTCATGCTTCTGTGCACTGTCAACTGTCAACAATGTTAATGTGAATCAGAAATGAAGAAAAACCAAATGCAGTTTAGTTTAGATTTTGAGGTATTAAATCTATTTGCAGATTAAATCCAAATGTGTGTTTTTGACCAGGCATCAAGGCGAAATTTCATACTATGGATATGCATGGATCTCCCCGTTAGTAACTTCATCCTCAAAGTAGTGTGTCTCAAGGGAGGAATTTTGAAGGGCTTTGAAGGGTTATTTTGAGACTGGCATACACATCCCCCTCCAGATGGTAAAGAAATAAAATAATTGGCTGGTAAGGGACAGCTGGAAGTGCGGATAATAAAATTCTCTCACATGGTTTTCCTGGAGGAGATTGTAGGAGTGGTGGCTGATTTAATTTAAATTAACATTTTGTCCCGAAACGCCTCTCCACAACATAAACTAAGGTTTCACTATGTTCTGGTGAAGGTCAAAACAGGTCAGACACAAGACACACAAACATACGGTACACTCTAAGCTCAGTGTAATTATGGTCACTGTCTCATGCAAAGCAGGCATCTCAACACACACACACACACACACACATTCACATTTCTTGCATAAGAAAACACACATACAGTCTTTAAAGGTTTGCTGCAAGGTAGAAACACACACACATACACACACATCACATTTGTTGTAGTGGATTTCTTTTCATTTCTGAAAGGCGTTATTTCAAGCGAAAAATAGCTTGCCCTGCTTTTCCTCATTATCTAAATCCTGAGAGGTTATTTCTTACACATTACGTATTACATAACCAGTGTCCAATAGGGTTGTTTTTGGCACATGTCCCACTACTGATGTTCAATTTTAGCCCCTGGCCCTCTGTGCCAAAAGTACGCACCCCTGAGAAATACACACACTCAGTTCCTACACAAGTTAGTGCCTGTTAAAAAAAACCCTGTAATTACAGCAGATCAGAACATTTTAAAAATGCACACAGGATCCATGAAGACAAGATAATTAATTGCTTCTAAACTGTATTTTTGTTTGTATGGCAACGAATGCATTGGTTGTCATGTAGTTTCTGAGTTATTTTCTCTTTTTATGTGTCTGCCTGTCTCTGATTTAACTTCTGCTCTGCAGCAAAAGGGAGACATTGCAGCATGATACAAAAATTTATTTCTAAATGTTTCCGAAATGGTTTAAAGCAGTGGTTCTCAAAGTGAGGTCCAGGGACCCCTGGGGGTCCTTAAGGGATCCCCAGCAAAAAGAGGAGTAATTCATTTTCATTATAATTCCATTAATAAGTAACACAATGACAGAATGTAGTACTATTTTGGTACTATTACTTTCTGTAATAAAACATCTAAAATTAAAATCATATGGGGATCTGTGGATTAATTTGTCAGTTTAGGGGTCCTTGACGTGAAACAGTTGTAGAACCATTGGTTTATAGGATGGGGTGAAACAATGTGAGAAGGGGGGGTGACAATAGGCCTAAAGACAAGAGAAGTTTTGGTGAAAAAATGTTGAACAATTGTTGTGTGAAGTGAACAGAAGGGAGGGGAGGAATTTCAAAAATCCATCAGCCTAGATGTCAGATGAGGACGAAGATTGTAAAGCATGAACAAGTGTGAGGACAAGTAGTCAAATGGCAAAAACAAAGATACGAGGACAGCAGTAAAAGAGGAGAGTAAGATAATTAAAGAATCGAGAAAGAAGAAAAAAACGCTGCGAGAGAACTTTTAGGAGAGTCCACTAGTCTTGGGGCTTGGCCCTGCTGAGGCCCGCCAGCCCACGGCGGCAAAAACAGTCTAACAAAAGGATCATTTATTGGAGGAGGAAAGAGGGGGAGTTGGAATGGAGGGATGAAAGGAGGGGGAACACTGTACAGAGGCATTTGAGAGCTGTGTGAGTGAAACACTGGCCCCATCTCAACATTCACAGCCAATGTGTAACATTCTCCCCCACGCTGCCGCGCTGACGTACTCAGCAGCCTGAGCCCATATGGTCCCACTGTGGCAGCCTGCTAGCATTTCTATTTAAAATACACACAGTCAACACCGCCTGCATCCACCAACATGGCCTTCATTTCCCAATAAAGCCAAACACGGCGACGTATGGATGCAGGCTGATGGTTCATTTCCATCTGTGGAATCTATGAAAACCAACTGTTGAGCTCAGCTGCTCTGCACTCACCGCAACATCCCATGATGAATTTTTGCTAATGCCTTCATTAAATCCAACTGTGGAGTCAAGCTATGCAATGTTTACCACAAAAACCCCGGAGGTTTAAGGCTAACACAACCTACGGTACAAATCATGTGGAAGCTCGCAGGGCTACATAAACAACAAGGCTTGGCAGGATGCATTCATCACAAGAGCCCCTCTGTGGAAGGTTAAGTAAGCCGACTGAGTGTTTTACTGATGCATATAAATCCACATCTCCATTTAAATGCTGCTCTATCTGCTTAAACTGCAGGCGTCTATTTCTTAACGGGCCAATTTAGTGCAGACAGTGGCTCAAAGAGAATGTTTTTCTATGAGGAAACGTCTCAAAGTGACCTAGTTGAGGCATTGTTTAGCTGTGGTGGTCCCCCACAGCTACAAAATTACCCCACACGGTAGGAAAAAATGTAAATACCATACAAATTCGGCATCTGGCCTTGTTGACCTCCCTTCCCTACAAAAAAGTCTGACAGCACTGCAGTTAGAGCACAATTGTAGGCATACCGTCTGTATAATATACAAAGTTGCAGCAAGAATCCTACAGCTTTATTAGCAAGCACATGCATTATGGTTTTTAATCACAAAGCCACACCCTGCTTGAATTTAGAAAGAAACAAACCACAAGCAAGCAAGCAAGCAATTCAACCTATATAATTACAGCCCAATCTACAAAGCTGGCCACCCTATTTAAATGAATGCATACTTTCTTTCATGACATCATCCTAAATTTTAAGTCGCAGGGTTCTGGACACTCTGGAAACATGATGCATAGAAATTTCACACTTTTCCATCGCTCTCTCTTTCTCATGTCACACTGGAGGATCATCGATCAAAAGGTCAACAGAAAATGGGGTCAAAGTTCAACATGATTGAACTTGGATGAGAACGCTTCAATGGCAGGTCTGAATGGTTTCTTTTGGTTGGAGTAGTAATGCAATGTCATGTTTGCAACGGCTCTCCTCACAGGAAAACAATGGCTCAAACAGAGCAGAAGGACTCTGTCGCTTGACACATATTGTATGTATATAATCTGCACATCTCAAACACCAAAAGGGAAAACTGAGGTGGGGGTATAACATTGAGAATGCCTACACAACATTCAAGAAGCTCCAAGGGGATCAATAGTCATTTCGAGAATATCGATATTCCTTGATATTCCAATAGGTCGCGTCTGGTGTTTAACACTTTATGTAATCACATCGGGTGAAGAGTGTGTGTATGTCTTAAGATGTAAACCATGCCCCAGACATGGAAATCTTCTTATGAATTGTGAGAGCAGACGATCTTTATCTCATATTGTGGATTATATAGACAGTCGTACAAACCAGACGAGTGTCTCTGTTCTAATCTGGCGCCAGGTGAAGTTTGATTACATGCATAGATGGAAAGGGGAACTGTGGTCCATTGGATTATCTTTGAAGCGTATTCTTTTCAATTTGAATAATGTGACAGAACACGAGTAGGACAGGTAGAGAGAGAGAAAAAGTGACGATACATATAAAGAACATGGTGCATTTGTGTGAAGGGAGAACCTTAAGGGCAAATTGAAGACAGTCAATCAAATGTATGTAAAAACTCTTACCTGTACCCTCCTTGTTTCCATTCTGATGCGTCCGCAGCTCCTCTGATTTGTAGAAGTCGATGCTGGCGTACGTGTTGAGGTTGGAGCTGCTGCTGCTGGCAACTGCTGCGCCTACTCCCCCTACCCCAGAACTTCCACCCAGCACAGAGAAGAGGCGAGTGGGGGCCTGGTTACCTGAGGGCCCATCAAGGCCCAAATGGGGGCTCTCTTTGTTGGCCAAGTCCAAGTCTATGTAGTTAAGGCCTTGCTCTGTTGAGGAAGTCTGACTGTTTGTGGGAATGGACTGCTGTCCGGGGAGAGGGAACTGAGTGGGGGTATCAGTCACAGCACCATTCCCCCAGAGCATGCTTTCAAGGCCCAGCCGGCGGGCCACAGCTTGGGCGTGTTCTGGGAAGAGGGAGGCAGTTGAAGAAGATGAAGTAGAGCTAGAAGTGGGGAGGGAGGGCGCGGCAAGAAAGGTTTCTGAGCAGTGCCGTCTGCGTCCTTGGGGGTCGGCCCGGATAACTTTTGCCCCGTGGTCTGGGTTGGGCCCTGGTTTGGCTAGAGGAAAGTCTAGACCCCGTGATAGCACTGGAACAGAAGGATCAGTCCTGGTGGGGGAGGGCGCTTTGGGAGAGACACTAGATGATGACCTAGGGCCGGTGTTGTTATTCAAGCTGAAGGCCATCTCTGTGTAGTCACCACAGGACGTAGGGGACTCAGATTCAGTCACTGATGGAACACTTTCTCTGCTTTTCCTAAGTGGTGCCTCCGCCGCCTCCGCCACCTCTTCTCGAGGGCCAGATGTTCCTTCATCGCAGGCCTTAGGAGCATGAGCCAGAGTTGGGGGCGTGGGAGGGGTGTGGAAAGAGGGGAAAACTAGAGGGGTAAGGGAGAGGGGTGAGGGGGACGGAGAAGGACCCAGGTCCATGTTGACATACTCGGAGGCAGCTGGGGGAGTGATGGGGGCAGAAGGGCTACGGGAGAGGGGGATAAAGTTCCCTGAGCAAGAAGTAGGCCTGTGATGAGGATGCTGGCTGCTTGAACCATGAGGCAGCGATAAGCCATGCCTGAGACCCCTGCCACGTCCTCCTCCAACCCCAGCCTGACCGCACTTCTCCCCCTTAAACTCGATACTGACGTACTCCCCAGGGCTCTTAGGTTCTGGAGGCAGGGGGTTCTCACGGACCCTGGGAAGGGTGTTAGCCTTAGATACATCAACAAACAGACTTACTGGTCTGCTTCTAGTGTGGTTACCGTGCTTTGATACCCCACCAGAGCCCCGTCTTTGCTGGAGCTTATTCCCATCTTTGGACTGAGCTCCCCCAGCCATGGGGCTCACAGCCTGGGTAGCTCTGTCCTCACTCTCCCCTAGGCTCTCGCTGCTGGCTGAGCTGGAGGAGTATGAGGAAGAAGAGAGTGACAGGTGGCGTCCAACCACTGAATTGCCTGCAGCTAGTTGCTCCTGACGCCCGCCCATAGTCCTTCCACCCCCCATTCCCCTAACACCACTCCCATTGGGCCTTCTGCCACGTCCAGGCCCATCATCAAAGTGTCCAGTGGAGGGGTTATGTTTGTACGACCGGGGAAGGGAATAATATGAGTACACCATCTTGGGGGCTTGCTGTTGAGAACTGGTCTCCAAATGATTGGTGTGTTCAGGAGGTGGGGGGCTACCATTTACAGAGCGTGCGCTGATTGGAGACATGTTCATATAGTCACTACCTGCCCTGCTGTCTGCACTGCCACTGCCCACCCAAGCCCCTCCAGAGAGACCCCCACGTTGATCAGGGGAACAGCTGCTATTGGGGGACATTATCATATAGCCATCAGAAGCTGGTGGAGGCCGGATCTGCTGTGGAGGGGACACGCTATTGTTAGGGGTCATGGCCATGTAATCATCAGCAGGTTTGGAATCTGAATCAGGGACAGAGACAGCCAGTGATTGGGACATGGATACTGGAGGCTGAGTGACTCCGGGCAGCATGGACATGTACCCATTGTCCACACCTAAATCGACACCTCCACCTGCCCCACTACCCCCTTCACCTTTGAACTCCCCAGCTACATCCAAGTACCCTCCTCCTCCCCCTGCTGACCCAGCACCCATGACAGATTCCCTCTGTGTGGAAGAGGAGATGGAAGTAAATGACTCGCGGCTCGTGCTTCTCGACATGATAGCATAGTCGGCTGAGTCTTCATCTGCCAGCTCCTCACCTCTGCGCTGCTGCGGGGCCAGTCTCTCAAGTGCCATAGGAGGTAATGAAGCCCTCTTGCTCAGCAGCCTACGTTCAGCTTCACATTCACGACTGGAGGAGCGACGCAGCACTCTCCTGGTCTGGGGCTGAGAGCCACAGGCTGGTGTTCCTGGTGCTGGCATGGAGCTGGACATCAAGCTCCCTTGATTACTGCTGCCGCTGCAACCACCACTACGTTGGCCCATTAAAATATAATTGGCTCCCTCCTCGCCAAGGGACTGGCTGCCGACACTACCAACTGAGCTTCCGGGAAGGCTGGGGGAGGGGAGGAGCGTGTGATCCCCAGGACTGGAGCCATATTCATCTGAGGAGCCATAGTCACTGGGTGAGCCGGAGACAGAGGCGCGATGTGTTGGTACACGACTATAAGCACCAGACCCAGGCCCAGGCCCAGCAGATGATGCTACTCCACCAAACTCTGATCCATGCCCAGAGCTAGAAGAGAGACTTGGGGCTGGAGATGGTGCTGGGGTGGAGATGGAGCGCATCAGCCCAAGAGGAGTTTTAGCAGCTGTGGTGGGGGCTGAGCGGGCCGACTTTGACCTGAGGATTGGGGTGGTGGAACAAGAGCCATTGGTAGAGGGATTGGAGCCTGGCCCTGGGAGTGGTATGGTCCCCTCATCACCTTTACCCCCATCACTGGCAGTGCGAGACCTAGGGAAGCTGTGCCGTGGGGTGGGAGAGGCATTGGCACTGCTGACCCCTGCACCACTGTTAGCTCCTCCAGGAGGCTCAGTTCTGGGCCGACGAGTAAAGCCCACCTGACTAGGAGGAGGGTTTGGGTGGTGGCGACGTGAGGGAACACTGATGGGGTTTGAGGCAGTGGCACCTCCTCCAGGGCCGGAGTTTGATTGAGATTTGCTCCGTTGGCGAAACTCCTCGCTCAGTGCCTTCATGGCTTCCAGCAAGGTTTCATGCATGTTCTGGGCGACCACTGAATCGTCCACCTAAGAATTTAAACAAAAATCCATCTCAAACAGTAAACTCAAAACATAGTTGTGGCAGAAACAAAATCAATCTGTGAATTCAACCCTAATTCCAAATCATTCAATGAATGAAAACTGAAGAAAATATGATTTGGAAAGTTTAATTGCTCATTCTAATAGGAGATACATGCTGGGACTTCGTTTACATTTGAATTTAGGGTCTATTTTTAGATCAGAAAAGCTTCTTTACTCCTCTAGCTCTTTGTTTGACTGACTTCTGGAATTAATTTAACTGCATCTACAAAACCTGAATTGAACCATAATATAGGGTTGAGTCAACTCTAACCGTAAAACTGGGTAACTGTGCAGTTTCTTCCACTCTGCTGATTATAGGCTCTTCACGTATATTTGGGACTGGTGGGTGAAACAGTCAACATAAAGGGGACTGCAGATTACAGGCTCACCTGCATCCAGAACTCGCCCGGGCCTGTCACGGCAGAGCGGCCCACCTCAACAAAGAAGAAGTTTTCTGAATGTCCGCAGCGTCGGACGTTCATCAGCTGCAGCACCACAGCGGCAGCATCAGAGTTGAGCTTAACAAAGTTGACTGTTTTGTCAGTCAGGCAAAGGCGATAGATCCCCACCAGGTTTTTGGCCTGACCTAGACCTTTGGGCCACACCTTCACCTGCCACACCTCTTTGAAGGCTGGCCCAGGATTGGGCACACCATAGTCCCCTGCAGCTCCGCTGTCAGTGGGGTTCTTGCCTACAGGGACAAAACAGAGATAGTAGCAGATTAAAAGGTTGTTTGAGTGAAAAGAAAAGAAAAATGACGAGCGGGTGGGATATGGTAGGATAAGAAAAAGGGTAATTGAAGTGTTAGAAAGGAGGATTTATGTTATGAAGAACACTGGGAAGTGTAAATGCTGCAACAAAGCACCACTATGACCTTCATGCATCTGTGAACAAAAGGAACACCAGGTGAAACTACCACTATTTACCTGTGTGTCGAGGGCAAGGTGCCTTTATTATGTAAGCTGTGCTGATATTGAGTTTTTCACAGATTTTTAAACCAGATTTGAGTTCAAACTAAGCATGCATCAGCTTGTGAGACCTGCTCACTGTACCTGCAGGCTCCATACCTGGGGTCTCATTCATCAACCTCACACAAACACACACACACACACTCACACACATAACAGCACGCATACCAGTGTTGAAGGATTAAACCGTTGACAACTGAAGCCCCAAACAAGAATGATGACTATGAAAGAAAAGCAACCGTTGTGGAAAAACTAAAGTGAACCAACTTGGAAAGTGCTTAGCAAGTGAATCTTCTCCAAAACCAAAGCAAGCAATTCCAATAGATGGCTAGAAACCAAAGAGCAGGCATTCAATAAGCTCTTCAAGAGCCATTTTCTTGAGCTGCTCTACCGACAATAAACTGGCTTTGTAAACTAATAAAACCTAGTGTCTTTTAGCAGGAGTACAGGGCAGTCTATTCATCCTTTGTGTTAGGTGTTCTGTACTCAGACAGTAGGGAATTAATGAGGGGAGGAAACACAGGAGAGAAAGCACTTGGTGAGATTTGATCCTGGCCCGGTAGGGACCATACAAAAGCAGGGGACTTACTTAACCACTTAACAATATTTGGCTGCCTGTTTGGTGTTTTAAGTCACAGTATTGTTCACAGATCTGAAGCAGGAAATGTGCCCATTACCCCAGAAAATTACCTTAATTCTGTCATGCTGTGCAACTCATTCAGTTCAGCAATTGAAACTGCCTCTGAATATATCACAGATTTACTTCTAAGCTCTATTACTTTCAGCAACAAGGGACTTCACATCTGTTGACCGAAAAGCTCAGGATTACAGGAATACCACAATGTAGCTCATGTTTTGGGGTGGATTCTTATTCTTTTTTTTTTTTTAAAAGGAACCACCCCAAAATATTCCTTAAAAAATGTTCCCTTTCCTCCCATGTATCACATTTCTTAAGTCTCCTCTGTTGAATTGCCAGTTTGGCTATGTCTGAGCATGATATGAGATGTCAATCTACAACACAGAATCCATCATCGTCACGACAAGACTGAAACCTCAACCAAGAGGCTCACCTGCTCCCTTCATGGGAACAGGATGTTCTTTGTGCAATAACTGTGAACTTGGGCACCTGTGTTATTAGCCCATCATATCTGGCAGTAGATTGAAGTATCGATGGCAGAAACGTTTTTTGACCTGTATCTAAGTGAGCGATCATATTTTCACATAGTTTGTGTGGTATTCTAACTTTAAGCAACAATTTTGGCTCAATCAGTCTAATCATAGTGCACCCTGACCACAGCATTACAAATATATGCTTGTATGTCTGCGTGCGTTTGTTCTTCCTTTCCCATGCCTCTGTTGCAAATCCTACAATGACAACCATATGTAGACAAGAACCCTCAGCATGCACAGTGGACGCCATATTAGCTGCGCTTCCATTATGACAAACATTTCCCCGAATCGTCTTCCCAAAAACATTTTTTACTTGTGATTCTTGTGATTGCAAAAGAAGTCTGACGTGTCTCGCTGTGTCTTCTTCCAGTCTGCTTCCCCAAAATTGGAGGATCGTTCACAACTTGAAAGAGACCTAGAATAGATGTTTTGCTGAAAGCCATGGAGGCTGTGGCTTAGTGGCTGTGTGTGTGGAGGCACCCCCCCCTACATTAGATGACTCATTCATGGCCATGCATGGCTGTTTCATGTACTGCTGTTCTCTGTGCGCAAGAAGTCCTGTTTGCCTCCTCGATTTAGATTTACAACAGGAAGAGATGGTTTGGGGATTTTTCAGTGGGGACTGAGGGAATGAGGGACTGGAGGAGATTGCAAAGAGATATCAGAGTGCCATTAAGAAGGGACAGCAGGGCCTTTTAAGAGGATCCTTCAAGAGAAAAAAAAAAAAGTAAACGTTTCTTTTTGAATCGCTTGCATAATTTATTCTCGAATTAAAAATTTCAGGCTCTTGCTTCTCGAGATTAACTGAGACCGCAGTGCAGTAATATTCCTCGAAGAGTATCTTTTCCTCTTTTCATTTTCAAGAGCCCATTTAACTTGTCTTGAGAACAAGTGTGTTGTTTGTTTTGAGTACAGTGCAGCCTTAAACCTCAGCTGTGCCCTCAACAGCCCTTCCACACAAACACACAAACACCCTTCATCTCAGGGCCACTCAGGCTGTGCACACTTCCCGAAAACTCTCAAAAGCACTGAAAAAACCTTTAAGAGGTTTTTTTTTTTTTCCCAGAGTCCTACAGGGTTGCAGACTGATTTACTCCTGTCAGGCATCACAGACCTTTCTTCGTGGTTACATAAAGCTAGGGTTGATCCTACACGGAGTGGTATGAATTATAGATTGCCCCTGGCTTTCCTCCGGGGGACCCTCATGGCAGTGTGGTGCTCAGCGGAGGTGGCTGTTGAGAAAACCGTACCTTTTTTTTTTTTTTTTACCTCTTCCGTGCAGCAACGCTTCCACCCGTATAAAAAATAACGAACCCTCACGCACGCAAAGTGGCCCTTAGCCGGAGATAAATCTAAGGGCTAAAGCCGGATGCACATGAAAGCACAACACACCTGGAGGTAATGAAGCATCTGCGTTAAGCTTGCTGGTTGAATAGGGGCGATGTGTGCGGAACAACACTCTGTTAACCTTGACGCCACCTTGAGGGAACGCCGCCCGTATCTGGTCAAATAGTTCATACAAGGTGACTGATATTATTTAAAAAGTTTCGGTGCAGAATTTCCTTTTTTTAGCAACATGAAAACAACTTACACTAGCTTATTCACACTCCAGTTGTTTACTTCATTTTTCGCCGTGACCACACATGAAACTCGCAGTCTTACGTGCGGCTGGAGAATGGCAACCTACACGGCCAACACTGCTGTCTATTCATGCCAATTTATTTGCTGTGCTCGAAGCTGCCTCCCTTGAGATCATAGACTGTATACAAGGAAGCCATAATCTAACCCAATTTTCTCAACTAAATATGAGTCGAGCTATTGGCGTCGAGGCGGAGCTCCGTTGCACTTTGCTTTCTTATTGCCGTCAAGCTATAAGGGAGTGTGTGTGTGTGTGTGTGTGTGTGTGTGTTTGTTCAGGGGGGGTATAGGCCTGCGATATTTACCCTGGGGCCACCAGATGCCTGCTGAGATATTGACAGCTCCTCCCAGTGTGACAAGCTGATTATTGTTATGGTTATCACACAAATCCTAAGGAAGTAGGTCTTCCATAGGGGTCTTGAGGGACTGTGGATTGTATCAACTCACCCACAGCAACAACAGGATACGGGGGAATTGTTATTGAAGCACTGGGTGGGATACTTGAGAGTTTAAGATTGAGTTTTTAAAATGTTCAAGTAGTAAAACAATATAAAAAAGTGTAGCGTCTTCCCACTGGCAACTTTTAAATTACGGTCACCCAATAATCTTGATATAATATATTTCTGAAAAAGTGTTTAGGGTTGATGAGAAGCCGCCAAGAGAGAAAATATCAGAGACTTAAATGATTCAAATTTATAGCAAGATTCATAATAAAATCCCCTTTTTTAGTTAGCTAATGCAGCCTGTAAATCAGAGAAAACTACTCTGGCAATGAACCGGCTGGCTCTCGCTAGGTTTTGTTCCAAGTTTCTGACCTCATTGCCCTAGCATGCTGTGCTGCGTCATAACACCGCAAAACACTGCACAAGGAACTTTGGAGGGCTGCATGAACCCCGTTTTCCAACCCCCCCCTCCACCGCCTCCCCTCTATCTCAGCTACTGTGCCCCTCTACGCACCCCCCCCTCTCCCTCCCCCCCCTCCCTCCCTCCCCCTTCTTGCCATACCAGGTTACCAGTGCGGATAGATAGGAGACAGCTGTGTACTTTTTGTCCCAGCATGTATCTGAGAGAGAAAAGCAAGTGAGAGCCACCCAGCAGTGAAAACAGTTGGGCTAATCTCTGGCTGCCATGTGTACCCGCTTTCCTCTTTTTCAGCTCCTCCACTTCCTATCTCTCCATCCATCTCCACCATCTGTAATCCCCCTCTCTCTGGGCCCACACTCAGGGACACAATGCTTCCCCCAACACCAGCATCTGCCTAAGGTTAATTCCACATGTGGTTCGTGTTATCCAGAAGTGCACACATACACAAGCACATGAAATTATAGGTGACGCATCCAAGGTTTGTTGTCCCTTGACGGGACACGCAAAAAAAAAAAAAAAAAAAAAAAACTTGGGGCTTGGATTTTGTTGGTTCGCTTGGCTCGGAGTTAGTAAACATAAAGTCTCGGTAATATCAGGTCAGAACAGAACATTCTGGTAACGCTGAGCGAAGAGTCCCCAGAGTTAACTGTAAGTGTGAACGATAGTGTGGGTTACTAATGTATTCCAGCATTGTTTTAGGGCCTTAACTTCCAAAATAATGAGCTTTTTTTTTTTTTAATATAATAAAATATAATTTCGAAAAAAACCTGACCAATATGTTTCTTCTTATTTCAATTTTCCAAAGCAATTCAGGAATTCATTCTGGTCTACCAAGGAAGTGATTTTTTTTTAAAAGTGTTTTGGTCGTTTTACAGCAAACACAGAGCATGAATATAAAAAAAAAACAATAGCTCATAAACACACTTGAACTGCATTCCAATAAAATTGATGTTAAAAAGTGCAAAGCATCAGATAAAGGTCACATTTAATGTGTAAATGTTTATAGTGCCATTGTAAATTCACCATTTATCCACCATATTATAGGATATATCATACATTGTCACTTCATATATATTTTACTCATTCATTTACATTGAAGTGGACGCTTATGCAGGCATATATATTCACACTAAGCCACTATCTGCCTTGTCAAACCTTTTATCAATACCTGTCTTTTTAAAGACATATATACATAATGTCTCTTAATGCCGTAGGGCTGATCTGACTCATTACATTTGTACGATGTATCTACAAGCACTGTGTAAACATGTGCAGCGGAGTGTATATGTCCAAAGAAAATAGGAAACTGTCCAACTTGCTAATACCCAGCACACATTCCTTTGAGCTAAATTGTACAGAACCGAATATTTTATCTAACTTTCACCTGATTTCACGTCTGAACTCCTGGACTTCACTGCCAAAAGTAGTGCAGAAGAATTCCCCTCTAAAGACACAATTAAAAAAACAGAACATACATGTTTTGTTTTTTTTAACTTGCTGCAAAGACTAGAAGAGACAGGATTCATCTTACATGCATGTCTCGGCGGTACAGAGCTATTACTGCATGTTACAGTACATCCAATCAATGCAGTATCTTGTATTGCATCCCGGAGGAACTGCACACTAAGTAATAATGAGGAAGGTTTTCACTAATTTCTCTCCAAGTTTCTAACGCATTCACTGCAGAGCTGATAAATCCCAACTCATGAACTTCCTGACCTCCACTGTGCCATCGGTAATGGGTTAGTATCAACCAGCAGCAATCAATACAGCCCGCTGTAAAAGGTTACCACGCGTTTAAAGCCCCACGGCTCTGTCGTGCTCAACATATGGACGCTCATTGACTAAATGGATCACGTTGCCCCTGGCCTTGCTTTGCTGTCGATCAAACCGGAGCACTTAATTGACGGGCTGCTTCCGCAGTGAGCCGACCCCGATGCACAGCAGCAGAGATAAAGCCGAGCGCTCAAGGCCTTTGTCAGACTCCAGCCCGCCATGTTTAACTGTAACTGTGATGCAAGGAAGCCAGAGCTGGCCATGATGAGGGCCTGGGCTGGCCGGCTTGTCGTGTTAAATGAAATTACAGGGTGTTAACGTGCGCAAACTATTTATGCAGAGGAAATACCCTGTGGCAGCTCGTTGCTCTTCAGCATGGATTAGGGCTCTAAAAGAACACCAGCTCCACTCCGGAGAAGTAGAAAAGATGGACATTATTTTTTTAAACTCTTGGTTTTATGACTTCCTTTAATGACTCCTCTCCTCTCTGACTTTGTTAGCACACAGCCTCTACTGTGCCACCAGCGGCTGACCCTCGAGACAATAATTACTGCCTAATTAGGGAGATGAGCAGTGCTTAAGCACGGCTTAACGTTTAATCGGCCAGCTCGGCTAGCCACTGGTGAGATCCAGATCTCATTGGTTTGTGCAGCCAACCAGCACTCCAGGATAAAAACACTACAGAGCCGCAGACAGTCTGACAGAAAGTCTCTTTAGTTCATAATCCTGAAATAGAGAATATAGGACGAGCTCACCCCCCCAAAAAATACAACTCCTCCTCTTATATATCGAGATACTCTTAGTGTGGTTCGCTGAGGTTTGTAGATATCGGCTGCAGCTCAGTGCCATCGACTGCTTTTGCTTTGTGGTAGTAAAAGTGTCAAAAATTACATCTTGATAATCCACAGACCTAATTGACAACAGGTTTACAGTGAAGGAAAAACTGCTCTGCGGATTAGCGTGACTAACCATATCATTATATTTGAAAACAGATGTTGCTACTTGGTGTTTCAAATGTCATTTTTTTTTGTTGGGGGGGGGGGGGGGGGCGAGAGCTTTGAACACGGAAAACTGAATTCCATGTGGATTTACTGTACTGCAGTGATGTCAACAAACCTCAGAGGATCACAACAAAACTATCTAGACAGCTCTGAGAGGCAGAGCTGACATGATAACTCCATCAACACAGAATTAATCCGCAAACGATTTGATAATTGATCGTTCGTTAAAGCCAAATATGAGGGAAAAAATGTCCAACTTTCCCCTCACTCCAGGTTCTGAATTATAAGGATTTTCTTGTTTTCTTCTGTGACAATGAACTCACTGTATTTGTGTTTTTTGATTTATTTGGATTTGACAACATCACTTTGGGTTTTAAAGAAATTGTGAGGTTTTTTTTCACTATTTTCTGACACAGACAATCAATTAATCAAGTTGCAGCTGTACACTGGATAAATCTAAAGATCATTGTTATGTTTTTGGGTATAACAGGCACTTAAAAATCACACACCATATCTTGTTTGGGTGAATTTAAATCTGCGTAAGGACCTAAATAACAATGATTTCTTTACTGATTAATCATCGAAGTTACAAAACATCAGAAAACAGTGAAAAATTATTGTTTTGCCCTAAATTCCTCACATTTGATAAGCTGGAACCAGCAAATATTTTTACTTTTGCTTGATAAACAACTTCAACGATTACTCAATTATCTAAAATATCTCAGTCAACTTCTTTATCTGCTTGCTGGTCATGTTTTCATTATGCTTCATATCTCGTTGTTTGTTTGTGTGGGTGTGTTCGCAGATATCGCTTCTCCCGTGTTTAGTGCCACCGGCTCCAAAGTTTTGACTCTGCCATATTGTTTTATTGAGGTCAACAATTCCTGAGGTGGTGCCTGAGCTTGTGGGCCAGTTTTCCTGGCAAGCGGCGATAGTGGGCCGCGCCTCCGCCCGTTTCGTCGAGGTTAAGCCTTTACACACTCGACTGACTCCTAATAGTTGAGCAAATAGCTGCCCACAAGCCTGATACTGTACTCACTGCCCGAAAGGGTCTTACTGGACTCAGCTGAATAAATAACTCCGATCCTAATATCGCCCTGCACGGCAGCTGGCTCGTGTTTGTGTAATTACCGCCCGCTCGAGGGGAGCCTGTGTGATATTGGACAGTTCCTGGACTGCTTTAGGTGAGTTTCCCAGACCCCAAAGCAGAACTATATACGCAACACAGACATCCATACTGTTTATTGTGCTTCCACTGTATGCACACTGCAAGACGAGCAGCGTCCTGCTGCGAAGACTCAACGCAACCCAATTATTTCAAACTTTAACCCAAAACTTTGATTCCACCTCCAGCTGAGGCATCCTGCTGAGATCCTCTCGTACCGACACTGACAGGGGCTTTAACAGAGAAGATACGAGGAGATACACAGGTATCAAGTTGAGGGAGTGGTCGGCCGGGGAAATATGCGAGACGAGAGAGTGCAGCATCTCTTGGCTCCGGGCCCCTCCGGCTTCGCCCCGTTCTCAGTCTGCAGGCTGTGAATTCTTCAGCGGAAAGGAGGAGGAGGAGGAGTTGAGGGACGACAAGTACTGCAGCGTACTGACAGCGGAGGAGAAGTGATAGTGTGCGTTTGACGAGGCAGGAAGACAGCAGGAGGTGCGGAGGGCTCAATCAACATACAGACACCAAAGACGTGAAACTGTGTAAGAGCTGCACATACCACAGGAGGGTTATTACAGACAGGAATCCTCAATGTGTGTGTGTGTGTGTGAGTGTGTGTGTGTGTGAGAGTGCACTGAAGCTATTTTCACACATGCAGGTTTTAGGCAGCAATTGGCTGGTGACCCTACAACTCCCTCTCCCCCCTCCCCTCCCCAACCCACCTCCCTTTCTCTTACAAAACTCTCCCTGTACGAGCTTGGATCATGTGTATGTGTGTGTGTGTGTGTGTGTGTGTGTGTGTTTGTGTGGCCTCATTTTTGTATGAGCAGAAAACCGTGCACGAGCCGCAGCACATACCACAGGAAAATGCCTGCCAGCGTACGAGTTTACAAAGCAGCTCGGCCGCAGCCTTTTTGTCATTGTCAGAGAGGGTGATTTACACTGGAAACCCAACACTTGAAGCAACAACAACAAAAAAAAAAAGAGAGAGAGAGAGAGAGAGAGAGAGAGAGAGAGGGGCGACGGAGACAAGCGGCCGTCATTTGCAGCGCAGGCTCAACTGACCTGCCATTTCAAAGATGATGTCGATGGCGGACGCGACCCCCCCTCCCCCTTGTCTGATAGAGAGAGAGAGAGAGAGAGGAGAGAAAGGCCCTGCGTGCTCTCTCACCTGCTGCAGCCAATGAAAACCTGGATTTCTGTACATCTAACCTTCACGCACAAACTTTTTTTTTTTTATTTCAATAAATTGTTTTGTTCCTCAACTTCTTTCCCCCCCCACCACCCACCCACTATCCCCTCAGGCTTGCATCTCCGTTCCAACATCTGCCAATTCGCTCTCCTCAGTCTCACGGAAACTCGTCAAATACTTGAAGAGAGTGGGATGCACTTACACGCAAACACACACACACACAAAGTCCAGTTGTTTAAAAAGCAACGAGGTTAAAGAGGGCAACCATGATGTTTTCACCAATTCCTAATCTGTAAGGGTCACACTAGAATCCTCTAATGCACCTACTACTGGCAGCCTTTTTTTTTTTTTTTGCTTATAAATATTTGTTGCATTCGAAACTTCTCGCTCCGTCTTTCGCTTCCCAAATGGAAAACTGGACTAATAAATATGTCTTGGCCTCATTTCCTCTCCTCAGGTGTGTTATTTCAGAGCCACTCCGCCACTAATCAGCTGCTTTATGTAACAGAGCAGCAGGTCATGTGTAAGAAGCACCTTTGAACTCCTATCTTAGTTTGCCAAGATTGCATCATGTGTCCCTTGTGGCCCGTCTGGTCTCTCATAGCAGGAGAGAGAGAGAGAGAGAGAGAGGAGGCTGAACAGGTGATTTGAAGCTGCTGTGCTCGCTGCTATTGCTCTGACAGCTGTGTTTACACAGCGGCTGATAGACACCATTTGAGAAATCTACATGGGTGATATTTGGGGGAGTCGAAGCCATTTGAAGCAGCATCAAAACAAATCTCAGAGGAGCTCGATTCTGCTAATAAATCACGAAATGATGATTAATCTCCAATGAATGAATGAAGCTCCCAAAGTTGAGATGTGCTTCTCTCTCTGGCTACTTTCAGAGCTTTTTTTTTTTTTTTTTTTTTGCTCTTCTAGGATCAATGCATGAAGTGATATCGCAATGTCAGCAGACAAAGTAAACAAGAAGGCAGGCAAGGGTGTGTTTGAGCAGTTTAAGTTAGGGAGGGTGGGAGGGAGGGAGAGAGGGAGGAGGGGGGGAGATGGTATGGGGGGCCCAGCAGAGAAAGTCTGGAGGACAACTAAGGGGTAAATATCTAGCCTGTGACACCAGTATGATAAGCACTGGTGGGGAGGATAAGCTCCAGTGTGCAGCTTCAAGGCGCATGTTTACATACACACACTCCCTTCAGAGGCCGATTGTAAACAACTATTTTTTTTGTTTTGTTTTAAAGTGTTGGGGAAAAAATTAACACTCTGCTTTAACAAGAAAAAAATGCCAAGAATTCAAAAAAAAAAAAGGTATCAGCAGCCACACCGCAGACAACTTAACTATGCAAAACCTGGCCCTGGTAGAGCTGTAATAGTTTTCAAACAATCCCTGCATATTACCCCCCCACTCCTAAAACACAGGAATGAGACATGTCCCGATCTGCAGTGCGCTTCTGCTGCACCGCCGCTCCGCTCCGGTTTTTTCGCTCTGCAGGCATTGCCACGTTTCTCTTCCCGTGCAGAAAGCCTCATACAGTATTGAGTGTGTGTATGCATGCGTGAGAGCGTGCATGAGTGTGTTTCTTTTTTGGACTTTTTTTTTTTTAATGTGTGTGTGTGTGCTTACTTTTGCATTGCAGGTCCACCATGGCCTGGTACCACTCGTCCTGGTCCGCCTCGTTCTCCGCGGCGATGGCGAAACTCTCGGCTCGGGTGTAGAGCACGATCATGTGCTTGTTCTTGGAGTCGGCCCGCTTGTTGATGTTGAAGCAGGTCTCCAGCGCCACGGCTTTCTTCGGGACGGGGGCCTTGCCGCGGAATTTCTTCTCGCTCTCGTAGTACTCCAGACGGGCCGGGCCGCGCTCCGAGGCGGCGCGGAGCACGAAGTACCGCCGGTGCATGGACTTCTGCTTGCGGAGGTAGCCGCTCTTCCTCACGTCCTCGCAGCTCTGGTTCTCGCACACTTGGTTCTCCATGACACCCAGTATCTCCTTTGATTTCTCCACAACTTGTTTTTTTTTCTTCTCCTTCTTCTTCTTTTTTTGTATATCTTTCTCCCCCTTCTTGTAGTATTTCTGCAAGTTTAGCGAGGTAATTCAAACATCCCCCGGCTCCGCTCCCCTCCCTCTCTCCCACATCAACCCAGGCATGTGAGAGGGGAGGCAGGGGTCGGCTTTTTGGAGTTTGCTGCTACTGCGAGTCCCGGAGGTTAAAAGCTGAATGAGGGGCTGCAGAAATACTTAGTTTCCTTCTTCTTTCGGGTTGTTTTTCCTCTCCTACGGACGGCGCACAGGGAGAAGCACATGCGGCGCGGCGCGGTGCGGAGCTCCCCCTACTCTCCACTACTACTACTACTACTGCTGCGAGTGTTTCCAAGCGCTGTCTGAGCGGTTTAATCCCATTTACTGCACATCACAGAGTACAGAGCCCATCCTGCTTCACACTGTCTGTCCGTCCGTCTGTCTGTCTGTCTGTCTGTCCCCCCACCCCTGCCCTGCTCAGCTCTGGTCCTGTAGCTGTAGTGAGGAGCGGAGCGGAGCAGCTACCGAGGAGGAGCAGGACTGTCACTCAGCGCCGTACTAGTACTCTCGGTACACGGTGCGTTCACGGAACCCGCCGGAGCTCCGACAACAGAGCTACACGCTGGAGCGCATTCCAGTGCTTTGTGGTCAGGTTTAATGATAGAGAGAGATACAGTACTTTATATGATTTAGACTTAATACTTACCAAAAAAAAAAAAAAATAGGAATTGCAATGTCACAGCAGTCTAGTAGAAAATACTATAATAAAAACATTAATAACTAAATCCTGAACTGGAAACTGAACTAAAACTAGGTCCATACATTTATTTTTGTTCGTGCAATTCTAACAAATATTGTATTTTGTCTTTTTCTTTTCTTAACATAGCAATATACTCAATCTCAATTGCATTCTGCAAGGAATACTTGAGTGAACCTATATACTGCATACACACAGTTAAGTATACGTATGTAAACAAAGTAAGTACAGGGATAGATAGATAGAGTACTTTATGAATCCCAAAGAGAAATTAAAGTGCTACGGCAGCCACTTGACATAAATCAAAATACAAAAGCAATGAGGTTGGTAAAAGAAACAAATACAATTGAAAGCTAAATTATATACAATAACTAAATAAACTAACTCAAATATTTAAAAAAAAAACATACACAATTAAAAATACAATAGAGATTAGATGATTATAATATACTATTTGCTGGGTATACAATGTTCAATGGTGTTAATATGCTATATGTATGTGCTGTACACATACATGTTTGTAATTACAGACACATTTAATTTATATACGTATAAATGCTAAGTAGCAGTATAAATGGTTTATACTGTACATTACTGTACATTAAAAACACTTAAAATGTCCTTATATCTGCTCAAAACTACAATATAGTGTGTTATGAACCATTTGTAAAACGTTTGCATGCTGCTTATTAATCTTAAATAAGAGTCTCTCGAAAACAGAAATGAAAGTTGACAATTACCCAAATTACATCTGACCTATTTATTTGCAGTGAATCTACAGCTTCTGGGCCCCCCGGGGGTTATGGGTACTGCAAGGTACTGCAGTGTCTGAAATGTTCATTTTATTTCTAATTTTATTTACTTCATTTTAAATCTTTCTCTTTTTTTCTTTTCTTTTGTGTATCTTATTTGATTCGGGTGTTGCTGTAACGTGAATTTTGGGAAGTGAATCAATGACGTCTCAACTATTAAGTCCATGCTCTGATTTATTTTATCTGTCAATTTTTTCCCACAGTCCCTGAAGGCAGCATCAGCTCCAGTGTGTGTTGGAGAGATGTCAGTGTTGACTCCATCCTGTTCTATTTATTGTAAAAATCCCCTTCTGCCCTTTATGAACATGTAAATATTTTAACACAACCACCACCGTGCACATTCAAACATTTACTAGATAAAATCTTTCATTAACACAGCAGAAGGTCGCATAAAAATATTGAAAATCTGGGGTCACAGTGAACCCATTTGGGAAAACAGTCATTTTTATTGTGATTATTGATTCCTAAAGACTGAATAAGCTGCTGTAATTAGCCAGATGAAGAATTTCCAGATGTGCTATTTCGAACAAAATAATTTTAATGTGTCTAGACTGTCTGGCTGATAATAGATAACCCCACTGTAATAAATCTCATTGAATAACACACACATATTTTTTAAATATATACATATGTATATACACACATACACACACACACATATATATATATATATATATAAATGTACAGTTCATATTTTCCTATGAATCCAAAAAGTGCGATAAATCATTCAGATAACTCTAATAATAGTCATTCAGATGGCGGTGAAGGGTTTCTATCCTCGTAGTGTATGCTTATGCAGTATGTATGTTGTTATGCAATATGCATCCAAAAGTAACCTTGTGCACGAGGTCAGAGAAATCTGGATGCCACGCGCCCCCTGCTGTTTAAATAAACCACTGCAGCTACTCTCACACATTCAACTGAGCAGCTATTCAGTGATTTGGTTTATGGAGATGAATCCATTGATACATTTTCTTATGAATTAACATTAAAAAAAAAAAAACAACCAGAGCCGAACAAATTTAAGAAGCAACAAACTGATTTTATGAACATGAATACTTGTCATTACAAAGACGTTGTTACATGAATCTCTCTCTCTTTTTTTTGTTCTGGCAAAATAAGGGAAATAAACTTCGCCTCCATGTCAACCAAAAAACAAACAAACAAAAAAAAAAACAACAAAAGAAAACAGCGAGAAACATTTTGGTCCAGTACATGAAGCGATGACGTTTTTTTTTTTTTTTACACACATTTAAGTTATTCTTGAAATTGCTTTTACATTCAGTAGCATCTCCTTTTATAGCCCTCTAAGCGCATGCAGCCTGAGAGTGGGGGGAAAAAAAAAACATACATTATCCTTCAAAGGAAAAACCTGACAAAAAACAGTGACGAATGCAAACATGTTCCACACACACACACACACACACACACTACAGAGAAAAGCCTGTCTTTAACTTCCAACGCTTCTTTGAACGCATCAAGAGGCTGTTAAGGCGTTTATAACCATCTGTAGAAACTCGTGATGCTGGGTCATTCAACTGGCTTTTCCTTTGGACGACTCGAGAGTTTTTAAAGCAGGAGACAACGCTGATGGATTTACTGTTGTTGTGTTGTGTGTTTTTTTTTTTTTTTTTAATATAGTTTAAAGCAGGAGATGAAAGCAAAGTAGCAGCATCAGCAGCAACGTCGTGGTGTGATATACGTGTGTATTTCTGCAAAAAAAAAAAAAAATCATAGAGGCGTCATTTACTCGTGACTCCCACAGAGCCCTGAGGTGGCATCTACTGGCACACAAACTTTTTTAGACGTAATGTCACGTGGTACAAACACAGCAGGCTCCCATACAGACATACTAAATTTTCATAATTACATTCGTGCCTTTTCTTTTTTTTTTTTTACCCCCCTCCTCACACACACACACACACACAAACACACACACAACACGTAAACACAGACAGAAAAAGGAGAAAGGGGAGGAAAAAGGGGTGGGAGGCTGCAGGGGTTCTGCATGGACGTCCAAACCCTCCCTCAGAGGGTGAAAAATACTCCAGAGGCATTGAAATGGCAGCGACTCCTCAAGTTCACTTCTCCCTCCTTGGTTCCCAGAGATGGATGGGAAGGTGGAGTAAGGAGAGCGGGGTGGTGGTGGTGGTGGGGGGAGGTGAGGGAGGGAGGGGATCAGATGAAAGGATTCCGCGACGTCCCTCGACTGGGGTAAACATTTCCCTGAAAGACAGAGAGAAAGAAAGAAAGAAATAGAGAGAGGCAGGGTGAGAACGAGCTGGGAGGACTTTACTACGCTTCCTGTATTTTAGCAGAAAAAAAAAAAAAAAAAGACAGCTTGCAAAAAATACAAATTAGCCTCCCTTTTATCCCCCCCCCCACTCCCCTCTCGCTCAACGCTCAAGTGCCACTTGGTGCCACTTGTTCGCCAGGCAAGCAAACTCGGGGTACTCACTGTAAACGGGTTCACCGACATTGGCCGAGGGACTTTGGGCTGAGAGTCGGACGCAGGGAAGGAGGCAAAACCTGTAACATACATGACAAGAAAAAAAACATGTTCATTGGTGCGAAGACGGCACCGAAACTTGAAACCAGAAACCACAGATGATAACGTGAAGCGCAGCAGCAGCAGCAGCAGCAGCAGCGGCGGCGGCGGCTCTACACTGGGAGTTGGAATTGGTATTCCTGAGCTGTTGCTGGTCACTGTTGAGATACTGAATCATTTGTGTTGCATCGGCGCCTCGCAGCTTCTCGCCGTTTGATCTGCAGCCGACTCACATACAGTCCAGGTCGTACAGGCATCCGAAAGCTACAGCGTGTGTGTGTGTGTGTCCAGGTTTTCATTTGGATGTTGAATATATGGATGAGATCCTATTCTCTTCCTTTTTATGTATCATTTTTCCATAAAAGGTTAATCATGTGGCTCAGTTTATTGACGTATAGTACAAACCTAAATTATGAGCATATTGTCTTATAAAAATATGACTCTAGTGTAGGACCTTATGTGAAGAAAAATTCAACCAAAAGTCAAATATATAACAGCTACAGAAGCGAGAAGGTTTAATAGCCAACCTGAAAAGAAAAGGCTTTATTTTATGTGCTCTGTACAGCCGACCTCCACCGGCTCAGGTCTTCAGAGAGAATTCTGTTGGCGGAGTCTGATTAGATATTTTATAACCCCCCAGGTTAAAATGTGTGCAGACAGGTAAAATGGGAAGGGGCTCTATGTTGGAGGCAGATCACTTTCATATATTTTGCAGCTGCCCAGACGTTCGGTCATACTGGCAGGAGGTGATGCAGAACGTTTTTTGGTGGCTGTTCTTCCTCTAAAATCTATTTGGACGATATCGCAGCTCATTTTTCAGCGCGAGACAAAATATCTATTGAAGATATTATTAGCAGCCAGCGAGAACGGTTACAGACTAACCTCCAACAAAGTCTGACTGGATGGATATTGTGACTAATGGTCAAAGTATGGAGAGAATGACCTTCTCGCTGCATCTACGGGTTGATGGATTCTTGCACTACTGGGAAAAAATGGATTGTGTTCATGACCTCATGAGATGATAACTGAGCCACTGTATGTTTTGTTGTATTTCTATGCTTATATAGTATATAGTTATAAAAAAAAAAGTCTTACATCTCTACTGCCTGCATCTGGTTAGATGAATATAGAAAACTTGTAGCAGATTTTATGTGTAGCTCTTAGGAGATTTGTTCATTTGTAATGTTGTGTTATTTGTAAGGAGTCATGTTCTCGTTGAAACAAATGTTTCACCATGGCAACAATATTTTTGGTGTCCATATAAATAAACAACTGCTGCTACTTTACTGTGCTCTGCAATGTCATATTACAAAAGACATTTATCATATCTGGTAGAATATTGAAATAAACATAATGGATTCACAATCATAGAAAATGTCCTTCACAAAGACAAAACTTGTTACATTTAGCTCGACACTGTCCTCGTTACTGATGAACCTGTCGTTGTTGTTTTGGGTTTTTTTTTATATAATTCATTCAGTGGACAAAATGTCAGCAAAAAAGTGGAAAACAGCTGTCACTGTTCCACAGCTCAAGGTTACTTGTTTTGTCCTTCCTCAAAAATATTCAATTTATTATGATGTAAAACAGAGAAAAGCAACATGGCTGGCAAACCATTCAGCTACCAGGCAACTCCCTGTTTTGACTATTTAAGGAAAGAAATTACAGAATCTCAGAGAGGTGGACTTATCAGTTTCTGCAGCAGAAATCAAGAAATGTAGTTATTATTAACTAAATATCACATCTACCAACCCAAATGCACAAATATCAACACCAAACCAAACATAACAGAGCATTGACACATATTCCTTTTCCCATAGTAAGAAAGATACACACACTCAATATTGTACTTTAACAAATAATTGCAATAAAAAAAAACAAAAAACATTTACCGTTGGCTTCCTGGTTACTGGCTGACTCGTGAGGAAATGCATTCTGGGCAGCAGGTGCTGGAAACGAGACGGATGGAGGGAAAACTGAGGTTGGCGAGGTGACAAACGCATTGGAATCACCTGGAAAGAAAACACACACACACACAGAGCTGTTGATTTTTTTATTGTTAGCTGGTTTTAAAGTCAAATATATGAGTATTATTTTTCTATTAGCTGATTTATTATGTACAAAGACCCAGAGGCGACATAAAGCAGTCAACAATATATAACTGAATATATCAATAAATCATAACGTTGAATAATTAAAATGTAATAAATAAGACGATAGAATTCACAGAGCTCAGAGTTCATGAACATTATTATAAATTATTACTACTGATTGTTGTCTGTGTGTTTCGGGGTCAGGACGGGGTTCGGATTTCTTGTTTTTTTTAATGTTTTATTGTCTGTGAAGATATTGTTTCCCCTCGTTTGTTGGATTGCTTTATTCTTTTTCAGCTGTTCTTTATTATCTTTTTCATTATCCTTTATCCTTGTTTTCCTTTTGGGGGTTGGGAGGTGCTTGAGTCACTTTATTAGTACTGAAGTGAGTTTTATTCACTGTATTTGAATTTCTATTGTCTCTGTCTATTATTTCTCCACTTGTTTGAGTTGTTTTTCTGTCAAAATGTAATACATAATTAGTCACAGATGTGTTTAAACTAAGTCGAAATAAGATGTTAAGGATGCAACAAATGATTATTTAAATAACTGATGAATCCGTCAATCATTTTTTTTGGACTAAATGTTTATGAAATGTCAAAAAAAAGTGAAAAAGTTATGAGTCATCAAGAGCCAAAACCAACAGATATTCAATTTAAAGTCATGTATAACACACAAACACAGCAAATATTCTCCATTTGAGAAGCTGGAACCAGAAAATATTATTATTATAATTACTATTACTTTTTTGTTGATCTTCTAATAAATGTGAACTGTTCTAAACTCTTTAAAAAAAAGTTATACTTTTTCTTTAACCTGCAGACTCATTTTAAGACTTTTTCAAATAGAATAATCAATATTTATTGTTTCTTAAAAGACATTTAAGATAGTTTTTGTCATTTTTAGGAGTAAATGTTTTAATAAAAAGAATCTGGATATGTTTCTCTGCACAGTAAATCCCAGAGACACAAAACCCTGTCTAAAATATCTAAATATTAATCATAAAATCATCATTTTCATAATTTTTTTATAAGAAAACATGTTCTAGATCATAAGAGAAAATAATACAAAGCTACTGTTGACATAAAACCTTGCAGACAGAAGCAGCAGAGTTTCATCTGAAGGACCCTGAACATGATTCTCACCTCCTGAGGAGCTGCTGAAGGGGTTACTGGGGGAGAGGGCAACGGGCTGCTGGGAAGCCGAACTGGAGCTGGAGCTGAATGGGTTGGGGAAATCTGAGACACACAGGGAGAGGAGGGGGTTGGGGTGAGGGGGTGAGAGGGGGGAGAAGAGACGGAGAGATAATTCACAGTGCGCGGGGTTAACAGGGTACATTCCTGGCTATTCAAAAACCGACACCGCTCTGAGTCACATGGATGCATCGTAATTAGACGTGTTGGACGGCTTTCAAGATGAAAGAAGTGAATGTAAACACGGTGCGGGTCAGCAGGAGGGATCGATGCGGTTCGTGCTGGCTACTTACTTGCAAAGGTTTGGGAGCTGGAGACTGTATCGACACCGGGGGAACTGTGGGGAAAAGAAGAAAAAACAAAGATGCTCGATCAGAATATGACCTTTAAAGGGCTCTGTGCACAAGAAGAACCAAAAAAAAAAAAACTGCCATGACAAGATTGAATTCTCCTACCTGGCAGGAGTAGAGCTGGACGACAACCTGCTGCCAAAGAGGGTGCTGTACTGCGGAGGAGCAGCAGGTGGAGCTGCAAACAAGCATTTCACACAGACTTAACCACCATCACCTCTGGGCTCTAATAAGCCTAATTTAAGAGATCAAGTGCTACTATTATCTTAAAGTGAGAGGAGAAAAAGAGAGCTGCGACGGTTGATCTTAAGCATGGAAGTCATGAGAGAACAAAAGCATTACGAACACGCTGAATAAAATATCGTCTCTGTGTTGGGCTTGATATGAATCAAAGTGGGCCAGGGCAGAAAATCAATAACCTCCTCACTCTGCCAGGCAGGGGGAGGCTGCGATGAAGGAAGAAAACAACAAAGCCTCTTGTAGCAAGCTTGAGGGTTTCTCACATGAATCCTGTGCATTAATACAGCTGCTTTGGCTATTAAGACAAATACAGCTGATTTTAAAACAGTCTTAAATATGTCAACAAGGTCCTTTGAATCAGACTGTGCACAACTGGAGCAAAACACAATGAGCATAATTCAGCCTTGGCATTTGGAGTAAGGATGTTATGCAACCCAGCTGAGCTGGCCGTGACAATCTGGATCACACGCACACTCAAACTCTCCCTTCGCTTCTCTTTCTGTCTGTTACCCAGCGGTGGAAGAAGTAGGTGCTTTAGTTAAAGGCTACGATATAGCAATGTAAAATACTGCCTTCCGTGTACAAGACCTGCGTTTAAAATCCTAGTTATGTAAAAGTAAAGAAGCGTTAGCATCAAAATGTGCTTCTTCTGTAGATAACTGGCTCCTTTTACTCATATATTAGCATTTTACTGCTGTAGCTGGTTGAATGTAGCGAGTTTTAACTACTTTGTATACAGTTACGTAGATATTTGAATCCAGTTGTTCACAGCTGAGAGGTCAGACTCCCTCCTGAGTGTCAGAGGATAAATCTAAGTTCCTGTAGTGGAAAAGCAGCTTAAGATGTTGTGATTACTGGGGTAGGAACATTCACATTTATATTTTTTCTCTAATGTGTGAGATTTTTTTTAAAAATATTTGGAGTTTGACCGTTTTGAGCTTCAAATCTTTATTTAAATGAGAGAAGTTCAGATGGGAAATGTCTCTCTGGCGGAACTGCCAACAACTCGTAGACATCTGAAATGTGACAAGGGCCCCTGCCAACTGTTTTTTTTTTCACAAGTCACAAGCCAAAACAGTTAGGAACAACTGGTTTTATCATCAACAATGTGATTATTACGTGTTTTTCTTAAGTTTTAGTCTTAAAAGTAACAACTTCTGTCAAAGACATGTAGTAAAGTAAAAAATAGAGTATTTCCTTCTGAAATTTATTGAAGTGGAAATACAAACCTGTTGTCGACGTGTCAGAGAAGACGCTGTCCAGGTGTGACACCGCAGCGTACCTGTCCATGGCGTTGGAGCTGCCGACGGGCGGCGTCGTCTGGCCGACACCGGTGGGCTGCTGTGGCTGGGACAGAGACTGGGGCAGAGGCTGCTGCTGAGGATGGCTCAGACCTCCAAAGTCGACGCTTAGAGACTTGGGGAAGGCTCTGAAGGGCCCCGTGGTCCCCGAGGCCGACACTGTACGACCTGAGAGCGAGAAAACGAGACTGAACCTCAGCGAAAAAGACAGAAGCTCAGAGGATCCAGTGCTGTATTCAAGTGCAGTTCACAACTTAAAGCTTTTACACCTGTGGTGCCAAAACCACCTTGTGATTTTTTTTCATAGTGGAAATACAACTCCGCAAAGTGAGTCTAAGGCCAGGAAAAGTTTAATAAAGTCAGTATTATGATAATATTAGTCATAAAGTGGCAAAATAGTATAATGATCTGTTACTTAAGTTTGTGTTTCAAAATGTATTAAATCAATTTAAAAAAGCAAATAAAACAGGTTGAAAAGCAAGGCTGAAACATCGGAAAGAATGCGTGACAAAATAATCTCCCCTCATGGTTCATTTAGGAGCTATTCTGGTACTTTCAATCATATCACATGATCTTCATCAGCGGACAAGTTTGCACCAGTTGTCATGGAACTGAAAATGCTCAAATTTCCATATTTTGTTTCGAAGCACCAACAATCTCCACCTGCTAATGAAGGTCATATGATATGATTGAAAGCTCCAGAACAGCTACTAAATGGAGCTTGAGATTTTTTGTACATTCCTAATCATAATAATTCATGGACATTAATCTACATATAATAATATACAACACATACCAATGTAGAAATGATATTATTATCCATACAGACAAACACTGTTTGACGAAAAGAGAAAAATCAACCCATAAATCACAACAAGAAAATGATTTATCTCATGCTAACTCATGCTATGCTAACATTTCCATGCTATGAGGGTTGTCAAATGAAGGATTAGTTTAACTTTTCAATGGCAAAGTTTATTTTTATTCATTCAGTTTATTTCTCAGGGACTGTGCATATTAATAAAATATGACTGTAAATATGCCAGAATTAGCCAGAAGGCTAGTTTTCATCCGTAGTCCCTAGCCGGCTGTGAAGTTGGCAGCCTAAAGTCAGTCTAAAATCTGTACTCATCTAATCGTGGTTAAACGTTTAAAAAAAAAAAAAAGAATCAAAAAAGTGCAGCAGCAGCAAGCCAAAAACTTCTTGGACAGCTTTCAAACCACCGACCACATGAATACAACTGAGAGACAGTAACAAAGGCAGGAAATTAGCAAGGCTAGCATCTTAACAGGTAGCAAGCTTTACACAAACATTAGCCACAGAGCATGCTAGTATAAACTGCAAATGAAAATGAGGATTGGTTTTCAAACACCAGCAGGTTTTCTTCTGCCAGATGAAGAGTCCAGACCAGACTAGACTTGACCTGATTGTATGCAGCTATAAAGCATGCACAACACAAGCCGCATGTTTTGGGGATTTGATCATAGTCTCCTGCAAAGTTTCGAGATACGTCCTATCTTTGCAAACATACCTGAACTTCCTAGAATACTTGTTTGGGACGTTAATGTGTGTTGTGGGATTACAGCTGTGCCCTACATAGTTTTTAAGTGCTTCAACGCCAACGTGGTGCGAAATATCAGCGTCCCTCTGCTGACAGGGGCAGCTACGGCCTAAAAATAGCATTACTTCAAACTTGTTCTTTTTCCTCTGAGGGAACAGAGTGTGTGTGTGTGTGTGTGTGTGCGTCTCTCCTTGACCCGCCCAGCCTTCAGATCTGGGCTTTGAAGTGGGAAACCTGAGTGATGAAGAAAAATATCGACCCCACTTGCAGCATGTGACACCGACCAGCCATGACTTGAATGGCGAAATGAATGTAGAGTGCTGTGTCTTTCCTAAAACTAAAAGAAAAAAATATATTCATGTGCACGTGAGGAGGCATGGGCGGCACCAGAGAGGCCCACGGACCGGCCATCTATTATGAATGACACAGCATAGAAAAGCTTATCGATCTCAGCCATACAGCACACACTCAAACGTGTCGGTTGGTGCCGTGTCTTACCTAAAGTGAAGTGGTTTTTGAAAGAGCTACTGGCTACAAGGTCGGGGAGGAGAGGAGAGGAGAGCGAGGTAAGACAGACAGAGACAGAAAAGAAAAGGGAGGATTGGAGAAAACAGAAGAGAGAAGAAAGTGTCACTGACGTCATATGAAACTGTTGTCCCTGCTGTCATCTGTGGCCAGCTGAGCAGCCCGTTGGATTTCGCTATTCTATTATATGAAAAGCAACCCAGTGTGCTACGATGATGACATGGATGCATTTTTAACCAATGTGATCACTGCAGAGTTGAAGAATGGGCTCACAATTTCTGTCTTAAAACAACAATCAGTTGTCCAAATGACCACTATTCATACTAGCTATTAAAACATCCCCTTCAAATGTTTTAATGTAAGTGATGGGAGGGTTATTTTGTGCAAAAATGGATTTAAAAGTTGACCTGAAGCTTCTATGAGGCTTCAGCAGCCTGAATTTGTCCTATCAAGTGGATATCTGACACATTTACAGTCTTTTTTGCCTAAAATTCCCTCTTTGCGTCAGTGTTTCCATGCTGAGATGCGGTGGAAGTATAGTAACAAAACAAGGAATTTTGGCAGACTGTAATGTTGAAGGTTATCTACTTGATTTGACTCATTTGGATGGCTGAAGCTTCATATTACCATCAGATAACCTTTTAAATACATTTTTGCACAGACGGACAGTGGATTTTGTCCCCCATCACTCACATTTTAAACTGCATTATGAAGGAATCTTCTAATGGACAGTATGAATAGGAGGAATGATTTCAGTGAGAAAAACCTATTTCAGTTTTCATTTGGGCACCTGACTGTTGATTTAACACAGACTTGAAAAATTGTGAACCCTTCCTCTAAGTACTCCTCTCTCTTTGTCCTTCCCAGAATGACACGTAGAGCCAACAGCGTCACCAGTGAGATTCAGTGAAAATACTGTACAGTATGTGCTGGACATTCTGGGCAACATGGTACCAACATGCACTGCCAAATTTTCCAGCCCACATAATTGCTGGATAGAAGAATAATTAAACATTGATCAAAAGGGTGAAGTATCCATTCTTTTTTACAAGAGAATTCTTGTATTCACAACTCCGTCTTTAGATCGCAATAAGATGCAACTGGAAGAGGAACTTGGCTCACAAATATCGCAAACATTCTGGCAGCTAATTAGTCAATTAGTTTGTTTTATCATCAATATGTGTCAGGCACCAGCTACTACAATTTAGGCATTATTTAACTAGCATTAAATTGGCAAAGGTCTTTCCAAGAATAGTTGAAATCAGTTTAACGGGTAAGTCTGCCAAAAAAATGTCAACAAACCCCATGGAAAGGCCAAAGCCAAATAATGTGTTAGACAGCCTCTCAAGACTTCCCCAGCCTGTCTGTAGCTCTCGGCCTGAAGCAGGTTTTTTCCTACTGAAGGCGTAAATCTTTCAAAAACTGTTTAGTTTCATTTTTAAAGGAGGAAAAGTCATTTCCTAAAGCAGCTGGGCACTGTATGTTTTTAGCAAATGTTACCCAATCAGCAGTTAACAGTGCATTTCTCGGGGACTATTTTTAGCAGTGGATTAATACATATTGTGCTCATAAGTACTCGCAGCTGCAAGACGGTGTATGTGGGAGTGACTTAAAAATAATCTATTGTGCCCATGTTCATTATAATGAAGGAACATGTCACCCAGTGCAACTACGTGGCTCATTTATGTGTTTTTAATCGTTTTTAGACAACGATGGATGGTTTTTTTGCATAAAGGAATGTGGCAATGCAGACAATATTTATTAGTAGGATCAGTTCATTGTTGGTTTTGGGTTTTTTCGTGGGATTAGTTGAGAGGAAGAAAAATAAACAATATCATCAGACTGGGGGACTTTTGGACAGAAGCTTGTAGCATCCTCTCAAATATACGTGGCACAGTCATTGTTGACCAAGCTAACCAAGTCGAGGCTGTGAACGTTTTTACAGCACTTACTCATCCGCTGATTCTCCTACAATGCAAGAAAGACGACATTTCCATCTCATAAACTTGGGTTAGAGGAGGTAACGCCACATCTCAAACAACTCAAAGCTCAACCAAAAGGTTGGATCTGGCAACCGTTTTGTCTTCTTAAAACAAATCTCCATCAGAATGATACATTTTATAGCTAAATAGAAACCAGGAAGTGGTAGAAAGTGAGGTATCCGGCGGGGGACAGACCTGAGGGCCGTGGGAGGGCGGGAAAGGAGGGGGCGTGGCTCTGACCTCCCAGCGCTGATGACAGGGAGCCCGGGCGCTGTCTTTCTATCCCGCAGAGGGCGGGATCTGCATCCGAGAAAGATGACAGATAGGGAAAAAAGATGAACAAGTGAAGCTTCGATCAGATTCAGTCCAGAAATATCAACCCGACAGAGATCAACCTCCGACCTTTCATAGGGGGGTCTCTGAAGCTTTGGGAGCGCGAGGGCCGAGCAGTGAACACGTCCGTTCGCATGTCAGCAGGCGAGATGGCGGGGGCTCGATCCCATGGTGGCAGCTGGGACTGAGACTAGTGGAGAAGCGATACGAGAGAGAACAGATGGGAAGTAGAAAGAGAGAGACAAAGACAGAAGAAGAAGTCAGGCTCCTTCATAGTTTCTCAATAATTCATAAGCAGCAGCTTTGATGTTGAGGCTACCTGGCCCTCTCGCTGTCCGACCCATCAGTCTCTGTCTCCCCGCCGCAGTGTGGAGGGGAATTCAGGTCGTTTCTTCACCTTCTATTCTCTTTTTCTAATTTAGCCCTCTTTGTACTACTTCTCTTTTCACTTCCTCTTTTTCGAACCCCCCCCACTACCCTCAGTTTCTCCCCTGAATCCTCATCCTCTCACTTTCACTCCCCTCCCTTCGTCTCCATCACTCTCTCGCTCCATTACGTGCACAATTAGTCCACATTTAGCCGCTCACCAGCGTCCTCGTGGACCTGGCGTTGGGGGGCAGGTTATGGGACGGAGCCTGGTTGGCTAAAGGACCGTGAGAAGGGGGCACCGCCTGGACCCCTGGGCTCCAAGGACCCTCCACATCCCTCCGGTTCTTACTTTTGGAGAAATGCCTGAAAAAGACAGGATATCAAATGAGTCTGTGTGACTTGCTGGCCTCATAAAAATCACACCTTAAGCTCAACATTTACCTACTTAACAAACATCAAACCTAATTTTTTTTGAGTAGGCATCTGTATTTCAGTAACAACTGCGACAGTGGATGTCTAATTTTGGAACAAACGTCATCAGTTGTTTGGATCTAATTTTGTCCTGGTATGCCCTTTCACTTCCAGAGCTGCAATATTTAATCAGTTAATCTTTAAGTCCATCAACAGAACATTAATCTATAACTATTTTTATAATCAATTCATCTTATAAACTAATCCTTCAAGCAAAAATGCAAATGCAACACAAGACTCTGCTGCCATGCTAGCTTAACTGTGAAGCTGTACTTAGCATAGCAGCGCTTCAAGCTAAATTTGATCCACAAATTAAATTTCAATTAAAAAAAAATAATGGTAACTATGTTCACCATCTTCGTGTTTGCATGCTAACACTAGCTTGACTGCCTTTATTTATACAGGGGGGATAAACTGCTCTCTTACAGTTAACAGTTAAATGAAATAAGAAGAGAAAACAAGGACAGAAACAGAAGATTTGTGAATTAGCATTAAACTGTACAGTAAAGCTAACGGGGTGGTCGTTAGTTTTACAAGTCTTTGAAGGTATGGAAAGTTTGACTTGATGATGGCACTAGATAAAAATTTAAGGGATTATCAAAATCATTAGGGTTAATCTTGAGGAGGAAATGAATGTGTGTATCAAATTTCATTGTTATCCATTTAATAGTTGTCGAGACATTTCACTCAAAACCACAAAAGTGGCGCTAGAGGAAATGTCAGGGGGTCACCAAAGTCAGTATAAGCTTCATCCTCTGGAGAATATGAATATCTGTAGCAAATTACACAGCAAATCGGTCCAATAGTTGTTGAGATATTTCAGTCTGGACCAACAGACAAACCGACATTGCCACAATCACCAGTTCCAGCCTCTCAAATTGAACTTTTGCTGTTTTTCTTCATCTTATATTATAGTAAACTGAATATTTTGGGGTTTTAGACAATTTGTCCAAAAACGCAAGTGATTTTAAAGATGTTGCCTTGAACTATGGGAACTTGTGAAGCATTTTTCACTATTTTCTGACATTTTATAGACCAAATGATTAGTAGATTCATTGGGATAATTAACAATATTTTTTTTTAAAAATCATTGTTGCTCTTGCCCTTTTACCCACATTCAACTTCCGTACCAGATGAAACCAAACACTCACCATTTTTTCTTCTCATATTTGTCCTGGAGGAACTCTTTGAACTTCTGCGAGTCCTTCATGTCGGAGCAGCCGTCTGTCTTTGGGTCAAACACACACAGCCATGTCCTCCTCCCAACCTGAACACAAACAAACAAAAAGAGGGGTCAGTTTCATGATTGCGTGAGCATAAAAAACAAACCGTATCGCTGCTTTTGTTTGACATTTGAGCTCAGAAGATATCTCCCAAACACAAGCAGATTTTTCTCATCAGTGATTCATCTCCGGCGCGAGAGTCAGAGTGCGGCAAATATTACTGCCTCTGAATCATGATCACTCTTCAGAGGATGATGATGAGGAGGAGAAGCTGGACGATACACACCTCTGCTTCTCCTCACATTATATACTTAACACCGCTGACACACACACACACACACATTGTGGCCAACACTCATCTCGATAGCCTTAATGTAACAATTCACCCTTTATGTGTGTGATATAAGCTGAGGGGTGAGTGGATGATGAAGAGGAGGAGGAGGGAATGGATCGAGGTTTGGGTGGGACCTTTTGCTTCTTGGCACTGTGTGAGCCTAATAAAACTACTAATAAATCTACTATGACTAATAAAACTAAACACATCACACTGCAGGTATTGAAACGTAATGACCTCAGATGGATTAGGCTTCTATTTGGCTTTATTTTTTTCTTTTTTGCAAAGCGAGCTGTCACTCACCTCGTTGCCATGGTTCTGGAGGAATTCCACTTCCTGTTGGGAGAAGGTTGTCATGGAGATAGACTTGACTCTATGGGGAGGGTTGAGGCCTCTCCTGGGACACAGATGAGAGATGGACTTTAGCGATTCAAGAAAGAGGCAGAGAAACGGGAGATGTGTTGTCATCCCTCGCGGCTAAGGAAGGGAGAAGGGGACAGAGCAGGTGGGAGAGGAAATATCTGACAGGTGACTGTGGATTTAAGGGCATGTAATTGCTGTGAAAAAGGTGACACGTACACACACACACACACACACACATCCTGTGACAGATCTCTTAATTGTCTCCATGCTGTGTGTTCGTGTTTGTGTGTGTGTATGTGTGTGAGAGAGAGAGAGAGAGAGAGAGAGAGAGAGAGGTGGCGGTAGGGGGGGTGACAAAGTGGGACACTGCTGTACATGTGCAAGATTGCGCAATTAAGTGCTGAAACCGCCTTCCTGTGGAGTGTAATTGGGACTAGGCTGAACATGCAGAACAAAATGTGACACACACACACACACATACACACACACACATATAAATACACGCCCACACTGGAGAGGAGCCTGGGGAGAGAGAAAGAGAGAGCCAGAAAGAGAAAGAGAGAGAGAGAGAGAGAGAGGAGAGAGGTGAGTGTCAAACCTGCACCATGACGAAATGAAACGTAACTCAGAGCTGGAAAATGACCAACTAGCGGTCTGTCGGTTATGAGGCTGTGGGAAGACACGCATGAGAGAAAGACAGACAGAGAGAGGGAGAGAGAGAGAGAGAGAGAGAGAGAGAGAGAGAGAGAGAGAGACAGACACTGCGTAAATTAATTTGTGCACACATCCTCGGCTGTTGCACCAGCACCCCCCAACCCCCCCTTCTGCAAAAAAAAAAAAGAAAGAAATAACATAGAATAACACACAGTAAATCTGTCCCTGAGTGGTGCATGCATGGTGCAATCTCAGGCCCTGACACTTTTATGCTGTACAGCTCAACTGATGCTGTAATTGACCGTAAATAAACCCCCGAACTCACAGCATTCCGGAGCACGACGTGCACACGAAGCTGCCCACCGTGATGTCGGTGTAAGTCACCCCGGGCTGGTTGCACTCGAAGCAGTGTTTGTTTACTCCAGACTGGGCCAGCTCACGGACCTTGCGGGCGCATATCTCCTGGTTGTCCCGGTGCTTTCGGTTCGACATTGTATTCCTCCGGTGCGGGTGCCTGTCAGGCGGGCAGGCAGGCTCTGTGTAAACCCCTCCGCTGGTCCTCCTCCTCCTGCTGGGTCTCCTCTCGCTCACTGCGCCCGCATTATTATGGAAAACGCTTTTATGCGGCTTCAGCGCCGATGCAAGGCGGCACAGAGGAGAGGCGCGTCAAGTCAGACTGAAACAGCTGCACACGCACCGGAAAACTACAGAGCTGCTTCAGAATAAAAGCAAATGGCAGTTTAGAGCTGGGGTTCCCAACATGGGGGTGGGGACCCCCATAATGGGTTGCGAGATTATACAATAGGACAGGATAGGATACAGAAAAAAAAACATATATTGGATGCACAAAATTATGATTTTGTTTCAAGCTTTCCTCTAATTTTTGCTTTATTTCTTGTGGATTTCTGTATTTTACCTCCGCAATTTATTCAATTAAAGTTGGCAGGTTAGTAAATTAATAAATCAATCCGTCAGGAGATCAATCAGCAACTATTTAGATAACTGAATAATCGTTTTAGTTATTTTTTAAACAGAAATGTAAAAAATCAGCTTGTTTCAGCATCTCAGATGTGAGGATTTATTGCTTTTCTTTGTCAAATATGATGACAAACTGAATATTTTCGAGTTTTGGTCTGTTAGTCAGACAAAACCACACATTTGAAAATGTAACCTTGGACTATGAGGAACATTTTATACACAAAGATTTTATGGACAAAATGATTAACAGATGAATCAAGACAATCATTGGTAACTTAACTGGTAGACAACGCAGCATGTGATGAAGAATCCCAAGTAGAGTTTGCTTTGATTAAGGGGTCTAAGGCCAAAATGGTTGGTTGGGAACTACTATATTATTTTTACATCGCCTGTTTCTTTAAAGGATTTGTTCCAATACAGCCTCTGGTTACTTCATCAAATCTGTTAGTAGGTCAAAGTATTCTTTAGTTTCTCTGTGTATATTCTGTAAATCAGTTATTTTTCCAAGGCTACTCTCTCAGAAATACAGTGAAAATAAAAATAGAAATAAATAAAATAGAGAATGCATTTCAGGTTTACTTTCAAATCTGTCTTTCTGAGATTAAAGGTTGATTTGTCACTTTAGAAACAGCAGAAGAACACAGTTTTATCACAAGGAGGGTTTAATCGAGGGCAACTGGACTTGGTTGTAGATACTTGAAGATGTTTCGCTTCTCATCCAAGAGGAGCCTCTTCAGCTCTAACCGACTGGTACGACACCACTAATCCCCCACCTACAATGCTGTCCTTTCATCCCTTCCCAGCATACTTAACAACCATTCACATTTGGCTCCATGTGACAACACCAAGGATCATTTACACTTGCCGTCAAGTGACTCCAACCACTGAAGAACCAAGTGGTATCACTGACCTTGATAGTGACCTCACAGAGGTTAAATACCTGGGACTCCCCACCAGTCTGAAGAAACCCCTTAGATGAGAGATGAAATATTTTCAAGTATCTACAACCAAGTCCAGTTGCCCTCGGTTCAATCCTCCTTGGATAATCGTGACCTGGATGACTGAGAATCTTCATGGACAATTTTATCACAAGGTCCATTTAGTAGATTTTCTGGAGCTTTTCATCGCATCACATGCAAGCAGGCAAGTTTATTTATATAGCACCTTTCACAAACACCAGTTACAAAGTTCTTCACAGTCAAAGAAACAAAATAAAATCAGAATAAAATCAGAATAAACAAGAAACAAAGACACCAAACACATGTTCTTCATCAGCGTGGAGTTTCCCCTGTTGTCATGGAATATTAGATGTTCAAGTTTCCATATTAATGAACACTTCCTCAATCATCTGCTGAGGAAGATCATGTGATACAGATGAAAGCTTCAGAGCAGCTAGTAATGGATCTTGAATGTGTTTGTATTTATTTATTTATTGTTTTTATTATTAACAGGTTACATTTTGGCTTGTTTATAATCAGAATATGCTGCCTTAAGTCTGGATTACCAACCAAGCAAAGCAGGCGACTCCCCCAGAGCCTCTGACCCTCAAGGGCCCTGAAGTCAGTCAGTCTGTGAAGCAAATACTTTATGGTAATTTAATTAACCAGCAAATTAGTCAGTTTAATTGGTTAGTTTGTTATTTTCTGTTTTTAACTTTCTATTTTTATTTCCTTAATGTTTTTATTTCACCGCATCTTGTAACTCTTGTTTCAAAAGGCGCTTTATGAATAAAATGTACTTACTTAATAAAACGCAACACTACTAAATTATAAAATAAACTGTGAAATAATAATTAGAGCTTTCAGGTGGCCTCTGCACATTTGTATATAATCTTAAGGCCTTGTCCTGTCGAACAACTCTGTCAAAATTAATCTTGATACTTTTAATATTTTAAAGTGTATGCTTTAACAGACACACAGAAAACCAGGGGCAGATATTCAAGGGCAGAAATATTGACTGGTTTGGTTTCTGAGCAAAATGCATTGAGGGAATGTGTTTTGGGACCCTAACAGGTGAATCTGGTGTAATACAGTTGATATACTATATATAGTTGATTTATATTTAAACCACTGGGAGCCACAACAACCTACATCATAAACCAAGTCAGTACTGAGCTGTTGAAAGTCACTTGTTCGGGAGGAAAGCGATATTAACGATATATTTTGTCACGTTTTCTTCTTTTTGTCAGCCAACCCTTTATATTGAAAAACCTACCGGCTGTAGTATCTTAATTTATGCAAAGCTCATCATTTGGACATAAACGGAGGGGATCTCCTGTCAGCGACAAATAAGAACCTGTCCAGTTGCCAAGTTTCACATCGTCCTACTTTTTATTCTTCTCCCAGAACGTACTGTCTGTCCTGATTGTGTCGTTTCTGCTGCTTTCTTTATGAGCGCCATTTGCGCACACACGCCCCCGTTTTTTGGCGCAGTGTTGCGCTTCTGACGCTCCGGCGCGCTCTTGAAGAGGAGACAAATCATTTTAGGGAACACGGCAGAAGACAGCTGGGGAAATGAAATAAACAGGAAAGCGTCTTTTTTTACAGATTATTATATTTAGATTTAAAGTGCATAAAAAGTGGGCTGAGTTCTAGTTTGTTTATGGAGCACGTGTTAGTTTGTTTCCCTTTAAACCTGTTCTTCTTGTTCATAAATAATATTCCCACGGTGATCAGGACTTTCCTGAACAGTAGCGTTTTAAATAGGCTATAGGCTGCTAGCAAGGTTTTCGTCACGAGATTATATCAGCGAGATATTTGTTTTGATGAAGGTTCATAGCAACACAGCAGACCAAACTACGCCCTTTCCGTGACGTCTGTCAAGAAAAATACAACACGGGGGGATTTCAGTCACTGACACAAAGACAGAAAAAGTCCGATCAATGCAGTGGTCACTGAACGCATCACAATCTGTTATCCTCTGATAGACAGACCCCTTCAGGGAATCAGATCGTCTACAACATGGACCAAAGTGAAGGAAGAAAAAACAAAACAGACACATTGTTTTGACATAAATCAGCTAGGCTGTGACGACTTCTGATCAGCAGGGGGCGCCACACGCAATAGATAATCAATAGATAGATAGATAGATAGATAGATAGATAGATAGATAGATAGATAGATAGATAGATAGATAGATGAATAAGAGTAATGCGGGACAATTTCTACAAGTTGCACTTCAGTAATATATTCTGATATGAAGCCAATTAATTATTTCCACACCCAATATCAACCTGAAATCCCCAAAGTGTTTTCTACTCATATCAGAAAAGAAATAAACATCAAACTCAGAGAAGAAATGACGACTATAAAAGTGTCCCAGTTTATGTGTATTTCCTAATGTGGGACAGTTCAGGCTGAAGTCTGGGATGCTGACTGGGAGGCTGAAAGGTCTAAATCACCTTAATTCGTGCAATAAAAATGTCTCTGGTCAGTGAAACTGAGGTCTAAAGTGTATGCAAACATTTGGTCATCTCAGTAATGACAATGTTTTTGCTAATACAGATATTATAGTAATGTCTTAAATGATGTATTATGTGTTTATATTAGTAGTAATTTAACTTGCAACTTACCTGAAAATAAGTTAAATTAAGCATTACACAATTAAGACTATTGGTATTGCACGTTTAATGTACTTAAGTGCATATTTCACCACTTTGACACCAAATCTGACTATTCCGCATCAGTAAAACCAGCTGTCCCAGATTTCAAACCACAAAGTGAGACAATGAAAAAATGATTGACGCTATATGATGCTATAATTTTTATGTTCATATGTATCATAAACACATTCTCATAACAACTAGAAACATTGCTTTATTTATGACAAATTTATATTGTTTTGTCACTGATCTTTGACTGGACTTTCCCGCAAGTTCCTTCCTGTTATTAAGTGACACACCAGGTTTACTTAGAATGCAGCCCTATTCATAAGAGTTTGGATAGATGCTTTTGAGCGTAGGTGTCCCACATTTGGCAGCGTCCCACATTACACTAATTCACCTAGATAGACAGACAGATAGATAGAAATGTTTTAATTGTGTCTGTGTTTGAGATAAGTGCAGACAGACAAGCCCATTAAGTCGCTGTAATTATACTTCTCTGCTCAGCAGCTGACCACAGGCTTCAGTGTGTGATTACATCAGTCTGTGATGATGACAAAGTGAGGATTCTTGTTAAGTGTTGCCCAACATGTTGAGATGAGCTGTTTTGTCTCTCTGAACTGTGAATTACGGAAGCACAACTCTGCCAGAAAAAAAATACTCAGGGTTGGTAAAAATTAGGAGACAAAATTTTGACTTTGCATCTCAAAATTTCCACTTATCTTCCTGTCTTATTATGTTTTTTGTTTTTGTATTATCCCTTAACTTTTAGCCATAATTTTTTATCTTGTATTTCTAAAAATAACTACTTACTACGATTTCATGTAGTACTTTTAACATACTGTCTCATAATATTGACTTAAAGTATTTAGTTACTTTCTCTTATTTGTGATGTACTGCCTCATTTCTAACTTAGTAAGTCATAGTTATAACTTAGAATCTCATCATTTTGACTGAGTGAAGCACAACTTTGAGTTAATATCTCATTATTTTGACTTTGTAAGTCTTCAATTTGTTCTCAGTATGTAACTCAGCATCCTATACCTCTTAGGATTAGACTTAGTATCTCATAACTTCTACTTACTAAATCACATTTTGACTTAGTACATCTTAGTTTAGACTAATTTGTAGTTAACTTTGACTTATCATTTCATCATTCTGACTTAGTAAGACTTCATTTTGACTTAGTATCTTATAATTTTGACATACTATTTCATATTTTGGACTAAGTAAATGGACTTAGTCTCAACTTTGACTTCACTGATCTTTATTTTGACTTGGTCCCTCATAATATTGACACATTATCTCATATTTTGGACTCAGCATCTCGAAATTTTAACTTAGTATTTCTTAATTGTGACTAATTGTGACTCCAAATCTAAATCATCATTTTAATTTAGTAAATCACAATTTTGACTTGAAAACAATAATAGTAGTAATTTGACTCAGTATCTCATTCCACTTACCTTGAATATTCTTATTTTTTTTATCATGTCTTTCTTTAATGTACTTTTATTTTCTTGGCAGAAATGAGCTTCCAAAGCAATTGATTCATTAGCAGAGGGTGAGTTATAGCGTTCCTTCTTTAAGGAACGTTAAAAAAAAAAAAACCGGACAAGGTTGCCAGACAAGAATTCACACCCAGTGTGTATGCATGAGAAGCTCATGTGAAGCTCACAGTTCACTGAAACTGAAAAGCTGAATACGCAAACAGCAAAAGGAGAAACCAAATGAGGGAAAGAAATCCCACATGGTAAAGTAGTCATGACATCAAATACACCAGAGTTAGATTATAGGTGGGGTGCTCATATGATGCAACCTAATAGTATATAAATAACCATAAGGCTTATTAGTGTAGCCTTTCATTTTGTGCTGCACTTTACAACCACAGTCAACCACGAGTCAAAAAAACACGGAAATAGTGAGATGGGGGTTGGACCGAGCTTCTGCGCGTCTTTGGAGAGACACAGAGAAAGAGAAAGAGAGAGAGAGTTGTACTCCTCTCGGCACCCCTGGGAAGAAGTCCGCATCCGACACAGCCTGCCTGCCACCTGATTTGTACTTATTCTAATGGGAATACATCGATCCTCATCCATCAATAAGGATTCTTCATTTCCGAGAGAACTTCGCGCCCGGCTTTCCGCAGCATCCTCGCTTTTTATCCACCGGATAAGATGGTAATAACGCAACTGTCACCTCCTGCGTTCATTCATACGGAGTAGTGAGTAAAAAAAAAAGTCGACCTCTGGCTCGGATGTGCGACAGATCAGGCACACGGTGTCCCTGCAAGAAAGAAAAGTGAGCAGGGCGAGCTGCTGCCGGAGGAATACAAATTATACTTGTGAAAGAAAACGCGAACAATGAGCCGGGCTGTCGATGTGGAGCGTTAAAACCGAGTTACAGTTTGTGTGTCAGGCTGCTGTCCTCCTCCACCTTCACTGAGGATATAAATATATATATTTAAAAAAGAAAAAAGAAAGAAGAAGAAGTAGTATTTGTTTGCTGTGTGACTAAACGGAGTGATGACAGTCAAGCTGGACTTTGAGGAGTGTTTGAAAGACTCTCCACGCTTCAGGTAAGAGTTTCACCTGTTTCCTTATGACTCACACCAATGTGCTTGATAAAAAAGGTGAGACTAAGCAATTTATAATGATTGTTTGGAGCTGTAAAATTACCCTTTGAAGATTAAAGTCAAGTTTTAACATGTGGGTAAAACATTAAAAAAAAAGACATAAAACATAATATAGAAAGACTACCCTCATGCCAGTGTGGCAGAAACATTATTTTGCATGCGTGTGAAACTTCACTGTTTGCACTGCTGATGCTGAAGAAAACCAGCAGCCCCTTTGAGTCTGAGGTCAGGCTATGTTATGTCACTGCAGTGTTGGGGTCAATGAAAGAGATGAGATATTACATGCAGGCCGTAGGGCTTCAAAAAACACTCATCTGAGGTGTGACACTGCTGCATTTTGACGTGTCATTGAAACACAGGAAGCTTATAGCTGAACTCTAACACCCAAATCCAGTTAATGTCACATAACATTTTTGTGTTGAAGCTATAACAAAAATGGTATGAAGTGACAAAGATGCACCTCGAATTGATTGCTTCATATAATAAGTGGCCAAATAATATCATGCAAACTTTTTTTTTTATTTCTTTCAACACAGACCCTTCATCTGGCGTAATCAAAGGGGAAGTGTCGCTAAGTTGGTTTTGCAAGTGGCTCAAGAGAGAGTGAGGCAGAGCTTGGGTGTGCCCTGATAGCTTTTGGCACCCAGCCTGACTCACAGCGGCTTGTGTTGTCTCTTCCAGCTGATTTGGCATATTTCAATCCTGAGTTTTCAGTCTCCTTTTCTCCCTCTCTCTCTCTCTCCATCTCTACCTCTTGCCCATATTGAATATAGGAGGCTTACATGCACAGTGGTGGAAAGTTTGATTTGTGGTAGCCGCAGTGATGAGGTCTCATGTCAGGGCGAAAGAGGTGGAAGAAAGGAAAGGGAAGAAGGTTAAGTTATCACATAGTCAATCAAACAGATAAGCCAAATATGCAGAGACAAGTGAAGGAAAATAGGGGGGAACCAAAAAAAGAAGAGAAAAAAAAAAAAAACCTGCACTGACAGCTAGCGACAGCCGCTCAAATGTGCTGCCTCCTGTTGCTAGGTAACAGTGGGGTGGGAGGTGAACAGGAAGTGAGGCGAGATGTATTGAGGTGATCAACAGGAGAGACAGGAAGTGTGTTTTCTGTGGGGAGAACCACGGCGGAAATTCAGCTTTAGTTCTCTCTTAACTTTCTGTCTCTTGTGTCTTAAAACGCCCTGAAATCCAAAAACAAAAATTGTGACACTAATTCAGAAAGGAATGAAAAGGACATGTCTCACTAATGAAGGAATGTTTTTTATCTTCTCACCGGAGGCTTCCTTTCAGCCTTTTTTTAAAAAAATCCTTCTCTTTTCTTTCCTTCTCTCCTTAGCTAACTTGTCATTTGGTCGTATTTCAGCAGGACATGACCTCAGTCTTTGATTCAAACTAACAAACACAAAGAGACAAACAGTAACTGTCTGTCCGGGCCCTCCTCTCTTCTCTCTCCACTCAGTCTCGCCTCTTCTTTTTTTCCCCTTTTCAGTCTCTCTCTCTGTCTTTCTGTATCTCTGTACTATCGGTGGAAGGCAGCGGAAACCACATGGTTGAGCTGTTGGTATGAGAAGAGACGAGAGATACTGACTCTCACACCAAAAAACTGACAAGCCAGCCACAGACATCTGACTTCTGAATAGTGTTTGTGAGGTCCAGCTCTCATTCTGAGACAAAACAAAACTCGAGGGCAGTTAAATCAATTAGATACTCTGCAACAAGCAGGCTGGATAGTTTTCTCCGTCTGTTGTTACACAACGTTTCCATGACTGATGTGTACCTAAGCTCTGTTCAAACCCACAGAAAACTATTCTAAATGTTGCTCAAGATCACAAAATCTCTAAAAATACCAAATGCGTCATGCCAACTCAGACTGAAGAATGCACAGGGAGATGAACATAAGTGATTATTATGATGCATGATGAAGCAGACATCTTATGTGGTATGTAGGATCAGAATAGTTTATTCAATTTCTGTATGTGGAAGTTTTAATGAAGCCTTGAAACAAGAAAATGTGTAACGTACATAAACGTGTATGTTAAAGTGTAAGACCATTGAGGGTCACATGTTTGTAAATGAAAAGCTTAAATGTGAACATTTAAGTAGCAAAAAAAGCTGCAAAAAAAAACAATTATGCAACTAAATTATGAATAAATGCATGAAAGGTATTTAAAATGAAGTTAAATGTGGGTGTCATGCATTTATATTATCTGTGTTATGTTTCATGGAGAGTTAGCCAAAATGCTATCTTTCATTTGTAGTCCCTGGGAAAAAAAAAGAATAAGTATGCAGCACAAATCATGAAAAGACATTACTGATAGTAAAGATATCATACAAGACACCATTGTGCTACCTTGTTTGCTACAGATTAAAACATGCAACACAGAAGCACACAATGCACAACACATAAAACAAAAAAGTGGGGAAAAAAACAATGTTAATAGCAATAAAAAGACAACCTTTAGTCTATAAAATGTCAGAAAATAGTAAAAAAAAAAAAAAAATACCAGTCAGAGGTTCCCAAAGTCCATGACGGCATCTTAAAAGTCTAAAACCCAAAGATACTCAACTTACAGTGACAAATAGTCTGCACTAACATCATATTCATATGTATGTAACTGCATATTCCTTGTAAATATATTGTAGTTTTTCCTTTTTTATTTCTTCTTTTAATGCTACTTTTATATACTTTGTTGTTTTGTTCTGTTCTAATGTAACACTGCATTTCAGTTTGCAATCCTTAATCCTGTATAATGACAATAAAACTGAACGTTGAACCTTAACAATTAACAATTTATCAATGTTAGATTCGATTTATTTTCTGTTTATTGACTAAGATATCAAGAGATTATCAAGATGCAGGAGCTCATGTGTTTTTTTAAATGACGTCAAAGCACAAAGCTTAGACGTCAAGATTTTGTGTGTGTGACTTTGTGGTTTATTTGTGTGTTTTTTTCGTATTTCAGAGCTGACATTGAGGTTGTCCAAAATGACGTGAGCGAACTCGAGACACGATTAGACAAGGTGAGATTCATACACTACACCTACACATGCTTTTACAGTCACACACTCCTCATGTGAAGAGGCAGTAAAGTGAGAGGTGGGTGGCAGTGGTTGAGGTATTTTTCACCTGAGTGCTAGCAGGAAGTAGCGGCAGGTGCTGCTTCCCCATCGTATTGTCCTGCTACATAGAGAACTACAGCTTGTTCTGCTTCGATATGATAACCAGTATATCCCATCGTGTGTTTGTGTTCACACGTTACAGTTTCAGATCTATTCATCTGGTGTAGATGTCACATGCTACGTTTCTGTTCCCCCATGATATTGAATAGGCATGAATCAAAATGACATGCCACTCTGCAGTTCAGGGTTTTATTTGTTGTAACACTTAACAAAAAACAAATCCTAAACAAAGCACTTGTGTCATTTAACCCTCTGCCGCATGGCAGCAGAGAGATGAAGTGATTCAGACAAACTGGACTAACAGGGTTCAAACCCATCAGGTGATGATATCTACTCTGCTGAGGCAACCGCCTCAAGCTAAAAACTCCTGTGCTGCTGCTGAGTAGCTGACCTTTGACCTTACTTATCAAAGCAAAAATGTGAAAGAGGAATTTTCTTACTTGTAAGACTACCAGATGTTAATTTACGATGAGATAAGATAACCGAAGTAATCCTATTTTTCTGTTCCGCTAACATGCTACATGCTATCATGCTGTAACTTGTCTGAGCTGCAGACAGATTCGGCATATTGCCAGAAATTGTTTCATATTGTATTACAACAGGTGTGTGACGCTCCCACCTCTCTCTACTCCTTTCTGTTATAAAGGGGAAACAAAACATCTTCTACCTCGCATTACCTTTAGATAGCTTATCGGCTACTATAAAATGCCAGAATGCCTTTTAACATTTGTATCACATGTGTGTCTACTGGCTGGATAAACTAAAAGAAAGCAGTACTTTATCCCTTCTGATTAGACGGAGCTATGCTAGGAATTATGTGACGTCGCCACACTCAATGCAGTAAAAATAACAAAGTTGTAAGTTGTCCAGTGCTAACAGGTGCTGAACACAAGTGGCCTCTTTCACAGAAGACATGTCACAGTAGCAAAAGCACAGCTGTAAATAGTCAAAATAAGTGGCTGGATACCATTTTGCTAATTCAGTTTCAGGGTGCTGGTATTGTGCACACAGGCTCACTCTCACACTGTTATGTCCTTCTGGGACACTTTAATTTACCGTTAATGTTATCAGTAACACCTGTGCTGTCTGCTGTGAAAGAGGGGATAATGCTACATGCTAATATTTAGCATCACAGTGCCACAAGAACCTTTCAGTTACACAGTAAAAGTTTTTAAAAAAAAGTTTGTCGATGTTAGCAAACATTAGCCACTGTAAGCTACTGATCATACTACAGCATGTAAGACACCAAACTCCTGCATGTATTGAATTAATTAACTTAAGCTAAAAACGTCTTTTGTTTGTTTGTTTTGTTTGTTTCTTATTTCTGATTTTATAAGGTTACATAGTCTCACTTTTAAGGCTAACTGAAGTTAATATGGTGGTTCATCTGTCAGAGTTAGAGAAACCAAGCGCATATTTCCCAAAGTTACAATCATTTTAGTACAAAAAACTCTATTTGAGTGATTCAATGTGCTGAAGCCTCACATTAGCTTCAACATTTGGAAGAGATCTTTTAGTGGCCAGTATGAACAGGAGGAATGATTACAGCAAGAAAAACATGTGTCAGCGTTCATTTGGGCTCCTGACTGTTGTTTTAAGACAAACTTGAAAAATGATGAACCCGTCCTTTAAGTTTGTTCACACTCACGCAGCATATGTGTAGCCATTGGTGGGCCGATCACGGTGCTTCCAACACACATAGAGTCAAATGAATGAATGAACACCAGTCATTAAATGTTTAATGAACAATAACTGTCATCTTGTAATTCTGTTAAACTGTAAAATATATTTTCTTAGTGTAGATCTTTGTTAAAACTCATTAATAAAGCAAAATAAACTAAAACATTTCTTGTGTCCATGTAAAAAAAAAAAGTCAAAACATAACAAAGGTATATTCTTATCCAACCTATCCACTATAGTCTCTACTGTTTGGCGGCTTGAATCAATAAACAGAAAAACTTTTACAAACTTCTGAAATAACTCACCGTTATACTGATTATTATTGTCACCTCAAGTACTTCCTGTTCAAATAAAGTATCCAGGATCGTCGTTTTGACCGTGTTTGTTGTGTGTTTGTGTCGTACAGCTGGTGAAGCAATGCCAGGCCATGCTGGATGCAGGCAGGGCCTACTGCCAGACCAGCAAGAGCTTCGTCAACGGCCTGAGGGAGATGGGACACCAGTGCTCCAGTGACAGCATGATGGGGGTAAGAGGAGCTTACTGACATATCTGTCACCAGGGAGTTATTTATATACTCCTGTTAACTCTCATGTAGCGTCATTTTCACACTCAGATTGTGTCATGTTTACTTAGAAGGCAATAGGAAAAGGTGTCAGTTTTATCTGATTGATTCAAAATAGCCATTTTTAGGATGTTTACGCTTCATTATCTAAGGCTTTTGAATTTAAACGAGATTAAATGAGTCCTCGTGATCACAGTCTGCACTGATCAGAGACGGCTACAAGGCGGAAACACCACAAAATTGTTAAGATTTGATGAAAAGCAGAGTCTAATATCTAACATGTCTGTCCTGCAGGAGTGTTTGGAAAAATTTTCCAAAAAGCTGTCTCTCATCTTGGATGCCCAGGGGGTGAGTCTGTCCAGGCCTTTACCATCTTTGCACCACAGTCTCCGTTTCCAGTCACGGCACTTATCAGACGCCGTATGTGGTCGAAAGAGGCGGCAGCAATACTGTCGATCACATATCGTTTGACATTTAGCAGATATCTGTGCTCTCTGTAATAAATTTGTACCCGCTTGCCTCTTCCCCCCCTCCTCCTCCTCCTCCTCTGTCTGCATCTTTATCTCCCTTTTAGGAAGTGATTGAGATCACACAGAAGGCAGTGAAGACGAAGCTACAGAACTTTGTGAAAGAGTGAGTGAGCTGCTTTGGCCACCTTCCATGTTTGTTTCATCTAATCCTTTTGTTTTATTTTTTTTCGGTGCCTCTCTCCCACCAGCATTTGATTTCTCTCTGAGTCTGACTCTGAGTCACTTCCATACACGTCTGCCAACCATTAGCACACCACATGAAAAAAATATTAGAGGCTTATAATCCTTCATGCTCCCTCTCCTCATACTTTGTCTTGCAATCTGCTGTTATTAGTGGGAATGATACGGTAGATTAGATGAGAGAGAGAGAGGGATGTGTGACATGTCATTAGCTGGATTTTAACCAGATGAGCTGCCAGATGAAAGCAGATGCTATTTTTTTTTTAAAGCAGCTTTTATTGGGTTTAAACAATGTAGCTCACAACATAACGGATAAACAGGACTTAACAGAACAATTGCATTTGTCCTCCACCCTTATAGTTTGTCAACACATCATGGACACCACCATCTATAATATGAAAAGAAATAATGAGAACAGAATATAATACATAACATATAATATGCATATACAACTGAATCTTCAAAGACAAAAATAAAGAGAGCAAAACATGCAAACAAATAGAAGAAGATTAAAAAATACATTAAAATGTTGAATAAATTAGTACATTCAACGATTAATTGAATTACAGCTGAAACTAGACACTATGTATCATATGATAAAGTTATAAATACCTAACATTTCATTAAATATAAGTCATGGTGCTGGTTTATAAGAGGGATCTTGCACTGACCCCTTATGAGTAAGTTCAAATCTTCAGGTAAATAAACTATAACATGTGACCAAACCTTCAAGAAGAACCTGTCGTTCTCTTTAAGACATCTGACACTACTTATCGTACTCTCTTTAAACTCCCAAATTCAACAAAACTCCCAACTGTGTGTCGTCTCTTCTGTTCCCGTCCGCCAGAGATGTACGTCGGTTCAAGGACGTGCGCAAGGAGTTTGAGCGCAGCAGCGAATGCCTGGAGGGGGCGCTGTCAAGAAACGCTCAGGCCCCGCGGCAGAAGCAACATGAAGTGGAGGAGGCGAGCAACGCTCTGCTCAACGCACGCAAAGGCTTCAGGTCTGAGGCCCTGGACTATGTCCTGGAGGTGAGAAATGATGTTAAGAGAAGGGGAATTTTAATACGTCCCTGTTTTGCATTCATGTATCCTTTAAGCTTCTAATTCAATAACCTTGACTTGTGTCATTGAGTGCTTAAGAACAGGCTTGTCGCATAGCGAATGCACATATTTAGAAACATGTACTCATCAGCCGAAAGAGGCTTACAGAGTTTCCATCAGGCTAATCAACAATATTAAATCTCTAAAGGGAAAAATAAGTTGTGTAACTGATGCGTCCAGGTACCAGAAGCAGTCTAGATTAAATATAGGACAGCATGTCTGATTATAGTTGTGCTTTTGCTATTTTGAATGATAACAGGTTTGCCTCAGGGCTCCTCTCCAGACTTGTGGTTGTGGCTCCCAGAGGCTGAGCTGGCCAGTGAGTTTTTTGGTTATGGAAACATGACCAGCGTCTCTCTAACCACTGCTGCTTCCTTTTTGTTTCAGATTAATGTCATTGAGGCCAAGAAGAAGACAGACATTCTGATGGCAGTGAGTTCATGTTGACCTATTTCAAGTTCAAAGTTCTTGTTTTCATGAATAAGTAGAAATCCTAAAAATGTCTCGGGGACGTTGCTTTGGTTGAAATTCGCTGAGGATATCTCGATGAAAGTAATGAAATCTCTCACATGCTTCCTGTCAGATGTTGTCGCTGATGGAAGCTCAGGCCAACTTCTTCCAACGTGGCCACCAGTCTCTGTCAGAACTGGACGAGTATCGACGAAAAATCTCTGAAGAGGTAATTGTCCACTTGAGCCTGACTGATATAATTTCCTTTGTTACAAATCTTCCAGCAGTCATCTATAGAGCCGACATTGTGTTCGTTGACAGAATCGACTGCGCACAAATAAATAACAGCTGGACAGGAAAAACAGAGACAACAACAACTGACTCATGTGAAGTGCTTGGAAAGAGCTTCAGAGCAGGAAAATCTGGAGAATGATTGTCGTTATTCGCAGCCTGAAGAGACAGATAGTAGCTTCAACATGTCTGCAAGATATATCAAAGTACACTTGCAGTGTGCTAATCATATGGTTACAACATAACTACGATAATTAACTGGATCTTATTAGCTATAAGCTGATATGATTCATCAGATGTGGACTAATAAAGAAGCAACACAAAAATCAGCCATTAGCAACATTTTGAAACTACTTAGACATTTAGGGAAATATTGTCATTCACTTCCTTGCAGAGAGTTAAATGAGAAGTTCGATAATATCTGTTTGTTTGTAAGTATGGAGTTGAAACCAGGAGGCGATTAGCTTAGCTTAGCATGAAGACCAGATGCGGGGGGAAGCAACTAGCCTGACTGTCCAAAGTTCAGAAATGTGCATAATTTGTGCTGGTAAATACCAAGCTAACTGTTTCCCCTGCTCCGAGTCTTTATGCTAAACTAGACTAATCACCTCCGGATTGTAGCTTCATGCTTAAAGTGAAGATTGGTATCGATTTTTTCATCTACCTCTCAGAAAGAGAGCAAATAAGCATATTTCCCAAAAAGTCAAACTGGGCAAATCTGAATTCTGTTGAAAAACCCTCCGATCAAAGAAATGTATTACTGTTGGCACAATGTGATGAAAGGCAGATTCAGAGGTTTAAGTTAGGTTGTGGCAGTGGGAAGTGAGTGGAAGGCCTTTGAAAAACAGCAAAAAGAGACATAACAGGTCAAGATATCATGCTGCAAAAGCAAAATAAAGAAAGATTTATATGAATTTGTTTTAACCAACAGTCCGGTTGTTCTCTGACCTAAAGTACTTAACCTAAAACCTAAAACAATAACACCATAAAAAGGTCAATTTAGAAGCCATTCTGGAGATTTCAACCCTATCAGATAGTCTTCCTCATACCTCGAGGAGTTCTGATTGCAGGAGGCAATTTGTCTTGTGAAATGTTGAATTGCGTTTCCTTTTCTGGCCTCCAAAAGTTTTGCTCACAATTCATGTACACATGCAGCCTGTGATGAGGGATTGCAAGCCGTCGATTCCATCATTAAGGGTCACAAGCTGAAATCTCAGAGATGATGTATGTTAACAGTAAAAGTCAGTAATCAGTTGACATTTTAAAAAATGCTTTGCGGTTTCATGAAGCAGGAAACATTTTAGCTAGATGTTGTTAGCATATTTTGAATATAAACAAAACCATGTTTGTGTACAATAAACCTCATGGTACCTTTTTAATGATGAGACCCAAGGTAAAGTTTGGGCGAGCTGCACCAGACCAGTTCCTGTCATGTTCCTGGGGGCGGAGCAGAGAAGTCACAAGGTGACATCACACTTTATTCGTGACAGGAAAGAGTGAGCAACAACAGGAAATATTTCACATGGCTGTGTGTGTGTGTGTGTACGTGTCTGTATGTTGGTATGTGCGTGCCTTTTTGTCATTGGAAAAGGGAATACATTTTTGCACAGTCAACCCTGCACATCAGCAGTATTAGCGTGTTACTGTTAAGTGAAAAGTATGCATGACAGGAAATTCATTTCGTAAGCATTCACTGGCCGAATCAAACCACAATAAAGCTCTTCCTGTTTCAACAGGAAATGATTGCAGCAAGAGGCAGAGGACATAGAGAGACACTGAGGATTAATATACTTGATAGAGTCTCTACCAGAGAAACCAACAGTGTTGTTACTCAGTTTGGCGCAGGAAGTAGGAAGAGGTCCAACACTTCCTATTTCCTGTTTCCTGAAAAGCAAAGTCTGCAGGAGTGATGACCTTCCTCCAACCTGTTTATCTTTCTCCATTTCTCACAGAGGCAAAATATTGTTAAGGAAAGGAAAAGGAAAGCGGGTTAAGTCATCCCTCAGTGTAGTGCGTAGCCAGAAAATACAACAGATAAGAAAGAATAGGAGAAAGAGAAATGTATGACCCATGCAGTTACTCTTTTACAGGTTTTCAATGGTGCTGTTCCTCAATGGCAAACTTCTTCTATCTCCAACTTCATTAATCTTGCTTTTCTCATACTTGAAAGTTTTACATTTTCTCCTTTTCCTGTCATTTCTGTCTCTTAAATCTTTCTTTGTCCTGCCAAATCCATTTAGATTCACATCTTTTACTGATATTACTTAAGATATCCACATAGAATATTTGTTCAAGCGACAGTTCGTGTAAGAGCTTAGAACCAGCTGAGATAAACTCATATTGCGATTGTTTGACTGAGTTTTAAGCGTCAGTGTTTGTATTCGGCCGGCTGAAGTGTGTTTGAGAGAGATGATAAATAAGTTGCGGTTGTTTGAGAAGGCTCAGTAGATTATGCATTAGAGCTTTAAAGGTGCATACCACATAACCGCAACGTCCACACTTCAGCCCCCAGCCAGACGACCTGTGCTGCATGTTGCTCTCCTCTCTCTCCCCGTCCTTCCTGTATTTACACTGTCTGTCAATTAAAGGCAAAAATAATCTTAAAAAAAAAACGTGTTGATGTTGGCCAGAAGAGAGCTGAGGAGTTACTGTAAATAATGTGCATAATTTTTTAAAAAATCAATATTTGTGTCTCTTTTTCTGTTTTAACAGCATACACAGTTTGTCCTGAACTCAGCCAGGGAGAAGAGGGACATGGAGCAAAGACACGCTGCAATCAAGAAAAAGGTAATAAGTTTAAAACATTTAACATTTAAACAAATACTTGAATGAAATATTAATATTTCCCAAAGAGAAAAATGTTGAAAAGTGCTTTGCTATATATTTAACTAAAGTTTTGAAGTCCCATGATAGTCATTTCAGTGACTCATCTTCCTCAAAACATTTCTAGGATGTTTCCTACGATGACTCGATCATGGATTTTAGTGCTGACGCGGCTAATGGGATCGCCATGGAGGGCTACCTCTACAAGAGAGCCAGCAACGCCTTTAAGACCTGGAGCAGGTACAGGTTTATGTAGTGTCTCACTGGACTGCAGCGGCTCTACACTTTCATGCGTAGATCAGTTTCCTTTTCTTTCTTTGCTGGTGCAACAATGACTCTTAAGGCTAAACCATTGTTCCTTTTCATCTTCTTTCTCTGCTTCAGGCGCTGGTTTTCAATTCAGAAAAATCAGCTGGTGTATCAGAAGAAATTCAAGGTAAATTAAATATAAATTTGTCTGTTTTACAAACATGTTGTGCACCCTGTTTCTGCTGAGTGATTGAAGCTAAGCAGGTGTGGGCTTGGTTAGCATTTCTTGGATGGGAAATCTCCTAGGAAAAAGTTCCTGCTGGAAGTGGTTTGGGTGGGCCAGTAGGGGGCAGTCTTCCCTCTGGTCCTATTAGATCATAATACCCCAGTGTAATGACGGGGACACTGTACTGTAGGAGAGGCCGTCTTTCGGATGAGACATGAAACAGAGGTCCTGACTCACTGTGATCCCATGGCACTTATCGCAAAGAGTAGTCCGTGGTGTCCCGGCAAAATTCCCAACCAGACTTTTTCCATCTGGCAACCTAATCATCCCCCAGTGTAACTGACTCACTGATTTCCTCCCTCTCCACCTCAAAGCTCATGTGTGGTGAACATTCGCCAAGGTGGGTGCTAGACACTGATGGTGTTTGAAGTGTCAAGATAAAGCGCTATATAAATGTAATCCATTTATTATTATTAAAAAAGTCCTTAAAAGGCTTGAATAGCCAAACATAGCACAAAGACATTTGTGAAAACACAAACATGCTTATTTTATGCACAGTATGACCTGCTTGCTTTTCCTGTGTGCGTCTCTCTCAGGAGCAGCCTACAGTTGTGGTAGAGGACTTGCGTCTTTGCACCGTCAAGCCCAGCACTGAAAATGAAAGACGGTTCTGCTTTGAAGTGGTCTCCCCATCAAAGTGAGTCCTCCGTGGGCGAACATGCTCATGCAGTCTTGCTTAGATTCATGTGTTTGAGCGCTGGTGGAGAGTGTGTGCAGTAGTAGCACTTAAGAGACATTAAGTGTTTACAGTATGTGTGTGTGTGTTTGGTGTGTGTGTGTAGGTGCTGTTTGTTGCAGGCCGACTCGGAAAGGCAGCAGCAAGCGTGGATCAGCGCCGTCCAAAACAGCATCGCCTCAGCCTTCCAGGAACACAGAGAAGACCCACACAGCCCAGTGAGAATACACACCTACACACACACACACACACATTGTCCTCTATATCTGCATTTTTCAGTAGGAGTTTAATCTGAGAAGATGCAGAGGAAGTGGTGGGCCTTTGTGCGTCTCCTCATTCCCGTATTTGTTTGTGTGTGCGGTTTTCAGAGACAGCGCTGCAGCTCGGTGTCTACAAGCAGTTTAGGAGGAGTTGGAGGAGGAGCGGCGGATCAGGAGAAAGAGGGCTGCAAGGCACTGGACGAGGTTCAGGCCATTGAGGGTAACAGGCAGTGCTGCGACTGTGGAGAGCCCGGTCCTGACTGGGCCTCCATCAACCTGGGCATCACTCTCTGTATCGTCTGCTCAGGAATACACAGGTATACACTCTCTCTCTCTCTCTCTCTCTCTCTCTCTCTCTCTCTCTCTCTCTCTCTCTCTCTCTCAATCACACACACTCAAACACACACTCTGCTTGAAACCTGAGCTTTAATGGTTTCCCTCTCTAAACAGGAGCCTGGGGGTTCATTTCTCCAAAGTACGCTCCCTCACTCTTGACTCCTGGGAGCCGGAGCTCATTAAGGTAATTTAACTTGTTAACTACATCAGCTGCACAACCTCATTATTGTTTTTTTTAATGTATTAATAAAATGTTCCAGTGAGAATAATCATTAATCAAGGCAACAGGGAATCATTTATTTTAAGTGACTCTCCAAAAAACAGGAATTAGCACTGATGTAGATTTTTTTTTTTTTATCTCTTTGCTTTCTTTAGTTGATGTGTGAATTAGGCAACACAGTAATCAACAGGATCTACGAGGCTCGGATTGATGAGATCACCATTAAGAAGCCCCACCCCTCCAGCCCCAGGTATAAACACAGTCTGCTGCTTTTACATATCAACTTCAGTTCAGTTGTCGTTGGAAGTTCTGCTCAGTGTGTGAAAGCAGTTGTGTAATGTTTTCCGAAGCTCGGGAGGAGAAAAATAACCCTTCTGATGACATCAGGGGCGTCTCGGTTTGGGCTTCACATGAGATTTCACATGTAGACACTGGGATTCATGGGTGTCCAACGGGCAGGAGAAGTTGCATTATGGGAAATCTGACACATACGTATTAGGGACTAAAGTCAGGATATGTCGACCTCTGCCAGATTGTTTCTTTTTCTTTCTTTTTTTTTACCTCTCATAAGTGTCACAAAGTTTGAAAAAGCAGAGCACTTATTTAGATTATTTCCAATATAGAGAGAAATGAAAAAAGACTTATTTGAAAATTAAATAGAAAAAGAAAAAAAGAAAGACCATGCACAAACATTTGTAAATTGGTTTATTCCACATAATATATTTCTTTCTTTTACTGTCAACTCAATGTATTTACCTTTGCAATGTGGCTTTATTTGTCCAAATGCTTTATATGCAGACCAGCCATGATTGCACTGAAATCAGTGTTTGTCTTGTTTTGCTAGCTGCTTACGTTGCACAAAGAGAAACTGGATTAGCAGGCACAAGCAGTCAAAACGAGATGGTCCGCCTTAGATGGAAACCGCAAAGTGGAGAACCCACCATGGTTTGGTCTACAGACACCTGCTGAGAGTGCATATAAGCAGAATAACAGAAATGAACAAGGTCTCACCTTCCTCTTGACATTTAAAGTGTCAAAGTTTTGCCTTTACTGCCGGGAAGAATCTTGCTGATAGAAAACTAAAGCTGCTAAAGAGAAAAAGAACTTAAATACAGATTTATAGATAAAGTTTTAAATATGTTTGTGCGTTTTAATAATTGTCAAAGAATTCAGGCATTTTACTTATTTGCCTGTTTGCAAAAAGTCAGGTTTGGTCCTCCGTACTGTGACAATAGCACACAACAATACTATAAACTCTTCTTTGAGAAGAAACTTGTTTACAGAAGATTAACATTCTGTAGCAGCATTTATCAAGCCGTTGATCAAACATGTCGACTGCACTCTTCATCTCTTCCTGTGGTTATATTGATGTCACTAGATAAAGGTGGCTATAATTGTGCCTGTTCATGGTATGATGGTGCATTCGATCGTGAACTTGCAACACCGCTGAGTGTGACAGGTTTGTCCCCAGCTCCCTTCATCTTTGAAAAGGATTATGTGTGATGAGATCAGTAGACTAAGTTTTTTTTTTTTTTAAAAAAAACACTGTCTACAAAGACGTATGTGGCTTTCAGATGATTATATCAGAGACTCACAACTCTCTTATTTTTAGACGTAGTTTTTGACTTCCTTTTCTGTCCTCCGTGTTGTGTCGCAGCAAACAGGAAGTTTGGTACGATACGGATGGTTAACTCTGTGACTGAAGTGTCCTCCGGAAACCTGCACGCTTTCTGCATCATGAACTTTCGCACTTGTCCCGTCTGGGTTTATAGTATCTTACTCCATTTTGAAATATCACTTTTGTCGCCATGTTTATGTTTTATTCTGAGGATTTTTTTTTTTCACTCACATATTGACACATCAAATGCATTTCAGCACAGTATATAGCTGATAAACATGGTCTTTAATGTCTCTTTTAAAGCTGTAGAAAGCTTGCTTTTGTGCTGTAATTAAATACCGAAGAGAAGGACGCACTTTGAGGCTTTAACAGACCCTCTTTTAAACTGATTTCATTACTTCATTTAAAGACACTAAGCGCAGCAGGGACATCTGTTACGAATTCTTGTGTCACAGCTGCACAAGCAAGTTGCGGAGCCAAGCAGGAAACAAGTAAAGCCAGAAATTTACTGCATGCAGACAAAAATGTTCTCCCTCTTTGTCTCTTAATCTCTCTCTTTCTGTCACTTAGAGGAGACAAGGAGTCGTGGATTAGATCAAAGTACGTGGAGAAGAAGTTTATCCAAAAGCTACCGGAGACCGGCAGGAACCCCCCACTGAGGCGATCCAGCGCCAGGAGGAACCGGGCGGCGACGCAGGACAGGACCGCAGAGAAACCGCCGCTCAAACCCAAACCCAACCGAGCCACGCTGCCTCGTGTCACAGGTAAAGAATCGGGATTGATAGATGATGCCTTGGAAATCTGCGGGCTGTTAAAAGTCTAACAACACAGCAGGGTGCTTGCTTGTTGTGGAGTTCGCTCGCTCTTGCTGATGTCAACAAAACAGAAACACACACATACACACAGAAGCAATCCTCAAAGTTGATGATCCAGCAAAAATTGCTAATCCTAAGGGCCCAGTGTGCTGTATTGTTGTGTGCGTGTGTGTGTGTGCTGCTGTTGTGGCAGTCAGCAGGATAAACCAGTAATCATGCCTCCCTCTCGCACACACACACTCTCTCTCTCTGTGTTTCTCTTTCCTCAGGGTTGAGCCCCTCTGACCTCGTCCAAAAGAACAATGTAGGGCTCCACAAAGGTGAGACAAAACACGCACCGGTGCACACGTCTGAACTCACAAACGTGGTTAAACGTGGACTATCCATCTAGAACAAGTGAAAAAAAGTAAAGTAAAGTAAAACCTTCTGCTCCCCTCAGATGTGGAAGAAGAAGAAGAGGAGGATCTGAGCGGCCTTCATCCCGGGGCGCTGCTGTACCGCTCGGCCTCCCTGCAGAAATTCCCCCTCATGGCAGACGCGTTGGCCCACGGAGCCGACGTCAACTGGGTCAACGTGGCCGAGGCGTCCAGCACGCCGCTGATACAGGCCGTCTCAGCGGTGAGGAAAACTTTGAGATTGCTTTCTAGCGCCACCATCAGGTCAAAATCCCCCCCCACTTGAGTTATATGTCGGTATCTCAAAAAGAAATGACTGGATTTGCATGAAATTAGTTGTGAATGTTCAAGATCTTCAAAAGGATGAATCCTAATGCTTTCGTTCTTTCCTCTAGCGTCAATATCAGGCCAGAATTTCCACTGTCACACAGAAAACTAAAGATCTGATGAGCAATTTGTCATAAAATTTACTGAACACAGTCTCAACCCTCAGAGGACAAACTGTTTCCATTTTGGATGCTTTCCTGTTGCACCATCCTCAAGCCAAAACGTCATCTGTACACTCAAAATGTATTATAATTGCCATTAAATTTGACGAGCATTCATGTTAGCAGTGGGATAAACCCTCAGGAAACACTTTACATTTTTAATACGCGGATGGAAAAACACTAAGAATAACACTTTATTCCAGCCTTTAGGAGCCGCTAGTGGGGTTTTTATACTTTCTTCTGTCTTGCTGTTATAACCTGTTTAGACAAGGTGATAGTAGGGAAAGGTTTAGATCGCATCGCGTAGATCATCAGTGGATAAAAAAAACGTGTTCTTGTGTTTCCCGAGTAGAATGCCTTGGCAGCCTGCGAGTTCCTGCTGCAGAACGGCGCCAACGTCAACCAGGTGGACAGCAACGGGAGAGGACCGCTGCACCACGCCACCATCCTGGGTCACACAGGGTACAAGGAAAACACACACACACACACACACACACTAATACACATGCGAGCAGGAGTCAAACGCAGGTCTCTCACACAGGAAACAAGCAAGAAACTGGAAAACAAGGCTTCAATCTTTGATATTCAAATACAAGGACATACGAAACTAATTAATAACAGACTGTATAAACATGCGAAACTCATCTGTGGAAAGTTTAATTTTTAGCTTCAACACAGGTCAGTTTCTCAGACAAGTGCAGACAAACAAACAGATGACTTTTCTACACACACACACACACACCCACTCTCAAAGAAAATCTGTTTAAGTCTTCAGGCACAGAGCCCAACACCAACCATTAACAGAGAAGCTAAATCAATAAAAAAAAACATCCACTGCAACGACACAGGAGGAATCAGAGACATCAAACATTCAGCCTTTTTCCCCCCAATTTATGTTTCTGTTTTGGGATATAGTGGAAAATATGCCATATACAGCAGGTTAGGGATCACAAAGTTCGTTGGATGTCTTCTACCTGAAAGTACTACAGAAGTGTTTGTAGTTGACATGATCTACAGGCTGCTAGTAGCTGCTCAACATGCAGGAACGCGGCTGTATATTTGGCTTTGACTGTTTAAAAGAAAGTAAATGCAGAGAGCATGGAGTATTTATCTGAGTCGTACATGTACCTGCACAGCTTATCTTATCAGAAAATGAGGCAGAATGTAGCTCTAATCTCATTTGGCACTTCCTCCGTGCAGTTTGGAACACGATTTGTCCTACTTTCTTTGTTTTAGCTTGATTTTTTTTTATAATCCATATAAGAACATTACAAAAGGATTTTTACACAGATTTCTTGAATCTGCTCTCCATTATTCAGAGACACTTTTTCTTCACAGCACCTGGTCGCCAGGTGATCAGGGTTTTGCTCGCGTGTCGAAGCCCTCCGCACGCTCTCACTCTCTTTACGCGTCTCTTTGCGTCACCAGGTTGGTCTGTCTCTTCTTGAAGCGAGGAGCCGACTACAACGCCAGAGACAAGAATCAGAAAGACCCCATCACCATCGCCGTGGACAACGCCAACGCCGACATCGTCACTTTGTAAGTGTCGGGAGACAGGAGAGACCTCTGATGATGTGACACGTAAACCAAAGAACACCTTTTTTTTTTTCTTCTAACCAGTCTTCTCTTTTCTCTTCTTTCAGGCTGCGGATTGCCAAAATGAACAAGGAGATGCGGGAGATGGACGGGTTTGCCCAATCAGGTCACTCAGGGGGGCAGGGATTGGGGGGATTATCAGGCGGGACGGGAAGTGGGCTGGCCCACACCAGGAAGAGCCTCCAGGCTTTAAAGAACCATATAAGTGGCTGGGCTCTGGGGGGGCAAAATGATTAGTAAGGATAAGAATCAGAAAAGTGAAACTGGACTGGACTTGTTTTCAGTTGTCAGATAAAATGAAGGAGTTTGTCAAGTTGTTAAGCATCAGAAAACACTGGTTTTGCAGTGTCGTGATGTTTTTCTGCGACCTTTTATATCATTCAAACATGCAGAATATTGTGGTGGAAAATGTGAGCAAAAAAAAAAAACACATGCCTTCATTTAGAAAGCATAAAAATCCAGAAAGAACTGAATTAAATAGAAGACAGGGTACGACAGTGTAAAAAGGCAGATTTACCAAGGACACAACTAAACACAGACGCATCGATCACTGAAGGACAGGACAATGTCTCCGCGTAACAAAGACGAGACGCTGCGAGGAACATTCTCCCACAAAGCCACATTGCACTTTTAAATCACAAACGCACAGTCATCCTGCACTTTGAAACCCACACACTCTCCAAAATACCTTGTCAATAGAGACTGCTACAAGTGGGTGTTGCTGTTGTACAACTAAGGTTTATAAAAACATGTATATTGTACATATGATAGATCTTCAGGTCTGTATTTGTAGCTTATATATTGTATATTTGGGTTTTTTTTAATCTACAGTCTGTACAGTACAGTGTGCTGGCTTTATCACATGTTTTTTTTATGGTTTTGTCCTTTTCAGTCCAGTTATGTAAGCTAAATTCAGTACTGGGTTTGGTTCTCCAGGATTCTTACTATTCTGTGAATAGTGACACAGTTATAAACCTTTTCACTCTTTCTCTGTCATAAATGACATGTTTGTAATCATCAGGATTTGTACTGTAGCCCTTGAGCTTAAGGTTAACTGTGGGTTTTGTTCGCATTTTGTCATTTGGCTCCTTTTCAAGCTGCAAAGTCCATTCCGTCATGACTGACCTCGAGTCTGTCTCAAGGCTTTTTCTTTTCTTTTTTTTTTTTTTTTGTGAAGTTTCTTGTGTAAGCTTTGTTTTCACTCGTGATGGAATGGAAACGTGATGCTTTTTTTTTTTTTTGTGTCTGCTTTGAAACCACTCCACACTGCTGGTCAGTAAATGACGTGCTGTGCTTTATCATTGTGTGTCTTTGTGTGTGTGCACTCATGTGTCTTTGCCTTCCGCCCGCTGAGATGTTCCAGCTGGTCTCAACTGCTTGTGCAGTGTGCCACCTACTGCAAACTAAGAGGTAAAGTGCATGTGCATGCTCTTATGTGTGTGTGTGTTTTAGTTGTTCAGTTGCATGCTTCTGGCTTTAGGGCTACAACTCTACCATGTGTTCAGGAAATAGTTAAAAAAAAAAAAAAAAATTGAATGTGTCCTCCATGAAATTATGCAGCTTTTGATGTAAGATGTTATGGTTTGAACGCAGCTGTGTCGCATTAAAATAAGAGGATGTGTTCAGAGGGGATCCAGCACAACAAGGACATTTAGCCAAGAAATGAAAATCCAGAGAAGATGGCATTAATTTTGACAATGGATTCTTTAAACTCAGCAACTTCTCTGGCTACTTATACTCCTGAAAACGTTCAAGCTTTTAGGCTCATTTCTTCTTCTCTGTTTTTTTTTTTTTCCAGGTGATGAAACCTACCAGGACATCTTCAGAGACTTTTCACACATGGCCTCAAACAACCCCGAGAAGCTCAAACGCCGCAGCGCAGACCCTAAAAACTGAAAACAGCTGCTGCCCCCGCCGCCTCTTCACACTGCCGCACATTTCACACCTCTCAGTCTTACATACTTACACACATGTACAAAACGTGCTCCTATTCAGATGCCCCCCGAAGGCATGCAGACACACACACACACACAGGCACACACACATTTTCCCTGGCTACCTGCCCACATGTTCAGTCATAGCTCAGCTGGTGTTGACTTCAGAGGGGGATGAACAGTGAATTCTTTGTGCAAACACGTCAAGAGTAGAACAATTGTGTCCAAGTGGAAACACTGGAACGGCTTTATTAGACCAGCATGAGGTTTCTTTATGTCTAGCAGAGGGAAACACCATCACTCGGCCAAAAATTTACTAATTAAAAGCAGTAAATCTGTTTCTTTTTAAGTGTTTTTTTCTATTATTTTATTTTATAATGTTCCTCTTCAATTTCTGTTTACCTTTTAAGTGAAAACAAAGTCAAAATGTTAATTGGAAATAGACATAATTGATGCAATGACTCAATCATGCCAAATGTCTTCCATTGAATTGTGACGTACACAGACTTTTTTAAAATTTTGGACATTTTGAGACATTTTTGTTCTTTTCTATTTTGTCCAAACTCTTTGAGGTACTATAGATTTGTATCACGATCAAATAAAACTCAATACAAAACTTACTTTTGTGTGTGTTTAAATGCTAAACTTTTACACTGTACATTCAGAAATAGATGTAAATTACATGTCTAGATGTATCTTTATGACAATAGAGTGTGTTTTGCTGTCAACTCCTCAGCAGAGGGCGCCGTCATCTCTTCTTCCAACCTGATTGATGAAGCGTCTCAGCAGAAAGTCAACAGTGTGATGCCGCTACAAAAGACTCACGGACACAATGAAACAAAATACACTTCTCTTTTATTTTAGATAAAGTGCGAAACATCACATTTTATGTTTGAGAGTGGTAGGTTTTAAGACTAGAAGGTCACAGCTTTGAATCTCCCAGGAAACACGTAGCCGGTTAAGACAAATGTCAACAATTACTGAAGCTCTTCTCTTCAGTAGCTGCCAGCAGAATGAAGTAAAATATTCAATCAAGAGCCTTTTTTTTTTTTTTTTTTTGCTTTGACCAGTAACCAGCAGGTCACAGCGACCCTGCAAACCTGGTGTTCATTTGGCTGTTCTAAAAGCCAAATATCTGTTTACAAAGGCAGTCTTGGTTTATAGTTTACAAAAAGTACAAAGTGTTTTTGGCAAACATAGTTATTGTGCCTTCAGAAAAAAAAAAATGCACTTGAGAAACAACAGCCCTGTATTCCTGAGTCTGAGAGAGGGAGAATAGTGTCGGTGTGGAGCAGCTCTTGTTATTTCAGAGCCACCGCTGTGCTCGTAATGAATCAGTGTTAACAGCGAGCAGACTGGTGCTGCTAATTATTAAGAAATTCTCTCTCTTGAATCCATAAATCTGCGGCCACAAATCACACAGTTGTGTTAAGACCAAGAATCATTTGGACGACTTAATGAGTCTCCTCATTCACAGTTGTGCTAAATGTCATTAGTGCTTCATTAATTGAATTTATATATATAAAAGAGGACAGTGAAGGTTAATCATGTAGGTGCGACGTTTTAAAATGTGCTACTAAGAGTTTGATTGACATTTTACATTCAAAGATTATTAAATTGTTTCCTGCTTCTTGGCTTCTTGAGCCAAGTGCGTGCAAACTTGATGGTTTTAATAGTGTAATAAGACAACAGAAGTAAAAACATCTCTTTTCCTAGCTTCTATGTCGTCTCACTGTGCGTGTAAAGCAACCACACATCTGTACATTGTAAATAAAACGTTTAAATGTCTTCTTTAAGGCAGTTGGCGCTGGCCTAAATATTAAACTGAGGTTACAATCTGTAACTGAGTTTTCACAGTTAGCTTCGGTCTTTTAGGGACAAAGGTATGATGCAAACATGGAAGCCTTTCAGCGACTTGATGTGACAGTAAACGTACTGCTGGCGTCTTCAGTACAAACAAGGCTCTTAACTCTTAACTTACACAGTCTTGCGGATTATTGATCCAAATTATTTCATCGTTCAGACCATTCGGCTCCTGCATGATTTGTGTCGGGAGGTAAACTATTCATCTGCTCCATCTCTGAATGTAAACTCTTATTTTTGTTGTCGAGGGAACGTCTTTGCGGAGGCGGCGGATCTGTGCAGGAGAAGAAGTGAGGCAGAGTGGCCATGGTCAAGGTGCCGAGGATGAGGAAAGAACCCGCTACCACGAAGGAGGCGATGTAGTTGCCTGTGATGTCCTTGAGCAACCCTGCAGATAGAAAATATTCACGTTAAAACACAGAACACACAAATAAGAAAAAGAGCATAAAGATGTTTCATGATAAGAAAGAAATCCTTTTAAGGGAAATAAATGAGGTTCTGGTTAAGAAAAACACTCGTTGTAATGTAAACAAGAAGAAACAGAAGTAGATAATAGTGGCTTTATTGTTATTCGTGTTTGTGCAGGATCACATTTTTAAGAAGCTTTTAAAGTCTTTACTGTGACATTTTTAAATGGTTAAGTAAGATTAAGGGTCAGTTGATGCTGGTTTTATTTGCACAGGCTTTGAGACTTCTGTCTTTGAGATTTCACATGACCAAAGGGCTCACTGTGGAGTGAGTGAAACTTTTTTTTTTTTTTTTTTTACAGCAGATGTTTTCATGTCTGACAAACACAGCTGTAACTAATAGCATCACTAATTGCTGCTGGCACAGAGTTCATGTAACCAGCAACACCTGTGACCAAATATCTGCTGTGAAAAAGTCTCTGATTTATTTGGCGCCAGTAAATGAAGAGGAGCGCTCTGACGAGTAGTGAGGCATTAATAAATCAAAACGACTTTTTTTTTTTCTGTTTTATCTTCCAACAGCGGGACGCGATCATTGTCGACTTTTATTGGAACTACTGTTGACGACTGAAACTGTTTTGTGGGACATAACAGAGACACTGATTCTGTAAAAACATGTTGCTGTTGATTTTTTTTGGTATTTTTAATGTTTGAGCACCACAAACTAAATAATATTCACCTAAACTGTGTTGCTGTGGAAGCAGAAATCTTACAGAAAACCTTAAACAAAATCAAATCTATCTGCATAGCTGGATAAAATACTTCATGTTTTTATTTATTATGTTATTATATTTTGGTGTTCTGACTCTCTGTGTGTGGTAAGTTTGGGAGGGAAGACTTTGCACAACTTTAAAAAAAAAAAAAAGGAAGCAGTGACAGTGAGGTTGACCCCGATTACTCAATAATTAATGTTTGACTACTTTTAGCTCCAGTATGTTAACTTACAGCCTGATTTAGGTCACTTTAGATAACATGGAAAAAAGCTGACATGACCCTCATTGGAAAGATTTATTAACCCAAGGTGCAATCAAAACTACAAACGTCCTTCAACGGTGTGATTTATTAGGTCAGTCTTGACTTTTTATACTAGTCCTACCTGACAGAGGCGTCCCCAGCAGTCCCGCGCCGCTCTCAATGAGCTGCAGCAGCCCGAGGGCTCCCATCATGCGCTCCACACCCACGACCAGTGGCACCGCCGCGAAGACCACAGAGGTCAACGCTCCAGAGCAGAAGCCGTAGAGGAGGCTGATCACCACCAGGGCGGTATAGGAACCGGACAAGGAGCTCACGGGCAGCAGCATGATGAAAACCCCCGCCAGCGTCGTCCATAAGCTCAGCAAATGGATGAGCCGAAAGTGACCCAGGTCTGCGAACCAGCCCGACACTATGCGGCCCAGGATGTCGGTGGCGCCGGCGGCCGACATGACGAAAGCGGCCTGGTACTCTGAGAAGCCGACTTGGCGGCTGTGAGCCACCAGGTGGAAATACGGCACGAAGTAGCCGACGTTAAGGAGAGTGATGGCCATGGTGTAGGTGACGTAAGGCCTCTCGCAGAGCAACGACAGCTCCAGGTACGAGGAGACTCGGTGCAGCGCTGCAGAACATGAGAACCTGCTCTCTGAATCCACCTGCTGGGGAGGAAATGCCGAGCTTCATATTAACCGTTTAGTTTATCTTTTATCTTTCTCAATACAGCAGACGATACGTGTGACAAACACCTACAGAGTAAGAGAATGACGTCATGTGTGAAAGTAGAAATACAGTCAAAGCATTAATGACTTGATGTCGTCATAAAGCAGTCGTTTTATTTTATGAGTTTTTTTTATAGGTCAGCAACAGTTTTATCTTTTCCTTTGACATCATTTATTGCTGCACGTATATGATCTGGTACAACAGGTGAAGACAGTCTCACCTTTGCCGGGGCTTTGGAGTGTCGCTTTGGACGGATGAGCGCTCCACAGGGCACAATGTTGAGGCTCAGGCCGCCCAGAATCAGCAGGGCCCCTCGCCATGCGTACACCTCCACCAGCAGCTGGAAGAGTGGGTTGAAAGCGAACGAGGAAAGTCCGATGCTGGAGAACCCCAGTCCTAAAGCAAGGGTCCGCCGCCGAGTGAAGTTAGCCATGACCGTGGCCACCATGGGAGTGAAGACCAGCCCCCAACCCAAACCTGGAGGACAGGAAGACGGAGATGTTTTTCTAATCCGGTTATCCACTGACAAGGAACAGGAACGGCTGGCACGTTACCTGAAATGACACCCATAGTGAGGTAGAGGTGAACCAGACAGGTGGCCTGCGAGGCAAGAATGAGGCCGAGCCCAGCGAGACAGCCGCCCGTCATTACCACCACCCGGGCGTCATACGCGTTGCACAGAGCGGCACCCAACGGACCTGTGAAACAAACAATCACCGTTAGTTTAAATGTTCGCAGTCAGCTTTGTTTTTTTTATCTTCGTCTGTGAACAAACTTAAACACTAAACAGCCGTAAATCTGATATCAGCCGGTTTAATCTCTTCACTGAAGCAATATGATGTTTACAGCGACGCCATCAAATGAAAAACTGTAGATGCTTTGTGCGTTTTTTTGTTGTTTTTTTTTCCCCCAACATTTCCCCGAAAAGTCAGTCTGGTGTATTTGATATCCTTGAAAACATTCAGGACTCTGCTGGGATTTTCAATTAAGTTCATTAAGTTCAGTCATGAATGACCCAGTCAGTCATTACGAATCAATTACTTGTTAAGTAGTTAATGAGTTGCAGCCCTTCTGTCACAATACACACAACACTTGTTTCTCTTCCTGTGTGATTAATATAGATTTAATAAGAGAGAAGATACGGGATAGTGGATTTTACTTGGATGATGGAATAATGAATGCTGCTGAAACAATTAGTGTGTTAAATTATGAGTCAATCAGCGGAAAATTAATCTGAAATAATTAAAAAAGTTGGCTGTAAGTCAAAAAAAAGTGTCTCAAATGTGCTGATTTGCTGTTTTTACACAGAAAATTTCATATATTTGGGCTTTCAAATATGTTGGTTAAATGAAAAAAAAGCAATTTGAAGACGTCACCTCGATCTTTTCTTGCCATTTTTGCCATTTTATAGACTGTTTGATTAGAGCATTCATAAAAGAAATAATCAACAGATGAATCAGTTGCTGGAATAATTGTTCGTTGCAGCTGTAACAACAAAACAGCAGGTTCGTACTTTAACACACATAAGGACTCACTGAAGAACTGCTGCGCCGCCAGGCCCGTCGAGGAGATCCAAGAGATGGCCTGAGCGCTCTCCTCGAAGTACTGGACGAACTCTACAAAAAAGATCCCCAAGCTACGCATCAGGCCGAACACAAGGCTGGTGCTGATGAACAGGGCCCCGACCAGCACCCAGCCCCAGCCTCCATCAGGACCCTCGGCTTCATCGCTCCGGCTCTTTGCTTTGGGCTCCAGGCTGGTCATGACTGAAAAAAAAAAAAAGAGAGAGAGAGATTTATCAGTAAAAATGAAAATGAAACAGTGTAGACTGAGGAGTGTTATTAGAGGGGAAAGAAAGTAAAGTACATGAAGAGGAAATGGAAGTGATAGCTCTCTTTTTCTTAAAGCAACAGCGCGCCGTGTGAAGAATTGGGATCCTCTCTGAGGTTGTCAATAGCCGTAATCATTAACTCCTCACAGGACAATGAGGCCCCTGGTCGTGCCAGGTCAGCGTGACCGGGGCTGCTTAACAAGTTGCCCTTCGTTTGAGAGCGAGATATAGGTGAGAGGTGAACTCTGACAACGACGGCTAACACGTGTTGATGGATCAGTTATGTGAAAATGTTTGCTTGTTCAGTATTGAAAGACAACAAAGAGTCTGGATTTCTCTTCCCTGCTTTTCATAGATACGGATGAGTGTGCTGAAAGTGACACAGACAACAAAACTTATTAAAGTCGTAATATATGCAGTAATGTGACACTCGATCATATACAGGCCACTATGCAAATGCATATTTTGAAAAGTTGACACCATTTACATGTCTATGAATGATTTACAAAGTCTGGTGCACCTTTGTATGTTCTTTCTAAACCTGGACTTTGTATGTATGAAGTCTGACTGTAATGTAGGAGTGTAAACCATCAAATTGCTGTAAGAGAAGAAGAAAAAAAAATCATCACAAATTTGATGCTTCTGTTCTCAGAAACTCATTTTGAAATACGTGTGTCTCAACATCCAGAGATGTTTATGCCGATAAACGAGAGCTCAAGTATCCACGCACTCGCACGCGTAACCTTTAAACTGGTATCATCGTTCAACTGCTCATTTAAAACCCAGTAAAATCCACTTTTTTTTTATTGTGTTACCACGGCAACACTTAGGTCATTAGCGTTTATTTTAAAGAGGAAAAGTACTCCTCAACCTGACAGTAAAAAGTTTATCACATGATTTGTTCTCTTTTCTTCTGAAAAAGGAACAGCCGCTGCAGCTACAGTCTTAAAGTTCCTCTCTTTGAACTACAGGAGCAATTATTGACTTTCCAGAATTTCTAGAGAAATTTCCCTACTTTCACTTCAGTTGTCTTTCTGTCAGCTTGTACTGTACAATTTCCTAGAAAAGACTAAAAATAACTGACCTGATTATTTTGAACTAATAACAACAGTACTCATCACCAGTGTTATATGTCAAATCAAACAATAATTCAGACTATTTTGCTCAAAAATAAGCCGAAGCAACAAGCACAGCGACCTGATCCATTCCTCACCTAATGCCACTCACTCCAACGCTGCAGGAATTACAGGAATTTGCAGCCAACACACTTGAACCCACATCGATGAAAGACTGAAAACAAATCCGTCAGAAGCGAGAAAAACTGACAGACAAGAAGTAAAATTAAAGCATCTCTGTGTTTCAAATATGTGCTGAATAGTTACAGATCAGAAACCTACCTGCTGACGGAGGGAGGTCAGAAGCACCAGATTGAAGTGAACCAAAAGCTGCAGGACAATAAAGGTTTTCACATTAGAATCAATGTCTGATGCAACGTGATGCTCTGAATATTGTTTTCTGATCGAAGCTGGTGCTGCAACATGTTCTTTTTTTATCGATTTATCAAAAATCATCCATAGTTTTGTCCATAAAATGTCAGAAATAGTGAAAAATGGCCATCAAGAAAACCCAGAACATCATTAAAGTGCTTGTTTTATCTGGTCAACGGTCACATTCACTTCATAATTATATAAAACAGAAAAACGCAGAAGATCCTCATATTTTGAGAAGCTTTCATTCAAAATATTTTAATTTTTTCATTTATAAATGCATTATATGATTAATCCATTATCAATACTGTTAACCACTTGATCAACTAATCGACGTTTTTTGTTTATTTGTATATGATTAATTTCAAATTTTGTGATTGACACATAATGTGTCATGTTTTTGCTTCAATTAATATAGAGATGCTTGATTAATTAGTTTAGATCTGCCAATCGATTAATCTTTTATGTAATCGACAAAATATTAATAACCACCCGTTTTGATAATCGATTAATCATATCGAGTCATTTCTTTAAGAAAAATCGCCCAACTCCTCCTGTTCCAGCTTCTCAAATGTGAAGATTTTACTGGGTTGAATAAATGGATTAATCCAGGAGACAATCGACAGATTAAATGACAATGAAAATAATCAGTCGCTGCAGCTAAATCAGAAAGGTATTGATAACATCGCCAAGCCATAAACAAACACACCTGCAAACACGTGCTGCTCCTGGCTTTGTTCCAAGCTGCTGCAGGCTCATGGAGGCAGTCAGTCAGCTTCACTCAGGATTAATTACACAGTAGTGGGGCAATTAGGCAAGCGTGAACGCGCACTGGAAAGTGTGCATGTGGCCTTTCCATATCATAACTCCACGTAAATGACGCAGCCGCCACTTAGCACATGCGCACTGGCCACCACGCACAGCTGTAACGACATAGTAAGAAAAACACAGGTGATATATTGGTTGGCCATTATAATTCAGATGGTTTTTTATTGCTCTGTAGCTGTTGTTCTCAAGGTTTTTGCTAAAGCAGTATGAGTGAGGTTATGATAACGTTTACTGTACGTTGTACTGTACTTATTAACCGTTTCATAACCGAAACCTTAAGGAATAACATTACTCATAGAACAAGACGGTAACGTAAACGTTGTAGCGTTTTTAAAAAAGCCGTCTCAACATCATTTAAAGCGTTAATAGTCAACTTAAAGCTTCACTCGGTTGATATTAACTCTACTCACCCCCAGCCTGTCGATATTTCTATGGAGAAACATGCATAAAGTCGAAGGTGACTGCCACAAACAACCAGCTGACAGCGGGGAGCTCCCACCACTGCCAGCCGTTAACGGTTTAAAACTACGCATGCGCACTCCGAAAAAATAACTAATAACAATAAATAACTAAACAACGTACAAAAAACTATAATTAAAAGCTTCTGGGGAACACTTTTTCAATATGCTCTGAAGACTGCTGTGAAGTTATAATTCGTGGTGGAAAGAAACTAAGTACATTTACTCCATTTACTCAGTTACTGTACTTAAGTACAATTTTGAGGTACTTGTACTTTACTGGAGTATTTCCATGTAATGCTACTTTATATCCACTCTGCTACATTTCAGAGGGAAATATTGTACTTTCTACTTCACTAAATTTATTTGACAGCTTTAGCTACCTTTCAGATGAAGACTTGCTCCACCAAATAGTGGTTTTTCCCTCTAAACTTCTCACATGGTTTCATTTCAATAAAAGTTCGAATGATCCAATATTTCACCAAAAATCAAAGATAAGAGGAAAACGTCCCAAAAACTGAAAATAGATTTGTGTATCAGAACTTTGTTTGTCCTCTTTTCTCTCCCATTAATCATCTCATGACCCCTCATATTGATCTGGTGACCCTTTGGAGGGGCTCGACTCCTAGGTTGGGAACCACTAGACTAAACTAACTAACTGTATATAGTATATAGTTGAAACAAGCTCCACCTGCAGCAGCTACAACAGTAACATGCTGCTCTAACACTGATGCTTCAGTATTAATAATCTAATGATGTCTTATATAATAATATATCAGTCAGAGGAACCAAACCACTACTTTTACTGCAATACTTTAACTACATCAAGTTGATGATACTTATGTACTTTCACTTAAGAAGGATTTTTCATGCATGACTTTTACAAGTAATGGAGTAAGGAAACTTAACTCCAAAAGTCTCTAAAGAATAGGTTCACATTTTTTTTTAGTTTTAAAATGATACTCACATTGTATCTACATTGAGTTTTTGTTGTAAATAAGTAATGAAGAACAAATTCAAACATCTCATTCTGTCAAAATACCTTCTGAAGTTCAGCAAAAGTGTATATGAAGCAATCAGATTCAGAGAACTTGGTATCTCCCAAAGTTGCATTCTCTGAAGTATGAAATTTCCTCTTAATAACTTCATAACTTTCAATAGTAAAGAGACGAGGCTGAAAGACTTAAAAACAGATACACTCACTCGCCAGTTTATTAGGTACACTTAGATAAAACCAACGCAGTAACATACAACAGCACTGCAACAAATCCAAACTTTCATGAAGATTATAATGTTCAGTTTCAATTTATTCTGTTTTAGAGAGGTGTTCATTTATTTTATGGTCATTCTCAAGGCTGTAGAAGGTTATACATAATATTTTGTCCCTGTTATTTAAATGAATGAGGATATAAAAAAAAACCTATCCTAGATTTTATCTTAGTTTACATTCATTTTTATCTTTTACCCAATAAAACTGGCAGGTGAGCGTGTAACACAACCTAACAGACAAATTAAAAAAAGATCCAATTAACAGTCCTGTGAATGTCCACAAGACCAACACTAGAGGGAGACAACCACAAAGTCTTAAAGTGTCAACTGCCTGGAAACTGCTTGTAGTTTTTTTTTCTCTCTCTCTCTGTTGACCACTCTCACTACAAGAGGCTTCAGTTTCCAGAGTCTGGAAGAGATGATTATATGGCCCAATTAATGAATTGCTCAATGAATCAAGTCAATTATTAGCCTATAACCTTTTACTGGGATATATGGTGGTTTGATATGTTTATTTTTTTGCAACGTATGTTGATCTCTTCTATATAATATCATTTGCTTTGTTCTTCTTGTTCTTCAAAAGCATATATGTGTAGGTTTATGAGCATATTTGTGGGTTTAATTTCATACATACATACATACATACACATATATATATGTTTGTGGCTGAATTGAATACCTTCCTCAATGATTTAAATCGCTTGACTGTAAAATTTAAAGTAAATTTGACTCTTTTTTTGTTCCTTCACTTGACTAGATGACGCCATGCTGATCTTTATATGCAGTATCACGTATGTCAGAACAGAAAAATAGTTTTTCTCTGCCCACAAACACACTCACACAGATGAGAACTACCTGCATGACCACAGTACTCATACAGGGTTTAGTTCACTGATGTTTAGTGTGACAGGAGGAAGGAAATACTTCTCTGAAACATGTTGACATAATAGCATTTATTGACAAAATCAAGTCGCGAGTTCCTGATTTTTTGTTTTTGTATTTTCAATACATGACACAGTAATATTTATTTCATGAAATAACGCACAGTTCCTATGTCATGTTCACTTCCTGAAACTGGTTCCACGAAAAAAAAAATCTCTTCTTGACTTTTGAGAACTGATTTTCCCTGACACTCAATCATATGCCACAAGAGCAGAGTTCAGGCCGGATTTAAAAAAAAAAAACATATATGTCACTGGTTTAATATTTTTAGTGGAGGAGGGGAATGCAGGTTGGAAAGTCCCGTCATACTTCCAATGTTTGTCTGCTGAGCACGGACAATGAGCGCAGCTAGCCACAACTCATCAGGGAGCAGGAAGCAGGGATGACAGAGGGTGGGAGAGTTCAGCAGGAGTTTGCAGCTCCCTCAGTCACCCCACCACCCCTCAGGAAACACCAGCAAGATCGCACACGTGTTGTCGCCTGGTAGTGTGTGTACCCAGTCCTAGGACCCTGGAGGAAGCAGGTGCCCGAAGTTTCATTGTTTCCACTCCGAGCACCAAGAAAAAAAACACAACAAAAACCTACAAAATAGCCAGATATGACTTTGGAGAAGACGTGATTCATGGGTAGAAAGAGTGTGTTAATGAGAGGAAGGAAGTTCAGGGAGGAGAAAGGCTGAAGGAGGGAAGTGTGGCAGAGCACTTTGTGAGATATGTTATTATATTATTGTTGAAACCAGACACTATTTAGATAAACCAGACTAAATTCCAAGTGTGACTTTCGTAACACACTCAACATGGTCATACATATGTCATACAGTAATGATATTTAATGAGACACTGAGCACCAAAGATCCAATTGATAAAAAAAGATTTAATTTATTTTGTACAAAACCATCTTTGTCCAGCAAATGAACTCATACACATACAAATTTTCATATTATTATTAATTATCCAATTGCTTACAGTTGTCTTATTCAAATGCTCCTGTCAGAAAACAATATATCATTTCATTTCTTTACTTTATATTCAGTACAAGACAACTAAGTCCTTTGCCTGCTTGGACTGCATATTTAAGTTTATTCAAAGAACATGCCGGCCCCAGGCCTCAAGGTTACAATACATTGGAGTTAAATACACATTTAAGAAGAAAACTTCAGGATCTAAACACTGATTAAGTTATCTTCCAAATTTACAACACATCATAATTTAATTTTGTTTTTTTTTTAATTTTCCAATGTTTACTACCAAATGTATTTAAGCTGTCAGTTAATCCAAACATCACCACCACTCCTTCATAAAACTTCCTTCATCTTTCTTTTCAGACCATCCACATTCTCAGACATCTAGAAAATTCTTCTTCCCACACACCCAAAAATATTCCTCTTTTCCTTATCTCATTCCTTTCTTTCTTTCTCTTTCTCTCTTTCTTTTCCTTCACAAACCTTCAAAAACACTTTCTCTAACATTATCTCACCTTGATATCACAAAAAGCCACCCAAGAATCCCAAAAAACCTTTAGATTCATCTGAATATTGCTAAAAAAAAATGAGTTCACCTTATCCAAAAACATGATTTTCAAAGTTGTTTTTAAACGTCTTATCTCTTTCTTCAAATGCAATCAATTCAAATTTTTTTTACAAGCGGTCAACTAACCAAAGTAAAATTGTTGAACCTCACTGGATCTGGGGTCATTCATTAATTAATAACACAGTGAGTGATGTTTATTTGTCCAGTTGTTTCACCAAATTTCACCAAAGTAGTATTCTGTCCAATGGGCTACGGTCGTGACTAAAGACCAGCTGAAAATGGGGGTCAAAAGGTCTTCAGCAGGCCTGCAGAATAGGCTGATAGGGCTCAGTCAGGACCTTGTAGCGGATCTTGGTGTTGGTGACGGCCCCGTGTTTCTGACGCAGGTGAAGACGCAGCTGGCTCTTGTGGCGGAAGTGAAGGTCGCACTTCTCACACTGGAAAACAAGAGATCAGCGGATTAGGCATGACAGGACAATGATAAGAGCCTTTCATGAACATTTTTCTTCTTTTATGAGTCAAACAGGCAGCGTGTGTGTGTGTGTATGTGCGTCAGACTCACAGTGTAAGGCTTCTCTCCAGTGTGAATGCGCAGGTGACTCTTCAGGGTCTGCAGGTGGCGGAAGCGGGTGCCGCAGGTGTGGCACGGATAAGGCTTCTCCCCTGTATGGATCAGGACGTGGGCCCTGAGATGGGCAACCTGTAGCAACCAAGACAAAGCAAGAAATTAGGTTGAGAGGTTTGACAAGTTGTAACAAAACCAGCTGGAACACTATGAAAAGGTAAGATTTATATGCTAAAAATCATCCATGAGGCAGCAGATTCACCTTCAAGGTTCAAATAATAGTCTGGTGTCAGGTTCAGTATGTTCTCTTTCCGCAGGAATCAAAACAAAGCAATAAAAGTGAAATTCAAACTGTTTTCCATGTGGCATTAAGCAAACGCTCTGTCCACTGAAAGTCTTACAGGATGTTTTCACATCATACATCAGATTTCTTGGTAGATTTTTTTAAAAATGGGTTCTTCATGCTTTTGGAATATCAATACAAAAAGGTTCAGATACCAATTACATTGAAGCAAAATGTCACCTGCTCTTTCAAATAAGTGACATTGTTCTTTTCCTTTACAGTTTTTAGACAGAACTGTTTTTTTTTTTAATAAACAATGGATGACTTATGAGTTTAATGGATTTCTGATCAATGAGGCAGCCCATCACTCGGCAGTTTACTGACCTGGGTATTAAGGTAACTCACTTACACCTATTTTAGTGCATACTGAGTTTCATTCCCAAATCATTTTTAATAAATAAAACAGCATTCTTACTTCCTTTATCTGGAACCGTAAGCCACCTCAACTATCAATGAAAACACTCCAATATTCAAAAAAAGTCAGGAGGAATCTCAGCTACAAACTTTTTGGTGTATTACTCAGCTGCTAATAATGTTACACTGACTCAGCTCTCCTACTGACACACCTTCAGCGGATTACATCACCTTTCAAAATCTGGATATGGGTAAGACGTGAGTTTGACTTTTCTCCTTAAAATCTCCAATTCATTCACATCACTTATTTAAAACTCTTTCTACTGGACACAAACCCTTTGTTGAGAGGCATAACATGGACATGGACGAGTCATTTGCTGAGCTCTAATCCAGTATAAATTTGTCTCATCTTTTGGTCATCTAAAAACAACTTCCCTGCAATTCTATTTTAGAGCACCCTTCATCTTTTAAAGGCATCATTTCTCAAACAGAAACAAAATGTCTTTGGCCTTTAATAGCTGACCAGGAAACAGACTAAAATACCGTTTTTTCAGACAGTCTATGACTTTCTATTTGAGAAAGAGTCCACACTTCCTCTATTTCCAACGTCGTTTTATGCATGTTAACACACACATCACCACAGTTACTGGACAAAAAAATTTTCACAACTGTGTGTCCTGTGGTGAGTTCTCAAGTCCCTCTCAAAAGCAGATTTTATTGCCTCTTCTACATTTCTTGCCCAACTTTAAAAAAAACCACATCAAACACACTTATTTACACACACACACACACACACACACACACACACACGTGCAGGGTTCATTCTCACCTGAACAAATCGTGCGCCGCAGGTGTCACAGCGGTAAGGCTTCTCTCCAGAGTGAATGCGAGAGTGAGTCTTCAGGTTGGCTGGTCGGTTGAACTGGGCTCCGCACACGTTGCAGCGGTACGGCTTGTCACCTGCCAGGGCGAAGGTCACTGTTAGATATTGTTTTTTTTGTTTTTTTTTTAAACAAAGACAGAAAAAAGAAGGAGTTTTTATTATAGCCTCACCTGAGCAGGCAGTCTTGGTTCCTCCGATGTTGCCCGAATAACAATATGGCACATAGTAGTTCTCTCTTTTTATTGCCTGCTGGTTGTGGAGGGCAGCTTCTGGATCAGTAGGGTGAATTTTTGGGAAAGTGGTGCAGGGGGAGACTGAGGAAGTAAAGAAAAAGTGTAAACATATTAAATGCATTGACTGATGATGATTCAACAGTTTGAAATATTCAAATATAATGTGTTTAAATGTAATATGTCTGCAATAAGACAGAGGTTTGGCTCCTACCTGTTCCCTCCTTGTGAGTGGGAGTCAATGTTTGATGATCCGCAGAGGGGGGTGGCCCCAGGGGAGGGGCTCGGCCAGAACCCTCGTAGCAGGAGGCCTGCCCCTGTCTGGTGGAGAGAGATTGATAATCTTCAAAACGTCAACTAAAACCACTTCATGAAATGATCTAATCTCATTTCCCCCTTTTCTTACCTATCAATCTGACCAGGCACTTCTCCAGACCACGCCTCTGTTGGTGCTTTCGGTGTCATGGTCATCCTGTCGGCGATGGGGGATGGGTGACTTTGCGGTTCCTCCGTCTCCTCTTCTTTCACCGTTGTCGCAGCACAAAGAGGGTTAAGGACAATGTACTTGTATTTTTTCCAATTGCAGGCCTTTGGGTCTGGTGTGGCTTTGGTGTCACTCTGAAGAAACAAGCAAAACACAGTCAATTAACTTTAATTTACCTGTAAAACAAAACTTCCAGGTGGTAACTTAAGCTGTTTTTTTACTACCAAATAGTAACAACCACTTGATAGTTTTCATAGTTATTCCAAAATTTTAGATTTTCGTATATATTTCCTTGAAACTTACCACAAGGTTTTTGTTACAGGTGTTAGACTCAGCTGGAGAGTTGGGCTGGCAGCTGGAGCGGGCGGGGCTGTCTGGAGATGGAGTTGGGCTGCCCATTTGGGGCGACTTGGGCTCTCCCTTCAGCTCCTTTGACCCGGGCAGGCAGGTTGGGAAAGCCCCTGGCTTGAGAGAGCCCCCACCCTCCGCAGGGACCCTGAAGGAAACAAAACAAATGCTGTAATGAGCTAAACATGTCAACAGACAAAGACTTGTGGTAACGTGCAAACACACACACACACACACACACACACACACACACACACACATATCAATCCCAAGATCTCTAAAGTGAAAATCAAGTATGTGCGAGCGTCACGTTCATACTCTACATTCTTCAACCTCCATCTCAATACATGATTTACAATGACACACACTCGTTTTCTCACCTGGTTGCTCCTGCTGTTGGGAGAAATTGCTGCGGTCCTGGATAAGGCAGGTCTCCTCCTTTAGGGGCTACAGAGGCTACAGACACCCTGGAATCCAGCTCCAATTGGGGGTGTCTTGCACTCATATTCTCCCTGCTGAAAAACAAATTTACTGTCAGCCACTCAAGTCAAAAACATGCAGAGTTGCACTTTAAAATCCATCCTATTAGTATCATACTTTATCTTTTGAATCATTTGTTATTTATCCATAAAATCTGTCCATGCCCTGAAGACATGTGTTCTCCCAAGTGATCTTTCCAACCCCCTTTTCACCTGTGCAGCTGCATGAAATCCCGGCAGGTATTGACCACGTGGTCCATCTGCAGGTGGGTTGCAGCGGCGAGCACCCCGGGGACGATGCTTGGCGTCAGGGGCAGGCGGGAGGTGTACATGAAGTCCAGCAGCAGGGAGACACTGGATGGGTCCAAGGTGTTGGGGAGAGACACGGTCATGAGCTGCTCCCTGCTGCCACCGCAGCCCTGAAGCAGCACACGGCGGGTGTAGAGCGAATAGAAGAACCCACTGAGAGGAGAGAGGGAAAAAGAAATATTGAAGGTAGGATATGCAATAAATGGGTGGATGTTTGGTGTGTTTTTTAAGGGAAATAAGGGAAGTGGGAAAAGGCTGTGGAGGTGGGAAAGCAGCACAAACAGAGGACGCATAAATGTGTAAAAAGCTGATAACATAAAAGATTCTGTCATTAAAAGAAAAGAGGGCCCTAGAGGGACCGTTTTGTGTATTGAGTGCATACACCAACCTGCAGGCCACCAGCACTGCACAGTGTGCCCGTAGGTGCACGTTGCCAACAACCAGGGTGGTGTCAGTCAAGATGTTGCGGTGCCGGAGTTCGTTGAGGTTCAACAGCACGTCGTTGGAGTGGCGAGTGAACTCTTTCACATATCCTTCAGCTGGGGCCGCTGCCCTCAGCTCCTGCCTTCTGTCAACCCTGTATCCTTCCACTACTTCCATCATGCTCTTCTGTATTGAATGAAAGGAGGAAAGAGATCATTTGAGAGTTACTCACAATGCATGCGTTTGAATTTGAATGTTTGCATGAAAAAAAACGAGGTATCTCCCAAAGTGTGGTGTGCAGTAATGACCTACCTGTGTGTAACTTATAGAATAAATAGATTGGAGTGTCCCAGACACATCTGTTAGGTGAGACCAGCTCCCTACTCGTACCTGTAAAAAGCACAAAAAAAACTTTGTTTCTCATGCATCTTTGAGTTTCACAATTATCTAATTGTCCAAATTATTGCAGCCAACAAGTAAGTTGCAAATGCAGCAATATAATAATTACTGAGAGTTAATCAAGTAAAACAGACATTAAATGTTGTGAAAAATCTAAAATTAAACACATTTTTAAATTTACATTAACCTTACAGTCACTCAAAGTAATTTAAATGAATAAATACATGTATCTTCATCATTATCTGACTAAATCTAATCATTAGGCAATTATGCTTCCAAACTTAACAGTTAACTTTTAAGGATTAATCCACAAAAGATTAAATCATAACAATAAAATCCAAGCAAGCAGCTATCAGACAGACAAAAAAAAGAAAGAAAAGAAAATATTTTCCAACTCACCCCGACCAGCAGGGACGAGAACTAACGTGCACCGCACTGACGTCAAACCACTCAGCTCAGTGTTCAGGTCTACAATCAAAGACGTTGAGCAGGGGCACAGCCTCCACTGGCTCTTAGCAAAACTGTGAGGGAAGGCTGAAGGGAGGGAACTCTTTATAATGTCGCGCAGGAAGCCCCCATACAACCAGAGCTGCTCGTTTCCTCTTTCCTCAATGGCCCACGCGTACAATGGAAGCAGCGCAGGAAAAGCCCTGGCCCATGCCCCGGGCTCCAAGTATTTTTAGTGGGCTATTAGTTTTTCTAAACCCCCATAGCTCTGAGCAAAGTAATGGCAGGAAAGCATAGTGTGTTTCTGTGCCACATTGAAAAAATATATATGAAGACCCTCGGGGAGGTGCGCTACGTGCCTAGCTGTCCAGGGGTAAAGCCAGAGAATATAAACCTTCCCCCACCAACGCTTTCCTATACCCTTCACCTCTCTCCAGGACAGAGGAAACTGTTTGAGAGGAAGCTGGAAGACTAATTTATTGTTGGATAAACAAGCTGTGCCCTGGTCATTAAGTCTTGTAAAAAAAAAAAAAGTATCATTCTTACAAGTTTCCCTTATGTTTTGGTGCATGATTTCTCAAACATATCATCCTAATGTCTCATGATATTATTAAACAAAAGAAGCATTGGCATTCAAAGAGAAACTGTGTCATTGCTGAGTTGGCCAGTTTATGTAAAGGGGGATTAATAAATGCTCCACAACAGTGTTCGGAAGCTTCTGGCTTGCTGCCTGAAAGCGCAGGAGACGTGTTATGAGGACAAAGAGGAAGGAAGCGAGACAAAATCGATCGTTCGAGATGGGAGACACCTCCTCCTGATGGTGAAAAACAACCTTTACCCCAGCTTGACTGAGAGAAATGCAGCCGACAGATGTGCAGGAACTGCCCTGCGCACACACACTCACACATACACACACTTCTGAATGCATCCTGCGAAGCTGCTCAGAGACATGGATGAAAACGCCTCCGCAGGACATCCGTCAATAATAAAGCAAGCAGGAGACAAGGGAGGAGAAATGGAGAAGGGGGGGGGGGGGGTGTTGTGGAGCAAGGGGACAAGGGCTCAGGGGTCACGAATAACTAAAAAACAAGCGGAAAGTTACCTCATCCTCAATGCAACCTTGGGTTCACAGAGAAACCAGATTCAGGACAGTTAATTGACACTCTGCAAAAGTGAACTATGAACTGTATTTCCTTCAGATCCAAGTAATTCCTAAAAGAAGACCTTGAAGGAGGAGACAAATCATCAAGGTTGACAATGGATAGATATGAAAATTTATAGAGAGATAAGCGTTCTTTGCACAGAAAGCTGGGATTGCATAATGCTGCAAATGGTCATGTGATTAATAAAGAGAAGATTGTTTTAATTTCCACCTACAAGATTGAATACTGCACCCAATTAAGCTATAATGTGGAAGAAAAACGTGGACTTTCTTATTTAAATTTGATCTGCAAACGTGAACCTGAAGATGTATTTTTGCCTTTTAGGTTTTGAGTGTGTTGCAGAAAACAAACTAGAAGACACTCCGGTGCTCATGAATGATGCACAAAATGATTTATTGAGAGTAGTTTTTGTCTCCTAATGGTGAAACGCAACCCAACCTTTTACAACACCTTGCAGGTTTAGTTTAGTTTTCAGCTGCGACTAAAATAGTCAAATTTCTTTTATTAACATTAAATACAAGTGTTATGAAAAGCAATATGAGTCAAACAAAAACAGACAACATGACCATGTATGGGTATAAATCCTTTGAAAATGCGAATCGGAAGTAAAGTGTTTGCATGGGAGTGTAGAGCTCGTGTGCGTGTCCTTGTGCTTTTATTTGTTTGGATGGAGGTCGGATCAATTGTGTGCTTTGTAAAAGAAAAAAAAAAGAAAAAAAAGGAAAAAAACCATAAAGGAAAACAACGATTAAGAAAACAGAGAGGGAGATGTAGGTCTCGGCTACTTCCAGGCATTGTGAGAAGAACGGATGAGGGGGGCGGTTGAGGAAAAGTGAGAACATTACTAAACAGGTTCACCAATGGGCGGAAGCCATTGAGTCTATCCCGTCTGCATCTTACCACGACTGTCAGTGTCCATCAGCGACCTACTGGCCCTGTTTGTGATAAAAGGAATAATTGTTAATATTGACCGTCAGGCTGATGACATGGAGTGACTTTTCTCAACTTTTCTCAATGACGAGTAAAGTCTGTTTTATGGAAACGTAAAGGAAAATCAATTCTTCGGTTGTCACTCCTCGGCAAACTAAACAAAAGCAGGGATTCCCCTTGTTGTGCGGTTTCCTGGTTGCCTGGACAGAACTACATATTGTTCATCTGATAATGTATGGCCTGAAGTCATGCTTTGACTTCAAATCCCCTTGTTGGTGCCAAAGTGTTGATGGCTCCTGCAACAATAACACACAGATCTGCCTAAACTGTTTCTTCCTGTGATTGCAGAGGACTCTGGACATATAAGGGCAAACAGAGCTACTGGAAGGAGGAGCAGGAGGAAGAGGAGGAGAAGAAGGAGAAGGAGGAGAAGGAGGAGGAGGAAGCGGGGATATCCCAGGGAGCAGCCAAGGCTGTTTGTCCACTTATTGGCGGGGATGGACTTGGAGATGAAAAATAAATAATAAAGTTATGAAACCCTTCCTTTGAAGAAGCGCCTTGGGAGAAGCAGTGGGCTTCCAACATGGTACTGGGTGGAGTGGGAGGAAGAAGAAGAAGGAGGAGGAAGAGGAGGAGGGTGGAAAGGGTAAAGAGAGAGGGACGGTTGACCCAAATCTCATGACCCGCAAAATAGCATCCATTTGACCTCCATACTCATTGCTGCTTGCAGTATGGAAAACAATTCAGTATGGATGTAAACATGCCCATTAAGACCAGACTACATGCTCAGTAAGCTGTTACATGTACAGTCTAAACCCCCAGAAATAAACATTACATATTAAATCAACATAAAACAAACTTAGCTAAAACATCAAGCGTATATAATAGGTTAGTCTTAAATTCATCTTATATGGCTTTTTTTTTTCTAAACTAGAAAATGGATACAGTTATGATGAAGCTTTGGCCAACTTCCACAGTTCACTCTGATTTTTGGGAATTACATGTAAATACTGGGTTTAACACAGTTAAACAGATGCACAGTTGCAATAATATTGCATGTAGTTTGGAATATTAACCAGTACCCCACACTGTCATTATGGCACTGCACATTGATTTGTACTATGTGCCAATCTGTAGTTTGTATTTTATGTTATGTATATGTATATTATTTTACTATATACTGCATGAAAGCAGAGTAAATATATTCAATGTAATTAGTTATTTCACTATGTATCTTGGGCACAAACGTTTCCCGGGTGAATTAAGTTTTATTTAATCTTATCATTATCGTTTATTTTAACGGTATTGAAATCTTCCCTGTCAGTTTTTTTATGTGCAAATATAAATAGTACAAATAATTGTTAAAGTCCCCCTCCCCCTAAATATGAGTTTTGCTTGTTGTTACTTCAGCTGGATGTTTGAGCTTCACTGTGCAGAACGCTGTACATGCAGAGCTGAAAGATGTTTTCACGTTTATCTGCTGAAAGTGGAAAAGTTTCTCTGTGCTGGCCTTGAAACTCAGTTTAGAGCATGTACTGTACCTAAAAGGATGATTTTATGACATCACGACTAGTTTGTAGCCATATATGATCCAAACATGAAACTTAGATAAATGTGATGTGTTTGGCCACATGAGCATTTCAAGATGAAAATGACATGTATAGAGAGAAAGTTACTGAATTCTTTTATATCATATCTCTTTCCTGTATGAGGGTGATTAAATGTCTTGGCATCAAATGTGTTTGAACTGTGGGCACGTTTTATACATCTATTATTTCCATACACTTGTTGAGAGAGCCGATTAGTTTGTTAGCAAAGCAAAAACGAGGTCTGGAGGATAACAAATGATTCAGACTTGGGTCACATGTTTGCCTTGGATAGATGCCGTACAATGTTCAAACAAAAAGGTTTTTTGGATCTTTTGATTACTGTTAATGAAAATAGGAAATTAGAGACATCTATTTATCGAAAAAAAAAAAAACACTACAAGTTTCCACCCTGACCGTATGATCAGCAACATCCTATATGGTCAGTTTGAGAAGAGTATGTAGTAAAGAAGAGGACTATCAAACTAAGGCTAAAGAAATGTCTCAACGTTTTAGACAAAGGGGACATGACCAGGCACTCATTGATCAAGCTAGTGAAAAGCTAACAGTGTGGATAGAGAAGAATTATTAAATCCTCCCCTTAAAACAACTGTAACCTTTGTGTCTGAATATTGTACAGCTTGAATCATTTGTCATCCTCCAGACACTTGGCTGCTATTAGAAATGGAAATATGGATCATGCCATTTCTAGACAATACAAGGAGAAAAACCATGAGTCAGCTACTTCCCTAAAATTTAAAGAGTGCCACCCAACCCAAGATGTGGTAGGTAGAAGGGAGGTGTTTTGGAATTATGACTTGAATACTATTGAACTTGAAATGTAAATATTAACTTGTATCTCTCTTCATAGGTTATTTGGACTTCTATGAAGAGATGAACCACTGGATCTCCTGGCAACCACCCTTCCCATTTAGTGGTGTAGAGGAACAGCTGTAGGACTGATAGTCTAGTCTTTCTGATGAAGTTTAAATGATGATGCATGTCTTGTAACTCTCTGTAATATTAATCATGCCATGCCCTTTGTGAGATGCTCACTTTGAAAAGTGAAGACTGTGATAATTAGTCATGTGACTCAGATGTATTTATCACACCTGTCAAACATGTTGTTCGCTCCTTATAAAGTCACGGTAAAGTCATTTTAGTGTATGATGGTTAATTTAAAAAAACATTTGCATATTTAGAGATTGTGGATTGTTCAGTGAGGCAGAGGGAGCACATGTTTTGATTAGCTGATTACATTTTTTGTAATACCAGACACAAATTATTATTGCAGTCTTTTTTATGTGAGTATTTAACATGTCTGCAGAGGAACTTTAATTAACTTGCAACAATCTTAGATGAACATAACACCTTAAGCATATATTTATGTTTGTAATATGATTTAATTATTAGTTCTTTTTAGTTATGATACTTTTTAAATATTCCTGGGATGTACTGCATCTACTTTATTATGTGCTTTTTTTTTTTTTTTAAATAGTCGTCTGATCTCAGGTTTTGATGCATCCAGAAACTTGAGATGTTTTTGTCTTGATGCTTCTATGCTTTAAATAACATTTCTGTCCAAAAAAGCTCAAAGTCTCCTTCCTCAAAAATATGTTTTTCTTCTTGTTCCTACCGTTGAATGTTTGAGTTTCTCTGTGCAGAATGATGTATGTGCAGAGTTTGTTTTCACATTCATCTTCTGTGTTCATTAAAAGTCTGATTAATTTGACACATGAAATGTATTTTCATATTTATAAATCCTGGAATTTCTAATGAGGAAGAAGGAGGAGACATGATTCTTAGGATTTTAATGTGGTAATTTATCATTTTTCTAGGGAAAAAAAGAACAAGTAAGACACACTTTGTTTTAAGCAGAAAGACATTTGCTCTGTGAGATTTCCTATTAAAATAAACTGTCCTTCACGTCAGAGGACATTAAATTAACTTACATTTATTTTGCTTGGAGACTTATTCTAACCCTAACCATAACCACCACACGCCTAACCCTAATACTTACCCTAACCTTAATAAAACCCTATACTAACCTTAACTTTAAACCCTAAAATTAATTATTTATGTTAAGAGGATTTGATTTTTGTCCTCATAAGGGGTGAGTGAGTCCCCTCAACATGATTATGTAAACACATTTACATCCCCATTATACCTGGTCCAAACACACACTTATTTAGGTCACTTTTAACCATAACCATAACCACGACTTGCCTAACTCTAACTCTAACCATAACCTTAACCACTGACCTAAAAATAATCTTTTTTCCCAATTGAGGACACAGTCAAGTCTGAAATGTGTCCCCAGAAAGTAGGCTATGACAGACCACCCACACACACACACACACACACACACAGTAGCTACGTCACACATCGGGAATGCAGTGAGAAGCTGCTGCTGCTGCTGAAGGCCTCAGGATCCGCGACAAAGTAGGTTAACGACGCTAAACCCAAAAGAAAGTTATATATATACATATATAACTTTCACTTACCTTTCAACATTTAAATGGAGGCGTAGATTGTGTCTGTGTGGGTCATTTCTGGTGGTAGGTGTCGTTTATTTCATGGTTTCCCTCTTCGGTTGTGTTCAAGTTAGCCTGGAGGCAAGGCACGAGCTTTGCTCGAGTTCAAAACAGCCTAGAAAACAAGTAAACAAGGCTGTTATTAAAGTTAATTATGGCGAATTAACTTTCATTACGGGTTGTTTTACCAGTTAAGTGGCGTGTTTTACATAGAAATGACGCACGGAGGACAGATTTGTACAAACAACTGAACAGTTAGTGTCTCTATTCATCCTAATGAGACAAGTTAACGTTGATGTGCGTAACTAGGTTACTGTTAGCGTCAAGGAAATGTGTGTTTAATGTGTGTTTAATGTGCTGTATCTGTGTCGTGTCTCATTTATTATGTTGTTATTGATTTTTAGATGAGACCGAAGGAGAGGAGGGAGTCACTGTAAAAGGTAGGAAAAGCTAATGTGTTGCTAATAGCATGCTAGTCTTGGTTTGCCATAATTATTTGTAATATATTTGTCATATTTCTTAACCCATATTCACATAAGCCGTGGTAGCTTCTTGGTATTTTGTGAAATTTAACAACCGCACATCGTTAATTACCTGCAGCTACATTTAAACGTGTTGTTAGCCGCAACCTTTACCTTTCAAAGTAAAGGCTTGTCAATAATGGACTGCACAGAACAAAGAGAAAATTTGTGTAAAAGTGAAAGAAGCTCTAAACAGAGAAAATCAACATCAAGTCTACATTTTCTACTAGTTTATTCAGCCGTACTGGATCTGTTAATCATCAGTTTTCTGTGTTGCTGCAGCGTCTAGCGCTTTACTTTGAAGTGGAAAAAGACATCGGATGATTTGTCTCTTCAGTCCCGCTGGCTTGACTGTCGTCTCTGTCATCAACTTTGACATTTCATGAGTTGATGATCCTCCTTGGCATTCAACAAGAACTCCAGCTAATAAATGGACAAATACGCGAGCTTTGTCTCTTTTAAATCACATAAAAACCTCACAATTGGCTTTAAAACGCGGAGTGATAAAGGATTAATTTCCTGGCCCAGCCATCCTCGGATTTGAGTGTGTGTTCATCCGGATTCAGACAGGGGCTTAATTCAGGTCTATATCGGAGGTGGTGGTCAATGTGTAATGTCAGTAATGTCCACGCTGAAAGTGCAAGGTTTAAGTTTAACTACAATAACTCCGTGAATAAAAAAAATACAAGTCACTATTAAAAGAAAACATGTCAAATACAATCCTAAAAGCTTAAATCCAGTGTCCAAGCATTGTTTTTCTACATCATCCTCGCATCCATCATTATAATCCTCTTACCAACAAGGATTTATGATGGCTACACGACCCACATACAATCAATCTGAGTGGATTATTAATTTCTTCACTCTGACAATAGTGATTTGGCTCAGTTTGGCCCTGTGCATGTAATCCATTTGGACACTGTGTCAATCACACAATGGCTTTCCAAAACTGTTAAATAAAGCCTTCATGCATAGAGTTTTGACTGTCACTTTTTTAGTAATCATTTCCTCTATAGATGATACATGTAACAACACATGCCCATCAGAGGTTAACAAAGCACAAAAAGTGTTAACATTTCTCAAAACTTCTTAATTTGGTCTCTAATAGTATTCAATTTGTAAGAACATATAAAGAAGAATGCATGAAAAGGTTTAAAATGATCAAAAATAGACAATTTTTTGTTTCTAACTGTGCAGTACTAAAAGACTCTTTTGTAAAATAAACAAGAACCTTTATTTGCTTTCTTCAAGTTTCTCATTTTCCTCTCTATAAACCGACATTGAAATATATTAGACGTGTTTTTCCTTTTAAAGAAGATCTGTATCTTTACGGAGGATGTCAGGTGCAAGTCAGCACTTTGTCAGCTCAGCTGTGTGCTCCAGTGTTGTTATTTATTTATCCCACAGATACATAATATATTGTTATGAGCCAGGTGTTCACATGTACACAGACACATATCATTACATAAGGTTTCCTGTCTTGTTTTTGTCCCGGCTTCATTTGGAAATCACTGATTCTAGCGCGTAAACACTCAAAAACAATAACCATTGTGGTGGATAACAGGCGAGGGGCAACCATGGATTTGCACCTGTTTTTGTATCTGTGTACGAGTTTTTGTGTGTGTGCGTGTGTGTGTGTGCTAGAGATCTTGTATTTGTGTCTCGAAGCACACAAACACACACACACACACACACACGTTTCAGGGCAATGTGCTAGCCTGCTGGAAATCCCCGAGCCTTTCAAAACGGCTGTTCTCTTCCTGCTCCTCAACTAGAAGCCTATTGTTCAATCTGTGTGTCCCTGTTGCCATAGGAAACAAAGCCTGAAGCATCCCTTAGTTTCCATTGGTTACCTATGACAAAAATACATACAAGAGCCACAGCTGTGCCCATGCAAATTCATACTAAAAGCTGGAAGCGTAATCCTGCATATTCATTTAACTATTTACCAAAGCAAAATCGGTATCGTGTTACACTGATTTGCGGTTAGGATGCCACAAATGCAAAAGTCTGAAAATAACTTGGCAGATCTGTGTAAGAGTAATATCGTCCTTGACTTCAGAAGCCTGCCATGTCCGGACCCACCTGGCTGCCACCAAGGACTCTGGATAGCCCAGAGCGAGCCGTCCCCCAGATGTCCCACTCTGCAGGGTCAGCAATCTACCGAGCCCCCAACAAGAAGGGCACGTCTGACTTTCGGCCAAAGTATGGCCCCTATGATCAGAACGGAGGAGGAGGTGGTGGAGGAGGAGGAGGAGGAGGGATGATAGCCAACAGGTACATGGCTACTGGACCCACAGGTGAGAACACGCTACTGTCAAATCTATTTTAGGACATGCTGATAGTATTATTCATTGGTTTATTTCAGATCGTGGGCCCATCTTAATACAAATAACACAGAAATTTCCTCCCTCACTAGAGAACGTAATGTGCAACTTTTGGTAGCGTCTACTCCACTTTATCCAAGCTGCACATTCATTTACTCATTTCCTTCCACTGCTGGAACAGATAACAAGCACCATAAAATCTTGGTATGTGCAATAACATCCGTATGGCATCATTATGACTAACTGATCTTTTTATAAACACAACAAAAGGGCAACAGTATGCAGAGTCATACAGTCATACAACCCCAACAACATAAGTTTAGTAAATGTGAAGTCATCAATCTGTCATTTCGTAGGAACTCTTCTAAAAGAACTGTACAGGAATCAGTTTTGATTTATTTTAATGTGTTTTCAGGATTTTTCTCTTTTATGTTTAATCTCCTGATCATATTAACAAACATATTACATTACCTTCTGTAATTCAGGAGTTTTGAGGTTTGCGTCAAAGATGATGATTCAGGGAGCGTCCTTGTAGCTGAAAGGTTATAACGCATGACACATGACCATAACATCCTTGTTTGGACCATTGTTGCATGTCGTACATCTCTCTCTCTCTTTGTTTCCTGTCTGCATCTATCAGCTCTCCATTAAAGGAAAAAAACCAAAAACCTATCTTTAAAAAAAAAAAAAAAAGAAAAGAAAAAAAAGATGATGATTCAGTGTCTGTTCTTCAATCAAAAGGTGGGCCTATTCATCATTCATCTAGTGATCACTATTACTCCCCTCCACATGGGCCCAAAGACGACCGCAACTGGAGCCCTCACATAGACAGCTACGAGCTGATGGTAGGTGTATCGCTAAGCTGTGGTCGTTTCTCAACCTGCCGTATTCTACAAGTTACAGTAAAACAATGAAAATGTGATCATAACATCAAACAGTTTTAACATTTTAAAGTACATTTCTTTATTGTGCTAACATGTTTCTGATTCTGTTCTCTCTTTTTAGCATCGTGGTCCTGAAAAACCAGTGAGCCATCACTCCAAAATTGATGCTGATATTGACTCCCTCACCAGTATGCTTGCTGATCTGGACAGTCACCCACATGACTCCAGCACACAAGTATGATATTAAACTTATTGATTGATTTTTGACTCAAGGAATATTGGTTTAATAATTCAACTTCACCGTCAGTATTTAACTGTGTTAATTTTCTGTCTCCGCAGCTGTACGACAACGTGCCTTACAACAAATACCTCTCAGGAGATCACTACAAGCCTGCACACCAGAGCGCAGGCCCTCCTCAGGGTCGGCCATCCATGGGCTACCCCCCTCACCCCCAGAGCCAATACCACCCGGCACCCCCTTACCCGAGCGAGCATCAGACGCCTCAGTACTCCACTTCCCACCAGCAGGACTACTACTCGTCTTCTTCAGCTCCTAAACCCTACCCCCAGCCTGTCCCGGCCTCCTACACCACAGCTTCAACTCCAACCGGGCCCAGGTTCAGCGTCCAGGTCAAGACGGCGCAGCCCGTCACCTACTCTCAGACAGGGAGGCAGGCCGAGCAGGCCTACACCCCGCCCCCTCCTCGCCAGCACGTGTCACGCCCCCCGCCTCAGACAAGTCCGCAGGGCTGGTACTCCCAACACCCCAGCTCACAAACTCAGGAGATGCACTCTGATGAGGGGTACAAGGGTAGCAGCTCAGGGTCTGGAGGAAGAGTAAACCAGGTTCCCATGTCTAAGAGAGGGATGGAGAATAATCAAACAGGGTCAGGGGCCGCACTGAATCCTGCTTATCAGTCCAGCAAGGTAAGGGGGACAAAACTGCATCAGTGTTTGAGAATTAGATGTGAGTTTTTAAATGAAATTAAAACATTGTGTGAAGTTGACTTAATCTCCCTCACTAGGTTTGATACCCAAGTATCATAAATATTGAAATAATCTGGCAGTTCAAAGACTAAGTTGTGAAAGTGATGATGTCTGCAGTTTTGTCAATGTTATCTTTGGGTTTTCCAGTCACTTATTTGTCATTCATGTGTCTTCTTTTGTCCAGCAGGGAGTAGCAACAACCAGGCCTGAGGAGGAGCTGGATCGACTCACCAAGAAGTTGGTATATGATATGAACCACCCCCCTTCAGAGGACTATTTTGGTACAGTCCTGACTCCTTAATGACTAATGACACAGCAGAACATGTGTTCTTGCATTTAAACAAAAATAAAAGAAACTCTCCCCCCCGCCCCCTTTCAGGTCGTTGTGCTCGTTGTGGTGACAACGTGGTCGGCGATGGCAGCGGCTGTATCGCCATGGAACAAGTGTTTCACGTGGAGTGTTTCACATGTATCACCTGCCACGCCCGTCTCCGAGGACAACCCTTCTACGCCCTGGACAAGAAGAGTTACTGCGAGAGTTGTTACATTGTAGGTGATTTTAAAAAGAAAAAAAAAGAAACTCAAATAACAATTTCCTGTCATGCCTACTTTGATCTCTACTCCTGTTTCTCCTTTTCTCGTCAGAGTACTCTAGAGCGCTGTTCAAAGTGCACCAAGCCCATCTTGGACCGTATCCTGCGGGCTATGGGAAAGGCCTACCACCCTCGCTGTTTCACATGTGTAGTTTGTAACTGCTGCTTGGACGGCGTGCCCTTCACCGTGGACGCCACCTCTCAGATCCACTGCATAGACGACTTTCATCGGTACACACACACACACACCTGCTGAACACCGGGATGAGACGTTATGCCCGTTTGTCTTTCTGAACTGAACTAATTCTGATGTTTGCTGCCCTCCGCAGGAAGTATGCGCCTCGCTGTTCGGTGTGTGGTGAGCCCATCATGCCCGAACTAGGCCAGGAGGAGACCGTGAGGATAGTCGCTCTGGATCGCAGCTTCCACGTCAACTGTTATGTCTGTGAGGTGAGTCAACTTTTTAGTGACTGAACTAAACAGGAAGAGGTAACACAAAATACACCAGGACCAGTTTTTTTTTTTGAGACAGAGAGAGAGTTCTCAACAAAAAGAGATGACTCAGAGTTTTCTTTGCATGTGCGTACAGTTCAGGTTGGTTGAAGAGTAAAAAAAGCAGTAAATGTGAAACAGTTAGTTAGGTCATATTTAGACGAATATAAAATTCACAAGATCCATCATCACCCTCATCCATCCCAAAACTCATTTTCTTGTTTTCCACAAAACCTTTTAAGTAAAAATCCAAAAGTTTCCTGAACATTGTAGGATTAAATATTTTCAAGAGTAAAAACTTTGGTTTATGCTCCTTTTTAAAATCACACCGAGTGCCCCAAAATATTTACAGCATAAGTCTATGTGAGAGTGCTGAGTTGAACTGACTAAAGTCTTTGTGTTTTTGTTGCTTCAGGAATGCGGACTCCTGCTGTCCTCTGAAGGGGAGGGTCGTGGTTGTTACCCGCTGGACGGCCACATCTTATGTAAGAGCTGCAGCGCTCGCCGCATCCAAGACCTCTCAGCCAAAATCTCCACTGACTGCTAACAGACCAGCTGTGTGTCCGTTCCACCGTTTAGTTTCTCCAGCACAGAGTTTAGCGTCGGAAATTCAAAACAGGAAACCATAAACGGTCGACATATTACATATTATTGATATCACAGACAGGAGTAACAGTTTTAAACCCCTGTTTGTTTAGTCTTGTGAAGTTTCTTTTTTTTTGCGTTTTCTTTGGTTAGTCTGACCTTGAAATGATATAAACCTTGTTATAGTTCCCTCTGTTGGTGTGTAGCCGCAATTTCATTTGCAGAGGGAACATTTTCTTTACTGTTACCAGTTCAGATGAGAGATGGAGTTGTGATGAAGAGACCAGCTCACTGGTTTTTGTTTTCAATCAGATTTCCTACTACGTTTTCTTTCTTTTTTTGGTACACATTTACCCTGTGTTACATGTTAATCCAGTATTCTTATGGCAGTAGCCTGACCTGCAGGCAGCTTGGGCTCCACTTAACGTTTTATCCACACAGGTACTGCTTAACTAGCAGAAAGCACATTATTTTCACTGTCAAAGACATTGAAAGTAGGAAAGGATACGAAACCTCAAAAAAATGAGGCTTTTTTTTTTTTTTTTGCAGAGAAGCAGCATAAATAATAATGAGAGTGACAGCTTGTCTCTGTGGCGTTTGGGGGACCTGTACATTTGTAAAACACTTGGCGTCAAAGTGCTGAACTGCCTCAAAACAAGCATTTTAAAAGCACATAATGCAACACAACAACTGTGACTGTATATAACAGGCTAGTTTGATTTAACAAAGGAACTGTTCTCAACAAACTGTGTTGGAAAGCATGTAGCCTTTAGTGCAGTGAAACTTTGCAGTGAAGTAGCCTCATAGAACGAGAAATGTAGACGAAAGGAATGTGTAGAAAACTTTACAAACCCAATTTTTTTTTCTCTTTAGCTTTTAAATGCTAGTACAATACTTGCTTGAACAAATCCTTACAGATACTCTTGTTTAGTTATTAAAATCAACACTCATAACAGGATTTTTGCCATTTAAAAAAAAAAAAAAAAGTCATCCACAATAACATATTTGAATGTCTACAAAACACAGTCTGCTTTTTTTTGTTTTTTTGTCTTTTAGTTTAAACATTTGTTGTTGGTTGATACTTGACTGTTACATTGAAGATGATGGTGCAATGAAGTCAAATGCTTTCTTTGGTCTAAAGGAAAACAGGGTGTTGGTCAATTATGGGGCTTGAAAACATCCTATTGTGTAAAGCTTGAGCCTCATGTGAAGAGTTTGTACTGTAAATGTGCCATTTAGGGGGAAAAGAGACTCCTGCTCATGTAAAACTAAAGTTAATAGTAATTTTTTAAAGGATATTTGGTCAATTAATGTACTTACTAAAAAACATCATCTTTTGCTACTTTTACAGACAGGTTTATTGTTTAGATATTGAATGTTTAATTCAAGATGACAGCTTGTTTCTCTCCCTTACTTGTTATTGACTTTGGCAAACAACTCTTCACTTGTGGATTTTACTCGTGTTCATCTTTGCACTCATGTGGGCCAAGTTGTCATTTTTCTGAAACTTTGGAGCTTACAGTATTTGTTACGTTTTGATTGTGTTTAAAACCTCTGTCTTTCCGTCCTGATTTTTGTATTTGTGTAACTATAAAGGGCTAGAAATTTGAAAGCCTTACCTCAAGGATGTCATTCAGTTTCATGTTGATCCTTTTTTTGAAACGGGATCTGTCTGTGAACTCTTTTTTTTTTTTTTTTTTTTTTTTTTTTTTGTGACAGAACTTGATCATGCTAAAACGGTTCAGAGTTGCAATTTTTCATCTCTTGTTAATTTATCTCATTATGTATATACTGTATTAGCATTAACCTGCTTTTTATCATCTAGGTAATCATTTCATCAATGCTCAAGTGTCATTTAAAAAAAACACCCTTACTCATGCCAACTCTTGTGTCTTGTAACTCCTTGAATCATAATTTTGTTCAGTTGCACAACAATCACTCATGTAGCCTCGGTGGCTAACAACTCCCTGTACGTTCAGTTTGAGATGCTGTGAATTTGAACTTGTAAATCAAAGCAGACGGTACCGCAGCATACCTCTGTCCACTGATCAATTCATACGGAAGAAGGAGGCTGTTTTGTAACGAACAGGTTGTTGAAGTAGAAATGGCGGTTAGTTGAATTAATGGGAGAGTATGTGAGCCCAACAAGGGCAGATTTTCTCTCAATGCAGATTGTAGTAACATAATTGATTATTAAAATGTCAGCAAGTTAATCTGTGTATTTGTCACTTTTTACTCAAACACCATCACTCTGCAGATTTTATACATCAAGTTCAGACTGTTGCATCAGCTGTTCTGGGTCCTTCCTAAGTTCTCAGTAACTGCTAACTTGTTTCAAACCAGTGGTTTAATAAATAAGGCTGCGCTATTAAAACTCAAGAAACTTTGTTATCTAGTAGACACGTCAGAGCTAGGTTTTGACTATTAAATTACCTGCCAACTATTTCAGTAATCAATTAACTTTCTGAGTAATTTTTTAAAAGAAAAAATGTCCAGGTAAGATGTTAGCAAGCTAACGTTAGCTTTGTCAGTTGGTTCACTCAGCTAGCTAACAGTCTCGCTGGCAATTAGTAGCTGTAGATATTTAATAACAACTTATTTCTATGTGAGAACTAGCTTTTTATTTTATTTTTATCTGAGGCATCTCTGCATGGGCTTGAAAACTCCTCATTTTTAGCAGAAACCCTGCAGAGTTGATATCAATGTTAACTAAAGAGGGAAAAGATGCAGTTCAGTTGCACTGTGGGAAATGTAGTTTCCAGGGTTTTGAGGGGTCTTGGTCTGTACTTGAGACAAAAAAAATTCTCAGATAATTAAGGCTCTGCTGTTTTGATTTCAAATATTCTTGTTTAAATGTATCTCTTCTCAATCCCCCAGTTTTATGGAAGTTCAATACTAAATCACTGGAAAATCCCTTTAAGACACAAAAAGAGAGAAATGAGGCAGTAGCCTGACAAAAATACCCTTTTAAATCAGAAAATTTTATTTTAAACACTGTGTACATTCTTATTAATCTCATTATTATATGCAATCACCATTAACACCTTTATCTTACAGTGAATGAACCAGCTATAGCAAATGATATAGTGCTATTTAAAAGTACCACTGAACTGACTCTGGTATTGTGTTAACATGAGGTGAATGTCTTCCAGAAGAAGTTGCGGCAGCCTGCCTTGCGCTCTCTTTGGGAGAGGGGAAGGTGTCGCCGCATCACCTCCTCCCTGACCCCCAGCTCCTCCTCCAGCTCGGGGAGCATCTCATCTCCTCTCGCTGCCATCAGTTCAGACATAAACTTCAGCAAGAGCAAGTGAGCAAGATCCTAAAAAGGGGGAAAAGAAAGGAAAGACTAAAAAATAATATCAGGCAAAAATTATTCCCCATGAAAGAAGAAAAAGAAGAAGCTCTGAAAACACACAAATCTAAAATCTATCAATGACTCACCTTGTCCTTTGTGAGGTCTGCTTTCAGTGTTTCTGTCAGTATGTCTCTCGGTGGAGCACCGCCGACCTGCACCAGCATCGCAGAGGAAAACAGAGTCACCAGAAGAACCTGCACCTGAGAGCGAAGCATCTCCACGTCAAAACAGCCACAAGAATCCTCCTCTTAGGTCCCCCGATTCTTGTTTCTCAACACTGACAATGTGCAACAATCCAAAATATAACCACCAACCAATCAAAAAGTGTGTGGCGGAAGAGCTGTTTGCCTGAGGACGTGTTGAGCTGATAAATAGGCTTCTTCATCTTCAAATCCTCATCATCATCAAGCCAACAAAAGGATGTGATTGGTTGAGAAGAACGGCAGTGAGGGAACGAGGAGGTAGTGTCACATAAGGTCATCATTAGCCATCACGACGTGGACAACACAGCACCGAGATGCTGATCATACAACATGTCAAACAAAAACGTACAATTTCTGACTTCAGAGATGATTAATACTCATGTTCAAATGATTTAAATGTGGAATGTTAGATAAAAAACAAGAATAAATTCAAAAATTTACTCATGTCAGTCAGGATTAGCTCCACCAGCTTTGTAGGTGTCCTGGTCTCAACATGAGGCCTGCATGCTGTGCAGTGTTAATGACACAAAGTGACTCAAATGTTAATGAGCTGGCTCAGACACTGTTGACCAGTCCGACACTCCGTCACCCTTTTTCCTGTCACTTTGAGTCAGTGGAAAATAAACAAAGATAATGAACATCTAAATATCAGACAGTCTCAGGATGTAATTGCAGTGTTTCTGATTGATTTTACATAAAATATTATCACTTCTAGTCTTGTATGAAAACATAATATGGCAAGAATTCATATTTTAATCATTACAAAACATGATATGAAAGGAGTTCAGTGGTGGTCAACCTGAGGGTCAGGACCTCCCAAGAGGTCACAAGGTCAATCTGAGGGATTGAAAACACTTTACAAGATAGGAAAGCAGTAAAAGCATCTAATATATGCTGTGATTGTGATTGTATTAATTTGTATATTTTTCTTATGAATTACAGGATAATATTACAATTACTCTTATCCCTAACATACTGTTCAACTTTGATCATTGTTTACATTAAAAAAGATCCAAAACACCAACTTTTAGCCTGAAATTAAAATTTTTCCCCCCTAAAGTGACCAAGAAAATGCAAAAATGTAAATATCAACTTTGTTTTTGTGCAGATGTTACACATTTTTATACATAAAGCGTGTTCCAGTTTAAATTTGACCTGTATTTATTCAAAAATCACTACATTTATTGAAATTTTGGTGACTGTTCTCCTGTTTTAGGTAACATTGTACCATAATATAGTATGATTGTGATTGTTTTTCTCCATAAACAAATAAAAACTTGAAGAATACACTCTCTGCTCTGTGAAAGCTTGATTAAGGATTAATCACCCAGTTATTAACAACTGATAAGGTGTTCATAAATGAAAAATAGATTTGTGGTTTAGTGGTTCAGCACAGAGATAAATTATATTGTGAAGGGTCAGAATATGAAATTCTGATATCTTTTCAATAGAGAAGTCAATAAATAGCATTAAACTAAAACACCTCTTCAAATACTGATTAAAGCCTTATTTTCCACATCTCTTTCTTTAAATAGAAAATGACCTTTTCTGCAGTTGCGTCTTCCTCTACCTTCACCGCAGGACCTTCGCTGATAAGTCTGATTACTCAGTTGTTAATCATGACATGACTTGACTTTAAGTAACATTTTCCAAAGGCAGTGAGGATGTTGTGACCGCAGGCGTCCAGCTGTGCTGCCCTGGACAAATAAGGAGAAGGGTCCAACACTGTGACGATCACACAAATCACACCTCCGCTGCCTCCGTACCTGCTGCTACACGATGTGAAGTGGTGTCAATGTGTCTGCAGTTTGTCAGGATCAATTAAACATCTTCACTTACGGTTCATCTCAGTCTATGTGAGTTCCACCTGCTGATTTGCATTTATCTATAGGATACATGACACATGACGTCTGCTGCTTAATAAAGATGTTGAGGCGTTATTTTCAGTATTTAAGCGTTCATTTAAACTAATGCAATTCCAGTCTGATTGAAACATTGGGGGGGGCATGGCCTTTTGAGGACCCTTAATTTGCCAGTTTATTAAGTTCCTATAGATGAAACATCCCTGAATTAAATCCTAGCTTCACGTAGGTTATATGTTCAGTTTTAGAGAGGTGTGTGTTCAACTTTGTGGAAATTCTGAAGGCTGTAGTTTGTGTTGCTGTTGAATTAAGTTCTTCTGAGAAGTGTTATTGATGTAAATAATAGAGAATAAATGATCAAACTGCTTAATCATGAATCAACACACCTTTAAAAGTGGTTCAACAAAAACTGAACATTATAATCATCATGAATGTCGAAGTTATTTGCAGGGTTGTTGTAATTAACAGCTTCAGTGTAGCTAAACTAGTAATTGAGCAACTATGTACTGTATCTGCAAATAGGACAATAGCCCTTTTAAGACTGATGGAGTTAGTGTAATTGGATTTATGTTTCTGATAGAGGAGAAGCAGATAAGAGTAAAACTGTTGACAAATGATAAGAGACATACATGAGAGTATTTTCAAGAGTACACTGCTGACCTTAAAAGAGAAAAAGCAAACACTGATGCCATTTAGCACTTCAGTGTTAAAGGATGTGTAGTACAGGTGGTGAATGTGGTAACATGAAATAATATACAGTGTACAGGGTCGTAGCTACCACCCAGGGCACTGTGGGGTGCGTGGGGGAGATTTAACAACCTCTTACCAAGTGTAAGTTTCAATTTTTTAGGGAGTAGTCTGCCAGGATAATGACCACAGACTACATCACCTTATTTTTTTTTTTTTTGAGTGTGTGTGTTTTTAATATTGTTTTTAGCTGTGGTTGAAACAAAATGGTCACTCTTACAATTTTCAGCAAAGAAACACAAAACAAAACTACGTATGCTCCTGTTTTTGTGACATTAAGTCACTTTTTACTAAGAAATAAGTGTGAACACAATCAAATACTACAACTGTGAGCCTACTAGTTGGTCATTTTTCAAACCAAACCAGGTCTAAAGGTGCATTCATGACCTCAGTACTTATAAATCCTGTCTACAGCTCTCTGTTAATGTACAGTATGTTCAGTGTTATTAAATCACCACTGGGTGTCACTATAAGATCACATTTTTCTCACTTCTCACTTGGTTTCACGTCAAACTTAACATTTTACTGAATGCCTTCTAATTACTATATTTAAAGTCTTTGCTAATTTACTTTTTGTTTGACCTCGCTGCTGTGTTTATGCAGGAGGCGACCATCGACAAAACAGACGTCAGTGCTAATTAGCTTCTCAATTAGCAGGTGAGTGTCAAAATGGAGTCATGTACGATAAATGTAAACAACGTGAAAATCGTCATCAGAGACAGATATCGGGCGTCTTCTTGAAAAATGAAAAAAATAAGTTATCAAATTCTGACTATGTGAGTGTCAAATAGAGAAGTAAAGACACGGTTCAAGTGTTGGTTCATACAGTTGACTTTGATATTTATTTCTTCCAGCATGATGTTGCTCCTCGCTTTACCTGTGTGTCACAGCAGCTCAGTGCAGACAGGTAAGATCAGCAGTTATGTAACTATAACCATGACTGCGTCTATAAACTGTTTCATAACTCATATCAGGAACAAGTGAGGCCCTGTGGACTCCTGGAGTTCTTCAGGAGGGTCTTTGGGGGCTCAAGGCAAAAAATAACAGCGCTGAATATTACTTCAGCCGCGCTTATGAAAGGTTTTGCTTTCAATATAGCGTATTAACTTCCCAGAGTTATATATTTCAGGACTATTAAAAACTCCTCCACATGGGAAATGTTATATTACATCAGAGAGAGCCTGTCTGGAAATATATAGAAGATATGGAGGTCAACAGTGTGATATGATGCAGTGAAATATAGAAAATACTGAACTGAAAGTGACACTGTCTGGAGCATAATTAAATAAATGTAAAAAAAATAAAATTAAAAAAATTAAAAAAAAACTAGATATGCATTATAATTAGTTTGGATATGAATGTATTGGGCTTGGTAATATTGAAAAATATTCACAATATTATTAAGAGTGTTTTGTTTTTTAATTTTCAAATTTATGCAAGATTACATGTAAATAAGCAGATTTATGTACAAAGTTCCAGTGTTACACATAACGTCAGACAAGCATCTTCACACAGATGTGATGACCAAAAAGATTTTGATATTTTTTAGTCATAATTTTTTGGTATCATTATTTTAGACAACTGACTTTTATAAACTCAATGTCATCACAACAGAACAGCTACATATGATAATACTGAATTTATGTCCAGTCCAAAGATTACCTAAAGATGAACATTTTCTAATCTCAGCATCTTGCATTTTAAAGTTCAATGAGCCCCTCAGAAATGATGCCACCCTCAATACTGTTATTTCAGGAACATTTCAGACGAAATGTCTCGAGCGTCACTTTTGGCTTTCTGTCAAGTCCGACTTCCTTGGCTCGAAGATCCGTTTTGATTTTGAAGGTATGTGTCCTCTCCTGCAGAGAACATGTTGGTAGATGGAAGTGGTTGCTTTTCTGCTCAATAAACCAAGAAATAGTTGTCAGTGACCTTTCACTGAAAACCTCTTCTTTTTTTATCTCTAGACCAGCAGGGACTCCACTTCCTGTCTGATCAGGAGGCCTTGCTGTGTGGCTACACCGTCCTAATCAATGATAATGGAGACCTGGTGTTCCGCGCCTCCTTCCTGGCCTGCCACGTCCACAGCCAGGTAGATGCTTCCCTACTACTTTATGCTTTGATATGTTGCAGGATCTTAACCACACACCTCCTCTTCTCAGCAGACGGGCTCAGACTATCACCTGCGTCTCTGGTTTGTGAACGGGCAGGCGGACGGGACGGCAGCAGCGTACCCCTTCCAGCTCCACTGCTCCCTTCAGGGGCGGTGGAGCACCAGAGAGATTGTCTGTGAGGAAAACTACATGGAGGTGAGAAGCTGACTTCTCCACCTCCTGTTAGGTTGACTTTTCCTGGCACACACATGCTGAGGCTGACTGAGGATTTGGGAAAGGTGTAAAAGTGTATCAAACCATATGTGTTGCCTCTCTAGGTGTCCGTCCAGCGACCTGTCCTGCCCACTATATCCAAAAATGAGATGGTTAGTAAAGTCAAGCACTTGTCTGGACTGTAGGGTTACGTGATTCAATTTTTGTATCAACTTTCATGGGAATTGTATTGTGATGAAATGACCATATAGTCTTAAAATTTCACTGAATTATGTTGTTTAACTAGTTGTTTGGTCTATAAATGTCAGAAAATGTAGAAAATAATGGTCCACAAACCAGAGATTTTCAGTTTAGTGCCATATAGGACTAAAGAAACCAGAAAATATTCACATTTTAGAAGCTGGAACCAGAGAATTTGGGCCTTTTTCTTAAAAAATGACTCAAAGCAATGAATTGATTATCAAAGTAGTTGGTGATTATTTTTCTGGTGATTTATAAATGGACTAATAATTGCAGCTGTAACTCAAATGAACTGTTACTCAGCTTTTACTCCAACCAAATTGTATCACTAATCTGTGTGACGAAGCTGAAGAGGCTTATATAACAGACCTCCTTTCAGTGTAAGAGAAAAAAAAACAAAGGGAAAAAAAGATTAGATTGGATTTAGATTAAACTTTATTGTCATTCCTCAAAGTAGAAGACAACAAAATGCAGTTTAAACATCAAACCAAAAGTGCACAGTTACAAACATTATGTACAGAATACTGGGTGGTATAAATATGTAAATGTAAACTACATATTGCCACTAAAAAGTGCATGTGAATGGTTGTATTGGTATGTATACACAAGTATATACATACAAAGAAGTCCTCATGAATACAAATACAACCAAAGCTAATAATTAATAAATGACAATAAGAAACAAACTAAATGAACAGAGGAGTTCACCGATCAGCAGTTTTAATCCTATAAAAACATAAAAATGATACCATGAACTAAATGTAATGACAGTTTATTTTTAATAATTGTAAAAGTTAGTGGGTTCTTGATAACATGACGTTATGTATCTGTACATGTGTATCTGTATATTTTTAATAAGACAAAAGCATAGTCTTCATACATGAATCCTGCTGGTATACATTTCTTAGTAAATATATGATGATGTTACCTTGCTGTTTTGCTCTGTGGCTTTTATAGTTCTACTCACATTCATTGTTTTAACCGAGCAGGGTGCAGATGTTGCAGAGATGTCTGTGATGTTCCACAGAGCCGACCGGCCGCCAGCCGAGGTCAGAGTTTTGTCCCTGACTGAGGCCGCTGCTCTGGGCTACCACATCTCGCTGCGTGGCTCACGTCTCACCCTCCGCTGTCATTATTCCTCCCCTCTGTCATACTTGGTCAAGGTACCGTATGGTTTATGCTGAGATGAGATATGTATCCATGAGTCATCTAATTCTTTGCTTCTAGTGTCAGATTTATTTATTTATTTATTTTTATTTCTGGATGCTTTGTGTACACTTGTTTTCATCTGTCGCAGGAAAAGGGAGTTGATTTAGAGATTGTCAGTGCAACCATCATGTATCGACCCGAGAACGGCCTCCTGGCTGTTGACACCACTGCTGCCTGCGCTCTGAGTTAGTACAGTTTATCAGTATTACATTATTTTGTGACTGTAATACCTCTCCTCTACAGTGTGTCTCTCTCCTCTCCTCTGTCTCAACCCCCAGATGAGGCTACAGCCGATGAGTCTGACCTGCTGTGGACTGTCCCTTATATCCTCCCTCTGCTAGTTCAGGGGCAGTTTAGGGACAGAGGCATGATGGTCGGAGTGAACGGTGAAGCTCTGATTGAGTCTGAATTTAAAAAGAGGGAATACAAGATCGGTCTGCAGGAGGGGAGAGTGGAGGTCAGAATTCCTGCAGGAGCCCAAGGTGGACACATTAAGGTAGAATAATAAGAGATACTGCAGAATATTAATGGATATCACTCAGCAAGTACATTTTGTCTGGACGCAGTGGCTCCTCTAGATCAGTGGTTTTTGACTTTTTTATTTTAATATTTATTATTGATTATTATGTATTCTATGTGTAGTAATACTGTTTTTTTGTTGCATGTTATATCTGTGTTATGTCCTTATTTGTACTTTGACCCCAGAGAGGAATAATATTCTTTCTGTTTACTTGTACAGGAATGAATAAGAATAAAATTTAACTTGAAGGACATCTGTCTATAAAAAGTGAAACTATACACAGAAAGAAATAGAAATTGACTCTATAACTACAAACATGTCTCTTGTGTGTTGTAATTATTTCCAGAGTGGGGTTGTTAGGGGACAGTACAGTCAGTCCCTGTCAGTGGATTTGTTCTTCAAGAGTCAGTGGGAGGACGAGCTGTGGCCTCTCACACAGCATCGCTCTTTCCGGCACCTTAAGACTCCTCTCGTGCCACAAACGCCAGTTTTCACCCACAGTAAGGCTTTTACAGACCTTGTTATAGTGTATATTAAAGTTTTAATCCTTTCAGGTTTCAATATGTCAGTCCTGGTTGAGTCAGAGACAGAGACACCCTCAGAGGAGCAGCTCCTGTATCTGTTTACAGTGCAGACAAAACAAACATCAGGCTGTAAGGATTCATTTTGTCACATGTAAAGAAGAAAGTCAATAAATGGCATTTTTTCATTACTTTAAACAGTATCAAAAATGGGATTTGATATAAGGATTATAATAATTATATAATTGAAATAACTCAGGCCAAAATACAGATTTGCAGTATTTATTTGACTACAATTTCTTCAAGGATGTGTTTTACTACCAAAATGGGAAATAAACAATACAGTTCTGTTTTGGATAGAGCTACATTTTGACAAATCACCCGCTTACACACACAAAAAAAGAAACAGCATCCTTCTGTCTTTCTTTCTACAGACTCAGGCCCATCAGAGGGATTTTTTTCTGTCACTTTAGGCTCCTTTGCACCTGATGTTACCCTCCAGAAGGTGACAGTAGAGAGTGGCGGTGGCCCTTTAACATGGACCCAGAGCCACCAGACTGATACAGACCTCATTGTGTCCAAGCTCTCCCACCCCAACGGGAGCCACTCCTACCTGCTCCGTTTCCCGCTCTCACACCCCAGAATAATCCCAGAGGTGAGACTGACTGAAGCCGAGAAGTTTTAGCATGTTCACAAGATCATACATGCCTGAAACAAACTGCCATTTAATCCCAGTATATAGGTGGTGGCCATAAGACGTACAGCCTCTCTTTCACCTTTATTCTCTCCATCTCACCCAGTGGAGAAGTGTTTTACCATCAAGTCACCATAGAGCATAATGTTGTGTACACAGGTGAGTGACTAATTTAGTTTTCAGCCCAACAACTATTAAGTAAAGGTAACTAATAAGTTACATTACTGCTGACCATTTTCTAAAACATATGATACATTTTGATTTGGGTGATTTGGCCATAAGTTTCTCTTGATAACATTTTCATTTAAAAATCTGAGATGCAAGTATTTAAAATTTGCCCCAAAGATCAGTAATCCAGCAAAGTGAGTTTATAGTCTCCTTTCTATGTTAAATTGTTTTAAAGTTATTGATTAAGATATTAAAAAATCTTCCAGGTTGATGCATTGAAGCGTAGCTGAGAATCATCCGACATATGAAAATGAAAATGTTCACTGTGATGTCTGAAGCAAGTTTTAAGTCTCTTCATGTTGATTTTCATATTGTACTGGCAGGAAATACAACTAATAGCCGTGTGGAAGGTGAGGAAATACATCTGAAAAAATACATTATGCTTTTGAAAATGGCCAACAGTAATACAAAGTAAAGTATCTGATCTGTAGTTAATGAGCTAAACGTGAGTTCCAGTTGTAAAAATCTGGATAAACTCAACAACTAAAGAACAAAATGTCAGCCTCACTAATACGTCCGCCTGATGAGTTACCATTTTCCAACCGGTTGCAGCCCCAGGTTCACCCACGCTGGAAGGGAAGTGCACAGAGAGCAGCCTGCTGGTGCTGCTGCACCACGGGGTCCAGGCCGAGCTGCAGTGGGAGCTCTTCCTCGGAGCCCGTGGGCTGGACTGGGAGCTGGTGGAGATGGGGGGTTTCATAGTGGATGCGGAGATAGACCATTTCACTGTGGAGATCCCATTCTACAGCCCTGGAATGAACTATGAGGTGATCGATCTTTCTTTTTTGCTCAATTTTTTTAACCTTTTTTTTTAACCTTACTCAAGTGGATAATTCATTTTTTGAAAAATATTCTTACCTGTTTTCCAAACATTTTGCTTTATTACCACAGTCTAGATCTTGTTTTACATTAGCACCATGTCAATATTTACCTTTATTTCATCTCTGGGACCATTTAAAGGTTAAAAAAACTGTTAGGAGATACTTGCGCTTTTAACTTAATTGGGTTTTTCTTTTAATCGCCCATTTACTAATGCCTAATCTTACTTAATCTGATACAAGGATACCATCTGTGCGTTCAATTCAGTAAATGAGTAAATTAAGGATTAAGAACACTCCTCAGGCCTCTAAAAGCATATTCATGCAAAGAGAGTATTTTAACACCTCAGGGACACTTAAATCACCATTAAATTAAAACATCTTTCTTTTTTTCCCCTCATGCAGGAGCTGACATTGCGAGGTCTTGTTGCTGGAGTGGAGGTGACAGTGGTGGAGGCAGGGTCTCTGAAAGTGCAGGACAGGCTCGTTCATAAGTGCACATTTCCTGTTCGAGAACTACTAGGTACACAGCAGAAGCTCAAATTGAAGCATAAAAAGAAAACATTTGTAGCTCTTATTTCAGTTTTAGAACGTGGCACCAGTATTCTGTCACCTTGTCCTTTGTCTTATATTTAGTTTATAATATCTTGATACTCGGTTTATTTCTGACAGTATGCTTGCCAGAAGGGAGAATGGTGGCAGTAGTCGATACCACACACACCATCCCACCTACTCAACCCAATCGAACCACCCTATTGGACCCCAGCTGTGTTCCCATGGAGACAGACAGTGCCAGAGCCCTGTTCAACTTCAGCTTGAACTCCTGTGGGACAACTGTGACTGTGAGATACTCTGATTAGTCCAAATTCACACATAAACTTCGCTTTCTGGCATGTTTTCTGATCTCATTATATTTCTGTAGACTGAGGGAAACTTCCTGGTTTATGAAAACCAGATAAGTTACCCTCAAGATTTTCTGCCTTTGGATGATCCTGTTATACACCGAGATTCTCCGTATAGGTGAGAAATGTACATTAAACTCAATCTCTCTTTGGATCAGATGAAGGAAAGTTAATGCGAGTCTTGTCTGTTACAGGCTGACTATCCAGTGTCGCTACCCAGCAAATGACAGCCATATTCTCGCTATCCAACGACCTTTGAACTCATCTCTGGACTTTTCACCCACAGGGAAGCTGCAAACATAGGTGCTTGTGTGTGTGAAGAGCTTGCAGAATTTAAATCATTTGTCATCTGATTTTTTTTTATATGCATTTGTGTAAATGTGTGATTTATAATTTTGCACTCCAATCAGGTCAAAGAAAACAGAGGGTGAATTTAGAGGGACATCAACAACGTGATCTAGGTAGTGTAGTGTTGCTGTGACATTTATTTAAACTTTATTGAAATCATTGTCAACACTTAATCTACTTTATATTGAAACTAGACTCTTATTTAATATAACCAATTATGTCAATAATGTACATATTTTACTGTCATGTAAGTTGGTGTCAGGAACAAGATGTTTAACTTCTTGGGTTTCTGCATACTGGACCTGTAAATGAAATAAATGAACACCATTTTATTTTATTATTTATGTTTTTGACTTTGTTGTGTTTGTTGTATATTACTTGTCTTTACCCTTCACAAGGCTTGCAAGGAATGAGAAATGTAATGACAAGTTGTTTGTTTTTGTAAAAATATATTCAGTGCTGTGATTTGTTAGGTGTTCATTAAAGATGACTTAAAATGGCATTATTTATGGATCATCTTATTACTTCAAGTATCTCCTACTTAAAGATAAAATAGAGAGACTTTTGGTGCTTTTTAAAAACCCTTTATTTAAACACCAGGGCCAATCATCATGTGTTAATGAAGGTGGATTGGAGAGAAACCTAAACCTGACAACTGAGCTGTAATTAACCTTTTTCACGGCAGACATTTAAACATGTCATAGCAGGAGAAGCAAAGGTGGTATTAATTACTTTAATAACGTCTGAATTCACTGGTATCTCATTTTGAGGGCCCTGACGTCTAACTAGCTCACTGACCTGCTCCTTTAGACCCCAGCATGGAATCGATCCATCGTTAATATTTGCTAACACTGTTGCTTTTCCTGCTGTCACAAGTCAAAATGTCTGAGGTGAAAAGGTCAACTGACTGAAAGATGGCTTGATTGCTAATGAGCTACACATGTGTGTAACACCTGAGGGCGTCTGATTCGTCAGTGAAGAACTGAACTTATAAAAGCTGTTGTAGCAGACATCACAATGTGGTGCCAGTTTGGCCAGGATATACCAAGCAAGTGGTTCACCTTAGCTTGTGTTGGGTAGCAGGTGTAGTTTGCTAGCATTCAGGCTAGCTTTAGACTCTGCCAACACATCAGTGGTTATGGCTTTTGTGGTTTACCTTGGGTAAGGTGCTTTGAGGGTTACTTACAAGTCATTAGTGTTGGTGTAGCTGCCTTGCTTATGATTTTATATCTACTCTTGTTTTGCAGTTTAACCTTACTCTTGTCAGTGTTGGCAACTGCAAAATGTGCTGCTATTCCTAGTGGTAAGACTTATCATTTCTGCTCATAGTCATACAATGACTAATCATTATAATCCATTTTGACTTTTTTTTTTGCTAATTTCAGGAGTTGTTCATATGGAGTGTCGTGATCGTTACTTCATGATAGCTGTTGATCTTTCCTTTGCTGGGGATGAACTTCACTTTGAGGCTGTTGGTAAGTCATGCACAGCTGAAATCAATTAAGTCACTGCATTGTGGTCTGAAAATGAAGCTTTTTTTTTTTTAAATAATGGGCGCAGTGACATGTTTGGTTTCATAAATACTGTGACATCTCTTCTAGACAGGACTGGTGTGTACACCATCACTGAGCAGTATGCAGCAGAGTGTGGCTACAGTGTCAATGTTTGCCGTCAAAAGGGGTACGCGATTCTCCGGGCCTCTTACTTCAGCTGTCACACTGACAACAAAGTATGTACAAATGGTATATGAAGCATGAAAATATATCTGCACAAACTAAATGCCTGTGGAAAGGGACAAACATTATAGCCTTCTGTGGTTGCAATTCTGGCTTGTCTGATACAAAATCAATTCTTCTTCCAGGATGATGAAGTGTTCACATTCAACTTCACCCTGCTTGCAACCCATGAAGGACAGAAGACCACTTATGCTTTGAACAAAACCTGTTCTCCATCTCTTCCCTGGTCTCCTAGAGAGGTTACCTGTGAGGTCAACTACATGGAGGTAAGCTGGGTTACATGAACTTTTTACTGAGAATGGTTTCAGATGCTCACTAACCCTGGTTTCTCTGCAGGTGTCTGTGAGGAGTGAAGTCACCTGTCCATCTGAGAAAGAAAATGACTGGAATGCTGCTCTTAAACCTGTAGGTTTCAACTTGAGTACTGCAGTTTTTTGTTTTCTGACCTATAATATCTATGGCTGGAATCCAATCAAGTGCAACTGCTTACAATTATTCCCCTCTAGGCCTATGCCTCTGCCACCTCAGACTGGCAAGTTATGTTGCAGAAAGCAGGGGAGCAACTGATGCCCATGAACCTCTCTGAAGCTCGAAATCAGGGCTATGTGTTTGACCTGACCGATGGAAGGCTTGTATTTCGAACGCCGTATGGACAACCTGACTCATTCAGCACTACGGTAAACCAGTGAAGAATCTGGTGCACAATGCCTTCAATGTTTCTCAAAAGTATTTCATCCAAAGCAGGTTTTGATTTTGGGTCTATTTACAGGTGAATGATGTGCCAGTAGAGGTGGTCCATGCAACTCTGTTCTCTAGACAAAGCTGGGTTGTCCTCATGGTCGACCTGGTGGCTGCTTGTTCCATGCGTCAGTATTACAATCTCTACCTTGCTGTAGTTTTACTATGAACAGGTTAAGATGTGATAATCTCTTAACAGATGAAGGATCATATGATGATGGATACATGATGTGGGAGACTCCTGAGGTCCTGCACCCGCTGGGGTCTGATCTACATGACACACAGGTCAACATTAGAGTTGCTGGTGAACTTGTGGAGCAGCCAGTTGCAGAGGAGAGAGGCTACATTGTGGAGAAGCACAACAGCACAGTCCAGATCAGCATCCCTTATGATGCTGAAGGAGGATACAGGAAGGTAAGAGGGTTCTGGCAAAGATTGCAGTCTTTGCAAACTAAATGCATCAGGAACATTTACGAGAGGTCTATAAACAACTATGTACTTTTTGCTTTTGGAAGCGCATAGTAATCAAGCTTAATAAACCTGACAATCTCTTTTTCAGAGCTTCGTGATTGGTGACCTCTACGAGTACTACATCTTTATTCTCTACGTTGAGCAAACCTCAGTGAATGAGGATCACGTAGACACCAGGCTCCGCTTTCACAGGATACTGACCACGCCCCTGCTGCCACGCCCTGTCTTCACTGAAAACAGTAGGTCTAATCACAACCCACTTTGCAAAGTTGATGAAACCATAATCTAAACTGACTTCATTTCAGAAACTGTGGTTGAGGAACACATGTTCACAATCTACCTCGGAGATGTCCCTGAAGATGTCGAGTTGGTTGCTGTTCACCTGAATGGACATGAATTTATGCTGCCATTTTCAAATACAAGCACCTACACCATCTCAAGGGTGGTTCAACCAAACAACACCCATGGCTACACTCTGAAGGTGCCTTTTGATGATCCTGTCGTCATACAGCAGGTGAAGGTCTTTGAATTATTTGAGTGGTGTTCTTAGAGGACAGGCTGGTTTATACATGGTAACTTCATCCTGCTTTGCTCAGTCAGATCTGTATTTTCTGTTGTCTAGTTCTCCAAAGAAGATGCAGCTATGCAGCATCAGTTGAACATCAACTACACACTTACTGTTCAGCCTGAAAATGAGCCTTTTTACCACCAGACATCAGTCATGGCATTAACGGATGTCTGTAAGTCGCTAACTGTAAATCAAGATTTGTTCAATCCTGTTTGTGCTTGGAGCAGAGTTATTGCTCATCATTGCTCTGTATTTCAAAGCTCCTCCAACCTTTGACGCCGTCTGTTCTGAGACTGGGATCAGCTTCAGACTGGACCACCGGCCTTTTGACTACCTGTGGGACTTTAGCATCGGCTCAGTCCCTCTGACATCAGAACTGGCAGCACAGCACGGCTACATCATGAGCAATGACAGCCAGAGTCTGCTGCTCGAAGTGCCACTCTTCACCCAAGGCTATAAGTACAAGGTAAGACGAGTAACTGGAAGTGTTGACTCTCTAGGATGCTAATGGATAAGACTGATCAATATCAATGTCTCTTGTAGGACATCACTCTGAAGGGATTTTCTGGCACTTTTGAGATCCTTGTGCAGGATCATGAAACCTCAGAGGTCCAGAGTTCAGCTGTCAAGACTTGTCCGTTCACAACTACTGAACTCATTGGTAGGAACTGTCTTTACTGTGAGGGTGGATGAGGTCTTGCATATAGCTGACATGTAAAATGCTTTTTCTAGAGTGTTCTACTGACGGGAGGATGACTGTGGTGGCTGACTTGTCTCTGGCCGTCCCAAGTGGAGTGATCCCTGCTAGAACCAACCTCGTAGACAAATATTGTGGACCCAAAGAGGCCGACGGCACCAGGGCCCTCTTCTCTTTTCCCCTCAACAGTTGTGGATCTATAGTCAAGGTAATACCACTTTATACTGGTAAAATTTTAAAATGAATTTACCCGGCCACATGAATGTAGTCACACCTGAAATGTCTTCTCTCCAGCTCGGCAAGGAGTATGTGACCTATGAGAACGAGATTTTCTTGAGCAGGAAGTTCCATGCTCTGAAAAATCCATCAGATCTCAACATTGATACTGACAGGTGTGTATCTTCAACTAGCCCTTGTGGTTATTTACCCATCCTGAACTAGACATATGGCTAATATTATTCCCTCTGTTGCAGGGTGATTGTGCAGTGTACGTATCCTCTAGCTGGGCTCTATCGCCTCTTCTCAGTGTACAGGTTTGAGTCGGACTCAGCCGGTGTTGGCCGCATTATGCATTCTATGCACCCCGCTGAAGGTAGGAGGTTTAATGGTCCAACTACATGACCCTATGTCACTCGACATGTCTCATGCTGACAATCTGTCTGGTCATTATGATCTAGGTCCACAGAGTCCAACTGTTGAGCCCACTACAGTGCTTCAAACACCAGTGTCAACTACCAGACGCACCAGCAGACCTGTCTCTTTTCGACCTGGGTATTATGCTCCTGCTCAGTACATCAAAGTACCCAGCTTTCTAAAGAATCTCTCAAAGAAAGGTCAGTACTGTCTATCAAAACTCCATGTCTCATTTGACAGCAAGTTGTAACTAAACTTTGTTCTCTTCACAGGGGCTAAACGACCATCTCAAGTCAAAGTAAATATTGCCTGATATTGAAGGAATGTGACTACATGGTTTTAATATAAATAAAGGCTTTAAAATGATCAAACTTGTTTTTTGTTTTTTTTTTTTTACACTTCAACCAACAATGTGGTAAATTTGATTATCTCTTGCAACACAAATGGCAGAATTAAGAACTGTTCACTTTGGGTTATACCAAGTGACTTCAGTTCAGGTTCATTTTTGAACCACAGCAACACATGAGAAACTGGTCTAACTACAAACAATACATCTTGTAAAGATGGTGCATAATCTTTGAGCTACCAGGTTAAAGTTAGCTTGAGGGTGAACCTTCCTTCCTTGGTGACTAAAATATACAGTTTGGCATCTCCTAGGTTGAGGTCTCTTTTTTTTTTTTTTTAAAGACTTAGCACTTTCTGTGGCCACAGTGCCCAAGTCCCTATTAAGACCGTGTGTGTAGCAGTTATCAGAGCTCACTGCAAGATTCTTGATCAGCTGGACCTCCCATCAGTCACACAAATGACCTACTGTACATGGCCCAAGTGAGGTCAACCAGTTTCAGTCAGATGATTAAAATGCACATTCAGGAGCTGAGGAGAAAAATTAAATCTTAGCATTTTAATCATTTCTCAATCTCACAAGATAGTGTTTCATGTTTGACAGTCTGATTATAGATGGGTGTCAAATTAAAGGGAAAAACCTGAAATGAGTGGGGAAACAACGCAGATGCTTCCACACAGGTGCATTGCATGGTAAAATTAAGCACTTAACATCCAATCATGCACTGTGGCATGTGTTAAATTCTCAGGCCAAATTGATTCAGATTTTGTATCTAGAGGAAAAGACCTAATTGACTTTAAAAGAAGGTTCATTGTCAGAACACAGGAGCTTCAAAGACTGCTCAGTTGGCAGTACATAGGGATGGATATTATAGTAGGGTGGTAGTGCATAAACCCCTCATTAAAGATAAATGCACATTTGAGTTCAGTGGTGCAAAAACTGTAGGGCACTGGTCTACAGAGATATGGAAATATGGTCAGATAAGTTGTCAACAGTACAGGTCTGAATGCTTGACCCCTCCAGTGAGGTGATCTGGTGCCTCTTATGTTGTGCGTGGGGGGGATTTTGCTGGATTCACTTGTCCCCTTAGGGAAGAGGGTCACTTTAAGTCAATGAAAAAGGTGTTCACTCAATTTATAGCTGACAAAACATGGTGTTCAATCTTGTAATCCTCTCTAGTCTACCTCAGTTGTGCATAAGCAATTAGATAGCAAGGCCAGGTTCTGATATGCTTGCCTTGTTATGCCAAATAAGTTCTGACTACTACCTAACATGCAAGTAGTCAGTTAAATCAGGCCCCCAGCTACTCAACCTTGAACTCAAGGGGGTTTGTTAGTGTAGTGTCGCTTCAAACAAAATGACAATTCTGATAATTTAAAGACAACTTAAATTACTTTCATTTAAAACCATTTCACATTCTTTCAATATGAGGCAGTGTTTACTTTGACTTGTGATGGTCGTTTAGCCCCTGTGAAGAAAAAAGATTTAATTGAGATCTTGCTGTCAATTTTGACAAAGATTTAACTGAGTACCAACCAAGGAGAATCATCCTAAGAGATGCCAAACTGTATATTTTAGTCACCAAGGAGGGAAGGTTAGCCCTCAAGCTAACTAACCTGGTAGCTCAGAGATTATGCACCATCTTTACAAAAAGCAAAAAGACAAGTTTGATCATTTTAAAGCCTTTATTTATATTAAAACCATGTAGTCACATTCCTTCAATAATCAGGCAATATTTACTTTGACTTGAGATGGTCGTTTAGCCCCTGTGAAGAGAACAAAGTTTAGTTACAACTTGCTGTCAAATGAGACATGGAGTTTTGATAGACAGTACTGACCTTTCTTTGAGAGATTCTTTAGAAAGCTGGGTACTTTGATGTACTGAGCAGGAGCATAATACCCAGGTCGAAAAGAGACCGGTTTGCTGGTGCGTCTGGTAGTTGACACTGGTGTTTGAAGCACTGTAGTGGGCTCAACAGTTGGACTCTGTGGACCTAGATCATAATGACCAGACAGATTGTCAGCATGAGACATGTCGAGTGACATGGGGTCATGTAGTTGGACCATTAAACCTCCTACCTTCAGCGGGGCGTGTAGAATGCATAATGCGGCCAACACCAGCTGAGTCAGACTCAAACCTGTACACTGAGAAGAGGCGATAGAGCCCAGCTAGAGGATACGTACACTGCACAATCACCCTGCAACAGAAGGAATAATATTAGCCATATGTCTAGTTCAGGATGGGTAAATAACCACAAGGGCTAGTTGAAGATACACACCTGTCAGTATCAATGCTGAGATCTGATGGATTTTTCAGAGCATGGAACTTCCTGCTCAAGAAAATCTCGTTCTCATAGGTCACATACTCCTTGCCGAGCTGGAGAGAAGACATTTCAGGTGTGACCACATTCATGTGGCCTGGTAAATTCATTTTAAAATTTTACCAGTATAAAGTGGTATTACCTTGACTATAGATCCACAACTGTTGAGGGGAAAAGAGAAGAGGGCCCTGGTGCTGTCGGCCTCTTTGGGCCGACAGTATTTGTCTACGAGGTGGGTTCTAGCAGGGATCACTCCACTTGGGACGACCTGAGACAAGTCAGCCACCACAGTCATCCTTCCGTCAGTAGAACACTCTAGAAAAAGCATTTTACATGTCAGCTATATGCAAGACCTCATCCACCCTCACAGTAAAGACAGTTCTTACCAATGAGTTCAGTAGTTGTGAACGAACAAGTCTTGACAGCTGAACTCTGGACCTCTGAGGTTTCATGATCCTGCACAAGGATCTCAAAAGTGCCAGAAAATCCCTTCAGAGTGATGTCCTACAAGAGACATTGATATTGATCAGTCTTATCCATTAGCATCCTAGAGAGTCAACACTTCCAGTTACTCGTCTTACCTTGTACTTATAGCCTTGGGTGAAGAGTGGCACTTCGAGCAGCAGACTCTGGCTGTCATTGCTCATGATGTAGCCGTGCTGTGCTGCCAGTTCTGATGTCAGAGGGACTGAGCCGATGCTAAAGTCCCACAGGTAGTCAAAAGGCCGGTGGTCCAGTCTGAAGCTGATCCCAGTCTCAGAACAGACGGCGTCAAAGGTTGGAGGAGCTGTCAAATACAGAGCAATGAGTAATCTGCTCCAAGCACAAACAGGATTGAACAAATCTTGATTTACAGTTAGCGACTTACAGACATCCGTTAATGCCATGACTGATGTGTGGTGGCAAAAAGGCTCATTTTCAGGCTGAACAGTCAGTGTGTAGTTGATGTTCAACTGATGCTGCATAGCTGCATCTTCTTTGGAGAACTAGACAACAGAAAATACAGATCTGACTGAGCAAAGCAGGATGAAGTTACCATGTATAAACCAGCCTGTCCTCTAAGAACACCACTCAAATAATTCAAAGACCTTCACCTGCTGTATGACGACAGGATCATCAAAAGGCACCTTCAGAGTGTAGCCATGGGTGTTGTTTGGTTGAACCACCCTTGAGATGGTGTAGGTGCTTGTATTTGAAAATGGCAGCATAAATTCATGTCCATTCAGGTGAACAGCAACCAACTCGACATCTTCAGGGACATCTCCGAGGTAGATTGTGAACATGTGTTCCTCAACCACAGTTTCTGAAATGAAGTCAGTTTAGATTATGGTTTCATCAACTTTGCAAAGTGGGTTGTGATTAGACCTACTGTTTTCAGTAAAGACAGGGCGTGGCAGCAGGGGAGTGGTCAGTATCCTGTGAAAGCGGAGCCTGGTGTCTACGTGATCCTCATTCACTGAGGTTTGCTCAACGTAGAGAATAAAGATGTAGTACTCGTAGAGGTCACCAATCACAAAGCTCTGAAAAGATAATTGTGGGGGGAATCATACAAGTAAAACATACATAATGAAAATGCTACTGGATAATACCTGCACATTTTAGTCTACCCCATGAAATGATATAATCCTGCCATTTAATTCTAACTTATGTGAATGTTAGAGCCTTCTTACCTTCCTGTGTCCTCCTTCAGCATTATAAGGGATGCTGATCTGGACTGTGCTGTTGTGCTTGTCCACAATGTAGCCTCTCTCCTCTGCAACTGGCTGCTCCACAAGTTCACCAGCAACTCCAATGTTGACCTGTGTGTCATGTAGATCAGACCCCAGCGGGTGCAGGACCTCAGGAGTCTCCCACATCATGTATCCATCATCATATGATCCTTCATCTGTTAAGAGATTATCACATCTTAACCTGTTCATAGTAAAACTACAGCAAGGTAGAGATTGTAATACTGACGCATGGAACAAGCAGCCACCAGGTCGACCATGAGGACAACCCAGCTTTGTCTAGAGAACAGAGTTGCATGGACCACCTCTACTGGCACACCATTCACCTGTAAATAGACCCAAAATCAAAACCTGCTTTGGATGAAATACTTTTGAGAAACATTGAAGGCATTATGCACCAGATTCTTCACTGGTTTACCGTAGTGCTGAATGAGTCAGGTTGTCCATATGGCGTTCGAAATACAAGCCTTCCATCGGTCAGGTAAAATGCATAGTGCTTTTCATGAGCTTCAGTTAGGTTCATGGGCATCAGCTCCTGCTCTTCTTTCTGGAAGATTACCTGCCAATCTGAAGTGGCTGAAGCATAGGCCTGGGAATAGAGTACACAGCATGTTGACATTAAAAAAAACAAAAAAAAAAAAAAAAAAAACACACACACACACAACTGTACATGCTTTACTGAATGTATGTCACATATTCCAATTCTCCAGAAGGCAAGATCAACCATACAATTTCAACAGCAGCATCCCAGTCATCTTTCTTTGTCCCAGTTGGACAGGCAACATCACTCCTCACAGACACCTGCAGAGAAACCAGGGTTAGTGAGCCTCTGAAACCATTCTGAGTAAAGAGTTAAGCTGTAACCAAGCTTACCTCCATGTAGTTGACCTCACAGGTAACCTCTCTGGGAGACCAGGGAAGAGATGGAGAACAGGTTTTGCTCAAAGCATAAGTGGCCTTCTGTCCAGCATGGGCCACAATCAGGTTGAAGTTGAATGTGAACACTTCATCATCCTGAAAGAAAAAGAATTGATGTATCAGGCAAGTCATAATTGCAACCCCAGAGGGCTATAGTGTTTTCTCAGTCATTAAGTTTGTGTGGCTATATATCAAAAACTCATGCCACTTCCCTTACATACCTCATTGTCAGTGTGACAGCTGAAGTAAGAGGCTCGGAGCTCCACTTGCCCCTTTAGATGGCTAACACTGACACTGTAACCACACTTTGCTGCATAATGCTCAGTGACGGGATACACGCCTGTCTCATCTAGAAGAAATGTCACATTTGAGTCTCAACATGCGCCAACATCTATCACAAATCTTGTTTTTGCATCCCTTATTTGGTAAAATACTGTTTTCTTCAGTTCTGCCAGATGTAGCTGAAGCAGAAATATAGCAAATAAGTGTATACTTTCAACTATACTGATGAGTTCCTAGCTGCCAATCAGTGTAGTGACAGATTGGTGATTGATGAAGCTGTGCATGACTTACCAACAGCCTCAAAGTGAGGTTCATCCCCAGCGAAGGAAAGATTAATAGCTATCATGAAGTAACGATCACGACACTCCATATGAAGAACTCCTAAAATGATGAAAAAGTTCAGGTTTGTCTGGGTTATAATGATTGCAGGCACATGTTTAAGCAGACATTTTAATTCTTACCATCGGGAATATGATCACATTTTGCAGTTGCCAACACTGACAAGAGTAAGGTTAAACTGCAAAACAAGAGTAGATATAAAATCATAAGCAAGGCAGCTACACCAACACTAATGACTTGTAAGTAACCCTCAAAGCACCTTACCCAAGGTAAACCACAAAAGCCATAACCACTGATGTGTTGGCAGAGTCTAAAGCTAGCCTGAATGCTAGCAAACTACACCTGCTACCCAACACAAGCTAAGGTGAACCACTTGCTTAGTATATCCTGGCCAAACTGGCGCCACAATGTGATGTCTGCTACAACAGCTTTTATAAGTCCAGTTCTTCACTGATCAGGTGTTACATGTGCAGCTCATTAGCAATCAGTTGCAGCTGGTGAGGTTAGAGTTGTCCTCATTTCCACCCTCATGGGTCAAGACCCTGACTTATAAAAGCTGCTATAGGAGTTAGTACAGTGCTGCCAGTTTGGCCAGGATATACCAAGCTAGTGGTTTGTCTTAGCTTGTGTTGGGTAGCAGGTGTAGTTTGCTAGCAGTCAGGCTAGCTTTAGACTCTGCCAACACATCAGTGGCTATGGCTTTTAGGTTTTACATTAGGTAAGGTGCTTTAGGGGTAGTTTGAAAACCTTTAGAATTGGTGCAGCTGTATTGCTTGTGATTTTTATATCTACTTTTGTTTTGCAGTGTGACCTTACTCCTGTCAGTGTTGGCAACTGCAAAATGTGATTATATTCCTGATGGTAAGAATGAAAATGTCTCCCTAAATACACACCTGCATTAATTAGCATGCATGCAAACATGAACTTGTTTATTTCAGGAGTTCTTCATATGGAATGTCGTGATCGTTACTTCATGATAGCAGTTGACCTCTCGTTCACTGAGGATGAACCTCACTTTGAGGCTGTTGGTAAGTCATGCACAGCTTCAACATGCTATTATGTAAATGTTTTTTGGCCTTCTCCATCTAAAGCATTTGCCAAGTATTTTTGTCTAATTGTATTACACTGACAAGCACCCCTTCAATCAAGAAAATTATTCTCCTTTTTGTAGTTTACTTTTCTTTGCTGTTTATTCCAGTTACAGCTTTAACTGTACTCTTTACAAGCAGGTTTGGAATAAATTGACGTACATTACTAACGTGAATTCTCTTCCAGATAGAACAGGTGCGTATCCCATCACTGAGCAGTATGCAGCAAAGTGTGGCTACAGTGTCAGTGTTCTCCCTCAACCAAGTCATGTGGAGCTCCGAGCCTCTTACTTCAGCTGTCACACTGACAACAAAGTATGTACAAACACAAAAAAATGCACTTGCAGGATTCATGTGTCACTCTGCCGGACACTCGGGAGGACAAACCCTTTGACACCCTGTTCCCTATGTCTAACACCGTTTTTCTTCTGGGTCTTTCAGAATGATGAAGTGTTCACATTCAACTTCACCCTGCTTGCAACTCATAAAGGACAGAGGGCCACTTATCCTTTGAACAAGACCTGTTTTCCATCTCTCCCCTGGTCTCCCAGAGAGGTTACCTGCGAGGTTAACTACATGGAGGTAAGCTTGGGTTCATCTTGTATAATGAAATGGATTGATTTCAGATACTTACAAGTTCTGGCTTCTCTGCAGGTGTCTGTGAAGAGTGAAGTAACTTGTCCATCTGGGATAAAGAAAGATGACTGGAATACTCTTAAACCTGTATGTGTCAAATCACAACTGAATGAATTTCTCACTTTTTGTAGTCATAGCTACTTTTTTTAAAGAGACTAACTTTCTAACCAGGCACATAGTTCCACCACATCAGATTGGCAGGTGATGTTCCAGAGGGCAGAAGAGCAGTTACCGCCAATTAACCTCTCTGAAGCTCGCAAGCAGGGCTATGTGTTCAACCTCACAGATGGAAGGCTTGTATTTCGTACACCGTATGGACAACCTGACTCATTCAGCACTACGGTAAACCACTGATGCAGAACTTGGAGCGCAAATGCCTTCCATGTAAAAACATTTAGTCAGAAGCAGGTTTTAATTTTGAGTCTCTCCAGGTGAATGGTGTGCCAGTAGAGGTAGTCCATGCAACTCTGTTCTCCAGACAAAGCTGGGTTGTCCTCATGGTCGACCTGGTGGCTGCTTGCTCAATGCGTCAGTATTACAATCTATAACCTGCTGTCGTTTAATTTTCACTTTACTATTAATGGGTGAAAATATAACTAGTCTCTCTTCAACAGACGAAGGGTCGTATGATGACAGCGGCTACATGGTTTGGGACACTTCTGACGCGCTGTATCCTGGTCTTGTTAGCACAGATGTCAATATTGGACTAAATGGTGAACTTATGGAGCAGTCAGCTGCAGAGGAGAGAGGCTACATTGTGGAGAAGCCCAACAGAACATTCGAGATCAGCATCCCCTATAACGCTGAAGGAGGGTACAGAAAAGTGAGAAGATGTAACACAAGATCTAAAGCTCTAGAGTAATAGCCAATTTTTTTAACTTTGGATATTGATGCATGAGCACACCCTTTTGATGTCAGGGGTATGCTGTGAGTGAGAAGGAAGAATGTCATCAAATTGATGTTAATTTGATATTCTTGCAAATGGGTATTGTTTTGGGCAAATTTGTGTGTGTGTGTATATATAGGTGGGAAGTTCTTACAGCAGCAAATATGATTTTATTTAACAGGTTTAGCTCATCAGTAATTCGTGTCTTCTGCAGAGCATTGTGACTGGTGACCTCTATGAGTTCTTCGTTTTTAATCTCTACTTGGAACAAATCTTAGTGGATGAGGATCATGCGGAGACCAGACTTCGTGTTCACAGGTCACTGGCAACTCCCCTGTTGCCATGCCCTGTTTTTACTGAAAACAGAACAGTTTTTGAGGAACACATGTTCACCGTTTACCTCGGAGACGTCCCTGAAGATGTCGAGTTAGTTGCTGTTCACCTGAATGGACATGAATTTATGCTGCCATTTTCAAATGAAAGCACCTACACCATCTCAAGGGTGGTTGAACCCAACAACACCCATGGCTACACTCTGAAGGTGCCTTTTGATGATCCTGTCGTCATACAGCAGGTGAAGGTCTTTGAATTATTTGAGTGGTGTTCTCAGAGGACAGGCTGGTTTATACATGGTAACTTCATCCTGCTTTGCTCAGTCAGATCTGTATTTTCTGTCTTCTAGTTCTCCAAAGAAGATGCAGCTATGCAGCATCAGTTGAACATCAACTACACACTGACTGTTCAGCCTGAAAATGAGCCTTTTTACCACCAGACATCAGTCATGGCATTAACAGATGTCTGTAAGTTGCTAACTGTAAATCAAGATTTGATCAATCCTGTTTGTGCTTGGAGCAGAGTTATTGCTCATCATTGCTCTGTATTTCAAAGCTCCTCCAACCTTTGACGCCGTCTGTTCTGAGACTGGGATCAGCTTCAGACTGGACCACCGGCCTTTTGACTACCTGTGGGATTTTAGCATCGGCTCAGTCCCTCTGACATCAGAGCTGGCAATACAGCACGGCTACATCATGAGCAATGACAGCCAGGGTCTGCTGCTCGAAGTGCCACTCTTCACTCAAGGCTATGAGTACAAGGTAAGACGAGTAACTGGAAGTGTTGACTTTAATATGCTAATAAGTTTGAGATCAATAACTGATCGGTGTCTTTTGTAGGACATTACTCTGAAGGGATTTTCTGGCACTTTTGAGATCCTTGTGCAGGATCATGAAACCTCAGAGGTCCAGAGTTCAGCTGTCAAGACTTGTCCGTTCACAACTACTGAACTCATTGGTAGGAACTGTCTTTACTGTGAGGGTGGATGAGGTCTTGCATATAGCTGACATGTAAAATGCTTTTTCTAGAGTGTTCTACTGACGGGAGGATGACTGTGGTGGCTGACTTGTCTCTGGCCATCCCAAGTGGAGTGATCCCTGCTAGAACCCACCTTGTCGACAAATACTGTGGACCCAAAGAGGCCGACAGCACCAGGGCCCTCTTCTCTTTTCCAATCAACAGCTGTGGATCCATAGTCAAGGTAGTTATTTATTTAATAATAAAAAACAACCCAAAACTATTCTGAGACTTCCCTACACATTTGTGAGTAAACAGATTACTGATCTGAATGTCATTTCTATGTTTGTCACCATTTGCACTTTTTTTTTTTTTTCTTTCTCACCCTCAGCTTAACAAGGAAAATGTAACTTATCAAAATGAGATTTTCTACGGCAACAAGTTCCTCAGTATGAAGAAGGCAGTTTCTGCCAGTACCTTAGAGAGGTGTGTGGCTCCACCCCTCCTTTGTGAATTATTTGCCTGCTTAATCAACTACCAAACTTCTAGTAGTACATAGTGTTTTTTCTTAAAGTTGTCCTCTTGTGTTGCAGGGTCACTATACAGTGTACATATCCTCTGGCTGGGCTCTATCGTCTCTTCTCGGCGTACAGGTTTGAGTCCGACACACCCGGTGTTGGCCACATTATCCATACTACGCAGTCCACAGAAGGTACTGTAGGAGGTTCACCAGCTATACATGGCCCATCATCGCTCATCATAATGAATTTTAAGCATTTCTGCCATCTCTGTACTGTAGGTCTGCAGAGTCCCACCATCCAGCCCACTGCAGGAGTTAAAACTACACCTGCGGCCAAAAGCCCAACTAGAGGACCTGTCATGATGCAACCTGCCTTCCACCCTCCAGCTCGCTACATCAGAGTGTCCAAAGTTAATCTTCACAGTGGCATAAGAAAAGGTGGGAACTTTTTATAATGTACATTTTAGATACTTGCATATCAAATCTGACTTTGTTAAAACCTTTCACATCTCTTTGCAGGGGCTGGAAGATTTTCACAATCCAAAGTAAATTCTACCTTAATTTGAAGGGCAATTTATTTTTTAAATATGAAAATTTGAATGCAATAAAACTCTTAAAAGTGTTGTAGTTTCTGCTTTTTATTTAACTTATTTGTATGCTTCTGACTTACTAACATTACATGGACAAATGCTCAAGACTGGAGATTATTAAAACAGACTGGTTATGTTGAAATGTTTTTTTTTAAATGAAGTAAGAGCAGGCAAGATGCTCTAGAACTGGTCAACTATGGATGAAGGAAGCCTCTGGGCTTACTTCAGGCAGTCCGAGTCAAGGATGTACTTATTACACCCTTTACTCTGAGAATGTGCCTGAAGTAAGCCCAGAGGCTTCCTTTTGTCTAGTTGCTTTCACTGTCTACCCTGAAGACGGTATTATTATTATTATTATTATTATTATTATTATTATTATTATTATTATTTATATATTTTCAATTTTTTTTAAATTGAGGTGGTAGTGGTGGTATACCAACTGCATTATATTGAATGGTGTCCCTAATCTTTGCCCTCTGTACATTAGTGGACAAAATATTGGAAATGCCATTTAATATAATGCACCCCAGTATATGTGTATAATTTTCCACAGCAGGTATGTTATACACAGGTGTGCTCACATCAATATGTTCTCAGCAACACCTGTGCTTTTCTTGTAAGTCAAAATGTCTGCTGTGAAAAATCTAATCTGATTTGGCTTCATTCAAGAGTTTAACTAAAAGGGAGGAAAATCTACAAGCATGGACGTAATTTCGGAGAAGTGGAAAATGTTAAGTGTTTATACATGTGGAGACCCTAAACTGGCATTTATAATGTCAAATATATGCTATAAAACTAATGGCATTTTCATTTGGAACACTATTTGTATTTTCCTTTAGTTTCTTGGTGACTCACTGTCCCAATTAACTGAAGCCTGTGCGGCGTCTGCAAGTATTTTAATATATTTCTTGCACAGATTTATTTTACACACATCCTTATGTATGTTGTAATGACATTTAGCGTCCCATATGTGCGTATAGATGACAAAACTAAACTTTAACTTGTACAGTTAAGTTTTAGACTTACATAAACCTTTTATTTACTGACGTGATGCTTTAAGACAACCAGTAGGGGGCGTTAGATATCTCTCTTCCTGCCGCTGACAGGCGTGTTAATATTTTCCTTTAGACACAAATATGTAAAGTCGGTGCAACTTTTTGATTCTCTCCGGGCTGAGAAGCTAAACAGAAAGTCAACCATGAACTACAATGAAGAACCTTCACCTGTAAGTTTTCTAAATCACTAAATTTACAAAAGTTGTGAACAAAGTTGACCCTGCGCGGTGCTGGTGACAGATTTTCTCCTCCAACAGAGTCCCAGACAGCTAGTCCTGCCTCCCCTCTCCAGCAGGACCCTGCACCATCCTTCCTTCCTGCCTCTGTACATGTCTGCAGGTTCTGCTTATCACCGCACCAGCAGCTTTAACACCCAAACAGGTGAGTCAGATTCACCTTAATGATCTGTTTGTGCTTTATCCAGCTGTGCAGCATTAAGAACTGTGTGTGTGTGTGTCTGTCTGTCTCCTCTCCAGTACTTCCCATCATCCCACCAGAGCTCTTCTACTCTGACCCCACTATGCACTGTGGAAGGAGGATCCCCAACACAGTGAGCCAGTTCAGGGTAAGTGTTTATACTGTGAGGCCACATCCAAAAAGTACAGTCAACAATCCGGTGAACACAGTTTGATCTCCAATGTTTTAGAGAGATCAGATGAGTTTAAGGAAACTTTTGGTCATTTTTCTCTCCACCCAAAATTCTGGGCTCCAGTCAGGACCACATTAGATCAGGTCTGAAGCTCGATCACATCCTAAGATCATGAGTAACACAAATTGAGTCTCACACAGTATACAAAAACATTTAAAAATGTTTTAAAAATGCTATCTTTATGGTTTTAATTAGCCTGCGTAATGTTGATAATTGTTAGTAATCATTTTGTTTATTACTATACTCTCTGTTACATTATTGTTAAAGATACAGACATTTATTTAATAAATAAATAAATAAATGTGATAGTTACCTGAAAATCTTGTGTTTTGGACAGTTGGTTGATTAAAATTAGCAATTGGAATATATTATCTGACATTTTAAAGACTAAATGATTTAAGGATTAATTGAAAAAATAATCTGCAGATTGCAGCTTAGTTGTGATTACTGTAAATGGACAAATTCATGCAAAAAATAGATATATTAAATAGGTACGTAAGTAAGATTAAACTGCACAAAGTAATCAAAGTTACCCTCTCTCTATCTCTACAGTCAGAGCAGGATTTCACCTCAGTACGTTTTCAGATACTGATGGGTCCTGATGTGACACATTCAGTTCAAAAGTGGATCCAGATTATGAGAATGTAATGAGCACAGGTTGAAATGATGAAGAGGGACTGCGTGGGGGTCCCTGGTCCCTGGTCCAGCCTGCCCTTGATGCTCTGTGGATGAAGGGGAGTAGGAGCTTATGGAGGGGCTCAGACAGACGAAGACATTTAATAAGATTGGATCAGTTCTGTCAGACGGAGTTAAGACCCTGACCAGGGGGCGGGTGGGAGGAAATTGAGACCAAAAGCAAAGGAGGAGGTGTGTTTCAGCAGTCAGGACACAGCGACAGCTCTTCAATTTTCATTATGAAAGACTGAAAGATTGTATTTTGTAAAAGCATCAAAATCCTTTAACGTATTGGACAGTGCAGAAGATTACAAGACAATAACAGGAAGTGGGGATGAAAGAAGAAGAAAACAAAAACAGTGTGTGAGAGTTGTGTAACAATTATAAAAAAAATTGCACTTCTGCTGATGTAAATATTACCATGTAGATCAGGTTGACCTCATTATGTCACTGTGGTTGGAATAGAGAAACTGACAGCTTTAATGTGTTTTAAAGTTGCAGAAGATTTTTTTTGTCATGACTTTATTCTGCCAGTTATATTTTCTCCAGTCAAAAGTGACGTCTAAAAGATGTCTCATTTTGTCTGATCAACTCAAAAACATTCAGTTTACATCACATATGACAAAGAAAAACAGGAAGTTTTTGGCATTTTTGCCTAAAAAAAAGTTTGAATTCTGTCCATCAACTAATGAATTAATTGTTGCGGCTCTAAAATGCACATTTTAAAAGCCCAATTTACACAGTGGTGCTGAAACTGAGCTCATCCCCACTGACTATAATCCCACTGATTCACTGTTTATGCCCAGATTAAATCCAGATGTCTGGTGACACTTTTCTGCCATTTTTTTGAGGCGAAACATCAGAAATTCAGAATGAAATCTGAACTCCGTCCTAAAAGCAGTGATTACATTTGATCATTTGTGTGTTTTTAACCCTCTTTGGTATAAAAACAAATCATTTTTTCATTATAACACTTCTATTAAAACCTGTTGTTTCTCTCCATCAGGCCTTTGATCGCTTCCAGCTCAACACTCCACCACCGGTTATGTCCGCCTGCTTGGCTCCACCAAACCGTCCGGACCCGTTCAGATCTGGGACACACTCCATCAGAGACTTGGGCAGCAGCACCTGGAGAATCCACATCATCCGCCCAACAACACGGCCAAACTGGGTGGTCCTCCAGCTTACCCAGGAGGAGGACCAGGCCATCACTAACCTCCTAAAACTGCACCACCATGAACCTTTACAAAGAGATGAGACCCTTACTGCTCTGCACATGGACTCCTCCGGTCTTTCAGAGCCACTGGTGGACAACATGGACACCAGGTCAGTCTGTAGACCCTCTGAACGCCCAGACCGCACCTCAGCCGAGGAATCAGACGAGCTTTCCTACGGTAATCTTCAACATCCGAAGGAGGCTGGTTTGGAAAGACGTTGGTCTGAAACGGAGCTCGAGGCAGCCGACACACTCTTGAGTCGCTTTAGCCTGATGGAGGAGGACAAGCTCAGGGTCCCAACCCAACAAGGACCTGAGGCGTTAATACCTGCTCATTCTATCCAAAACCACGTCAGCTACGTCGGCTTTAGTCGCGTCAGGGAGGATGGAGGATGGATGGAGTTTATGTCTGTTGAAGGCAGGAATACTGATGAGCTTCATGAGGAGCAACCAGCATCGTCTTCACTGGTAACGAGCGGATCGAGCGTCTTTGGTGATGCGAAGGATCGAAAGCTCTCGGATTCGGAGGGAGATGCTGTTCGTGTACTCCTGAGTCTCGGGGACATGCACAGTCCCGTGCAGTGATGCTTGAAACTTGAAAGTTTGTTTTTAAGGGACTTGACTATATTTTCCACATTATGGACATGAGTGTTTACTTTTGCAGTGTATTCTGTTGACCCTAAATATACCTCCAAACCCCTTATTTTTCTAAGATGAGAATTTATCTCCCACTTGAAAAGAAGAAACACTTATTTTTGCACGTCGACCTTTGAGTATTTCACATTGACCTTGTATTTTTCTCCTCTGTTACCGTACTTAGAAACAGACACTTAGCTACAAAGACGCACGTTGTTGATGTTTGTTTTTTGTTTTTTTTATTAAAAGCACTGCTACTGTTCTGAAGAAAGAAACATCCCAATTAATATTTACAACATATTGTACATTTAGAGTTTATCCACAGATAAATCCCAGTCTGCATTGACAACAAGCTGCAGGGGGAGCTACAGCATTATTTCACACAAGCTAACCAGCTAGTCAACAACACAACTACTGAGCAGACAGATTGAACTCTAACCGGCAGAATAGCTTAATAACCCACATTTACATGCAACATTAAAGCTCTTGTGCTTGATGATGTGGGCTCATGAGTCTTGGTTTGTGTGTTCTGTGTTTTGAGTTCAATCAAAGGCACTTCCTGTTTAGGTTTTTGATGAGAAATATTCCTGTTTTTTTAAAAAAAAAAAAAAGTTAACACTGTTGCATCTTTCAGTCAAGATGTGTTATTGTTCATATTGTATCCCGGTGACAAGTTTTCACATGTGTCAGGAGTGACGAGGAGTTAACTTTGCGTGTGGTGACAAGAAGCGTTGTGGAGGAACGCCCGTCTGTTCTTTGCAGCAGGTCTGACGTTTTATAAAATCTGGTCAATGAACAGCTAGAATGATTGGCATTTCAAATGTGCGGTTTCACAACAATAGAGAGACATGCAGGGCTACATGCTCATTTAAAGGAGGTCAACACTGCAGCGGTGACGCTGCACAGTGCTGCTCTCTGTGTTCGAATGCAAACATGTACATATATAGTCAGTTTTTTTTTTTTAGCATGTAGTGATCCACTTCCCAGCACACACACACACACACACACACACGTACTCCAGTAGTATAAATAAGGTGATGATTAGTCAGTTGAATTGCAAGCAACTCTTCTCCTTTTATCTTTCATTTCCTGGTTGCTAGAAACTGACACTTAACCAATAAAGTCCCTGAATGAAGAAATTTAGCTCCGTTTATCGTCTTTTAAAATGTAAACATGCTTGATCCGTTGATCCTATTGAACGGTTCGGGTCTTGGTGGTGGTAACGATGCTCGCGGCCTGTATCACTCTGTAGCGCTCGCGCAGGTTTCGTCTCCTCACGTGCTCGTTGGTGATCTCTATGACGTTCACGATGGGGAACCAGCCCTTCTGACCGTCGGATAGGCGGATCCCTTCATACCAGCCTGGGAAAAAAAAAGACGAGGAGGGGGGAGGGAGGAGGACAAACGGGAGGGAACATTGGAGGTTTCTGTATCGATCATGCAAGAAAGTCAAAACAAATCAATAAACTGCTAAGGTGCAGGATTGAGGATTGAGGAAGTTATGAGGATCAGGGTGTATAACAAGCAGAATTGAGGGAAGGGAGGGCGTGTTATTGATACAAAGTCATGTCAGTGTATTGGACTTTATTAGTAGGAAACCTGTCTGTCCCACATTTTAGACTTAAGTCTTGTCTAGATAGACAAACACTGATAAAGCCGAAAATAGACAAATGGAAAAATGAGTCAAATACAGATTCATATCACTATTGTGCAGTTTCAGTTGCAGAGGCGTGGTCCGAAAAAAGAGGAAATGTTCTCTTCTGACGTCTCATTTTAAACATGGAGGCCAGTTTACTTCCATAAAAAACTGATAAACACATCATATACTTACCCTCGTTGGTTTTACGGATGACGTTGATGATCTCGGTGGGCTCCAGGGTGAGCTCGTCTGCCTGCTGGGCGATGTACTGCTCCACACATTGCACTTGTGGACAGTCTGAAACACACACACATAACCGTAAGAATCTATGAATATAAAATCACTTTTGTGTCAAAGAAGATAGAAGCGTAAATTCTTTATGCGTCCTCACCCCAGTCCTCATAAATCACTTCATCGTCATCTCTGTCTGGGTTGGTGGGGTTGGGGAAAGCCGCCATCCACCTGTGCATGTCCGACCTGTCGACAGAAACAGTTGGCGTCATATATATATATATATATTCGTGACAACGCATGACGTGAAGACACAAGTGGCCACAGTTGATTCTGGGAGGCCTCATGTTACATCTCTATTGTTTGTGGTTTGTTGACATGTAAACGGAAAAAGGAAGCGTCGTGGAACAAGAGCGTCTGTCAGATCCTACTTAAAGGAGGTTTTATCTGATTATCTTTAAAATAATTCTAATGGTGTTTGTAAAAAAAAAATCATGTTCCTGCACTTCATGCCTCTTTTTCCTTTAGTTTTTTTTGTAACATATTTTGAAAAGTTCAACACGGTGAAAGTTTCTATCTTATTCCCCAGATTTAAGAAACACATGATCAGTAGCCGGTTGACGACTCACTGGGACGGAGCTTTGAACAGTCGCTCCATCATGCGTCCCTGATGGTTTTCCAGCAGCGTGAGGTTGAAGCAGTGCTCGTAGGGTCCGGTGCTGCTCCCGCCCTCTTCTATCGGCTGCACCTGCACCAGAGAGCGGTGAGCGTGGTCGAGCACCACGAAACGCTCGGCGCTGTTAAGGAAAAGAAGGAGAAGCTGGTTTTTAATGAGGGTGAAGTAGCAACGTGTGAGTTAATAAACACCTTTAGAAACATAAAGAATCAATCAAACTGGATCTAATAAGTGTTAAGTTTCCTAAAAAGTTAAAACAAGTAAAACATGTAACACTGAGTTGTATTAATATAAATGTTATATGTCAGTGTGGCGTCAGTGGGATATAAAATAAAGGTTTCCTCTCAGCTCTACAATACCGTCACTAACGTTACTTCCTGCAACATTTGAGGAAGTGTGGAGTCATTTCACTAGTGATGACACACTTGGTGGCGCGATTGCTTTTGCGGTCGGTGGTCACCTTGTTCATCTGGCAATATGACAGCTTGTCGAAACAGAAAGCGCCACAGAGAAGTTCCAGAGGTATAAAAAAATCCAGTGAGCTGAGTGCACACACACACACACACACACACACACACACACACACACACACTCCCACGGGCTACGGGGGCTGATGTTTACAGAATGGGAAGTGTAGCGTTATATCTACAGGATTGTTATTCCCTTCTGGATAGGGTTGAGCTCGTTCCAAAATGACTGATTGTGCAGGGTGCGGTGCACCAGCAGTGGTTGAATTATTAACTAACAATGTGTGACAGAAAGCACTGATGTGTACGACATCATGCTGTTAGAAAATGTTTCACGCCGACTGACCTCTGCGGGGGTTTAACAGGAATGTAACGGGAGTCTAACGACGTCCGCTCCACATGAAGACGCAATAATCTGAGATTATTCTACCATAAAATGTTATAAATCCATGAAAATTATGAAAATGAAAAATGACTGAAAAATCAACAGTGTGAATCAAGTAATGTAATCGTAATTGTAATTTCAAGTGTTTTAGTAGATTTTCTGTTTTTTTTTATTCATATATTTCAGTCAAGTAGAGATTATTATATCATAAATTGTGACTTTTTTTTTTTTAAAGGTACCATGTGGAGTTTCTTTGGAGCAGTTTTTTTTTTATGAGTGGACCCCATGATTTATTTGTCTTGACATGATGCACAGTCCTGTCTGTGGTTTCACTCTAATATCAATGATCTATTGGTGGCTTTAATGTTCCAAAAAATGCAGCAAAACACCAGTGAAGGCAGAGAAGAAGAAGACTGCCAGCTGGTAAACATGGAGATAAACAAATGCAGGACTTAAAATGCTTTAAAAAAACTGGCTTTGCAAATGTTTTATGAGGAAGGAAACATGTTTGTTAGACCTCAAGGACACTCATCATGCATTTTGGTGAATATTTATTATCATCAGTACCATCAGTTAAGACAAACATATCGATCTCTTTTGCCTCACCCCTTCTTTGAAGCGATGATGAGCAGATCGTTGAACAGAAAGAGGTAGACGGGAGTGAACCTGGCTCTCATGTTGAAGAGAGTTCCACCTTTCGACATTTCCTGGAGCTCGCCCTTCTTCTCCAGGTATCGGGTCTGGGAGATGATCGGGATGGCCTGGAGGGAACGGAGAAGCAGAAACCTTTATCTCTTTTTCTAAACAAATATCTGATATCCACCTACATGTGGACAAATAAAAAAAATCACTCTTTACTCTTTTATTTGTGTGTGTGTGTGTGATTTCACCTTAAGCTTGTCAAACTCCAGCGTTTGCGAGACGTGGATCAACTCCTCCATCTGTCTCATCTTTCCCACCTGCGTGTTGCACTCGTCGATGATCTGTGTGAATGAAATGATAAAAGAAACACTTTTATTACTAGTGGAAGAGATTCACACAGAAGTCACTGTGTCTCTCAGAGTATCAGGTTCATACCCTCAGACAGGCACACCATGACTCATTGTTACAGCGGGACTCGTTCAATAGGAAATCCTTCACTTGGGACAATGGATGACGTCACGTTTCCAGAGCCAATCGAAAGCACTTGAGAGTCAAATCATAGAGATTTGTATTGGAAGGTGAAGAGAGAAGGGCGTTTACCTTTGACACCGAAGCCAAAGCCTTGGAGGCCGTCTGCTCCTCTTTCGTCCCTTCTTTTGTTCTCTTCAGGATGTTCTGGAACAACAAACAACAACTTTCCGTTTCTTGCGGTCGGACAAACAGCATCAACAGGATACATTTTTCCGTCCAAACACAAGCAAAGTTGAGACAAGTTGTGCCTGTGTGTGTTTGCATATAGATCAAGAGTATACTGACGAGGAAGATTAAGTTTGGAATGAGGACATTCCGCCAAGCAACTAGGCGTGAACTCGGGGTATTGTCTTTCAGTAGCTGCTAGCAGGAGGACAGATAGAGTCACTCATACAGAGTATACGGTGGAATTTTGTTTGGACACTTGAGGACACTTGAAAAATATTCAAGGGTTGCAGAGGCTAACTGCATTGTAGTCACGCTCCAGTAACGCTGCTGTGACTCCCACCTGCAGCGCTCTCTGCTCGCTGCTCTGAAAATCAACAGGTACAGAAGAAATTGCCTGCACGCTGACTCTAAATTACACATTTATTTAAATACGCAGTAATTCAATCCCCATCAGATCTTCAGCAGGTCAAAACGAGTGAATGCTTGTCTGGAAGTGGTTTGTAGTCAGTGTGCAGGTGTTGTTTTTTCATTGAAGCCTTTCCACACTCCGCTTCTACCTCTTAACATTAAATATTGTATTTCTTCTTTATTTTTGTGGGTTATTTGACTCCTATTCCCATGATGCCGCTCACCTCAATGAGCATTTTGATGCGTGTAATTCGCTGGAAGGGCAGCAACAAGAAGGACATGAAGGGCAGCCGCTGGCACTGAGGCGACTCTTGGAGACGAGTGATGACCGTCGCAAATTGTACGTTGTTCTTCCTGCAGACACAAATATAAGCGCATAAATTATACATACATGCAGAAATGAACAGCATGTGAGCAGCTGTAATGTTTCTGTGGTGGTGGGATAGCAAAAAGAAGGCAGAGAGGAGATTTCAGTGGATTAAACTTCACTGAACGATACTGCAAGTTTTCCAGCTGTGTTTCAAAAGATTTTGAATGATGACAACATGTTGTATGTCAGTAAAAGGTTTTTTTTTTCCAAATTCTCAGGTTGTGACTCAACGCTGGAAAACCTATTAATATAAAACTGAGGGAAAGAATATTTGTGAAAATCTGTGCTTGTTAGAAAACACAGTTGAGACCCAAGCAGCCTGCTTTTTGCTTGACAGTCGAATCTCATCTCATTTCTGAACTAAACTTAACAACTTACATAAGCGAGGTGTAGGTTTTCTCCTGGTAGATCTGGTTACGGACGTAGTCGATGTAGGCGGGGAAGTTATGCTGGGCGTGGTAGTGGATAATGTCGCAGATGTCTGAGAAGACAAAATTCTCAAATATGCGGTCCTCCAGGTCCTTTAAGAATCTGCAGAGAGCAAAGGATTCATTAAAAAATAACTGTGAATGTTTAACTCGTCAGTCAAGTCAAGTCTTAATTGACCCTTTCATTGCCTCAATTCAGGAAATGACTCATTACATGTTTGTTGTTCTATTCACCTTTTATCTTTAACCAAGTGACCTCCTCCTGGCAGTTCAGACCATAAACCATCTTCCTATTTCCCCTTTTCCTTTACCTCCCTTCATGCTTCCTCTTGCCATTTCTCACCTCTCGCTGACCTCTCGGACCCTCAGGATGTTGGAGAAAAGGGTTTTCTTGTCCCTAATGATCATCGTCTCTTCCAGGTCCCGGCTGTCCAGGAAGTGTTCGGTCAGAACCCGCAGGGATCGAAGGTAAGAGGCCTCCGATGTCAGAACCTCAAACATACTCTGAGAGGAAGCAGACGAGATAAAGTTGCAAGGTTTTATCTAAACAAGTCTCAAGATCACAGTTAATTGAAACAGAAAAAGTAAGGAAGTAAGTCAGTAGAAAGCCAAATTGTTTCCTTTCAATTTTCACCTTTAATTTGGTTGCTTATTTTTATTATGAGGTAATCTATAGAATATCTTTAAACTACTGTACTGCAAATGTGATTTATTTAGAATTTAATCCCTTTTTTGAGATTTTTTTTTTTAAAGAAAATGTGACAAATGAGAGAGAAAGGGGGCCAATTTTAAATGAATCCATTCATACTATCAGTCCCTTTTTAATATGATCTGTGTTACTGATTTTTCTTGATTAAATATCAAATAATACATTGATTTACATCTCTTTCCAAAGTGATGTTGATGCACCGACTATATTTACTCCACACAAACGATGCTGCGACTGGAAACTAAAATGCTTCACTTCCTGTACTCATGTTGAAAAGTTAGAAGCTTTCATGAGCCGGGGATTAGGTGATTCGATATAATTACACAGCAGTGAGTGATGCAGAGAGGCAGAATGAACTTTAGTCCATAAAAAAAATTACTTTAAGGTGTTATTAAAAAATGTGATACAGCGTATCCTGTTCCTTCTTCTTCTCGCCTCATTGATTTCTCTTGATGGAATCTCTCCTCCCTACATCATCTCACATTAACTCCTCACCTCCTGGTACTTGCACTGTTCAGGGGTGAGCTGTTCCAGCACGCCACTTTCCCGTACGGCTGGGAGGTCCTGCCACAGGGTGCTCTGGCATGGTGTGGGCACCGGGCTGCTTCTGGGTGCTCCGTTTCCAGTTGTGGTCCCAGTTCCTGTTGCAGTCCCAGTCCCGGACAGACGGGCGTTCCAGTCCATGGCGTAATCCGCGCTAGTCTTACTAATGTTACGGCAAACCGTCTGGCGTCGGATCTCCTTGGTGATGACGGTGGCGCGGTACGTCTGGTACAGAGGCTCTGAGGAGGGAAACGAGCCGCAAATAAAAATGATGAGAAAGTTTGTAAAAGGTCAAAAACGTGATGCATTCAAGATCCAACTGATGCAGAACTGTCAGTTTATTAGCTACACCTGGACAATCCAACTATTCAATACAGAAGCCTCGTAATGTTCAGTTCAGACTGCTAGTGATTCAACTCTGTGGTGATTTTTGAGGCTACTTCCATACACCTTTCAGTATAAAGTTTTCCCACTGAACTGCATCATAAATCCTCAAAAATTACAAAATAAATGAATAAAGATGATATTTATTGTAAAGCTGTTGTATTGAATGACAGGTAGTTGAACATGTGTATGTAATAATCTGGTAACCAGTAAATTATTGTGCCTCCAACAGCTCCATCAGTGTAATTTGAGTTTTTGACAAAGAGTTTTGTCAAAATTGTGTTTAGCCCGAAGCTGTGTCCGATCACTTCTACACAAACTAATTAAAAGATGAACATATAGAATAAACAATTATTTTAAAAAAAGGGTCTGTTGGTTGCATTGCATCATGTCCTGTAAGCTTAAAAAGTATATTGATGTTTTTTTTTGTTTACTGAAGGCAAAAACAGGATACTATGACTAACAGTATGTAGTACCTACTACTGTTTACTGTTTACAGTTAGCATGTAGTATGAAAGCATGAGGTATTCATTTTAAGGCGCAGATGAAAAGACGCCAAACACCATCAGATTTCATCCTAATGAGGATGAATTGATACTAAAACTAAAACTGAATTCATCAAATTATAGCGGCTAACATGCTAAAAATGTGTCCTTCATGATTTCCACCACTGTGAAACTTTCAGATGTTTCTCTGTTTTTCTGCGTCACAGGTGTCTCACCATCCTGCAGCCGGGACTCCCAGCTGAACGAAGACTCCCTCCTGAGGGAGTCGCTCCTGACTGGACGTCTGAAACAGGAAGAGTGCAGAGAGGAGAAGAGAATCAAGCAGCGTGATATGAAACAGAACTGTGAGTGACACAGTTAATGTTTCCTCCTCACACAATAGACCGTCTATTCCGACTCGCTGGTTGAATTTTATATTTCTCATATTGTCAACAAACCCCGCGGAAAACAGAAGCAGCATTGTGTCAATGCGTCTCTGGACACTATCTGACTTCACTATTTTGTGACTGTTGGCGCACATTTCTTCCAGCTGAAGATGTAAATTGTCACAAATACAAAACATGCATTTCTTTTGTTTTTTAAAGGCTAAATACGGCTTAAACAGCTGGACACTGTAGTTTATAAGGAACTTTATTAAACAGGAGTGAATAGTGAATTTGTTGGGGACTATTTTCAGTGGAGTAATACATATTTGTTGTGCTAGTAAGTATTTCTAGATGGACTTAATCAATCAGAATAAATGTAGAACATTCTCAGCCTCATCTTTTTTAAAACAAAGGAAGTTCAAGCCAAAGTGTGGGTAGGAGAGACTTACGGTTCTTCCACTGTCTCCTCTTTCTCTCCTTCGTTCCCTCCATTCTCCTCTCCTTCTAAAAAGACAAATAAATGATGTCATTGCTTTCCGTTACACAAAAAAATAACAATTTGGCTCATTTCAGGCAAAGATAGTAGTGTTTGTTCAGTACGAACCTTTTTTCTGTGTCAGTGATTGCATTGAGGCACTGCTGAGCCTCCTGGGATCCGTCTTTGGCGGTGGAGGTGGCGGTCTTTGAGGCTGGTGGCCGCTGGTCGGGGGTGGAGTGATGGCTCGTTGGGGGCTCAGCCCGCTGGCGGTGGAGCCGCTGGGGGAGGAGGGCCGCAACGACCGCCACTCCTCCAGCGTGGGTTGCGGGAGAGGAATGCCGCCGCGGTGCACCGGCGTCAGGCTGCGGCCGTCCTGACTCACCGGCATGCGGGGCGGGATGGCGGGCGGCACGTTGCCCTGGCTTGATACCGAACCAACATCCACCTGGAACTCTGATGTCGGGTCTGAGGTGCTTGATGGCAGCTTAGACTGACGGCCCGGTTTGCGTACCTTGATTAGAGGAATATCCAGTTCTTTACACACAGACGTGGATTTTCTGGGGGTCGGTTCAACCACTGGAAGCGTGGCCTCGTAAATATTTTCTTCTTCTTCTTCAGGGGTGGGTTTATGGATCGAAGGTGACTGAGACTGTTTGGGGGGAACAGGTGGAGACTGAGAGCGAGTGACAGCGCGGGAGGTGAGGACAGAGTGAGGACCCGGATCCGACCGCCTCCTGTTACCTTCGCTGATTAAAACATCCAGTGAGTGGAAAAACTTTGCTTTGTCTTTTTTCAACACCTCACCCTCGTCAACCACACAAGTCCTGTCCACCTCGTCCTCGTCCGCCTCGCTGTGCCCTTCCCCTCCCCTCTCCACCTCCTTGTCCTCCAACCTGTCCTCCTCCCCGTCAGTCCCGTCCTGCTCTGTCTCCTCCACCTCCTCTGTCTCCTCGTCGTCGTCCTCCTCCTCCTCACCGTCTTCCGCGTCGACAGGCACCCATATCAGTTTCATACCCGGCCGCTGGAAGTGGCAAACGCAGCTGCAGCACGGGTCGCAGCAGGGACTGAGCGGCATGTCTGGACTGCGCTCCGCCTCCGCTTCGCCTCCTCCGTTCACCTGAACCTCCACCTCTTTTCCATCAGGCGCTGAATCAGAGAAGAAGCAACATAGATTAAGTTGATACAGACACAAATGCATCACTCATCATTTTTTCCACCAACAGTGAGGCTGATGGGTGTGAGTGGGCCGTTTCCTGTCTTTCCTCCATGTGTATCCCCCCCCCACCCCCCCCCACCCCCCCCCACCCCCTCCCCTTCCCCTCTCATCTGCTCTCCTCATAACAGCTCCACATGCTCCACAGACACTGGGCTGTCGAGTCAGCATGCAAATGCAGCGCGTCTGCAGTGTGCGAGCGGCGGTGCCTTCAAATATTCATGGAAAGTTTGGAGCGTTGTGAGGGGAAAAATCCAATATTGACCAAAGGAAATGGAAGAGGTGAAGAGAGGACAGAGGAGAACGAGGGTGAAGGTTAAATGACATTTTCTGCATCGGCTGATGCAGATGCTGATTTTTAAAAGCTTGGTATAAATAAACCAGATTAAGCTTTAGACATATTTTTAATTTTATTAAAAAGCCATGATTATTTTATTATGTTGCAGTCAAATACTCAGTAAATACTTTAAATAATCAGTTCAAGTTATATATCAAGTAAAAATGTCAAACATTATATTGATCCATCTTCTCAAATGTGACGATTTTGCTGTTTTTCTTAGTTTTCTCTCATTAAAAAATTGTGTTTTTAACTGTTGGTCAGACAAAAAAAATGCACTTTGTAGTCGTCACTTTGGGCATTTTTCACTATTTTATGATATTTTATAGTTTTAATAATTCATTCACAGATGATCTAATATTGAAATTATTTGTTGGTTAACAATAATCAACTGTGAATAGATGATTTCCTTCTAAAGCTGATATTACACTGATAGTACGCTGATGTTTTGCGACACAATCTGATGACTTGATTGACTCTCTGTGTTACTGACAGGGAACCAAAATAAGGAAGTGATAGTAAAAGTGTGTGTAACGTAGGAAGGAACAAACAAATTCCTGTTTAATGCGACTAACAATGAAGGGTCTCTCTGTTGGGTTCTTCTTTTGTTGAGTCAGGACAAGGTTGGTCATCATGACACCACAAAAAAAAAAACACAAACACTCTACAAAACTGAGAAGACGAGCAAATGTTCACTTTACTTACAAGAAAAAAAACAAAAAACTGGAAGATACTGTAACATGATAACGTGCTTTATCTTTTCTTATTGGAAAGAAGCAGAGTGAGCATCACTTTGTGGTTTCATATTTCTCTCAGGAGTACACACACACACACACACACACACTCATATTTTCTCTTACACACACTCAGTAAAAGTGCGTCTACACAGATGATCAGCTGACTGACAGAACCTGTTTATGACACTTGTGACAGATCAGTCAGTAGCACCACACCTGCCACTGTAGATTTCACTTTTGAACCAATCAAACGGTTCCTGCATTCACTAACACCTGATAATGTAATCAATACTTGATTCTAATCTAAAACTAGTCTTTACAGTACAGGTTGTGTGTGTGTGTGTGTGTGTGACTGTGTGTCCGTGTGTTTGTTCAGCGTCATCTGATCTCTGTCTTGTTGGATAAAAGGTGCAATAAATCACTTTGAATATGTAACAGCTGAAGGTAAAAGTGTCATGTGACTCAGTTCGCTTATGTTTCCCAAATCAAGCCGGTAGAACGACTAGAAAATAGAAACATCTGCTGCTTTTGTAGCGTTAACTTCACTTTATTTTGTGCATCTTTGTTAAGATTTGCGATGCTCTTATAATTAATACTTCAATTTCACTTTTTTAAAATTAAATGTAACTCTATTTTTAATTCTTCTTTCTGTAAAGCACTTTGAATTCCTTTATGTATGAAATAAGCTTCATAAATAAACTTATCTGGCCTTTAACTTTATTATTATTAAAAGAAATTCAGTTTGCAGGGAAGACACGTGTCTTAACTATTAACTATGAAAACAGCAGATCAAGCTGAAGCTAAAGATGCTTCTATCTTCCTGAATGAACGTGAAAGTTTAAGACCAGCATCTTGAAACCCGAGATTAAAGCCTGCAGTACCTGATCGACGTCCTTCCACGCCAATGCCGTCCCCTTCCTCTCCTCCCAGACTCTCTTTCTGCTTCTGCGGGACTCGGCTCCTCTTCGCAGGCAGCGGAGGCGCCTGCTCTCTGCTGATCTGAAGCTGCAGACTGGCACGGCCTGGTTTGGGCTTTATGGTCGGCGGCCTTTTGAACCGCTTACTGGTCTTGAGTTCTGCACTGCCGTTAGTGGGGTGTTCATTCGCTTCGTTTGATGCAGATTCCTGTTTGCTAAACTTGTTGACAATCCTCTTGACCTTCCCGCCAGAGAGGCGCGCGCTGCTGCCTCTGTCCCCCAGAGGAGGGGAGCTGGATTGCGTTGACGGTTTCGGAGGGATCTCCGGTCTCGGTTTGGGCTCCGGTTTGAGAGGTAACGGCGACGTGGGCGGTGGAGATACTTCCTGGACAGACATGATAGCTGGACGGGGAAAAGGGAGGGAGGGGGGGGGTCAGTCTCTTGAGATTTGTTTTCACTCCCAGCCCTGACCAATCAGAGGCCAGGCTTCGAGGGCAAAGGTCAATGTGAGCATGTCATCCTCACCTGATGAGAAGAGAGAAAAGAGTTATTAAAGGTGATTGTCACCTACTTCTCATATAGTAACACTTGTTTTTCTTGTGTTTCTAGAAAATATGGTTTGTTTTTGCTGCTTTTATTGTGAAATTCTGAACACGTTAACCTCCTCTGACCTCTGAAAATACTTCAAATGAAACAACCCGAGACATTAAAATCACTATTTAGTTGAGCTGCTCATGACCCACATCAACATTAAGGTCATAAACTGTAAGGGTTGGTCACAAGCTGATATGTAATCTCACTTCTCTGGTAACAATCAGAGACCTTTGTTTCATAGTAAACCCTATCTATCTTTCCCCTTTGGCTGTCATATAACTACTGTCAACTATTTAATACACTATATGATTACTAAACACTATCCATAACTGTCATACACATTTACAACGAGGCAATAAAGCTCACATCATCCAGCGTTTACAGTTTAATCCTAAAACCAGACTTTGAGCTCTGCGCTACAGCTCTGCAGGGACCCAGAGGAAAACGAACTTTGCGCTGTAAGGAGCTCGTTCCTGAAACACAAAGCAGCCGTAACAAGAAAATGTCAAAACAGCTGAAATGCACAAATCTGTTAACTGCACTCTATGGTGGCACAGTAAAGGAAAATCCAGCGATTCTGTTGCCTTTAAATTGTGAAAGACTATTGATTATTCTGTGCTAATGTTCCCTGAACTCTCTACGGCTCCTTAAATTGTTTATTTATTTATGACTTTAATGGCTGGAAGCATCAGCAGCATCAGAACGGGGATCTAACATGAGCTTTCCATTTCAAGGAGGATAGTAAACAACAGAGAACCTGCGATTATTTTCAATTTTGATGTTTCTTCCAGTCATTTCTGTGTTTTTCTTCTAATTTGCTGTTAATGAATGTGTAATATGTGCTCAGCCAGCTTCCGTTTTACACGGTATTACATGATTAATGACACACCGATCCAATTAATAGTTAACCACTGTTTGAATACAAAGGTGCTTTAAAATCACTCCACCCTGCAGCTCAGACTGCACCTTCACCTTTCAACTAGAATACAAGTGATCCTGAAAAACATAATTTGTTTTGCTGCGAGTGTTTTAAAAATGAAATCGTAGCCAGACTTTACACAGACAACTGCACTGATTCAGTCCTTTAAAATTCAAACATTGACACATTTCCATATTCAAAGCGCTCTAGTTATTCAAATGAAGCCAAAAGCGCCCGACTGACTCTTCTCTCGGCCTCGTAAGTGTCTATAAAAAGAACCGTGATGAAAATAAAATGAAATCCAGCTTCCATTCGGGGCGGCTAAACGGCCACGCTGCAGATTCTTTTCAACCATATGTTTTCTTTCTTTTTTTTTTTTCTTGATGAGAGAGCAACAGCTGATGCAATACCAAACCAAACAAGGGGGTTTAGTCATCTTCTGAGTCACGCAGAAAATAGAGCAGCAGCAGAAGCAAGAGGACCACGTTGCTGCATTTAATTTGGATTACACACATCGCTGCAACATCTTTTTTGGATGACTTGATTAATCATTTAGTTTGTACATGATGTGTGTAGATGAACCAGACAATGTGTCTATTGAAGTGACAATGATAGTTATGCTTCATGAATGATTTACCGCTTAATCCATTTTTAATGCAAAAACACAAAACATTTGCTGGTTCTACTTTCTCAAATGTGAGAATTTGCTACTTTTGTCTGTTTTATATCGTTATAAATTGAATGTGTTTGGACTGTTGACTTGACGAATCTACCAATAAGTGACATCACATTGGGCTCTGGGGAATAGTGAACTATTTATTGACATTTTATGGATTAAACCAGTGGTTCCCAACCTGGGAGTCAGATTGGTTTCTTCTAATCCTTCTAATCTTTTCTGTTTCTTTTGAATTACTGGATAATTTCACCTCTTTCAAACAAGAACTGAGAAGCGGGGCAGCAACTAACGAACATTTTGTTTATCGATTAATCGTTTTTATCAGAAAAATCCCTGATATAGAGTCCACCTCAGAGTCCGAGGTGGTATCTTCAAATGTCTTGTTTTGTCTGATCAACAGTTAAAAACCAAAATATATTCAGTTTACTATCCTGTATGACACACACAAGTTTCAAATCCTCACATTTGAGAAGCTACAACCATCAAATGTTTGGCATTTTTCCTTAAAACAGAAACTGAAACGATCATTCGATGATCAAAATAGTTGCAGATTAATTCTGTCGACCGACTAATCAACTACGGAGAAATGATGATTCTTTGGTAGAACTGGTAGACAAGAAGACATCACTTCATCATAAGGGGTCATAAGTCAAGCCGGCTGGTACCGCTGGGCTCAGAAATGAATCAGTTAATAGAAGAAATGTAATCAAAAGATTAAATAGTGATTAAAGTAGTTATTAGTAGCTGATTGATGGATGAAGAAATCTATCACTCTGTGAGAGATTAAAGTTTCCTCATCTCATTTCAAAGCCAGTAAATTCATATGAAGTTGTGTGTGCGTGTTTTTTTAAGGAATTAATCAACAGTAGTGCTTGATACACAAACACGTCAGCGGCAATCTGCAGTAATGTGTTTGTGACTTGGCAAGAGTCTTTTCTTCTCGGCTCTCTAAAGTCAATAAAAAAATACCAGTAGCTGTATGTTATTGAGAAGGTGAACCAGCCAGTCAGACCAGTTTGGACAGAAGCTGCACATTCAGTCCACTTACAAAAAAGACGAGGTTTCACATTTCAATCTGACAGGAAAAATGCTCTTGAGATGACAGGAGCAACGATCCGAGAAATTATGAAATAAAAGAGCAAGAACTTCTTTGTTTACTTCTACAGTCACGCGTTGTTAACTTGAAGATCTTTTCATCTTCTAACACCTTCGTCTCCTTCTTCTTCTTCACTTTTGTTGAATTTTACTTACTTAAAGCAAATAAATATTTGGTTACACGTTATTTTACGGATCCTTTAGTTTCCTACTAATTCCCAGTAAATTTTCTCAATAATTTCTTTTAAGTAGCTGCTATGTAACTCTTTAATGCACTGATTAAAGAGTTTTTCGGAAAGAAGCTAATACACGCTAAGTATTTTCTGTTGAATTTATTAAGAATTTTTGCAAATTAACAACTAGGAATCAACCAACTAAACCAACATAACACTTCTCATAATTTATACCAAAATACATCATGATACATAATTTCTGTAAAATGTCCTAAAATTATCAGTTAAATACCTGCAAATTACATCGAAAACTTCCAGGAATTTGTCATAAGATTAAAGGAGCTGTAAGAAAAGTGTGTTTTTCTGTATTGTTAAGAAGTTATTAAGATGTTTTGCAAATTAACAACTACATATGAGCCCAAATATACTTAACAACTAAACCAACTTAACACTTTATATTTATACCAAACTACACCACCCTTTCTGTAAAATGTCTTAAAAATTAACTGTGAAATACCTGCAAATTACATTGAAAATTTACAGGAATTTGTCATAAGATTACAGGAGCAGTAAAGTGAAGCGTTACCCCGATTATTATTAACATGTTTTGCAGATTAACAACTACATATGAACCCAAATGTAATTAAAAACTAAACCAACTAAACACTTTTTCTTGTAATTTATACCAAATTGCACCACATCTCCTTCTGGAAAAATGTAGACATATATATATATATATATAAAGAACAGCAGTACTGAGTTGTTTTATAACCTCAGACATCAGCAAACATGATATTACCATACCAGTGTGTGTGGGTGTGTGTCTGTGTGTGTGGGTGTGTAATGTAGGTCTTTCCAGGTTTCAGTTTAGGCCCTCTGGTTATTATCATTGTACACAGAGTGGCACATAAACCACTAACAGGAGGGTGTGTTCAGTCACAAAGCACTCATCCAGACCTAGCGGGGATAACACGTTCTGATTATATGTATAAATGCACTTATACATCAAATGAGTCCGAGTACACTTGAGGTTACATCCCCCTCCTCACCCCCCCCCCTCTCTCTCTCTGACTTTATTTCAGTCAGCACCCATCACCAGATTTCACCTCTTTTGTCTCCCTTTGCTGTATTGACCTGGTTAGTTCAATAGCCACGTCGTCCAGTCTACTGGACCCCAACAAACACATGCACAGGCTGGGTCAGTGGGCCAGTCATTCATCCCAGTAAGGGTATTTGTCCTGGTGGATCCAATATATGTCAGATATGGTGTTATCCCTTAAATCAGACCAGCTTGAGAACAATCCTTAAGTGCTTAAAAAGGACCCCATTATCACAATGCTCTCAATATGTGTGTGTGTGTGTGTGTGTGTGTGCGTGTACAGTATGCCATCTGCTCTGGAGACTAATGGGTTAGTATGTGTATAAAATGGGTAGGGGGACTTTAAGAGTGGGCTAGCATCAACCAGTAAAATTACATGTGATCAGTGTTTGAGCTCCACGCTGGCCAGGAAGAGAGAACGGAAAAGGTGTGTCGAGAAGGAAAACACACCACACACGCACACACATGCACACAGGCACACAGGAAGAATAAGGATATATGGTTGGTTTGGTAAACGGGAAGCTTTCCTGTTGATATATTAATGTAAATATGCTGTTTAGAGGTATGTGACATGTTTTAGGTGTAATAAGATAGAGCTAGAAGGACGTATGGCAACTGGAGCTGCCAATAAGCCTACTATATGTCAATTTTAGTGATAAAGAAACACACATTTTCCAAAATTCGAATACATAAAAAACAATTAAATGATGTGGGAAGGTCATTCATTAAATTCTTTAAGTCAAAGGTGGCTTATATTAGTCTTATGTGTGTCACTTATCAAGTAATAGACAGTCCAGGTGCTGATAAATGCTGTATATATTAATATATAGTTATAATGTTTAAATATTCTATCATATAAAATTCTGCAGTACCATAGGAGTTGAAATATGTGCAGAGTCACTGTAATCTTATGAAACCCTTTTAAAAGTATTAAAACGGGCTTTCCATTAACGAGAACAGGTGCTTTCAGATTCAACCAAACCGCTCCAGCAAAAAAACAAAACAAAAAAAAAAACAGAAAACCCTACCGATTCTGAATTTTTCTTTAAGAAATCGTAAAATACAGTAAAGGAAACTCACCACAAATCATTCAGGCATGTCTGAATCGCAGTCCTGAGTCACTCGGCTCTAGTGTTGGCAGTCCAACATAGTTAGCTTTGAAGCAAGAAAAACGGGCTTTAACAGTTAAAATAAATCCGGGGCGCAGCTACGTTAAGTTAATGCACTCAAAAACTTCACTCGTCCAACGGACGATACCCTGTAAACAAATAAAAAAATGATTCAATGTCTTATTGTTTATCATAACTGGCTGGTTGTCTTCGCCCCCATCATCGTCCCGTTGTTGTCTCCTCTTTGTTACCGGCGGCTTGTATGAGAGGAGAAGACGGGAGGCAGCAGAGCCCCTACCGACCGCCAAGTTACCATGGAAACACATCCACAGTTTCCGGTCCGGGCTTTCAAAAATAAAACTATGAATGAGTGAATGAAACTTAATTGATGCCCACAGAGGAAATTCACTTGTTACAGCAGCTCAAAAATGGAAGAAAAACAGTGAGTGTGTGTTAAATAAAAGCTAAAAGCTAAAGACTATGTATATACATACTGATGGGTGACAAATTAAAAGGAAAAAGCTGAAAAAATGAGTGGAGGAACATAACGAATGCAAATGGGTACAGTTAATTAACACCTATGATCTGTGGCATGTATAAAAATGCTAGGCAGGCTCAGTTGATTCTGATTTTGTATCAAGATGACTGGTGTTTCAATGGGAATAGTTACTAAAGTGACATCCGCATTTAGATCTAGACTGTGTCAGCAAGAACAGTCCATCGACAATTACATAGAGAGGGATGTTATAGTAGTGCATAAACCCCTCATTACAAAGATGAATGCACATTTGAGAGTTCAGTGGTGCAAAAACCGTAGGCACTGATCTACAGAGATGTGGGAAAAAATGTGATATGGTCAGATGAGTCACCCCTCAGCATTTTTTCTACATGTGGGCGAGTGCATGTGTGGCGGTCACCAAGAGAACAGCACAGACCTGAATGTTTACCTTTACCCTATGATGAAAAATTTCTATCCTGATGGGCACGAGAGGTCATTGAATGGTTTGATGAGTATGAAAATGATGTGAATCATATGTTATGGCCTTCACAGTCACCAGATCTCAATCCAGCTGAATCTATGGGAGATTTGGACTGACGTGTTAAACAGTGCTCTCCACCACCATCAATAAAACGCAGAATGAGGAAATATCTTTTTGAAGAATAGTATTCATCCCTCCAGTAGAGTACAGAGACTTGTAGAATCAATGCCAAGGTGCGCTGAGGCTGTTCTGGAAGCATGTGGTGGCCCAACACACAACATCAGTAAATTGTCTTTATATCTCAATCAACCAATTATTTGACAAATATAGGCTATGGATCTTGAAAATATAAACAGGAATTTAACAGTTAATTTCCAGGACATTTTACAGAAGGAAAGCAACTCGTCGCATTTGTGGAGATGAACCAGACAATATGTTTTTTGGAATGACAATGAAAAATATTTTTGCATAATAAATGGCCTCAAATGATTATTACTGTATAGGATAGGGTATCCCTATCCTACTGTATACGACAGTGTATCTTACTGTACATTCTCAACCAGAAATCTTGCTTTGATGATTTTGGTTTTTTTTTAATGTTAGGGACTCTTATTTTGAAGGCCAACATATCACAATTCCGTCACTTCCGGTGTGTTTATTCTGCATTTAACGCATCTTTGGTTTTCTAATATGTTGATATCAGAGAAACCTGTAAATATATGTATTTATTTATGTATATATATAAATACAATATTATATAAAACACTATACCAGCTTACTTGAAGGTTTATTACTTTTATTTTTATTACTTAACGACCAGCTCAGTCTGAATGTTTGGACTTTGAACGGAGTTTTTAATTATAATGAAGCAGTTGAATGATGGTAATAAATCACAATCAATGTATGAAACCAACTGTCTTCAATGATTAAGGATGTATTACATGTCACAACAGGTGCACAGAGGGAGGTGATTGGCTCCTACATACGTCCCTCCCGTCTGCTCACCTCTGTATTTTACCTTTATATCCGGCTACCTCCACCTAGCGCCATAATGTGGAACAGACATGAAGTCTCCATTAAAAAACTATATTATTCAGGTAATAGTGTTTATTTGACATGTTTTGTTGTTTCCATTGCCATACGAGAAGTTGAGAACAATATATTGGACTATAAATGGTAGCAATAAGGTTTTTGTAGTTCAGCAAATCGATCATCACCAGAAAATGAAAAATTAGACATCATACACATAAAAATACTTACTATTTTTATACTTGAATCTACTATCTTGACTATTTTATAATCATGACTTAGTATCTCAAATATTGGATTTATAATCTCATAATTTTGATTTACTATCATAATTTTGATTATTATTCTGACTTAATTTCAGAATTTCAAACTACTGAATAATAATTTTGACGTAATTTAATATATTTGACTTAGAAAACATACTATTGTAAACTTTTGACGTACTTTAATAATTTTGACCAAGAAACCCAAAATTATGACATACTATTAAACAATTTTGACCGCGAAAATCAAAATTATGACTTACTATTCTATCATTCTGAGGCACCATGAGTAATTATATTTTTCATTATGTATAAATCTCTATATATTTTTTCCTTATCAAAGTGGGCTTTTATAACATCTAGGCTGCATATAACTTTAAGTTAAATGTGATGTGTGCAGATGACTGTGGAGCATAAAACAGGCCCTTATGAATGAGAAGTAGACCCGGTCAGTTTGATGTGAGACGTTACAAGGGCTTACACTATGAGATATTCGGCCAATTATCGATTATAAGATACAACATCGCATCTGAGTCTTAAACAGCTGAATTCAACAACAGAGCGATGAGAGAGGTGTAAACATCACGCGGATCTATTTAACTTGGATGCGCCTATCGCGCAAAGATACTGCGGCAAATTGGCGTTATACTCGGTAGGTCGCAGTGCATGCATGTATCGCTCCGCCGGCAGAGGAAATGCTCCTAGACCAATCACATCTGTGTTTACACCATCACCTGTCAAACACACACCCTCGGCTACACTTTCTCTCTGTAAGGTAGGATTTCTGGCTTCAATTTAACCTTCTTTTCTCATTTAAATGTGAACACGGTGGATGAAGTCAGAGTTTGGGTATAGTAGCGAGAAAAACCAGTGCGCCTCTTAACGAGAGGCAGCCGGGGTTAGCAAGGTTAGCATCCCGGAGCTAGCGAGCTGGAGCTGGTTATCTGTCCGCCTGGCTTGTTTTTTTTTAGCCGATTATCAGAAAGTCCTTGCGCCTAATCATCCCCGGCTGAGGTCGGGGCACGCCGCTAGCAGAGGTTAACTTAGCCGTGTAGCTGGATCGTTAACACGGCCGTTTTGATGGCCACAGTCGCTGCCAGGTTAGCATCCATCTGCGTTGCTATGAGCCAAGTGCTCTTTGTTACTGTCTTTCTTGCTTTCTTTCTTGCTTTGCAATGTATCTGTCCATGTGGTTGTCCACGTTAAGTTAGCAGGGGATGCTCCACAATAGGATATTAATAACGCCATTTAGTTATTTAACCCCTTAACCAGTGATGGAAGAAGGATTCAGATCCTTTATTTAAGGGTTTCCCTCCAGGCATTGCTTTAAGATGTGTATATAAAATGCTCACAGTAATAATTTGTGTTCCGTGTGTATTTCTGATGTTTTTTCCCCAAAAAAAGTTAAATCAGATTACTGTACACCCAGCTTCAGAGAGTGGAGGGACAAGACAGAGTTTCCTGCTGTCACTTCCTTTATTTTCAACTACTATTGAGCATCTCTCAATATCCTACAGTGCACAGATAAGATGCACCGTAAGAGAGGGACAAGAACAAAGTGTGTAGCTTTATATATACATACCTGATCCCTGTACCTCTCTATCTCATGTTTTCCATCAGCTAAATTTGTAGATTAGTGAATTATGAATATGCAAATATATTTAATTGCAGAAGTGTAAATGCAGGACACAAGCTGTCTCCTCCTTTACTGTAAAGTCAGTTCTCAGTATTTGTGCGCTGAAGGCTTCAAGTTTCCTCATCTCACTTGTGTAAGTTGATCTGACGTGGTGAAGGAATTTCCCCAGAGTGGCTCAACAGCGGTGCGGTATGCGATCTTTGCGATATTAGCACACCTGTTTTTGTTTTTTTCTTTTTCTTTTTTCTGATGTGAAAATCAAGGTATGTTGTGTGTCAGCCGAATGGAGCAGCAGCACCTGACAAACACAGAAAACAAATGGTGTTGTGGCAGGAAATAATGTTGGCCTACAGTCAAGTCCCCTTAATCCTGGGATTTATGAATGGAGTCTGGCTGGATGCCCCTTTAGACTGTATGATTGGTGGACAACTGCTTTACCCTGCAGGTTAAATGGCAGCCTGTTCATCCAAACGGTGCCCTGGGAGCTCCTGGACTGAACTGAGGGAGCCGCCAAACATTTAATACATATCGAGGTTGTGGCGGTTGCTTTCCATCTTGGATGTCTTATAGGGCTTTATTGCAACGTTGCACTTATTGCCAAAGCCATATGTGGAAGTTGAATTTGCACCACCATTGGCTCCAAACTAGTTGTAATGTCACAAATCAAGCTTGTAGGCCCGCCCCTTAAAATCAGACTTTCAGTGATCTCAGAAAAACTTTCCACTTTCAACAGATAGATGTGAAAACAAACTTCAAGTGTCAAACTCTTCACTTACATTATTCTGCTCAGCAAAGCTCAAACATCCAACTGATGGAATGAGAAGAAAAACATATTTTTGAGCAGAGGGAAACTTTAAGTAATAATAACAACAGTATAATGTATTTCAAATGGTACCAAAGAATTATCAGCAAAATGTACTTAAAGTATTAAAAGTAAAAATACTTTTGGTGGAGAATTACCTCAGTCAGTGTTAGATTACATGATGAAATGATAAAATATGATAAAATAGTCATTATTACTGATGTATTAATGTGGAAGAAGCTCAACTTGGTTGACTTGGAGCAAATTCTAACTTCTTTACTCACTGTTGGATAGCTTAATCTGTAACAGTGCATTTTATAAGGGTGTTATAGGTTTTGTAAACGGTTTTGTAAACAGTCTTAATCTATAAAAGTATAATATTTGCCTCTGAAATATAGTGAAGTAGAGGTTTAAAGTGTGGTAGCACAAAATGGAAAAATACTCAAGTACCTTAAAACTTGTTCTTATACAAAGTACTTAAATAAATGTACCTTCAACGCACAGTTTTCCTTCTTTGTGTCCTCTTGAGTGTATTTCAAGGTTGTTAAAATCATAATATAATTGTTCTTAGCTATTTTACAGCTGCACTATTTCATCAGATGGAAATATTGTCGATGTCTTGTGTGTCATTTTAGACACGTTTCCCCAAAAAGTCACATTCGACATATTCAGCATCTTTTGCAAACTTTAATCTTTGCTAGAATTTAAAACAAAGTGAACAATCTTCGGCTGCACAGCGTGAGTTTGTAATGACAAAACACAACCGGCCGGCTGCTGTAGGTTTGTAATTTTCCCCCCACTGTGAAACCAATATGAGACATCAGGGGCTGAACCTGCACACTAGAGAGAGAGAGAGAGAGAGAAGAGAGAGAGAAAAAAAAGCAAGACGCATTATGTTTTATGATTACAGAGTACAAGTTACATTCGCTCGCAATTTTCCCTGTGCTGTTGAATTTGTGGGAAGGAGGGACGATGGGCAGAGGAGATGTGGAGAGGGGAGGAGGGAGAAAAAAAAAAAGGAAGAGAGAGTGAATCGGATCCAGACAGTATAAGGTGCAGTGCAGTGTGGGTGTTTACAGTATTAACCCAGCGTCCGTGCTGTATAGCTTTTACAGTGTTCAGTCTTTTTTTTTTTTTTCTTTCTTGTCCTTATCTTTTACACCCAGGAGCTGAAAAACACACTCACACTGAAGCGCCTACGGTAGCCGCTAACTGGACGGACTCTCTGGCAATTGACCTTTTGCAGGTAAGCCTGAGCTCACTTTACACAATATAGTTAGACTAAGCTGTTTCTACTAGATCTGCTCCTTCACAGCTTAAACTCAGCGTCACTCTTATATTTGCCACATGGCTCCGCTCCTTAATCCAAAACATGCATCTTGAGCCTTTTTTTTTTCTAGGCTTTTAAGAAGGAGGGGTGGGGTGGTGATGGGGGGTGGGGGGTTAGGCTGTGTCTCACATGGCACTTATGATGTGTGAAGAGGCACTGAGAGTACAAAGTAACATTTCAGGAGAAGCGATCCTACTGGAACATTTCACAGATATTAGATAATAACAGAAAGTCACTGTTGTGTTCAGCCAGAAGCGTCGTTTGGCGAGGGGACGGATTTGCGAGCCTGAGTGAGAAAAAAAACAAAAAACATCTTGATTTGTTAAAAGATCAACTGAGTATGAGATGTCATAGACAAAAGCTGATTTGTTTTAATTTGACAGTTAATGTGGGAACAAATTCTGATAAGCCTCTTGAAAATTATTTCAATTTAATTGCGGCGCCAACAGTTTAGTAGCCAAAAAACCGCAGTATCCTCTCCCTAAATCACAAGACATGCAGAGTCAGTTTGAGGATTTTTTTTGGTTTTGTTATTCTTCGGATTTCCATTTTAAACACGACATCAGGGAAGTCCCGCTGTTACAATGTAAGCAGAAAAGATCCTGTGATTCTGTATCACAAGGAATGTGAGCAGCAGTTTGTTTTTAGTCCGGGACTGCTCTCTGTCTAGCGTATGACTTGTGATAACCTTGTCCCCGAGGCTTTTACGGCACCTTGTGTTTGTCTGAGACTCACGAAGTGTTAATTGGAGCAGCTCAGGTGTAGCACGCAGCATCGGTGCATCGTAGCAATGCCACAGAGGCGGCTCCCGTTCTTCTGGGAAAGCCGTTCCTAGAGGATATACGACGGTGCGGTCGAGGGAGCGAAGAGGAACAATGGTAGAGACACACTTTGAAATGGGTTTTTATGTATCTCTAAAGGCTCTGTGCAGGTGTATCATCAAGTTATGTGATGTGTTTTATGCAGATACAAAAGCTAATATCCTCCTCTAAGACTGGAGGGGTTTTATTTATTGTTTATCTCTTTGCACTCCATCCTTCTCCACCTCCACTTGTCTTAGTGGAATAGCGGAATAAGTCTTAAACCATGAGCTCAGTGGCAGTGTTGACCCCGGAGAGCTTTGCAGAGCATCGCAGTGGCCTCAAGGACCAGGAGATTACAGGTAATGGCTGTTTTTATCTCTTGATAAGGTTTTCATCCTACTACCCCAAGCATATAAGCTGCCTATTATCCCAAGAGATCAGATAAAGATTTTCTCCTATGTGCTTTTTTTTTTTTTTTTTGTGCAGTACAGTTACAATTTCTGATTTATGTCTCCTCTTAATACCCTCACCGGCTGCTCCTCCATCCATCCTTCCACACATGCATACTGTTTTCTCCCTCCTTTTTGTCATCTCTCTCTCTCTCTCCGGTACAGGCTGCGTCCCGGAGGATGAGGCCTACATCCCCACCTACCTGGAGGCCTTCCCTCCGCTGCCGGAGAAGGGGGCACCAGGGGAGAAGGCCGGGGAGCCGGCTCCAGCGTGGGGGAGCAAGATCAGGCCCATCAAAGCTTCTGTCATCACCCAGGTCAGTCAGCCGACGAACACACACACAGACAAGTATAGACATGCATATAGAAGACAGTTTATATTAAAAATGTAAACACACAGATAATGTTCAGACATCTGCTCTTGAGTTGGAGTATTTCTCCGACTCTAACTGAATTTTCGCCACAAGCTATTTTTGCTGCGGTAACGTCGGTCAATAACGCGCACCCGTTCTGGGAAAATAAGCAAACTCGAAATCCGAACCTCCCGTCTATCTCCGTCCTTCTCCAGGTGTTCCACGTGCCCCTGGAGGAACGTCGCTACAAGGACAACAGCCAGTTCGGGGAGGGTGAAGAGGCCAAAGTGTGCTTGGACATCATGCAGCGGACGGGAGCCCACATCGAGCTGTCCCTGGCGAAAGACCAGGGCCTGTCCATCATGGTCACTGGTAAACTGGACTCTGTCATGAAGGCTCGCAAGGAAATCGTAGCTCGCTTGCAGACGCAGGTAAATTCACTGTAGTCGCTGCTTGCTTGTTGTTCGTTTATTGTTGAAACTGTGGAGAATATGTAATCTCAAATCCCGAAAGATAAAATGTAAAATAGAACCTTGTTATTTTGGTTTGACATTTTGCAACCGCGAACGTGCCCTTTTTGTGTCTTGATTGAACACATTGTATGAGGTTATATCGATTCAGGCACAGCATGAGCTGGCGTTGAATCATTTTGTATTTTGAAGGTTTATGAATTCTTGTATTTTGTAGCCTCACCAGATATATTTTATTAATATTGCACTTCTATAAAGCTGGGGAACTCTCAAGAGACAGATTTCTTTTTCCAAAATAGTCAAAATTGAAGCAGCAGAGGGGAAGAATTTTACTATGTGGTGTGGGTCAAACTCCAAAAACACTGGATAATACATTACCCATAATGCAATTCAATATTGTCTTTCAACAGACCTCCCCTGCCTCCTAAATTTCCACTTCTTTAAAATCTCACATCTCCACTTCGTAATGCAGGCTTCCTGTTAAAAACTCAAGCAGAGATAACCTTCGTGACATCATTATGACATCATCTGGGTTCATTTTGCCACACTATGAAGCCACAGAAGAAATCATACATCTGTTCACAGGTTTTGAAAGTCTGTTGCCTTTTCTTCTTTCTTAACAGGAAGTAGAAAAGAACATCGTCATCACTTCAGCTTTTCAGACGAGCCAGTTTTATTGTGACAAATTGTTACTTTTTTTTTTGTACTGTTTGCTGTTTTCCCATCCTTGCAAAGAAAATGAAATTACAGTGGTCAAATTTAGGAGATAAACAAGTATATTTAGATAGAAAAAAAAAATCTTATCTGTGCAGACAGGCTGGTTTGGGACAAAACGTTGAGCTGAAAGGTGACCGTCAGCTCCCAAGGGTGGCTTTCATGGGCTTCAGCAGCAAACATGCTGATTTCCACTTCAGTTGGTGCACTGAGGTCCACCTGTTTAGCTGAGCTGCAGTTATTGATACAATAGTGCAGAAAAACACTTTGTCCTCCTCACAAGGTCGAACACCTTTTGTTTTTTTTGTTAGTTTTTTTTTTTTTTTACTTACTGAGTAGGAAGAGAAGTAAAAGCTCACATATTTCTCTGTCGCTGTTGAGTTCGATCCACTTACTGTCCTCGATAAACAAGCAATGTGAGGAACTAGAAAACTTAATATTCTTGTCACTAATATCATACAGATGTGGAAACTGAGGCTTCAACACCAACAATTGTGGATTTTACAGATATGTTTGAACCTTAACTCCTAAATAATTCTTTACTGCCAGTTTTCAGTGCGTAACAATAACAAATCTTAACTGTTACTCCCCAAAACTTCCTCCCCGTCTGCCCAGGCTTCCGCTACGGTCGCCATCCCTAAGGAGCACCATCGCTTTGTCATTGGTAAAAACGGTGAGAAGCTGCAGGAGCTGGAGCTGAAGACGGCCACCAAGATCGCAATTCCACGTCCTGACGACCCCAGCGCCAACATCCGCATCACCGGCACCAAGGAAGGCATCGAGAAGGCTCGCCATGAGATCCTGCTGATCTCTGCTGAACAGGTCAGCTAGGGTGGTGGGATATCTAAAAAAAAAAAAAAAAGTGTGTGTATTTATTATAAAACCAATATTTACACCTCCTATTGTTTGACTGACTTCCTCCTCACGTTCACCCACTCATCAGGACAAGCGTGCGGTGGAGCGTCTGTCCCTGGAGAAGGCCTTCCACCCCTTCATCGCCGGCGCCCACAACCGGCTGGTGCAGGAGCTGAGCCAGGAGACGGGCGCCCGCATCAGCATCCCTCCGCCAAGCCTGCCCAAGGACGAGATCGTCATCACCGGAGAGAAGGAGGCCGTGGCCCTGGCGCTCAACCGCATCCGAGCCATCTACGACGACAAGGTGTGTTCAAAACCGGTTTCTAGACGACTCAGTTAGAGGAAAAACAGAGGCAGAGATCACATAACCTCGTTCTAACCAACTTCCACCAGCTCCCCATGAGTTCAGAAACGATTTGTAACGGAATTGATTACTTTTAAAGTGATGAATGGCTCTGCCTCCGCTTCAGAAACAGGGCTTTTATCTCCATATGCACCACAGGAGTCTTAAATCCAGATACAGCTTATTGCCGTCGTCTGAATACAGAATGAAGTCAAAGATGATAAAACATTTGCAGTCTGCGCCCCGAAACTTTGGCGCAGCTTATCGGATGACCTTCATGTGGTATTATTTCTCTGTCATCCACTCTGATAATGGTCTGTTTACTGTTATGTGTTATTTCTGTTGTTTTGTATTTGCAGCAATCCTATTTTTATGATGTTCTGTTTTTATACGGTTATGATGTAGGATGTCTATGTTAAACATGATCAAAGTGTCAAAACTTGAGGTTTAAGTATGTAAAAATGTTCCCTGCAAGTCAAAAGCCAGGGCTTCAACCTGCTCTGAATGCTTCGTTTGCAAAGTTTCCTCTACTTCCTCGTCTTGATGACATCAGACTGTCTTTGTTGGTAAGGTTGTTCAACGAGTTGTTCACTTTGTCCACTCGCATATTTGAGCATAGAACGAGAAGAAGAAGTAAAACCCTGCTGCTACTGTTTGTTTGTGAAGCTTCCTGAGTGGCTGAAAGTTTGCGGAGGGGCAGTTTCCTGGAGCTGACCAATCAGAACAGAGTTGGCTCATCGGGAGGCGGGCCTTAAAGAGACAGGAGCTAAAACAGCCTGTTTCAGACAGAAGCTGAACTGAGGAGCATAAAGAGCCTGTATAAGATAGACAAGGAGTTTTTTTAAAACTGTAAATCATGCAAATATATTCCAGTAGAGCTCCAGAGTATAAATATAGAAAATGTGCATGATACATCCCCTTTAGGAAGCCCTAAAAAATTATTTGATGTAACGACGCTGAAAGATTTGCCCTTTTCATCAACAGTTCAAAGCAAAACGGGAAAAAAAGAGCAGACAAAAAGCAGAGCAAGAACCACAAAGACCGAGTCTTACGTGTTTGTTTACGTTCTCACCCTTCTTTCTTCTTTGTTTACTCTGGACTTATGACGCTCATCCAGTAATTTACTGCAGCATTTTGTCTGTGCCAGATTTGGATTTGCATTTTAGATATTCAGGCAACGTTCGGGCGCCCACGACGTCTCCGGTTGTACAATCCAGTGCAGATACTAAATTTGTGGTTCTCTGGTTTTTACCGCAGACTCTCTCTCTCTCTTTGATCACTTGTTTACTCGGCTTTCTGGATCTAAAGCTTCATCTACGATAGAAACATTAAAGTTACTGTTTCACACGCAGATAATATAATGGTACGTGATAATGTCTGGGCTTTTTTTTTGTAAGGAGGAGTCTTACTTTTTATTGTCATTGGTGTCAGTATCTACCACACACGAATGTCTCCTCACACAACTGTTCAAGAAACTCTAAGAGATGGATGGATACAACCTGGAGAGGAAGTGTGTGTACCAGATGATCGCTGGTGATAGGCAAGCCGGAGATAATGCAGAGAGAAAATTGGATTTCACCAGAGAACAACAGGATGAGAATGCTAATGTCATTTAGTGCATATGCATGAAAGGCAAAAACAAATGTATTATTTCCCTCTCTTCTTTTCCTTCTCAATCACTTTCTCCTCTTTCTCTCCGCTCACCTCTTTCCAATTATTTCCTCATGTCTTTCTGTCGCTCAATCCTCCTTTTCATTCTGTTCACGCCAACTTAATCTGTTCTGTCCTTCCTGTTTCCTGGCTTTCATTCCTCTTTCTGTCTCCTGTCTCGTTCCCCTCCATCCCTCACTACGCTCTTCAATTTCCTCCCGCTTCCTCCCTCTTAACGCTGATGTCCTTTCCGTGCTGCTCGTTCGCTTCGTAATCGTTTTCTGCTCTGCAGAAGAGGAAGACCACCACCATCTCCGTGGAGGTGAAGAAGTCGCAGCACAAGTACATCATAGGCCCGAAAGGCAACACCCTGCAGGAGATCCTGGAGACCACGGGGGTGTCCGTGGAGATGCCTCCTCTGGACTCGGGCTCGGAGACCATCATCCTCAGGGGGGAGCCTGACAAACTGGGACCGGCGCTCACACAGGTGTACGCCAAGGTGAGGAGGAGAGAATCGCAGTCTCAAACTTTAATGTTTTTAAGCCTCTATCATAGTTTGCGGATTAAAACTTCTTTTTTTTTTTTGTCGCCGTGCAGGCTAAGAGTGTCATGGTGGTGGAGGTGACCGCTCCGGCCTGGCTGCATCGCTTCATCATCGGCAAGAAAGGACAGAACATCGGGCGGATCACACAGCAGCTGCCACGGGTGAGAGGAGGGGGTGATGAGAGAGAGGAGGGGGGAGGAATAGCAGCACTGATGAGCTGAGTTAGAAACCAGAGATAAAATTCAACACAAATCCTGCATTCCTGCTTCTGCAAGATGATAAAAAAAAACAAAACAACTTAAATCATGTAGGATAAAGGTGGTATTGCAGTAGCAGTGTGTCGGATCTTGCGTCTTGTAAAACAGGACCATGACCGTGCACGGTAGAGGACTTACGTGCGCTTTGATGATGATGAGGAGGAGGAATCATAACGAGATGGGGCAGGAGAGGTGGCTCTTTTGAATCTTCAGACTCATTGATGTGTGTGTGTTTGTGTTCAGGTTCACATAGAGTTTACAGACGGCGAGGAGCGCATCAGTCTGGAGGGGCCGACGGAGGAGGTGGAGCAGGCTCAGGCTCAGATACAAGAAATCATCAAGGACCTGGTCAGTACTCACACACACCTGGCTCTCACATCTGCGGAGTGTGCAGTGTTGCTGCTTTGTTACAACTGTTAAATCATCACACTTCTGTTAATATGGTGAAGGTTTCATGATAACAGAAACAAATACAATCTCACTCTCTTATTTTATTTCTGTCAGACTTTCTGTCTTTATTTGACAGCGTAGAGACAAAACAATAACTGAACTGATGTTGTGATGACAGTAAGAATTAAAAACATATTTTTTGTTATGTAGAAATGTGGTTTCTATGTTAATAAATGCACTTGAAAAGCTGAGAGAGACTGGATCCAGTCATTAGTGGCTCCACGTTTCACACTGACACAAACGCATCAGTCTAACTTCTCTCTCTCTCTGTCTCTCTGTGTCCAGCTGGTGAGGATGGACTACACTGAAGTCATCATAGACCAGCGTTTCCACAGACACCTCATCGGAAAGAACGGAGCCAACAGTGAGTAGGCTTCGGTTTTTGCTGATCTCAACAGAAAAAAACTCTGCTGTGGTTAAGAGTTTGAATGCACGGTATTAAGAGAGATTAGAGGAAACATCTACCAAATGCATTCTTCTGTATCAGACAGTAGTCCAGCGATAGAGCGGTTGACAGTCAGCTTAGAGGATCCCGCATTGAATTCTGTGCTCCAAAAATGTTTTAAGCACTTAAACTTGTAAGTGTAGCTGTAAAAAAAAAAAAATGAAGAATTTGATTTGATCCAGGGTGGTTTTGGCAAGTTTCTAAGAACATTTTAAAACTTTTTTTTCCACCATGAAACTGGTCAAAGTTAGATTTCTATCTGAATGCAAAGTGAACACAGCCAGTCTGCTCCGTGAGAGACAATCCTACTTATTTAACTTTTTGGAGCCACTTTCAAGCCAACAGATGGTTAATGTTCAACCCTCAAAAGATTTTGGGTGGAAAAAACGGTGACAAATCTTTAAAAAGATGTAATCCGTTCTTCTCCGTTCACCCTCCAACCAGTCAATCGGATCAAGGAGCAGTACAAAGTGTCAGTAAGAATCCCCCAGGACTCGGAGAGAAGTGGGCTCGTCCGGATCGAGGGGGACCCGAAGGGAGTCCAGCTGGCTCGCAGAGAACTCATCGAGATGGTCCAGAGAATGGTGAGAATGGGGTCAAAGTTTAGGTTGGTTCATTCAGTCATTCTGCTGGTACACAGACTAAGAATGGCCTGTTATCACTTACATTTACTTTTCCTGCTTCCAGGAAAACGAGCGCACCAAAGACCTGATCGTGGAGCAGAAGTTCCATCGGACAATCATCGGCCAGAAGGGAGAAAAGATCAAAGAAGTTCGAGACAAGTTCCCCGAGGTGAATACATGTTTTCCATGACGCTCGCTGTAACATGTCTCATCTCTTCATCGTTGAAAATAATTCATTTTGATTCAGTTCTAACTGAATTTGACGAATGTTATCTGATCGACCTCCAGGTTATTATCAATTTCCCCGACCCGTCGCAGAAGAGCGACATCGTCCAGCTGAGAGGGCCGAAGAACGAGGTGGAGAAATGTGCCAAGTTCCTCCAGAAAATCATTGCTGACCTGGTATGACTCACCACTGTCTTTCATCATCTCTGTCTGTCTCACACATGATTATCGTGAACTTCACAGCGTCGTTTTTCCCCCTTTTTTTTTTTTTCTGCAGATTGAGAACAGCTTCTCGCTCTCGGTTCCCATCTTCAAGCAGTTTCACAAAAACATCATCGGTAAGGGCGGCGCCAACATCAAAAAGGTGAGGCCCTTTGAAAAATGTGAAAACAGACACTTTGTGGCAACTCTTCAGATCTCTTAAGTCTTCAGAACAAATGTTACTTTATGTTGAACAGAAGGAGACAGACAGAAAATAAACAGATTTGTTGTTTATGCCACCAGATCCGTGAAGAAACCAACACTAAGATCGACCTGCCGACAGAGAACAGTAACTCCGAGATGATCGTCATCACAGGCAAGAAGAGCAACTGTGAGGCAGCCAGAGATCGAATCCTCGCCATCCAGAGAGAACTGGTGAGAGACGGTTTTATCTTTTTATTTTTTGGTGTTTACAGTTGCTGGGAAGATAAAAAAACTATTTTTTTCACTCCACCTTATTTGCCCAAAAAAATTAATTAAAACAACAGATGTGATGGAAAAATATTGAGACATTCAGCAGTAAAAACGCAATTCGAATTTTAATATTTACTCTTTATTTTTATGCTCAATTTAGCCGATCTTGATCTTGATGACATGTATGACTAGAATATACTTTTTGGTGATATTTAATTCAGCATTTCATGGTCGTCCTCAGTGCACAGAGATACTATGAATGAAGTATGAAACAGTTATCTTTGGTGTTATCATGTGGCCGTTATCAAGTCCCATACTTAGGTCATGTGATGAACACTGAGCTATCTCCATGACAACTGTGCAAACTCCGTCTGCTGAGGATGACTGCAAAAAATTTAGAAAAAAACCTAATCAGTGGAACTTTTGTAATTTTTTTTTTTTTTTAGTGACACTATGGAAGAATGAACCCTCTTAGTTTGATTCTGATATAACCAAAAATAACAAACCGCCTCTGTCTTCTTCCCTCCAGGCCAACATTAAGGAGGCAGAGGTCACCATCCCAGCCAAGCTACACAACTCTCTCATCGGCTCTAAGGGCTGCCTTGTGCGCTCCGTTATGGAAGACTGTGGCGGCGTCCACATCCATTTCCCCTCTGAGGGCTCCGGCTCGGACAAGGTCACCATCCGAGGACCCGCCGGCGAGGTGGAGAAAGCCAAGAAACAGCTGCTGCAGCTGGCTGAAGAAAAGGTGGGTAGGAGTGGAGAAAGAAAGGTTTGAAGATCAGTAACTACGGATGGATTTAAGAGTGAATAAAGATGATGAAAATAAAGAAGTTACTTTAAAGAAAAAGGGAAGCTGAAGGCAATTTACTTAGATCCCTTTCCTGTCCTTCCTGCCATTTTCAGCAAGTCAACAACTTCACAGCTGAGCTGCAGGCCAAACCAGAGTACCATAAATTCCTGATCGGTCGTGGCGGCGCTAATATTCGCCGTGTACGGGACAAGACGGGGGCCCGCATCATCTTCCCTTCACCGGATGACACAGAGCAGGAGCTGATCACCATCGTAGGGAAAGAAGAAGCTGTCCGTCAGGCCCAGAAGGAGCTGGAAAGCCTGGTTAAAAACTTGGTAATTAAAGTGAATTTCATGCCTCTCATATTCTTAAATATCCTCTTTCTCCGCTCAAATATTCTCCCCTTTACTACTTTTCTGCCGTCTCCTTCTCCAGGACGACGTGGTGGAGGACAGCATGGTAGTGGACGTGCGCCACCACCGCCACTTCGTGTGCCGGAGAGGCCAGGTGCTGCGCGAGCTGGCCGAGGAGTACGGCGGCGTGGCCGTGAGCTTCCCTCGTACGGGAGCCAACAGCCAGCGGGTGACTCTGAAGGGAGCCAAGGACTGCGTGGAGGCAGCGAAGAAACGCATCCAGGAGATCATCGAGGACCTGGTAAGAAACATTTCAGAAAGTCAAATATATGTGATTAAAAAAATGTGTTTTGTCCAGAGAGAAACAACCTCAGGCAAGACACGCCCGTATGGATCAATATCCGTGTTCACGCTGACGCTAAATCAAATTATTAGAATCAAATTAATCTGAAGGTCCCAGAAATGCCGTCAGTACCGGCTACATTTCAAAATTTTCCACATGAGCAAAGCCCCTTCAGTGTTGTGTTGTTTAAGTGTGTTAAACACTCCTCCTCCTCCTCCTCCTCCTCCTCCTCCTCCTCCTCCTCCTCCTCCTCCTCTCCCCCCTCCTCTCTCGTGCAGGAGTCCCAGGTGAGCGTGGAGGTGGCGATCCCTCAGCGACACCACCGCGCCATCATGGGACCTAAAGGTTGCCGCATCCAGTACATCACCAGGGAACACGAGGTCCAAATCAAGTTCCCTGAGAGAGACGACAGCGCAGGTCAGAAACACAAAACATCTATTTACGACAACAAGAGCACAAACAAATTCCTCTAAAAGTACACACAGAGTAGAAATTAGCACTCAAGTTTATCCTGTCAGCTAGTTTAGCTGGTTTATGTCAACTGCTAATAGATAATATTTTAATCCAAAAGCAGCTTCAGTTATAAAATTTATAATTGTACCCAAAATGATGTGTTTCTAGAGGAAACACACAAGACACAGGAGGTGTTTCAGCACATTTTTTTGTAATATTACAGGCCAAGAGGCTTCACCACAGGAGAATGGAGAAGTCAGTCCAGAGGCGGAGTTTGTCCCCCGCAAGTGTGACACCATCACCATCTCTGGGCGAGCAGAGAAGTGTGAACTGGCTAAAGCCGCCCTGCTGGTATGCGAGGTTCCACTTCTGTTTATTCTTTATTTGGAACATTTAGTATTGAAAACGCCTTATACACTTTTTTTTTTTTTTTTCTTGTCTCCTCGTCATCTCCTCCTCCACTCGTTCTGACGCTGCCTCCTCCTCCTCCTCCTCCTCCAGGCGTTGGTGCCCATAACCGAAGACGTGGAGGTGTCTTATGAGCTGCATCGCTACATCATTGGTCAGAAGGGCAGTGGAATCAGGAAGATGATGGAGGAATACGAGGTTAGCTGATGTTTTGTGGCTCTCTGTTGCCATCTGCTGGCCGAGTGGATGCAGGTCAAAAATGGCCTCGAGTGCAAGAATACCAACCTTTTTTTTTACTCATCAGTTGTGACAATCTTAGATATTGTTGTAACATGTTTGATTGCTACAGTGGAAAAAGAAGGAGATTTTCTTCAAATGTTTGTTGTTTTTGCATGCGCAGGTGAACATCTGGGTGCCGCAACCAGAGAAGCAGCTGGATGTGATCAAGGTGACAGGCTTGGTAGCCAACGTGGAGCGAGCCAAGCAGGGTCTGCTGGAGAGGGTCAAAGAACTGCAGGCCGAGCAGGAGGACAGGGTACGCACATGCACATTTAGTCATAACACTTCTTCTTTCATGCACAACATCTAAAAATACATACAGATCTCATATGCGGTGTGATATGACCATACGTCGGAGATATTTGAGATCTCGCTGCTCCGTCTCCTCTCAGGCTCTGCGTAGCTTCAAGGTAACCATGTCCGTAGATCCGAAGTTTCATCCCAAGATCATCGGCCGCAAGGGGGCCGTCATCTCTCAGATCAGAAAAGACCACGACGTCAGCATCCAGTTCCCCGATAAAGGAGACGAGCAGCAGGTGCGTGTGATGAATTGGCGTTTATTTTATCTTCCGTATTCGACTTCATCATGAGTATTTTAATGTTTCCTACTTTCTCACTCTCCGTCTCTCCGTCCTCACCCTTCTTCTCTCCCTCCTGCCTACCAGGATCTGATCGTGATCTCGGGGTACGAGCGTAACGTGGAGGAGGCGCGTCAGGCCATCCAGCAGCTGGTGGCCGAGCTGCAGGAGATGGTGAGCCAGGACGTTCACCTGGACCCACGGACCCACGCTCGCATCATCGGCGCCCGCGGCAAAGCCATCCGCAAGCTGATGGAGGAGTTTAAGGTTATAGACGTGACGCTAGTGAAGACGGAGGAGAAATGTTTTAATTCAGTTTTCACTCAATTTTTTAACTTGTTCGACGTCTTGTTCAGGTGGATATCCGGTTCCCTCAGCCAGGCTCTGATGAGCCCGACAAAGTGACGGTGATGGGCCTCCCTGAGACGGTTGACAACGCCATCGACCACCTGCTCAACCTGGAGGAAGAATATGTGAGTTCATAGTGACGTAGATCTGTTTTTTTTTATAATACCTTTTAATACATCATGTTTACTTCTAGTCTTGTGGCACTTTTGCTACATGATTTATCATATTTAGGACGGGTTTGTGTTTTCCAGTGGTACCTTACATGTTCTAGGATACTTTTTATTCAAGGGCGGGTACATTATTTTTTGAGTTCTTGAGGTTTTTATATCATTCTACAGCTTCACATCAGTATTCCATATGTATTCAAATCCAAAAATTAAAATTTTGTTTGAAGTACGTATATTTTAAAAATGCAAAATATCATTTTTCCAAGCCTTTCTAAAAAGTTTTTTCCACGTGCCCTGACGCAGGTTTCTGCATGAAGATGTTTCCACATATAAACTGATAGAAACCTCCCAGCTCGCTTAGCCAGTAGCCACAGAGATGGACTGAGCGCTCACTGTTCTGCTAAATGTACTAACAGACACACAGACAAACAGACGGAGCACTCGCTGTTACTGCTGCTCAAAGTATAAAAAAAAAAAACAAAACTCTGAGCTCTCCTCCTGCCAGTAAACGGCTCTGGATCAAAGCAGAATCCGGTCTGACTCGCGGGTGTTATTCGTCCTGAAGCTCCGGCTCTCTCCTCCAGAGCTCCCAGCATTCAGCAGCTGTCGGTCTCTCCGCTCCGTCCGGTGTATTTTATAAACATCTCACACACTCAGACTCAGCGCTGCGGCAAACCCAGAAAGGAACGCAGGTGGAGTCGTCCTTGAAAAGAAAAACTGATGCAGTTCGCACTTTTGGGTGTCCAAACTTCAGAGTTCCAACTCCTCACTTAAGACAGATTACTCAAGTTAAAAAGCCACGTTCATTAAACTCAGTTCAATACTGACCCACCAAACATTTACTGACAATAAACACCTCAGTGTTGGTAGCAGCAGAGCAAAGGGAGGCAAATGAACCTGTTTCAAGTTCCGTTTTCTTCTCTCCACCTCTCTCAGATGCTCAGTGTGACAGAGACCGAGACCTTGGCGGCGTACATGAAGCCTCCGTCACGTTACGGTGGAGGAGGAGGAGGAGCGGGAGGACTGGATGATGGGAGCGGGGGTCCGGCTAAGGGCTTCGTGGTGCGGGACGCCCCCTGGAACGCAGCAGGGAACAAGGTGAGACCTGCAGGTTTCAGCTGTATGAATTATTAGTGTTCATCATTTAACTCTTTCCTCTCCCGTCATTCAACCTCTTTGTATCTGCTTGTTCCAGGCTCCTGACATGAGCAGCGCGGAGGATTTCCCCACATTTGGGACAGGCGTTGCCCCAAAACAAGCATCCGCCTGGGGCCCTAAAAAGTTCTGAAGCTGCTCACCTGGAAGAAAGGATAAAAAAAAAAAAAATCTTCTGTAAAGTAGATGATGAGAGACAAAACAAATCTCTAATCAAATTGCTGCTCACCTTCCCTCCTCTTTATTTTTCTCCCTCTCTTTAGTGACCTCCCTTTGTCTCTCTTTTTCTGTAAAAAACCCCCTTCCTATCATCCTCCCACAACCAGCCACAATGAATTCTGGGAGAACTATCTCTTCTTCCCCCCCCCCCCCTCTCTCCTCGTCTGTCTCCTCCCTCCCTACCTGAGAGGAAAAACAAAAACAAACAAACAAAAAAAAAGAACATCTGAGTGCTCTCTTCGTAGTATCGCTGTCCCGCTCTGACTCTCGGTTACACCACCCCTGCCGGTCTCACTGAAACATTTCAAAAACGCCCCCCCCCCCCCCTCACTTTTTTTTTCCTCCTCCGACTGCCAAACTCCCCCCCACAAAACAAAATCAAACTACCACCTCACTGCAGTACATTAGAAATGTTTCAACTCTTCTGCTGAGTCAGGGAAGTGGAGTCAGAGAGCACCAGTGGAAATATCTTTGGACAACTGAAGCAAGACGCTTTCGAGGAGGTGGGGGTAGTGTATCCAAGTAAAATCTTGGATTTTTAAGCTTATAAAAAAAAAAAAAAAATAGAGGGAGTCTGTGTTTTACTGTAAGAAGAGTTTGTAAACATCTTTTAAGGTTCTTTTCCTGTGGTTTTTACAAGGAGGTTTCTTGATGGCTCACCTTTCACTCTAATGTCACTAATGCGGTGCAGCAGGTGAGGAAATGGGCTGCGTGTGTGTATGAGTGTGTGTGTGTGTATGTGTGGATTCAGGAGAAGTTTTGTAATCCCCGATTTTATTTATTTCGGAGCTGGGAGCAAAACAGCTGCTGTAGTCGACTTTCTAGAGGTTGTGTTTTTTTTTTTTTTTTGTTCTGTTTTTAAAATGATGAATTTAAAAGATGTGGAAGTCCTGCACTGATTATTTGTTTTATGAAGGTCGTTTTGTCACAACTGTTTTATTTATTCAAAGAACGGAGCCATTTTATTTGAACTACTGTGATCATGCGTTTTTATAAAAGCACCCACTGTAGCTTGATGCTTACAACCTTATGTTTTGGGAGTGAATGTCGTACGTCAAGGTTCGGGAACATGTTACCAGTAGTTATGTGTAAGTGTACAAAGAATTTTTCGCTATTTTTTTAAATTGTGTGGGATTTTTTTTTTGTTGTTGTTGTTGTTGTTGTTATTGTTGTTGGTTTCTGGTATATTTGGAAGACTGTATGTGTGTGTGTGTGTGTGTGTGTGTGTGTGTGTGTGTGTGTGTGTGCGGGTGGAAGTTAAGATGTATATTTGAATGAAGCTGAACCAAACTTTTACATCCATTGTCTTTGTCCGTTTGTCTCTCTTCTCTGAGCTGTTTCCAGAGCTCATCTGGAGGGTTTTTTTTTTTTTTTTTTTTTTTACCCTCGCAGCCCTTCATGAACACTTGATAATTTCTGTCATCATATACACAATGCTGTTTAAAATCTGACCTCCCCTCCCAAAAAACAAACTCACAGTAACAGCTGCACTTTGTTTGTTTGTTTTTTTCTTTTACAAGTGCTTCACATGTTTTTAGTAGTAATTTGTAGCAAAAACTTTTGTTGCCCCTTCATTTTTCCAGTTCTGAGACTTAAAATGAAATATGTCCTGTTTGCTAAACTGTACTATTGGCCCAGATTTCGATCAGTTTAGTCAAAGCTTCCTCATGCTTGTGTCTTAAGAGAATAGTACAACATTTTGGGAAATATGTATATTTATTATCTTTCTGAGAATTGGATGAGAAAATCAATAAAGGCAGGAGGTGATGTTCTAGCTTAGCATAAAGAGTAAAAGCAGGAGGTAAAAAGCTACAAAGCACAAAAATACACTTATAAATTATTAATTAATATGTTGTACCCCGTTTGTTTACATAAAAAGTAGAAAAAATGGGGGGAAAAAGAAGAAACGAAAAAATTACAATTTGAGGTTTTACAGGGAGTGCTGGAACTATTTCTTGGCGAACAACACCTGGGCGTAGTGATTGCCTGTCAGCATGGGGGTTGCCGGGCAACCAGAGGAGACGCTGCTCAGAAAATGTTGGGCGGATTGATAACTGTTGTTAGAAATAGTTCCAGCAATAGTTAACGTCCTCTAAAACTACAAATTGTTGTTTTGTTTTTTTTTACATTTATGTTCATGTAGAGATTTAAATATTCAGGATACAGCGTGTCAATTAGTAACAGTTTTTTTCCGACTTTGGACACAACCAGGCTAGCTAGTCCTTGTTGTGACCTCAGCACTCCTTAATTGCTCCGTTGTTCAGTCACATAACGGTCATTATTCAAAGTAACGTCAAAACTTCTTTGCTAGATGTAACATGAAGTACTGTAATGTAACGTAGAGTATTAGCCAATCAGAGACGGAGTAGGGCGGGTCTTCGCGGATTATTGGTGGGGTAAAAAGCTGGCAGCTACTGACAGCGCATGCGCCGGACTCCTAACGAACATTTTTATTAGTCCTAGCCATTTCTAGCAGACTGAAAGCATCTGTTGTTGTGCTGAGGTCACGTTTGATTGATACCAGCCTTCTCATCTAACTCTCAGCAAGAAAGTGAAAAAGGAGTGTTTCCCAACATGTCAGACTACTCTTCAAAATGAAGCTAAAGGGCCATGAAGAGCTCAGGACCAGAGTAAACAGCTATAAAATCAGTGGACATAAAAAACAAAAACAGAAAAGAGAGAAAAAAAAACTCAGGGTCCAATTTAACAAATTTCAAGCTGGTGCAGAAATGAGTCTTTACAGCTGATTAGTGAACGAAACCGACTATGCAACCCAACAGGATCATACAGCAGATGTATGTCAGTGCTACCTTACTGTACTTTACTACAAATATGGCATCATTATTTGTTTGTGGGACATCAAACCAGTCATTTGTCTATTTTTAAGTTATCAAAATCTTGGCTGAGTTGAGTCGCTGCATTTTGAAGTTACTTCATGTTTGTTGTTTGATCTTAAAATGGCAGGACAGAGCTGCCTCAGAAGCAGCCACTATTTCTGTAAAAGCTATGAAAATACCCACTATTGGCCTTAATGAGTAATAAGTCTACAGCATTTTGAGAAAAAAAAAAGGTGTGATTGAGTAAGTATGCAACACTGCAATAACATGTCAGTGACCGGACTTTTTTTCCTACTCTAAATAAAATTTGACAAAAAAAGGAACCAGAAGTACCAGTAGGTTTTGTCTTTTCTTCATGGCATTTTATTGTTGTTTACCTTCTCCCTCCCTCCCTCCCTTCCCCTCCAAAAAAAACCAACAGTTTAATCATCCTTCTGTGCATACTGTCTCTCAGTTTATTTTTATTTTTTATAAATCAGGAAGATATGATTTGTTATGTAACAGCCTGTACAATGCAACATACAGAAAACAAAAAAAGAAAACAATACAAATTAAAATTGTACAAAGCAGCACTGGGCCATAAATAACCCATATAATATTTTTCACATTTTTGATTGGAAGTTTTTCCTTTGCCAAACCCCGCAGATCTTCCATCAGTCAGATCACAGCTGCTCGTAGAAGGTGACTGAGCTTTTTTTTTTTTTTTTCTTTTTTCCTCTTTTTTTAAATCGTAATTTTGAGTATGACTCATCAAAACTGTGCCTTGAAAAAATGTTGGGGTTTCATATTCTGTAGCAGGTTTATCAAATTGGCAACAGGATTGAGGACGATAACAAAAAAAAAAAAAAAAAAACACTTTGGAAAGCTGTTCACATACAATCAATCATTAGGTGGATGTTTTGGATGAAATTAAACCCTTGTATAAACCTTTTTTTTTTTTTTTTGACAAATGCAAATCAATGATGTTTAAATTAGAAAACTGCAGAGCCCTAATTAATAACATTCACATGTAAACACCAGCGTAAGTGACGCAGATGACTCCTCAGTGTTGGCTCCGGAGGCCCTGCCAGGTAAACACAGTCAGACGTGACGAATGGATGGATCGGAGTGGAGGGTGTGCGAGTGTAAACGATGTGGGGGGAAGCGAGACAGCGGGAGTGATGTGGAAAAACCACTTGAAACTTTTGGCTTCAGTCAGTCAGTCAATCTAAAACACTTAAAAGTAATGATGAGACATTTCAGGAAATACGCTTACTCCTTTTCTAGAGGAGAGTTGCGTTATAAAAAACGACTATTTGTCGTTTTTACTGAGGTTATGTGCCGGACTAGCTTATGTCTTGGCTGCAACTTCATATTTAAGTTACCAAAGAGCGGTATTCACCTTCTTATCTCTCGGCAAGAATGTGAATAAGCTTATCCCCAAAAATGTCAACGTATTCTTCTAAATCTTTGTGCTCGAGCCAGCAACAGTTGGTGTATCAAAATGCACTGAGTCTAGAAGTAAATATACATATTTTAAATATCTCATGATGAATCATTTCGGTTGTAACACTCACAAGCTATTAGCTGGAACATCACTTCAGTATCTCAATATACAAGTTTTAGCTTTTCCAAAAAGGTGCAGGAGGTTTGTTTTGTTTTTTTTCGGAAGTCCCATTTATCCTGTCAAACGTTCCAGTTTACTCCACGGTTTTAGCTTTCTGTGAATGTTCGCCATTGATAAGAGGAGTCAGAAATGAGCCGGGCCCAAACAGACACACACAAACAGGACTGATAAAGAAGCGAGACTGATAATGTGGAGACGTGAAGAGGACAGCAACATACAATGGTACATGTGTAAACATTTCTCTTCCTCCAGTTTTAAAATCTCCCCCCTCCCCTAAAGAAGTCACAATCACAAGACACTCTTGGATTCATTCAAAGATTCAAGTGTCTTTTCTGCCTTTTTATATTTTTGTGAAAACCTTGTCACTCTTTTGTCACTGATTTCTCTTTTTTTTTTTTTTTTTTTGACCCATGTTTCAGTCTTTTTAAGTGACAGTTCGTTAACGTGCAGGTTGGCAGGGGACAGATCCTCCCAAGTGTTAAAATAAGTGCCAAAACGTTCAGAAAGAAAGAAAAGCGGTTTGTGAATGTGGAAGAAAATGAGATGTTGTGGAGAAAAAAAAAAGAAAAAAAAAGCGTGGCAAGAAATTGAATTGCAGCGAATGAACAAACGTGTCGTGTCGATGAGAAGTTTAAAAATCGCCCACGAGTGTCCGAAACATAAAGTGCAGGCAGTGTCTGTTCTTCTTTGAAACCGCCGTAGCCCCCGCCCATTAAAAGAGTCCAAGAGCAAACAACCATAAACAACAAAATAAACAAAACAAACAAAAAAAAAAAATTGTAATGCTGAATTGTCAACAATCCACAGTAGGAACAGCTGGATTCCAGAGGAGTCTCTTGCTCAAGGCAGGGGTTGGATTTGGTTGTCAGTTTATTAAAAGTACAAGGAGTGCCACAGGGCGCGTACCCGGGACCCTCCTCACTTCCCCCCGAATGCCTCTCTCTTGTCCGCTCCTTTCACTCGACTCGGATGAGCAGTCCGTAGAGGAGCGTGCCGCCCTGCTCCTTCGTGATCCACTCGATCTCTGAGTTGCTGAAGCGTGGGTCGAGGGGCTCGCTGTTGCCGAGCGTCTGTGGTCCCACTTTGTAGGAGCCTGGACGCACGCACACCTGGAATCCCACCTGCGCCTGGTGGCAGCGGTGAGAACGGGGGTCCCGAAATCTGCATGAAGATCGGGAGACTTATCAGTAACTGCTGTAAATTATGAGGCATCGATCTACAAACTACTAGCATGATTTAGAAAACGTAACAGTTATTTTTATTATCAACTGTATTTTTAAAAAAAAAAAATTTAATTTATCAATTAATTGTCTATAAAATGCCAGAAAATGGTGAAAAACACAACATCTAAAATTGCTTGGTTTGTCCAACCAATAGCTGAAGACCAAGAGACATTCAATTCACAATAATATAACACAGAAAAGTAATGAATTCTCACATCTACACACTTAATTATCCAAATTGGTGTCAATTTATTCTGTCAGTTGTCTTATCAATAAACTGAATAAATGTTTCAGCACTAGTTTACATGATTTCTTCTCAAGCATGCAAAACTGCTTATTATAAGATGTTCTCCACATGTAAGTGAGACATTCTGGTCTTTCTATTTATTAATTAAAAATTAAAAACTAATTAAAAACTTTTGTGATATTTTGACTTTTTCCTGGTGCTGTGTAGATTTTTTTTTTTTTTTTAAATGCAGCAGATGTAAATGTGTCTCACGCGTCAGTGACTTTGTGAATCAGCTTGACTTACTGCACTTTGGGGGCAAAGATCTCCAAGCCGGAGTAGCGCATGGTGGGGGAGAGCCGCACTCTGGGAACCTCCCTGCCGGGGGCGCTGTTCTCCTCTGGCTCACTGTAACCGTTGGGCCCCTCTGCCTTCACCGGAGACACGGAGAAGATGGACGACGTCCCTGCAGCAACAAATTTTTACAGAAAACGTTCAATTTCAGGCTTTTAGGGGGATTCTGTTGTCTTACAGGTAAGTGCAGCCACTTCATTGCATTTTTGTTTGCAGCAATTATTTGCAGAATTATATAATTTTTTCTTAATGATTTGAAGACCAAAACTACTTCATGACAGTTTTCCCCACATTGTAGCATCCTGCCAGTTTAAGCACAACTGTTTTTGTCTGTTTTAATGAACATATATTAACATATTCCTCCCTCTCGCTCATGTGATGAAATGTCTACCACTCCTGACAGAACACAAGTCAGATCCGTCTTTCAAAAGGTTGTCAACTTTGAGGTTTTGAAAACAGCTGTGCGATGACGAACGTTTTCCGAGAGACAAAATTAAAAACCTCCCTGCACCTCAGCGGTTGACACTTCACACTGTTCTGCTGTTGCATCATCAGTCGTCTCATATTTCCACAGAGAGACGCGGCGAGCGTGTTTATAAAAAGGAATCGGTGATCTTCCTACCAGGCAACAGCTGGCTGTGGTCCAGGGCGCGTCGCAGGGCTCCTACACTGGTGCCGTGGTACGCAATGTGCCATTTCTTCAGCGCGTTAGAAACCTCACAGTGGGACTTGATCCTAGACAAGAGAGGGAACGTTAACATATGTAAATACAAGCAGGCTGCACAGATGTTAACTACAGATGAATAGAGAGGTAGATAAATAATGTGACTGGCTGATTCGTTCTCTCACCTGAGGGCGAAGCGGCACCATCCGAAGGGCAGGGCGTAGTCACGAGGCGGCTCTCCTCTCTTGTAATAAGCCTCGTCGCCCCGCAGCTTGTGGCAGGACTCGCAGTAGCAGAGGTTGTACTTCGCATCTTCGTTGAAGTAACCATCTAACGCACAGTGACAGAAGAAGATTGAGATCATTTGTTTGTTTGTTACATGATTTTTTTAAAAAAAATTTTTAATCTGAGAGAGATGGCAGCAGTTCAACTCACCTGGTAACGTGAGCAAGTCCTTGAAGCGTGAGCACAGTGCCTGGTACTCGCAGGTCTTGTTTGGGTTGACCTCTGGAGGGGGCGTCCAGCACACACTCTCTTTGATTCCTGCACGTAAAAAAAAAAAAAAAACAGCAACAAAGTCAGACAAAACATAAAAGACTCAACAGAACATAAATAAAAAGATGAAAGTTCACAGTCGGCTTCTTACCGTCAACCATGTCTGCCTTCTCCATGTCGCCCTGACAACGGGCCTCACCACTCTCTCCACCCACAGCTGGTACATTATTTGTTACTATGGTAACCTGCAATGATGACACAACATTCATCAGTATATCATCTTGGGTTTTAGACTTAGTTTAGTTTAGTTTTTTTTTCCCAGGCTCCCCTGCTAATGGGGATCTCAATAAAGGAAGAGATCAGGTCTAGACTACGTTTAAGGCTGATCTAATGCATGCCTACAAAAACCCTGACCTTTGACCTCCTTGTGGAGAATCGGAGTGATGGAGACAAGGGAATTTCAGGTTATGAAACAACATCGACACTCCAGACCATTTACGTGTTCAGAGTTTCCAGGTTGTTTTGGTAAAGATCTCCTTCCACACTGGAACATGTGAATACTAGGAAAACAGCTGAATCTTTAATCCTCGACTTTTAAGTCGGAAAACAGCGTTTTTAGTTTTTGAATGAGAAAAACAGCTTTTGTGTGGTTAGAAGGCTGAAACTGAGAGAAAAAGATGCTTTGAAGTTTTAAAGTTTAACTGGCCTAATGTGGACATACTCTTAATCGATGATCCTCGGGCTCAGTGAACAAAACACTAAACTGACTCATGAGTTTAACTTCTGTTTTTGAAAACTTCACGTATTGATATGGAAATAGTGCTCTGACAAGCATCCCAGTAATAATTTTGTTGCTGTGCAGACCTGTTCACACTGGCCGTAGAGGTCGATGAAAGGGTAACAGGGTGATGGGATGTCCTGCGCCGCCACTCCCTGGTCCATGCCGTTGACGTAGAGATGGAGACAACTGTTGGCGTCCACCAGCAGACCCAACACCGTCCCCTCCGGACAAGTGTCCAGGTTAGGACCGTAGTTCTCACATATCTGACGAGGACAGGAAACAAGAAAGAGAACAGTTGATTGAACAGGAATAAAAAAAACAAAAACACTGAGCCAGGAGATGAGAGTTTGGAAAAAATGATGGTGAAACAATTAAAAATGGATGAAAGGAGAACAAAACAAGAGAGCGAGAGAGGAAAAATAAGAAATAAGATACCTTTAGGGAATTGTGGAAGACGGAGTCCCTCTGCAGCAGCCAGGCGGAGCGTTTCAGACAACAGGCTGTAGAGGGGAAGTTGAGGCGGTCGGGGGAATGACCGATCACCCCTAACGACAGCGACGACGTCCACGACGGGTTCAGACGGTCGATCTGAAACTGGTGACCAAAAAGAGGATGTTGATAGACGCAGCCTAAATATCTTGATGTGAAATTTACCAAATGAAAATAAAAGGAAAACAAACATCATACTGAATATATTTGTGCCCTTTTTTTAAATAATAAGTCAGGTATTGGAATTTGAAGATACATTTTCCCTTTTACTTTATCATATATATGAATAAACCACATAAGACCACCTTTTGTTCCAAAGTCTGTTGTTAAAATGCAGGAACTGTACCTGAAACGTAGCCCGCTGTAGCACCAAACCAAGCAGTGGAGTTACCTGAAACAGCTGCTGGCGAGCCAGCGGCTGGGCGGTGACCAGCAGGCCCTGGTTGTAGCTCGACACTCTGGCTGCAGTCAGGTTCTGGTTGGACAGCTGGATGTTCTTGCCGTGGTTTTCCAAGAACGCCATGATGGTGGGCACCAGCGCACACGGCTCGCTCTCCACCTGGAGGCAGCAAGAGGCGACATGAACATGAAGAGTTTCTCAGAAAAATTCAAAGAAAAAATGCTTGTTAAAAGAGTGTTCGGGTTAAAGACAGACAGGCTTTTGAAACATCTGGTGCTCCTACCTCTCTGACCGGAGTGCTGTCCTCCTCGCCCTCGCTGCAGCTGTCTGAGGAGAGAGAGGGCGCCTTGACACTCTCCATATCCTCCATGAGGGAGGAGCTGACGATGGACACTGCTGTTATCCGCCCATACAGATCCAAAACTGCATACACATTCTGCAAGAGGGAGCAAGAGAGCGGTATTAGTTGGAAGAACGGGAGCATACAGCTGTGGATTGTATATGTGTATATATGTGTGTGTGAGAGAGAGAGAGAGAGAGAGAGAGAGAGAGAGAGAGAGAGAGAGAGAGACAGAGACAGAGACAGAGACAGAGACAGAGAGGGAGGAGTGTGTACCTTGGCGACTGCAGTAGCAGCAGGTCCCATATCTTCTCCGTCAATGAAGATGTGCATGGTGTCGTCGCTCAACCTCTTCACACCCACACGGTTCCCGACCTAAAAAATAAACACAGTCTTAACATTTGTATGGTGTTCAGAGATTAGAAAGAAGAAATATCCATGTTGACAATGTGTTACAAAATTTAAAATTCCTCCTTTAGGATAAAAACATTTTTGTCTTAAAGGAGACCACAACACCCATTTATACCAAGATGGTAAAAAGGTGAGTACTATAACTACTATAACTGTGTAGTGATTTTCTGCTTAAAAATAAATGTTAAATATACTTGTATATTGTATAAGAAACTACAATAAACTATATAAAGGAGTTTGGCAGTGTTCAGTTGATAAATTATCTTTCATGTGGGTCTCATAAAATTAATGAGCTTTCAAAGTTGTTCATTTAACTGTATAATCATTTAATTTCAGCCCAAATTAAGAGTCACAGACACCGACTTTAAAGGTACACTATGCAGGATTTTCACAAGGATACTCATCACTTATGACCCACTAGAAGTGTGTATGAGGTTTATATTTATCTGTAGACACTCTGCCTGTATTTTCTTCTTATTTTGCTGTGTTTGGGACGCTTCTGGGCAGCAATGTGTGTGTAGCTCCCAGCTAATAACAGCGCGCAGGGTGTGAGGTCGGGACTTGTAGCGTAGCGAATAGGTCACATCGCTGTCTCCGTCCCTCTCCACTGCTCCGCTCTCTCTGATGTATAAAGAGCTGCAGGTCTGTGTGTCTGATTGACTGAGGGCAGGGCTGAGAGCTACACACACGCAGAGCAGAGAGGCCACAGTGGACGGGATGAAGCTCCGCTGTCACACAAAATCCAGCAATGCGGCACTTTCCCGCAGGGTTACGAAGAGGTGTGGTCGTGTTTATTTGTGCTTTGGAATGTAACCGATGTGACATAATCAGAAAATAATGTTTTATTTATCTGATTCACAGCGTCACTCACTCTCTTTATTCATGCTCTAACTCGCAGTACCCAGCTGCTCTCTCTCTCTCTCTCTCTCTCTCTCTCTCTCTGAGCCGGAGAGGAGTGGCCAACTTTGAATGCTGTGTGTTTACAAACAGCAACGGACAAATTCTGCATAGTATACCTTTAAAGTGTGTGTGTGTGTGTGTGTGTGTCTATATATGGGAGCTTTACACAATTTTGTGTTAGTGAACTACCATAGTCCTGTGAAATATTAATCAATAAAACTTTTTATAAAACTCTATTTGCTTATCACCTTTAAAAAAAACAGATTTTACAAAACACTGGAAATTAAAAAAGGTAAATACAATACTAATGACATAACAGTTTTATATGATAATGGAAAAATTATGCATAAATAAAAATGTCAAATAATGAAAACAAAATAAAAACAAAGAGATAAAACAAAGTGTAAAAATGTGATTTGGTAATGTGATGGTAAAAATAATGATTTTGTCATTCTAAGCAGTGACAATTTCAGAGCTCTAATGACATCTTAAGTCTTAAACCCTATGTGATCTCGTACGCAGTCTCAGAATCACTGGCAGGGTTTAATGGTCTTTGATATGACCAGATCTACCTGTGCTTCAAGCACTCCATAACATCTTGAATTGATTTAAAATCTAATAGGTACCCTTGAAGAGCTGCCAGAATTCGGGTGATGTATTATTTGTCTCTTTTGAAGCTCGGTTTGCAGCTCAGAGATCAGGGAATGCAGCAGCTTACCGTCAGCCGGTCCAGTGAGCAGCCGTAGTTCTGGCGCTGCAGCACACCGTTGCGACGGACCTCAGAGCCGCAGAGCAGCCAGGTGACCTTGGTGCGAAGCTGCGGGAGGGAGGGGGAGAGGCCTGACAGCGGGCAGGACGGCAGCTCAGGAGGGGCAAGAGTGGTTAGACCAATATGCAGCGAACCGCACCACTGCTCATCCACTTCATCAATCCTCACCTGCAGGGAGAGACCAGAGGAAAAAAAAAACATCAGGGAAGAGAGAAACAAAACCTGCTAGTGAAGAAAAGCACAAACCAAACAATATTTATTAAAGAAAATTCATTTTTAGTGCATACAAAGAGGTTATTGAGGCACATTATTTAAGAAATACATGTCAATTTTTAGAGCATTTTCTTGTAAATTGTTTGTTCAGAGCCATCTCTTACCTCAAACAGCTCGTCCACTTTCAGTTCTTTAGCACTGAACACGATGCCATGAGCGTAACCTCCAACCCTGACGGCCTGGCAGCCCTCGCCGAGCAGCACCACGTTCTTACCATGTTTACTGTGGAGCCGATGGGCAACGCCTGCTACTACGCACATAAAAAAAGAAGAAGAAATGTGTAGAGGAGACTTTGAGGACAACTGATTTGTGATTTTTTTGTCTTTCTTCTACTCTTTACCTTCATTTTTAAACAGATATATGAAAAAACACATTTATGCTGATCAGTTTATATTAAGTTTCCATTTCAGAAACTACATTAAAGGAAGAGTCAGTCATTCTGGAGAAAGATTGTTGATATTTGAAGTAAACACCAAAACAAATACACCCCTCCCTTCCTGCTCCTTCAGAAGCTCCGCCCCCCAAATTCATGGATGTGCATTGCCAAGGCAACGACCAAAAAAGAAAAATGGTGGAACCCAGGGCGATGCATCAGCTGTATGGAGTCCTGCCAAAATCATAAATATGTAAATAAATAAATAATTTAATATGCCATTAAATGCACCAAAAATAATATTAAAAATAAATGTAGGCATTATTTATTTCATAAAATGTTTAATTTGAATCTATATTTATTTACCTTTGTATAAATTCCCGTATTTATTTAATTTATTCATTTTCATGGATTCCCATTGTTCATACCTCATAGTCATAGCCCCCACAACACATTTTGAATGGCAGCGGCCCTCATTTGCATAATGACGCAGAAATGCATGAAGAAATATAAAAATAAATATGGAAATAAATAAGTTTGTGGAAATAAATGGGGGGTGGGTCGTTGCAAGGGAGTAATTATACATAAATAAATTTGAAAATGAAAGAATTAATACATTAAATGGGAGCTTAAATGGTAAAGTAAATAAATTGGGAATAATAAATAATTGGAATTTATACAAAGGTAAATAAATACAGATGCAAATTAAAACAGAAATATCAATTTATGTCACATTTTATCAATTAATTAATGCCTTTTTATATTATTTTTGGTGCATTTAATGACATTAATTTATTTATTGAGTCATTTATTTAGCCATTTTTGATTTTGGCATTTTCAGTCTTCCATACAGCTGTAGAGTCACCTCTGTTTCTCTCACGCACATCATCATGAGATGAAAAAAAAAATTTCATCTCATGTGAGCACAACAGTCCGTCCACACTCTCCACCTCTATGCGGCCTCCACACTTCTCACTCGACCTGCATTCAGCGCCTCTGTCCACAGAAGCAGCTGTCCGTCAGCTGCAGCTCCTGGAGAGCTGAGAGGACGGTGGCTGGACAAACTGCGTTCAACCAGGCTGACTGAGAGCAGAAATTTACTGAACCAAAATAGTTTTCATGTCAGCTCCGCGGGAAGAAATCAACAATGTTTGTTATTTATTGATTCATTCACACGGTTAATAAGTTCAAAACACATAAACAGCAGGATATTTGTGTGATTTAACAGATTATCAGATCTGATTAAACAGCTGCCTGCTCAGATTACGCTTCAATAAACGCAACAGAAACATCGGACATCAGATTTTTTTTCAGTGCACATGCAGAACAGAGAGCTAGCAGACCGTGAGGAGATATTCACTGAATTTGGAAAAAAAAGGTGTATTATCTTTCTCCAGAATCTCTGACTCTACCTTTAAGTGGTAATTTTACCAAATATTTTACAGACTTTTTGGAAATTCTGGAAATGATCTAACAGAGCTTTCCAGAGCTGACCTGTGTACAGACCCTGTTGTGTACCTGGTGAGTGGATGGGGAAGCTCTTCTCAGTGATGTTGCTGGTACATAGACTGTTGTCCAGCGGGCCTGAGGAGCTGGTGATGGACACCTGGACACACTGTCCATACAGGTCAATCACTGCATACACTTCTGACAGAGAGAGAGAGAGAAACACAAAGACAAATTTATCAAACACTTCTAACTCAAGACAGTATTTCAACAGCTGTGTGGTAACAGTGAAAGTGTCTGACTACAAGTGACTTTTCTTTACCTGGTGGCAGACCGGAGCAAGCAACGCCTTGGTCCACACCGTTGATGTAATAATGGAGGTCGCCACTGGCTGAGCGCATCATGCCAATCCGCGAACCCGTGGTCAGGGAGTCCAGGTCACAGCCGTAATTGTTGCGCATCGTGTTGCCATCCTGCATGATGGCTGTCCCACTGAGAAAAGGAAGAAGATGATTTAAAAAAAAAGATTTGAACTCTCAAAAAGGTAAAATTTTTGATCCAAATTTTAACAGAGTAACGCTCCAGGACCAAACTTCAAAACAAAGCATTCATATCACTCCAAAATCAATTAAGAGACACTAGAAATAACACTGGTTCCACAAATTTATCATATTATAGGATCTGTAAAAAATACATTTTCCTTCCACACTTCAAGATTTTGTCTGTAACAAGTTGGGAGTTTGCAATTCCTCCTTTCATTGGTTTCAGGTTCAAAAAGGGATGATTAAAAGTTCTAATTTAATATTAAACTAGCTACAGACAAATAAGAGCTAGATCATCAAAATAAGAGCTAGGTGGGAGATTTCAACAAGAACTCAAAAAGAAAACTATACAAATCAGGGAATATCTTCATATAGTTCAATACCTGAGCATCCAAGTGTCGTAGTCAATATCGGTCATAGTGTTTGGAAACTCGAGCTCCTCTGGCCTGATGGCCGTCACTCCTGGACACACAGAGAGGGAAAGAGTACATCAGTAGTGATAACACATAAAATACAAATACATGCAATGATGAAAACAATGAGATAAATGGTAACAAAAAAAAAACATGCTGACAAAACCTCAATACAACAACAAAGAAATCTCACCTGCTTCTATTGAACCCGACCAGCGGTCCACCATCTTCTGAATAATGATTTCAAACAGCTCTCCATCTCGAAGGCACCTACAACGAGGAGGTCACAAGTTAAAATACAACTAATCCAAGTAAGCGTGACCTTCCTTTACCTGATGACTACTTGACCACATTACTGATTCAAATAAAAACATGCCCAATATGTATCCTAATTTCTCAGTTTAGTCCTCAAAACATGTTTCACTAAAAGCTTGAAATACTCTGCTGTGTTGTGAACTTGTACCACAAATGAGATCTGAATTAAATCATAAAACTGAAACTTTCAAGCTTGTTTTCACCTTCTGCAGATAAGTTAAAAGTTAAAACGACGGCACAGATGGTTTCTGTTGTTAATCATAGTAAAACTGTTGACTTTGATGCCTGAATATCTAAACATGATGTGGAACGTGTTGCTTCCAGTGTGCTGACTATCATAAACAACCTTTATTAGCCGCACCACCCAAGACAAGGGTGACCTGACAAACCTCCAGCCTCATTTAATGTGGCTGTTACTGAGTTTTATGATCCATGAGGGGATATGAATCACTGAAAGTTGTCTGCCATCTGTTTCATCACCTGTTGGAAATGACAATAGCGTCGTTGAACTCGCTGCGACAGTTCTGACGCAGAGCGGTGCGCCCCCCGTTGGTGATGACAGCGTTGGTGCCGTGTAGCTGGTGGAAACGCAGGTCGGTGGTCGTGCTGGCCCCGGCTATAGAGCAGGGGCTCCCTGGGGACATGGCTGTGGGGCCCTCTGAGCTATCCTCTGGGAGAGGAGGGAGGTCCACTAAGCGAAGGAGAGGCAGAAGAGGAGAGATACTTAGTGTCACATCTTTTCCTCTGAAGTGAAAACTAAAACCTTTAATTCCGCCTCTTCCTCTCACCCATGTCATCCATGATGGTGGCCTGAGCAGCCTGGCCATAGAGGTCGACCACGGCATAGACGCTGGGGGGGACGTTCCAGGCCGCCGGACCCTGAGCCACACCGTTTACAAAGAAGTGGAGACTACCATCTTCTTTCCGCACGACGCCTACTGTGTCACCTGCCTGTAGGAGGGAAAGAGATCAAACAGGAAAGAGTTCATGAACAGAAATAAAAGAATCTTTACATTATGATGAAGGAGGTAAGAGGGTAAAAAAGATTGGGAGTTATTGACAGTTGAGTTATAAAAACAAATTTATCTTACTTTGAGCCGGTCCAGGTTGTGTCCGTACTCATCCAGTATCGTTGTTCCGTTGTGCATCACGCCATTCCCCGTCATCATCCATGTCCCTTTAAATCATGACACAGACAATGTTTTTAAGCAGGTCAAACTTTACCTACATTTAAGTAGCAGATTCATATTTTCCTCACAATTATATATGTTAAGTTAGTCTAAGTTTCATTAGAGTTTGTCCTTTTGTTGTTTTTTTTTTTACCTGAGCGCAAGTTAGTCATAGTGGAGGGCAGCTGTAGGTAGGCGGGGTTGTGCGTTGTGACACCGATTTCGATGGAACCCGCCCATTTGTCCACCATCTTGTCAATACGAACCTGGAACACCTCGTTGGAGCGCAAAGGTCTGCTGCTCAGGACCACACCGTGGTTGAAGTCATCAGTCGCACTGTGAGAACAACGTGGAGTCCATCAATGTGGTGAAAGTGAACAAAATGCTAAAGCAACAAGCAGTGTTTATTTGCCATGCCAGTGGGGGATTGCCATAAAATTTGGTACATTTTATTTTCATTTATATTCAATAAAATTCAGGTTTAATAGAATCACTTTGGTGATCCTCTGACTTTTCATCAACATCAGGTCAAATATTTAGACTTCTAGTTAGCTTTAATAAATTCAGGGCCCAGAGTGTGGCCCAGAAGAGAAGATCTGGACTCACTGTGGCCGTAGCGCCGTCCTGCCGTCACTGATGATGGCGGCCTTCTGGCCACAGTTGGGGTGGAAGAGCAGTCGATCAGGCCCCTCTGAATCTGGAGTGAGGGAGAGAGACGGCCTGGGCCGACCAACGTCGGGCGACAGAGCCCTCATGATGGCGTTGTTGCGTCTGAGGCGGTCGCTGTGGTTGTGGTTGTGGACTATTGTGACTTTGACGGCCATGCCGTAGAGGTCGACCACACCGTAGACAACGCCGGGGGTCTGGGCTGCCGCAACACCTGGAGAGGACACTGAGAGGTTAACAGCTGGAAACAGAAATCCTTGAGTTAGTCTAAATCCAGTAAAAACAAACAAATACATGCAAAAAACCATGACAGCAACATCAGAGGAGTGATATCCTGTGTACTGTAGCGATGCGCATTCACTACAATGTCGTTACTACATCCACCCACTGGTGACGGATCTCGATGTATCTCACCTTGGTCAATGCCATTGATGTAGAAATGCAGCGCTCCGCTAGCTTTGCGCATCAACCCTATATGATCTCCTTCCTAAAAAGAGGATGAGAGTAGATGATGGAGAACATAATGACACATTTACTGGCACAGTAGGTGACAGAATGATACATGAGTCAGAGTGAGTTTGTGTTTGTGTTTGTGTTTGTGTGGTCATAAACCTGGAGTTCATCAAGGCTGAATTCGCAGTATTCCCTTCGGGTTCCTTTCCCATTGGTTAATATCCCACAGCCACTCATCATGATTGTACCTGATAAAGCGAGACATAATATTAGCACTTCTTCTCCTGTTTAATACAGTTTTTAAGCATGTTTGTGTGTGTGTGTGTGTTACCTGAGCGCAGATTGGTCATAGTTGCAGGATAGTCCAGGTTGTTGGGGTTGTGTGTGGTCACACCAATCTCTATTGAGCCGGACCACTTGTCAACCAGCTTATCAATACGGATCTGAAAACACAGGAGAAGCTAAATTTATCATGTTTTTCAATTTTTTACCTTTCAATTCTTGTAAGTAAATGTCTTGTGTTTTGAAGCTTTGTTAAAAAATAAGAGCTGAGTGATCTATCAATATAATATCTTGGTGTGAAACTTACTTTTTATTATTTTATTATGATCCTAAACTTTAAATGTCATCTTTTACCAGATGAATTACAGTTAAGTGATAAATATTTTATTTCGTTAAACATTTTACTCTTTATGCTTTTACCTGCTTAGTCATCATGTCGACATTACTCATCATCTTTCCCAAACATTTATTGGTTGATTAATCAATTAGATGTTTCACAGAAAGGGATTAGACATCAATTCTATTAAGTGATTATTCAGTAAATAATTTACTAAGAAAATATAAAAAACAAAACTCAAAATGTGAGAATTGTTGCGCACAAGATGAAAAAATATCTTTTGGCAGTTCCAGGACTCCATAAAATGAAAATAATAATAAATTGCAAAATTTGATAATTTTGTAAAATTATCAAAATTCACATTCAGTCAAAAACATTGTGATATTTAATTCTGTTGGAAAACTTGGCCCTTCTGTCGAGGAAGCTGATCGTAGATTTATCAACAGTGACGCTTGCGGATAATCGTCAAATCTCGTTGCGTGCATTTTCTAATCACCTCGAACATCTCGTTGTGTCGGAGCGGCCGGTTGGTCATGACCACGCCGTTGTTGAACTCGTCCAGCGGTCTCCTCCGCTCCGCCGTCTTGTTGTTGTTGCTCAGTTTGATCAACGTGCCGCACTTCTCGTGGAACAGCAACGCGTCGTTGGTGGTCATGCCACCCGTCATCACCCCTAATCCCACCCCTCCGTTCCCAGCAGGGCTGTTGTTAGTATTTCCGCTTTCTCCAGCTCCTCCTCCTCCTCCTCCTCCTCCTGTTGTTGACCCTGTTCCACTGTCACTGTTGAGTGCACCTCCTCCACTGCTGCTGCTCCCTCTGTCGTTTCTGGAAGAAGAGTCAGTTCCTGCACTTCCTCCTCCTCCTCCTCCTCCTCCTCCTCCTGTGCCTCCTCCACCTCCGCCTCCGCCGTCTTCCCCTCCGCCTTCATCCTCCGAACGGTAAAAAGATACTATTGCGTTGTTGAACACGTCAAAGAGCTGGTGCTCCGTTAGAACTGAGGAGAGACAGGAAGAGGAAGACTGTTTATCAATACTGGTCATGTTGCACTAAGTCCATCATCTTACAGGCTGTGGAGGATTTTCTTACCCGTATCGGGCTCCAGGTTGTTGGGGAACTTGTCTGGTCTGCTGTGACTGCAGCTAAGCTCAGGCACTGACGGAAAGAAGAGTGAAAAACACACAAATGGTGAAAAAAGCGTCCAAAACTACAAACATGTAGATAAAAACACAGAATCACATCAACAGAAACGCTCCTCACCTTCATCTCCGTTCATCATTCCATTCATTGCTGCCACATTCATCAGTGCCGTGATCCCCGCGTCCTCCCGAACCCCACACACCACTACCTCCTCCTCATCTTCCTCCTCTTCCTCCTCCTCCTCATCTACCTCCTCGTCCCGCTCTATTGTCTCTCTCTCGGCAGAGGGCGGCGGCGGCTCACAGCTCACCACCGTCACTTGAGTGCACTTGCCGTACAGGTCCACCACCGCCCAGAGCTTAGGCGGCAAGCCGCTAGCGGCCGCGCCGCAGTCCTGCCCGTTAACCCAGAGGTGGAGCTCCCCGCGGGAGCTGCGCTGAATGCCCACGCGGTCGCCCTCGGCCAGCTGGTCGAGGTCACGGCCGTACTCCTCCAGGACCGAGCGGCCGTCACGTAGCACCGAGCAACCCGACACGATCCAGGAGCCGCCTTTGAGGCCTGTGGCGCTGCTGGGGAAGTCCAGCGCTGCAGGGTCCAGTGCAGTCACGCCGATCTCGATGGAACCGCTCCAGGAGTTCACCTGAGGGGAAACAGAGGGGGGATGAGGTCAATTAAATGAATCAGCTGTAATTAAGAGTATGTCAAAAGTAATGAGACCTCAAGGCTTTCACAAGTTATCAGAGCCTGAATTTACGTCCTACATCTGCCAGTTAAAAGAGTTTTATGAAGATGATAAAAAACCTCAGAGACACTTGCATCTAAACGAAACAAATCCTGAAGGAGAAAGAAGTAATAAAACAGTTACTCTGATCACGAAAAGAGTCCGTGTGGGAGCATCTAAACTGTGATGTGGGAGTCTCTGTTCACTAAATGAAGTACTGTGCTAAAAACTGCCGGTAGATTTCTATGGAAAACAAAGTGTGCCTTGTTATGTGATCCATCACGTTATTTTTAGTCTCTCTGTCAGTGAAGAACGCAGCTCAGGGAGAGCGTCTTTGACAATAAAGCAGGACAGGAGTGAACACACACAGTAACACGTAAGAAATAAACCGATGACAGCGCGACGACGACGACGACGACCGCTTCTCGGGCTGTATGTAAGAAGCATCGACTTAAAATATCATGAAGAAGAACAGCAACAAAGAAACATCACAAACCACTGCATGAGACGTCAAATACACACACGGTCCTGTTCTATATTTAGTTCAGGTGCAGGATAACGGACACAGTAAAGAACAAATGGAGATTACTGCATTATCATATTATCTTATACTTGTTTGTTTTGTTTTTTTTATCAGTCGGCCATGACATCAGCAGGATATGATCAGATTTGTGTCCCTTTAGTTGCCTGTGTGTCACCCAGCGAGTGATGATTAATCCAGAGCTCACGAGGAAAACAAAACCGATCAAGCGAGCCTCCGTCACAAAGTTATTCTGCTGCGAAAAAGCTGCATCTTTTAAATGACATTGGACTAATATCACATAACAAGCAGCCTGAGATATCAAGTTCCTCCCAGAAACACTAAACTCAACATACGCTCACAATAATGTGACACTTTATTGATCTCCGGTGGCAAATCCTTAAATATATATATATATATATTTCCCCCCCCCCTCTCATCTTTGTTTCACCTCCCCATGTGGATGACAGACTGCAGTGTCAGCTACGGAGCAGAGCCGCCGCAGCCGGGGAGGTTTGGTCGTCTTTCTCGGGGACACTTCAGCCGAGCCGACGGTCGCCGACGCGGGCCCAACGTCATCGTCCCACTGAGGAGTGATCTCCCGGCTCGCCGCGCTCCACCTGCTGCCCCAGCAGAAAGCCATCCAACAAAACGCCATCTAACTTGCTCTTTAAAGGAAAGTGACTTAGGTAAAAACCTGTCCTGAGGCTTTAAGCTCAATTTTGGATCACTCTCCTTTTTCTTCTTTCTCCGGTACTCCATGGGACTTTCAGCTCAAGTTGGCACACATCCACACAGATGAAGTGACCTTGAGCATAACATTGAAGCTCCTGGGATGTTTTTTTTTTTCTCCTTTCTTCTGCAGCTCCTCTCTGTGCCGACAGGGAAAACTAAAGAAAATGTTCCTCTTGAGATTCGAATTATTATTATTTTTTTTCCCCCAAGCAAATTGCCCCGTTTGCCTCCTCTCCTTCGTCTGCTCCCCTGGTGTCCTCCTCAGCCCGGTGACAGGTGCTATGTAAGGCAGTGTGCTACGGCAGCCAGAGTATCTGGGTTAACAGATTTAGTAGTAACTCAGCCTGACCGGGTCGCTGTGTGGAAGAGACAAGACATCTCCTTCCCTCACTCAATCTCTTACGTAATAGCCGCTTGTGGGTGTCTGCCTCTCAGTCTCGCTCGCTCGCTCTCTCTTCTCAAAAAAAAAAAAAAAAAGGACCAATAACTACAGGATACAGTCACACAGGCCGAGCAGGACTACTGGGAATCTTTTTTTTTTTTTTTTTTTTTTTTTTTTTTTAAAAACAATGAAAAATGAACTGCATGTTGTTTAAATCCAAAAAAGGAGGATGTCACAGATCACAGTCATAAAGACTAAACGGTGGGTTTCCTGGTTTCCTGGTGTTTAACATTATCATTACTGTCCCAGTTCAGCTCTGGTTGGTATCTTTGTTTCTTGTCTGGCTCAGACGGCAGCTGCTATCTTATTAAAAGGAAAATTGAGCTTTGTTTGTCTTCTTTGACTCGCCGGGAGAAGAGGGTGAAATAAATTCTCACAATAATAAGCAAAACATCAATAAAAATAATAATAATAATAATAATAATAAAAAAATTGTGCTGCACTTTTCTCAAAGCGCTACAGAGTTAAAAAAGATAAAGAAAATAACAAGAGTTTAGATGAACATTTTAACAGTAAACATTTAAAGTACGTATGCTGAACTAGCACATTATTAACTATAAATACTGATATATTCAATTCATTGAAATTAGGGATGTGAAGGTTTAAAAAGAAGCTGATACCAATATCAACTAATACGCATGTTTGTAATGAATAAACTACTCATATGTACAAATTTTAATGTATTTAACTGTTTTTTTAAGAACATTTATTGCACTGACACTTTATTTATGTTGCTAATTTGACTGTATTCGTTTTTGTCAAATATCGCTTTAATAAAATGCCAAATATTGACAAAACTATCCATCAAAAACTAAGAATAGAACTAAATTGATGTCGTGTTTCAAGGATATGACTGATACCATCTAAATGTAGACTATAATATATCTATCCATCTAACAATAGACTATAATGCATCTCCGACTGAAATCAAATCTCGGATCCAGCTAATATGCACAATATGTGGCATAACAGAGCTGCAACGGTTAGTTGAGGAGTAAGTAAGAATCAGTCATCAGCTGTTTTGATAATCGATTAATTGTTCTGAGTCATTTTGTTATTTTAAAAAAAATGTCAAAATTCTCTGTTTTCAGCTTCTTAAATGTGATATTTTCTTGATTCTTAAGGTTTCTATGATAGTAAACTGAGTATTTTTGGGTTGTGGACTGTTAGTCAGGACTAAACAAGACATGTTAGGTTGCATCTCGGTCTTTGTGAAACAGTGATCATCATTTTTCACCATTTTATAGACCGAACAACAAATCGGTCAATAAAGAAAATAGGGCCTAATTGTCAGATTATAATTGATAATGAAAATGATCTTTAGTAGCCGCCGTTGTGTCATTCCTCTGGAGCACTTCAGGCCACAGTCAAGCTGATTCTTCTCCCCCCTTAAATAAACTCTTAAACCACTAACAATGTCTTTCCCCTAGTTAAACAGGTTTCCAGTAAATCACCGTGTTCTCTTGCACTTATTTTCCAATTTCCTCTGTAGCTTACTGGATTCTAGTAGACAGGATGGGCAGTCATGCCAATCTGGGCGCTCTGTGATGGAAAAGTATTGATTTTTCAGACAGGCAATGCATGTCATGTCAGAGCATGAGAGCCCTTATCAAGCTGAGAGCGCCATAAGCGACGGATAATCATATATACGTAGCTGCTATTAAAGTAGATGTTTGTTTGTTGTTGTTTTTTTTTGCTTTACTGGCACACATGCAGCTTCTGCGTGGTAGATTCTCTGAATAACCAGGCTACGCGTTCTGGCCGAACACACTGTCATTTTGTGGGTGTGGGTGTGTGTGTGTGTGTGTGTGGCCCAGTTGGCGTTGGCACAGGCTCCAGAGCTGCCATGTTGACAAACCCGGTCGGGCGGCAGACTGCGGAGGCGGACGCCATTACGACAGACAAGCTCTCCTGATAACAGCTAAAGTGTAAACACTGTGCACAGGAATTGATATGATACGGAGAGAACTGCGTCACGTGATCACAAACTGGTGTAGATAAACACCAAGTTTGACATTTATGTGAAAGCTACAGATTGTGGCAAAAGGGGACGTTTCGGTGGGAAGAAATTTCATCACAGCTCACGTTAAAAATGAACAACTTTTAACATTTTAACGGGGCAGGTTATGAGATCCTGAAGGACAGTAAGATATTTTGTCTCAGGTTGATGACAGATGTAGAAGTATTAAGAAGGAAGCTGCATCTTTGTGAGACTATATAAGTTGAGCACAAAAACAGGAAGTGAGAGGAAACCTTTTAAACAGTAAATTATATATTTATGATGGAAAATCTGACATTTTCCTTGAGGAATAATAGGAACAAACGGAAAAACTGGAAACAACAAGCACCCAATCATAACTGCATCTAGATAAATCTAAATATAATACGGACATGAAGACAGTAGAGTGAGATATTTATACCCCACTTGGTTCCCAACTCTTTTGTAAAATATAATACACAATAAAATGACTAAAATCAACAAGGAAGCAAGCGTGTGCAATAGGCTAACATCAACACAAACGAATCAACAAGCGGGGCGAGGAAGGCTAGCTCCATAGTTGGAGCTGAACTGGACAATCTGGAGGTGGTTGAAGAGGCGAGGATGAGGAAGACGCTAGGCGCTATCCTGGAGAACCCCTCCCATCCCCTCTACGATGAGCTAACGAAGATGAGGAGCAAGTTCAGCCACCGACTCATCCTTCCCCGGCACACCGAAAAGCGCCTTTTGTGCCGGTAGCCATCAGGCTCCACAACCAAAACTTGACATATGAGAACTTTAAGACTTCACTTTTAACTACTGAATCCTACCTGGACTCTACTGATCTTGCACATGGACTCATACAGTCATCCATATTTGTATAGGTACATTTATATTTATTAGATAGACTGAGACTGTACATATGTTCACTTGGCATCTAGTGCAGATATTTAAAGCCAGCAGCTCAGTGTTTAAATTTATGTTTATTTATTTTTTTCTTATTATCTTGGTTTGGTTTCTGGACTCTTACCTGAACCTCTCCAGGAATCAATAACTGTTTATCTTCCCTGCAATGAGACTGGTTGAGTGCATGTTTACATACATACCAGTAATAAATGAGTTATTGCTTATATTTACTCCTCATGTATTACAGTAGCAGGGTCACGTAATATAACGTAATGTTGCTTTGTGCTTGGACCTAGATGTATGTATGTGGATGGTTAAAGGGAGAAAGAAAAGCTCAGTCTGTCTGCAAGAAACTCTGGATAATATGAATGACACTCTCGAAAGAAAGCAATGTGTGTCTTTAAAAGGTTTACACCGGGCTTTTTGAGCGTTTAATGTGATGTTGTAATGATGTAATATGATGTTTGAGAGCTCAGCCTGCTGTGTGCACTGCAGTATTATTAACCACCGGGACAGACGGGCAGAGAGCGGGCTGACAGGCACCGACGACTAGCACAGGCTCCAGCAAGACTAAACTTAACAGAGCTACATTTAACAGCTTAATGTGGCTCCTCTAGAAGAAGATAAAAACACACCACTGAGCCCCGTAGCACCTTCCAGAAAAGCCTGCTAACACTGCTAGCTGCTCATTAGCAACGGCTAACCGGCGGTACCAAGGCAACACGGGCGGTCTGTCGTCACCGGACTGATCGTTAACCACACAAGCGTCCGGTTATTTATCCGACTGTCTGATAAATATCTGACTGTGTGTGCGTACAAGTCTCTCCGGGATAACCGTAGTCACTGTCAAGCCGCATGAGCCGCCCTGGGAAGCAGAAAGAAGCCCCTTACTGCGGACAGAGAGGAGACCCCCGGCCCGTCCCTCTAGTCCCGCATTCCCACTGCTCTCACCCCGCTCAGCGGCGGCGGCGGGCCTGCTGTTGTTTACCTTCTTGTCGATACGGACGGTGAAGACATCCCGGTCCCTCAGCGGCTCCTTGCTAAGCACCAGGCCATGGTTAAACTCCTGCACTGGCTGGTTGCGCCGGGCGGTTCGGTTGGAGTTGGACAGGCCGATCAGCTTTCCGCTCCGCGGATGCAGCTCCGCCGCCATCTTCAGTGGGCGGCCAGTTTTTCACGACAGTCGGTGTTTTGCGACAGTAACGTTATGGCAGACGGTAGTTTTCTGCAACCGATCATAATAATCGATTATATAATCGATACATTGAACTGCACATCAAGACTTTTGTTTTTCTTTTAAAGAGATTTTATTTGGTGTTTTTGATTGATGAAACACTTTTTTGAAAAAAAAAATCATTTTCTATTTTGATAAATTTTACATGCAGAAATGTAAATTAAGTTAATGTAAGGCTCTTCCTGCTTGCTTTTAAAGATCCTCTCATGACACGTTTTAAGATATATAAAATCTACGTTGAATAATCGTTTGTGTCTGATATGGTTTTGCCACCAGAAAAAGTTCAATTATAATCCTTAAAATGACATTTTCTCCTACTCCATTATTGAAAATTCCAAATCCTTGAATATGCAAATATTTTTTCATTTCACAAGTTTAAATGCGGGACGCAATATATATCTCCTTGTTTACTGTAAAGTCCATCCTCAGTGTGTGTGCACTGGTGGCTTCAAATTTCCACACCACACTTGTGTAAGTTGCATATTTGACCAAGATTGACTCCAAATTATTTGTGGAAAAATAAATCTGAAGATGTACTTTGACTCTGTTAAAGTCCCCCTCCACACAAAAATTTGTTTTTGTTCTTGTTCCTACAGTCAGATGTTTGAGCTTCACTTTACAGAATGATGTATGTGCAGAGTTTGACAGTAGAAAGCTGTTTTCACTTTCATCTGCTGAAAGTGGAAAGTTTCTTTGTTTGAAAGTCAGTCCTGGCCCAATATTCAACTTACACAAGTGAAATGTGGAAACTTGAAGCCTCCAGTGCACAAACATGTGAGAACTGACTTTACAATGAAGTAGAATACATCTTGTATCCAGCAGTTAAACTTCTGAAGTGAAATATATTTACATATTTATAGATTCTGGACATTTTAATGAGCAAGAAGGAGTAGATGTCATTTCAAGGATTTTAATGTAGTTTAATGTAGTATTTATATATAATCACATTTTTGTTCCAAGCAATGTAAGCTATGTGTCTTAATGTTTTTTTTTTTTGTTTGTTTTTTGTTTTATTGAGCTATGGACATTTTGAATTTCCCTTTGGGGATTAATAAAGTATCTATCTATCTATCTATCTATCTATCTATCTATCTATCTATCTATCTATCTATCTATCTATCTATCTAATGCGTGTCTGGAGGGGATCTTTAAAGCTTTGAAAACTGTAGCCTACTTTTATTTATGACGCTTCTGAAAGATCTGTGTGGATAGATATGTATTTAAAATCTATTTTTTAAAGCTATTTATTAATTTATGCTGCTCCCTTTGCACCGTTTATTTTCTTATGTGTATTATTTATCTGTTGATCATGTCATATCTCTGTTGCCTCGTTTTAAGTTGAATGTTGTTTTCTAATATGTGATCTGTTTAATAGAGGTTTAACAATAAAGGCAGAAAACTGCATAACACAGAAAATGAGTCATCAAATCATTAATTATGGAAGAATTTAGAATATTATTTGAAGAGCTACTTCAACTTAAATGTTAAGGTTGCAAAGGAGATGAAGACTTTATATTTTATCTTTTTCTATCTTATTCTATGTTTTTTAATGCTGCATTCACTGAACGCAATAAACAGTTTATTCATATATGCTTAAAGAATTGGAAATAATGAACAGAATCTTGCATGAAGGACAAAAATGGCATAAAACTTCTTTCTTTAATTGACTTATTTGGACGTGTTTCCTTTACTGTTCAGAATGAATGCATTATGAAAACAAATTATTCAAATAGTTACCTTAAACATGTTTAATGTTATACAATAAAGGGGAAAAGACTTCTATTTCTGTAATCATAAGCTCCACGACATTATAGATCAGCACATTATAACTCAGATAACTTTCCATCCACAAGGTTATATCTAAAACATCCATAATCTTACTAACAACTAAAAGAAAAAAAGAAAAACATCATGAATAATTAAAAAAAAATAAACAAATAAACAGTAAAATATATTTAGGATGTATGTAATTGTGATGTTGAGCCATTTGATGAATACTCGTTGAATGACACATGTTGGCTACATGCAGATTATTTGGACTCTATAAATATTAAATGAAGAGGGGAAAAAAGTAGATCAGCTCTTGCAATGTGGCAGTTTTGCTCACTCTTGCTCCATGTTTTATTGGTTGGGTGGTATCATACACATGGCACACATGACTCTGACATTATCTTTAAAAATCCACTAGAGGGAGCAAAATCCATGTGTTAAATCTGTTTCAGCGTATACCCGGTCTGGTGTTTATCATTAGTGTTCAGTCAAAGTACCATTAGCCTTTATATTGCATTAAACACAGCAATAAAATTCATAATTATGGAAAGACATATTAAAGAGAATCCTATTTTATCAGAAAACATATTGTTGCATGTAATAAAATCAGAAAATCACTCACATTCCTCAGATTAATCTGTATATTCCGCTGGTTAGTGGGAGAGACATTTATTAAACAACATATTAAAATTTATTGTAAATTCTCCACATTTTAGAGGTTAACTGGTATGAATACCACATCTGACAACAGAATGTGTATTAGAAGCCCACACAGTTCAATACAGAGTACTGTGTCTCTATCATTTCAAAAACAATTTTTGCACTTTTCATACTTGGAATTTTTTCATTTTGACCAAAAGCCAAAGGAATAAATGTACTGACTGCCAAATCGTTCACATACAGTATATGCATACTTTGGTGGTTTATGCAGGGCAGCTGTGAGAGGATATTGACATGTGTCTGAGAGCTAAATCCAGATCCAAATCCTTCCCTTGGACCTGGATCTTCTCCAGACAGCCTGTCAAGAAATGGGAGCCAACGCTGTCCTCACCTTCACCTGAAAAGTGGACAGGAGGAAGGAAAAAACACAAATGACCTCATCTGGTTGTGTTTTCTTGTTCTTTATGTAGCTGTGGTTTTATAAAATATATATAAAAAAAACTATGTGAACAGTAATTTAGTAACTTAAATATATGAAGACAATAGCTGTCCCACAATTATTAAAGACTGTGTAGATCATTTTTAAGCACTGTACATTGATATT